>OX104071.1:60912165-61124874 GCA_944474145.2 Dicrocoelium dendriticum | reverse complement strand
CACGCCTTGCCCGTCACCCAACCTCACAGCACTACGGTGCAACAAGGCTTCTCCAAATTGTGTTCACTCTAGCCAACGTAGCAGAGGCTGTCCTGTTATCGATAGCTTGCCTTCGGAATGTGTCGGGTTCCCTCCGTCTATTCCCGGAGCCACCGTGGAGCGAGCGCAGACAGGCGAAGCACTACGTGGACGAAAACCGGAAGGAATTAGTAGCCAGGACCATCCTTGTACTTGGTGTTTCTGAGGCTGCAAATCATGTTGCGCGCGGAGTGGCCACTCACGACCAATGGCAATGGAGGTGCACCCACGATACCCACTCCCAGCAATACCTCATAGCGCAAGCAACCATGAGGCTGAGCAGATCGGCAAACTACAAGGTTTGTAGCCCAAGGTTTATTAAAGAGGCCCTTCAATTTAGACAAATGTCAGCAATGGTAGCGGTGGAATGGTGGGTGGGCCGCAGCAGCCTTCGTTCCAAGCTACGGATCAAAGCAGCACCGGCTAAGCGAACAAACATGAGCAGCTACCAAGTCAGACCACTTACCAAGAAGAGTTCGGATAATTTCAAGCAACTAACCAATGAAACTGGCAACCATACCCCACAAATTACCTTTAGAAAAGAAGCAGGGGTAATGGTGGGATCAATGAAGTAGACGCCGATAAGTTTATCATCCTTCACCCAAAAAGCCATTAGTTGCCGGGCTTTTCCCGGTCAGCACAACGTTTGCTCAAAACACCCATCCTACAACACAGAGCTAAAACAGAGACACTTTCCGGCATGTGCACCCATGCACAAGGTCTTCTGCACAAGCTTGCTGGACTGCGGCTGCGTCAAGCGTCACGTGTCTGAGGTCTCACACCCGTTACGGGAACCCTGTTGCCAACAGAAATTACCGCTTCCGGTCGCGATAAACGGCCTGTTCCTGCTCAGAAACGCTCTGCTTAGCAAAAGTGGGTGGCTGATGGTATACTTCCGCAACAAGCTGCAGTGCGAACCGGTAGCCGATCTTGAACCGCTGATCATAGACTCACTCTGGTGCAGTCTGCGACGGGAAAGCAAAGACACGTGCTTTGTGGCCGTTGTTTATCGTCCCCCACTGTCCATCCCAGAGATTGACACTCGCCTGGAATTATCCTTTAAAAGGGTTCTGCGAAGAAAGTACAGTGATATTTACATTTCAGGCGACTTCAATCTTTATGACTTGAAGTCGCGGCATCCCTTAAAGCGCAACTTAAGGCAGGCCTACCAGCGTATATTGCAAGCCATCCGCTCTCCCGCCTTGTCAGTTCGCCCACCGATTCAGGGCCGAAGCTAAACCATAGGTGCTTGATTTAGTGCTCAGGAAGGGAGAGCTCATGGTTGCAACACCAAAGTTGGAGAGTCCTATGGGACGGGGTGACCATGTAAACATACATTACGACTTCGTGGGTTATGCGGAGTATTCGCAAGCACCTACAAAATTGTTTCGAACCGTCACCCCCTACGACCTACTGAAAGAACTTGTAGAGGATGCTAGCTGGGAGTTTCCGGAGGACTGTTTAATGATGAGTGCATTGTTGGATTTTACTGGCAAGTGCAATGATCTGATTAAAGTTGCATTGGGCCACTGGCCCCTCCTCTAAAGGGGCACAAGCGTTCATTCGGAGTGGAACTCAAAACCACATGCCACGTGGCATGTGTATAGAACAAACCCCAGCCCTGACAAATATAGTAACTAGGTTGTGCATCTTAACCACTGTACCACACTTAGCGCTAGGACAAATTAGATCTCCAGCCGTCTATCAAAAATTTTTGTGTTGTCAAGGACCTGTAAAGGCAGTTGAACAGCATTCGAAATGTGAAACGTTGTGTTCCCCACGAATATCAGCGGATAGATATGCTCAAACCGCCGAGAATGCAGCCACCATTTTACGACTCCAACGTGCTCCAATTTTCCGACGTGCTCCCAACATTCGTGACATAACTGCACCGTGCTGTCAGATGCCAGTATTTAAACATGTCGCATTTTGTTCTGCGACCATTTTGTGGAAGCTGCTATCGTTGCGCACCTCCAGGTTTGATTACTTTACCCAGTAAGCGCTGCAGGTGGCAGCTACTAGGATGGCTGAACGACAAAAGAGATTTCTCCAAGGATGTCTGGGCGAACAGCAGATGCCCAACGTGTAAACGCAAGGCAGCATTGACCCGATTTTCAAGATTGTTGGCCGTTCAGGGGCAACTAAGCATCGCCCAGTGACTCTTCTCCTGGTGCTCTCTAAGATGATGGAGTCGACTATAGCTGAGACAGTAATGGGCTACTTCGTGAGATCTAACCTCATAGCACCGGAGCAATACGGATTCCATCAGAATGGGTCATGTAGCACCAACCTACTGCTTGCCCGTGGCAGTTGCACAGAGATAGCCAAGAGTAGGACCGTCATTGATATCATCTGCCTTGGTGTTTTCAAAGCATTCAACCGCGTAGATCACTGCACCCTTCTTCAAAAGCTACAAGCATACACTGTTGAAAACCTAGTCCCTGGATGGATGGAAAACATACTCTTCTAGCGGGACCTTCACGTTCGAGTTCAAATTTTATTTCCGGAGCCAATTGGTGTGGACTTCGGTGTTCCGTAAGGGTCGGTGTTTGGGACACCGTTATAATTGTTCACCCTTAATGACATTGAAAGTAAAATTTCTTGCTTTATGCCGATGACAGCAAGATATAGACAGCAATCGAGTGCTGCAACGAGACTTAGACTGCGCTGTTTAGCTGTCAAAGTTAAAGCTACTTACATGTAATACGGGCAAGTACAAAACTGTGCACGTCCGCCACAATTCCACGGAGGCAACTAAACTTGGAGACGATATGCTGCACACCGCCTTACAAGCGCGAGAATTTGTGTTGGTACTTTAAGAGGAATTTGGCTGTTTGGCGCAGTGCTTGGGGGCGTCCAAAACCGCGAACCAACAGGTTGGGCTGTTACGAATGGGCCTTCAGGAGGTACGATGCCTCCGTCCTCCCGAGTGCTCAATGTGTATGTAAGCTTTCATGTGGGGTCCGCGACCTAGACTTGGCAACCTTGGTTAAAACGCGGTAATTGCATTAGAGACCAAGAAGCGGACAAGGAAAATTTTGTAGGTTTGTCCCACTAGTAATAATATAGGTAACCTATAGCCCTTGGAGTGTACAGCGGCGGATACTGTTGTCTTCGGGGTGACTTCATCCTATCGTTCCAAATTTTAAAATACCCCGGTCATGCTTGCAGCGACAATCTAAAACTTAGCTACAACACAGGATCGCGAGGTCATAAAATGAAACTGGCACCCAATACAGTTGGTTTTAGTGCCGCCGGAATTATGTTTCCCTTCGAGTTTATCAACCCTGGTACGTTGTTTTGTCATTTCAGCGCCCACGCTACCCAGCTTCTAAACAACAACACGACGAGTATTTACGCCATTTATATTGCTTGATCGGATTCCCATTCATTGTGTGACGACCAAAAGCACACAAACATGGCGTTACCCAACCCAACGAAACCAGGGTAGACGGATATACCTATATGTTAACGTACATAACACGGTTGGCCAAGTCTGTGTTTTTAACTTTTGTGTAACTTCATTGTACTAACTTTATTACCGCAAGCCATTTTATGGAACTTGCCAAGCCTTTCCTTTTGTCATCCCTACTGTAGTTTGTTCTCATTTTATATTACCGGGGGCCCGTTGAAAATGAATGGGTGTAAGCCGGTGGCCAGGTTTCGCTCTGAAGACAAGTAAGGTACCGTGGTGAAACAGTTGCAGTTAGGATCCCAAAACCATTGAGGTTAGGCGTAAAATTTTCGGAGCTAAATGGAGTGAATAGATACATGTGTCAACACCTAGTGAGGAGCCATGTGCATCAGTAGCTGCAATGATGTATAGGTAAACATAACCTCTACCGTGAGTGCGGAATTAACGCACGTTTGGTAAAGGCTGTTTAGAGACTGCGAAGGATCCATATTTAAACAAGGAATATTTGGAGCAAGAAGATATAATAAAGCAAGTTATGAAAGTTGGTGATATATACTTTACGAGATCATTGACCTGTCAGGCAATAAATAAAGTTAAAATTTTATTCTCGACAAGGCGGGGCACAGCTTTTGGGCATGAGCAGGCTACAAGTGTACCCCGAACTCTCAATTGAGTACTTCATTCAGTAGCAATTGGTGCACTGTGAGTTACCGTACATTAGTGGGCAGTAGCAAGTGGTAACAGTTTAGATGCGCTGAAAGCGAAGGATTTAAAGAGGAAAATAATAATAGGCGCAGAAGGCAGACCTAGGGGAGCAAAGTCTACGACAGGACATAGTGGGGAGCCAGGTGGACCAGGTGTCCGAGATGGCATTGGTGCAACGAATGAGTAGAAGCAAGACACTGAATAACTATTCGCAGCAGCGCCACATTCAGGTAAGCAGGTAAGCCAAAGGAACGTGGAAATCGGTAGAAAGAAAGTACGGCCCATGAGCCAATGGAGTACCATGTTTGCATTGCAATGCTACTTAGGCTGCAGTCGATGTGTTAACGTCAAGATAGGAAAATAAAACACTAATACAAAAAGGAGGCAGTACCGCGCATTAGTTGCCAATGATCTATATAGGGCTAGAATGACGGTGTATGCACTTAAGCTCATATGGCAAGTGTGGAGTGAAGAGACAGGTGAAAATAAGAAGTGGAGAGCGGAAGCGCTCGAATAGGTTTGAAGAAAGGCACATGCGAACCACGCCATTCTGGGCAGAGTGTGGAACTAATAAACCTGAAATGCTTCTGCTAGGATAAATAATAAATAAATAAAATTGTTATTCCCGACTATGCATGGCACGCTTATAGGGGCATGCTCAGGTACGTGCAACTGTACAGAGTTTTCATGGCAACTATACCGGTGACAGTGGAAAATTGTTCATATGTCCCTGATTGGAACTGTACAATGGTAGAGGTGCAAAACAATTATTTGGCTGTAAATTTGATAAGGCTTTCATCCCAACAGTTCACAAGCTACATAGCAGAGCCTAGTCCGGAAAAGCGCCAGACGCGTTTCGCCCTATTGGGGCTCGTCAGTGGCGCGCATTCCCTCGGTCCTCTAATGAGGATCGAACCCATGACCGCTAGAGGCAGATGCCAACTAGCCAGCAGCTTAAGCCACTGAGCCATGGGGGACGTCGGCTGGGCTACATAATTTGCAAACTAGCTGGGATATAGCACCACCTACCTACCACTGTCACGGACAGTGGTTAGCCTGCAAGGTGATGACGTCCTCTCACTAGACGCTATACCTATAGCATTTTTTTTCCGGACTAGGCTCTGCTATGTAGCTTGTGAACTGTTGGGATGAAAGCCTTATCAAATTTACAACTAAAATCCTGCTACTCATGAGTACTATAAAATCAAATGCCTCTCCTAGTTTCAAAAAATGCTATAGGTATAGCGTCTAGTGAGAGGACGTCATCACCTTGCAGGCTAACCACTGTCCGTGACAGTGGTAGGTAGGTGGTGCTATATCCCAGCTAGTTTGCAAATTATGTAGCCCAGCCGACGTCCCCCATGGCTCAGTGGCTTAAGCTGCTGGCTAGTTGGCATCTGCCTCTAGCGGTCATGGGTTCGATCCTCATTAGAGGACCGAGGGAATGCGCGCCACTGACGAGCCCCAATAGGGCGAAACGCGTCTGGCGCTTTTCCGGACTAGGCTCTGCTATGTAGCTTGTGAACTGTTGGGATGAAAGCCTTATCAAATTTACAACTAAAATCCTGCTACTCATGAGTACTATAAAATTATTTGGCTGTCGTGAGATCAGGACCCGTTTGTTAGGTCATAATATGTCTGCGATATATTGCAGCCATACCTCGGCTAATAATGGATTGAGAATGCTGAAGGACCCATTGGAAGATAAGTGAAGAGCACGATTGAGAGCGATATGACAACATAGTGAGTTCCTGCATTAATAACACAAAGTTCAACTTCGATATCGTAGAAAATAAAGAGACGCCAGTATGTACGTGCAATCGTAGTAAGACTAGACAACACGCTATGCAGCTGTAGAGGTTCTAGCGTAACGAACCAATCTAGTGTGGTAACGTTAGTTGCCCTGCCGATGTGAAGTTATGGGCAATGACTTTATTTAGTGGCGAGTCATATTCTCCACGTCTAAGTGCCGTTAAACGGACTTTGGTGACTTTCTATAGAGAGCGCGTTTGCCAGGCAAAACTCCACCACGTCCAGAAACACCGCCGCCGATCGCTTGAATGGCAAGCTGTAACTGGCTATGTTTCTTGTTGTACGTTTGTTTGCTCACTTATTCACAGGAAAGTTACGTCCCATTTTTCTGTTAGCTGATGCGTCAGGCGAGTACCTATTGCGCTCCTGGGTCCTGTCATGTTTTGCAAAATTGGCGGTGCCCGATTGGTAGGTCAGGAACTAAATATACTTTTTGAATATGATGTGTTGCTGGCCTGCAGTACCATGTTGAGTCTCCGAGGGATATAAACTGAAATATGTTGATTTGTTGTTGGTATGTTTCCGCAAACAGCATCGCACAGCACCGGGGGTATGTTGTAAAAGTGATTGGTAATATAGGAAACCACGGCCAGTTGAGCGGTCAGAGCGGATTGAAGAGCTCAGAATGACCAATTGTTCTGGCTTTGTGTCGGCAGGAGAATGTGCTTTCTGAGCTCAGAAGGAGGGCTCCAGGCAAGAGGTACGTGGAAGAGATAGTGTTAGGCAAACTGAACCCAATGGTTTAAGCCACGGAAAAATTGTATCTGTCCAAGATAACTAATGCTTTGTCCGGTTAGTAAGTTGTAACAACAGTTGATAGTCTTCCGCTCATGTCCAATGAAGAGAACTGTTGTGGAAACGATGGACAATTTCTTGGGTGCGTTTTGCCGTGCCTTTGACAAAACCGGGTAAAAGGTAACGAACAGAGACAGCCACACAGGCAGACGAAAGGAATGCATCTGGAATGCAGTCGATCAATTGCAGGGATGACTGAATTATTTTACTCCTATACGTGTAAGTGTTATGTAAATATCGCATTTGCACATGTATCATAAGTGGCGAAATAAGACGAGAAACGAGCAGAACACGGATCATTAGAGGATGGAAGATTGTTTCAAATTAGGAGTGAAGAAGAAGCAAAGCTAGCTCGAGGGCTCCTAATGCGCCTATGCCCAGTATGTGGGAAGCAGAGAGCGGAGGAAAAGGTGTGCAGTTTATGGGAAGGAATATCATTCAGAAGAAGCGACAGGGACGCGTTGCCTCAGTGCTAAATTGGTAGGAATGTAAGAAGTCAGGGAGGACAACTCATGTAACTTAGCGTCGAATGAAGAAGGTATGCAACAGAAAGGAGAGAAAGGAACTAAAAGCGTCGGTACAACTGATTCTATTAAGGAGAAGTGGAAAAGCCGACGACGTTCTTCAGGTGATGATTCGTGCTTGTTAATAAAATGAAGGATGAATAATGCTCAGTTATGTAATTAAGGTAAGAGTGGCAGAGTGTTGCGCCGGATTAGGTAGATAGTATGACCAGCAAATCACAAGGGGTGAGGGGCACGGAGTGTTGGGACTACAGTGGCTAAACCGTTTAAGTCTCAGAAGTCTTGAAGCAATCAGAATGAGGGAGAATGGGCAGACGAGGATAGATTAGAGCTAATCCTGAAAAGTTCTCCGACCAATTGAAAGACGAATGTAAACAGAGGGCGCGACAATGAAAGAATGACGGATGGAAGAAAAGTATCAATTGGGGAGAAGTGGAAAAGCCGATAATGGTCGCGAGGTGTTGTGAACAGACCATTGGATCTGTCCATGGTTCATCGGTAAGGCCTCAGCCGTCAGAAAGGTTACCATTGAAACGAGACTAGAAGGTCGGCTCATAGAGAGAAAGCAATATTATTCTTGCCGGAATGCTAACAGAGAGTCTGCAGAAATAGACATGTTAAGCTTGCAAGGGGAAAAGAATAAAAAGGTTAAAGCACGACCAGCAGTGCTCATGAGGTGAGAGTCACAGAGCGTTACGTTGGCAAAACCTAGATCATTTAGATCTCAGACGTCCGATAGGGTTCAGAAAGCAGGAGACCGTTTAGACGAGACCGGATAAGTCAGCAAGCTGACGCTAGACCGCCCCATTAAGGTGGGAATGAGAATAATGAGTGTCATAAGAAAAGAAAAATTGTGGGACGACAGTGGCTACATAAAAAGCCAGTTAGCATGTCAAACGAAGCTCTCTGGCTGAGGGACAGAGGGTGTGGCGACTGCACAGCCTAGGTCGTTTACGTTTCGGATGTCTGGAAACAGTCAGAAAGTGAGAGACTGGGCAGTCGTGGCTAGGTTAGAGCCAGACCTGAAGGTTTATCCGTCCAGTTGATAGAGGAATGCAAACATGGAGCTGGAAAATAAAAGAATGCGGTCGGGAAGGTGGAGGCTATTATGGAGAAGTGGAAAAGCCCACAAAGAGCTCGAAGTGTTGCTTACAGACCTTTGGACCTGTCGATGGTTCAACAGTATGGGCTCAGTAGTAGGAATGCAGTAGACCATGGAGATGAGAGGAGGATATCGGCTCATGGAGGGAAAGGTGTGTTATAAATGTCGGAATGTTAACAGAGCGTCAACAGAATAGAAGTGTTAAAGATAAAAGGGGATATACCACTGATGGAACAAGAGCAGCAGTGCTCTGGAGGCGGGGAGACGGAGCGTTGCTTTTGCAGAGACTAGAGCATTTAGATCATAGAAGGCCGAGAGAGGTCGGAAGGCAGGAGACCGTACAGACAGCACCAGTTAAGTCAGACATAGCGTGGGAAAGATGGTCGTTTGGAAGAGAATAAAAATGTCAATGATATGTTCCATGTGATGTGCACCAACCGTCCGGTCTGCTAACACCTGCTCTTTAGGGTCCCAGAAGTCGGAAGATGGGCGATCATTGGGACAAGACTAGAAAGGCAGCTCATAGGATGAAAGTCGTATTAGTAAGCTCTGAATGCTGACGGTGAGCCTCGGCAGGAATGGATATGTTAAGGAAGATAGGGGACGTGATACTAAGGTTGAATCATGACCAGCAATGCTCTTGTGGTGAGGGTAACAGTTTTCGACGGCATTGCCTGGATCATTTAGACCTCAGAATTCCAAGAGAAGTCAGAAAACAGGAGATCGTTCAGACAAAACCAGATAAGACAGCGAGCTGAAGCAACGCCGCTAATGTAAGTTAGGAGTAATATAATGAGTGCCATCCAAAAAGAATCAGTTTGGGAGGAAAGTGGTTGAATTAAAGGCATTTGCATGCCAAGGAAAGGTCTTAGGATAAGGAGGACAGAATACTTGGACTACAGTGCTCAGATTCTTAACGTTTGAAATGTCTGGTACTAGTCATAAAGCAGGAGGCTGGTCAGTAGACGCCAGAGTAGTGCCAGGCCTGAAGAGTTACCTGTCCAATTGAAAAGGATGCAAACATATTGAGAAAAGGAAAAGGCTCTTTTGATGAAGGGTGAAAAAGCCAACGACATTCCAATGTGATGTAAACAGACCTTTGGGTCTGCCGACCCCTGATCAAAGTAGTCACAGAAGTAGAAGTAGTAGTCATAGAAGTAGAAAGGTAGACATGCGGAACAGACTAGAAGGTTGGTTCATCGGAAGAAAGTCTTATTAGTAAGCTCTGAATGTTGACGGTGAGCATTGGCAGAACTGGACACGTTAACGAAGAGAGAGAACATGATAACTTAGAGGAGTGATAACCAGTAACGTTCTAGAGGTGAGGGGAACAGAGCGTTGCGTCGGCAGTGACTAGATCAATTAAATCTCAGAAGTCAGAGAGAGGTCAGAAAACAAGAGACTTTTCAGACAAAAGAAAAGTATGCCAGCGAGATGAAACTAGGCCGCCAATAAAGGTGAGAATAAAGTAATGAGTGTCATCAAAAAAGAAGCAGTTTAGGACAAACTTGGCTACATGAAAAGGCAGTTAGCTTTGTGGCGATGTGAACAGACCGTTGATTTCGTTAACCCCTGATCATTAGGGTCATAGTAGTCAGAAGCAAAGAGACCATTGAGACGAAAATGAAACGTCAGCTTATAGAAAGAAAGCCGTATAATTTAGCTCTAAATACTAACAGAGAGCATTGGAATAAAGAGATATGATAATGATGGATGTGGGATTTAATAATAAGGATGAATCATGACCAAACATGCTATTGAGGTGCGAGTTACAGGGTGTTACTTCGGCAGAGCCTACAGCATTTAGATCTCAGAAGTCTGAGGTGGGTCAGAAAGCAGGAGACCATTCAGGTGAGACCGGATAAGTAGGCAGCATGAAGCTAGGCAGCCAAATTAAGGTAGAATAACAGTAATGAGAGTCATAAGAGAAGGAGCTTTCCGGAAGGCAGCGGCTACATGCAAAGCCAATTGGCATGCCGTGGAAAGATCTCGGGATGTGAGGAACAGAGTGTTTGGGATGCAGAGCCTAGGTCGACAATTTTCTCGAAAGGCCACGCCAAGTAGGTGAAGACCTTTGCTCAAAAATATGCAGACGTACAGGTACACAAGTTTATCAAACGATAATTTTGGAAAGCGGACAATATATTAGGGCAAAACGGATCTTCCGCACATGTGAGTGCTCAGAAATAACTTCAGTTTCTGGCGCGCCATACTTTCGAGTATTTTAAGTAAATGTGTCGTAAGCAAAAGTGTTTAAATGGGCACTTTCGTTGAACTTTGACTGTTGTCATACTTTTCCTATCAAAAGATGTCACCCTAGCGTGTGGACTGTGGGAAAAAAGAAATAAAAAGCAATAAATATTTTATTCGCTACAAAGCGAGGCACGCCTTTTGAGTATAGTCAACCTATTGCAATGTTGTACATGACATCATATTTAGTTGCATCAAGAGAGGGAGTAGTACAGATGGAGTCGCTGGTGTGGGCCCATATGGCCCAAAGATCTTACGAAGTCTAGGCCTACAGAATGCAAGGTGTAGAGGTAAGGAGCAGACCACTAATGTGGTGTATGTTGATGAGGAACTAGTCCGATGAGGTTGGGTACAAAGTGCGGGTCAGGTGCGTGAAGCAAGAGGAAAAAGCTGCAAAAATATTTAAGGATAGTGGCATGTAACTGACCAAATAATTAGACGTGCTCGTACAAGGGCAGGTATATGCACAGAATTTGTAAATGTGGTAGCGGTCAACTGGCCAATGTATGATTGGGGCGGTGACTTTACTGAATGACGTGTCACATCCGCTACGTCGCCGTGTTGTTAAACAGACATGTGTGGCTTTTGGTTGGTTAAACGCTTACCAGGAGAAAACCCACCGCGTTCTGGAACACTGTCAACTACGAAAGGTGTCACTTCCCAGTCAAAGACCTACAGCGTGCCCTCTGCAAGAGATGGACGCACCCACGATGCTCCAACCTTGGCCAGGATCTCTAGCAATAGCTTTAGCACATGGCCTCTAAGGCATAAGCTTGCATTTCCACCCGTATTTAGCAGTTTTGCGACTAAAAGAATCTGACGAGCCTATGCACCTTCATCGCGTTTACTACTCCTACACAAGCTCGGTCTAACTGATTGCGAAACACCTGTTTCATCTGTGTGCCTCCGTGTGACGGGTTACCCTAAGCCCAAAAGGAAAAGTAGCCATGCCTCCTCCACTACGCTGGCGAAAACACCATTGTTCGTCAGACATAGCAATCCAGCACGAACTCGCAGACGAATCTCATATTCTTCCTCAGATGGCAAACTAGCAACGCAAGCTAGTGTCTGCAAAGACCAATTGAATGCGACTAAGGCGAAACTAAAGACAAGGCCACGTAACCGGAACCAACGTAGCAGAACTATCCGAGAGCGAAACATATGCCACCGTAGTAAAACAGTGTGACGTCAGCGACCGCCATTACAAAGTCACCCGCAAGCATAAAAAATTGTCGTTACCAAACCTACGGCACTGCAGGACCCCTCCCGCTGCCAGCTGAAACTTACTGAACAGCATGCGCGAGCTAAAGCACCTGATCGTGACGACCCCACAAACCGAAAAGCTGGCGGTTCTCCATGGAATCAGTCCTACTCATGAACGAAGTCTAAAAATCGTCAACTCTCCGGAAGCAGTCAACTCAAAGCAAGTAGCAAAAATACTAGACGGCAAAGTCTTTTTAGAATTATGGTCACTCGAATTTCGGAAGATGGTAAAGCTGGTATCAACCATGTCGCCGCTATTCGATTCGAGGAAATGCGGGACGACGCCTCTACTAGTCGTCTACTTAAGGTAGTCTGCCAAGCTGAAGCTGTAGGTTGCTGCCACTTTCAGCTGACCTCACGCCTCAAGTGACAAACGATCGTTGTCCCTAGACAGCTTGGTCCAGAACACCCGGTCAGAATGAATAGCTGCTGAGGGCCTGAGAAGCCGAAAAGTTAACGTTGCTACCAACCCGCACATCCTGGCTTTTCGCATGGTGGAAAGAACTCAGAGCTGGCTTTGGACCAATCCCAGTCCTTCCTAAATGTTAATGCCAAGAACAACACTTGGACTGCAGTTGATGTCTGTCAATTTCCGGCGCAGCAGGAGCAAGCTAAACGAAATGCACTACACTACCTTGGCGCCATGCTCAGACCTACCTGCCTTTACAGAATCTGACTATCCTGGGATATACCGGATGGTAAGATATATCCCAGCGTATCAGCTCACAAGGGCAGATCGCAATGGAGCGAGAACCGGGGGCGGTGTACTATTATACTGGGGACCTGCAAGCAAGGTGCATACCAATGAAATTCTTAGTAATGACGGAATAGAAGTGCGCTGTTGTCGGATCCACGAAGGATGAAAAAACCTTACCATCGGGGTAGTGTACAATGTCTAGCCGGGTAATGACAACCGCTTCTTGAATTCAATCAAAACCCATGGGTGTAGCAAGGGCTGCTTAATATTGAGTGACTTCAGTGCGCCTAGTATGGAATGGGTTCTTCTCCATTGCGGACTTACCGCAGTCATTTATGGTCGGTCGCCTTAGAGCAGTCCTTGATGCCAACCTATCTCAGCAAGTCTCAACGCCCACCAGAATACTCTATGGACAGCCATTCTGCATTCTTGATTTTGTGCTCTCGCCTGTACTTTCTAAATAGATGGATCGGTCCCCCTTTCTCCGCTTTGTGCTAATGGTCACCGTACGCACCCATTGCGTAGAGGCGACGATTTATCAGGCAAGAGGGAACGGTTTACCCACCAAAAACCTTTGGTGTACCTAGCTTACCAGCATAAGTGAGGTGGTTAGAAATTTGGACTGAAATACAGCACAATATCCTGATCTCTATAATGTTTGGATGCGTTTGCACTCCAAAAGGCATAAGATCATTAAACAATTGGACCGAACTTCAAGAAAAGTCCCCACATATGTGGTCCACCTTATATTGCGGAAAAAATATGGTTGCTAATGAATCATCAAAAGCAGCTGTGGAATAGGTGCAAAACAATTAAGGTTGCCGAAGACTTTTCAAACCACCAGCGGCTCCGGAACTTACGTACTACGAACAAGCGGGAAAAGAGGCAACACTTTGAGCAGAGTCTGGCGGATCAGCCTGGGGTTAGGCCCAAAAGCTCTCCGCCTGTGCTAACAAAAGGACCAAGGGATACTGTAGCATAACAGCTTTGGCATTCAGTACAACAGGTTCCGTTCTCTATGCGTTCGGAGAGTAAGCAAAACACCTGGCCTTAGCAGTATTCACCAGTTTACACGCTGGAAAACCCACCGCACAACAGCCTCGACGCTCCGGATCGCAACCGTCTTGAGGACATCGAATTCAGCGAGAAAACCGTTGCGAAACTGTTGATCGACCTAGACCCTCACTGTTCATCTGTCCATGTCAGGTTGCCTCCCATCTGCCTCAAGACTAAGAAAGATTACATTGCCAGTGTTTATAGCAAGGTGTTTGCCAAGGTCCCACATCAGGGATTGCTGCGCAAGCTACGGGAAATTGGCGTCTTTGGACGCCTCTACTTGTGAATCGCCCAATTTTTAGAGATAGAACCATGCAGGTGCGGGTGACTGAAACCCATTCTCAGTGCTAAGGGTCTGTCCTCGGACCTGAACATTTCCAGCCGATTCTACTACACGACTGGTTCACTAAGTGTAGTCTCCCTGTATACTGTGCCAAATGTTGTGACATTCTGTTTGGTGCGTCTGATCTACTTGGCGACTGCCAAATTAAGGGTTTACTCCTAGAAACGCCGCCTGACAGAGAGACCTAGGTCTGTTAATTGCCTTGAAACTGAAAACCACCCAGGACACATCAAGGAGCATAACCGCGGTTAACAGGATGTAGGGTGCCAGAAGAAGAGTATTCACTCGGATAACCCCAAAGACCTTCAGGCTACTAATTACCACTCACGGATGACCTATGCTTGAGTACGGTCTGCCGGCTACTTTACCGTGTTCAAAGCTAGAATGTACTCAACTAGAAAGGGTCCATTGTTAAGGCTCAAAATACGAGGAAATCAGGTAGAAATTAAGCAAAGTGATGCACAGTAGGGTGTGTTAACAATTGAGGCACAAGATTACCTCGTGTTTGAGCATGTTTAAATCCCAGATACTGAGCTGCTGGTACCCTACCAAATCAGACTTGAATAGATTTCACGCCCCGAAGTGTTTTGCTGAGTTACAGATCCTTAGTTCTTTATTATTAGCGACAGGTTCTTCCAGCTTTCTGGTGTTGTTGACATAGGCTTATGGATATGGGAAATAGGCTCTAAAAGATAATACACGATATTTGCCTGACAAATATGTAAGCGTTTGAGGCCAAACGTATCAAATGATCCTAAATCTCTTCTGTATTATCCGGCTAGACCCGGCTCATTCTGTCCTGATACATACTTCTCAACCACTTAGAGATATAAAAATATTAAACTCTAGCTTCGTAGTGGTTTATTTGCGCTTTGAAAAGAGTACAATGTTGCCTGCTAACGGTGGACAAACTGTAAATTTTCCTGAGGTGCCCTGCATATAAATCATTCCCTACTAGAGCCCTAGCATCTCAGCAAAATCTTAGCGACCATTTGATTATATTTGCTGCGTATACCTGGAAAGTATACTTTTCAGCCACTTATGTCATCCATAGTTACTGCGGATAACGCTAGAAAATATAGACAGTTATGCTTCTTTAGCCCTTATAACACTTTACCACGGTTACGTTTTCTTTCTTTTTCCTGCTATTTGATTGCAAAGAAGAAAGCCTTTGTTAGCGAAATAAAATAATGGCGTGATTAGTAGACGGACATTTAATCGCATATAAATTGCCACTGTACCTATCGCACTGCTTTTATTTTTAACGCAATCAGCAGTTAGAACTTGTGCTGAGTAGCTTATTTTTGTAAAAATTTTTGCAATATTCTAGCCTTAGACAATATGTTTTCTGAAAGTTGCGCAGTTTGAATTTTGACGTTAACAATCAAATTTAGCGCAGGTATTTTTGATTATGTATATTGTTAACTTGTATTTTCGTGTTAGGTACACCACCTCAGCATGTCTAACGAAACGGGTTTTATTTTTGGTTGCCTTTCTGGAAATTATTTTTAACATTTTCTTGTTATTGTTAATTCAGCCGCTCTTGTTTCTTTCCATGCGCGCACTATTGGGTGCGACGAATAGGGTGACGAAATAGGCCAAAAGAGTTACAGTAAGTTCGCGGTGAATTGAATCCCGCTTCCAGAGAAAGTATATAACTACGGCTCCGCGCAAACTTTTGCCACTGATAAAATAAAGGAGCAAAAGTATCTTCTGATGGAGCCAGAGGGATTACAGGCCCAAAGAAATTACAGTAAAGTTCTTGAGGAATGGGATCCTGTTTCCAGAAAAGTTCGTATCACTACGACTTTGCGCAACCTTTCGACACAAATAAATTCAGGGAGCACAAATTTGCCTGAAGAAACCAGATAAAGTTCCCCGTGGGCGCGTAAAAGCCGTTTAACTTTACGCGTAGAACAGCCATGCATTTGTAAGTGCGAAGAAGAAACATACACTCACACTGTTCTCACTCCCCATGCCACAGCATATGGCTTGTGTAAATATTACATTGTTCCCAGGCGGGCACAATCTCCAGCAACGCTTGAAATATACCTTAATGTATTTATATGTTTTCGGACTTCAAGATTTTGTTTACACTCTTCGACGCCTAGAGACGTGTCTGTTGTAACTGGACGACCGCCGACGCTGTGGAGACCCCTTCTTAACTAGGAACATACTAAGAGGAGAAATTGGAAATCAACTGCGTCAGATTTTCCAACTAAAGGTAGAAGACCCAACACAAGGTCACAATGGAAAGTACTTAACTGTGGATGCATCGAATGCTTAGCGCCGTCGCCCATTTTACTCGGATGGTAAACGACTGGGACGCACCAGGTCACTTGTGGACTGTCGGGTCGTTAAGGCACGCTTGCTTTTAAATAAATAAATATATAAATAAATATTTTATTCTCGACTGTGCGAGGCATGTTCGCGAAGACATGATCAGATATGTACAACTGTACAAACATTTTATGGCAACTGTAACAGTGACAGTAGAAAATTGTTCATATGTCCATGATTAGAACTGCACAATGGTGAAAATGCGTAACAATAATTTGGCTGTCATGAGATACGGGACCTCAGCTAATAATAGATTGAAAATCCTGAATGATCCAGTAGAAGGTATGGAAGAGTAAGCTCAAGAGATATATGCCAATAGAGTGAGTTCGTGCACAAGTAAGGCAAAGTCAACGTATCGTAGGAAATAAAAAGACGACAGGATATGCAGATGTAGAAGTTCCAGTGTAACGAACCTTTCTAGAATTGTGACGCTAGATGACCCGCCAGTGTGAAGTTATGGGCTGTGATTTTATTCGGTGGCGAGTCACATACGCCACGATGCAGTGTTGTTAAAGAGATATTTGTGGCTTTTTATAGGGAGAAAGCTTGCCAGGCGAAAACCCACCACGTCCTGGAACACTGCCGCTAATCCATTGAATGGCAAATTGTAACTGGCTATGTTTCTTGTTGAACGTTTGTTTGCTCGGTTAATCGCAGTCAGATTGTGTCCCATTTTTATTCTGGCTGATGCCTAAGCTGGTTGCCTATTGCGTTCCTGTGTCCTGTCCATTCGTAGGTCGGGTACTTAACATTCTTTCTGAGTATGATGCGTTGATCCTTTGCAGAACCACGAGAAGTCTTCTCTGATTATGTGTAGTTGCCGGGGAGCGAAGAATTCGTGTCCAGCTACCCTCACTGGACATCGGTGGTTAGGTGCAGGCGGTTAGAATGGAAATGATGCCATGGTCCAGGTAAGTCCTTGTTGGTTATATCGTCTCATCCCAGACGGAAGCAGTTCCTCAGTTCAATCCCGAATCTCTCAAATGTTCACGACCTCAGAAGAAAGAGAGAGAGAATCTGGTGGCGACGAGGCTAACGTAGGACTTCCCTGCTGTCCTCTATAAAACTATGAACTCAATACACTTTACTGAGGCGATGGGGAAACTAACTGTCCGCTGACCGTCACGGTCATGTAAACAGTGCAGAAGATGAATCCAAGTAATATAGCAAATGAACGCAATATTAGCTTACTCAAGATTCCATGAACTCATCAACCACAGCTTTGTTTGGCATGCCAAGGTCCAATTATCACGACCCATTTCCTCTGTGATATGGTTGATCGAAATTCGATATTTCGTTCCGAGAACCGATCGTCCCATCTAAATCCAAATTGCAGGTTTCTCCATCATTTGCTTTAATCCAAAAGTAGAATTTGGTAAGGTCCAAGTAATAAGGAAAATGCTCTCTGTGCGGATAATTCCACAGTTACGTCGGCCGGCGCATGACGGTTTATCATCTGACATTTGCTGCTCCCTCCACAACAGCCAGCCGATTTAAACAACAATGGATGACTTCTCCGGGACCTCAACAGCAAATTACTATTCCGGTGGTGCATAGTACGTTCGGAATGGAGCATCTTTTTGCAACCGGGTTCCAGCTGTAAATTCGAATTAGTTGTATATTTTTGGTTGGCTGTTCAGTGTTGCTAAATCCTCGCTATTAAGGGTATTTTAACGTTTGTGATATTTAATTACATCCCACAGTCGTTATGGCCGCCTACCGTGTTCTCTTGGGAATTTCTGTCCAAGCGGTCTTTTGTGGCGTTGTGGTCGCGTGCTCCATTTTTCTGTATAATGATGGCTAAAAGTTTTGCAGCCATGGTGATTAATAAACGAAGCGAAAGCGAAGTCATTCTCCACTGGTAAACTTAACTCGGTTTTATCGGAAGTGTGCAAGGCCTAACTCGTTGACCAACTTGATCCCATCGTGGTGGTCAATATTTCCAGCTCTGGTTGTAAATCCTACGGCAGCGCCTAATTTAGTTGCTATCATTCCTTCTCAAGAATGCAACGACATGCTTATTGACCCTCTCAATTAAGCGACGCTATAGACTCACGCCGTTGAAAATCGTGAATTAGCTAAAATGCGACATAATGCATATCAAGGAGACTTTGAAAAGTGTGATGCCTCTAATACACCTGCACGGCATCCAAAAACCTCCAAAGGCATCTGACTTGAACCAGGTTGGCCTGCTGCTGTACGTTCTTGTCACAAAAGCTAAAAGCCGCTTGCGTCACGTTAAGGATTCCATACTAATCAACATCCCAGATCGGTATCCACTTTAAAGTTGCTACGTAAGATATATACGTCCGCAAATTGTCCCAAGACTGCTGCACAGCTGTCCGCTTAAGAAAGATTCACGGCCAAACGTTTCCCATCCCGATAAGCTTTGCGTGTCCTGGGGTTGTGACACCTTTTAAAGCCTCCAGCATTCTCCTCAAACAACAGGACAACTTTGATCAGAGAGGATATGACCCCCACAAAGGTCGATGGTGCGCACCTATACATTAGTATATAGCAAAACATTCGTACCTAAAACAAACGATGCGACGTCCGTCACGTGCTTTACACCACCGTGCGCAGTTAAATTAAATTTGTCACAACAACAAGGGTCTCTTCCAAAGAGTTTTCACTTGAATCCGGCTTCGATCGAGCTACCGCAACTACTGCAGAAAATGCAATATCCAGTGCGTTGGCGAATAGTGACTCAGATTTGTGCGCTTCTGTTACAGAACCAGCAGTCCCGGCTATCGCTATGCCCGCTACTCTCATCGCCATGAGTTAACACAACAAAGTAGACGCGTCCCGTGGAAAGCTACTAATACCCTGTAACGCACGCCAAAGGTGTCTGCTGGACACGCTTACAAAGAACCTAGCTTAGATCTGCAGAACCTACGAAACCCGGATGCGCAAAACTTAACAAAAAGCTATCTGAATGCAGGATGGCACACACCAACGCTTAGACGCAAGCAAGGCATCTGGTACCCTTCCAAACATCTTCTTCTGGATAGCAGTCGTCGAATGGGCCTGCGGCCACGAATATACTACACCATCCACAAGAGAACGGTTACTTACTTGAAGCCACTAAGGTGGAGGCCCGCTCTCTGACCCACTAACAATCGCCCAACTCACAAGGCTAAATACCATTCGGTCCTGGACATAGTCTTACGGTACTAGCCATCAAACAAGATAAACCAGTGCTGGAGACTCCTCTCTAAACAAGCATTTCCCAAACTTTGAACAGCCACCGTTAGTAAAGCGTCATAACATAAATGCATGCATCACGGCTCCGTTTACCGCGGTTTCTTTTACTGGAACACTACAGGCGTTTGTCCACCGTGCCCAACCCAGCAAGTGCTAGCTTCTGCTTTACTTTTTCTCTGAAATCTTCCATGTTCATTACAGCCCCAGAACTGCTGGTTTCAGCCCTTCGGGTAGCTCCAACAATCTCCAATTATACTATTGGCACGTCGAAGGCAAATATCCAGCAGTACCAAACCTTGCAATCCCACGAACGCACACGTGCAAAGCGTTCACCTATGAAACGCAACTCTATCTTCCCCAACACTTCGGTGCCCTCCTGCTCTTCCACAGAGGATCAAAGTGCCCACGTTTACTCGCTTTAAAGCTCCCATATAGCGATCCGTCTTCGCAGTCAAAGTGCACTGACGATCCAGCTTTTTCCCCATTGCGACATTCCATCTACCCACACTCGGCCCTTCCTAGGGACCACGTTAACCCCGACCTACTTCTTATCGCCAGCAAACCAACCCTGCACAGAAGCTGACAATAATCTACTGCATGACCTACATGCCTACGACAATGATACTGCTCCTACTACGGCAATTCCTTAGGTGGCAGGCTAGTTTTCTGCGCATGCAAGCCGTTAGACCCGTCACCTTACCAACCGCCTATCTTGCAGTCGGCTAACAACTCGCCAGCAGACAACCTGTGGGCACACAATAATGCATAAGTCTAGGTACTTTGGTGCATCGCCTCAGACTGCTGGAAAGTAACAACCGCAACCTGCGTATTACTTGTAAGTGAAACATCTATTGCATTCCTAACCGACACCACCGTTGTGACATGCAGGGATACTGCGCACACCCCGACTTCACTGTCTCTAAAGACGCTTGAAGTCGAAGCTACAAAATACTCCTTATCAATGCAAGCTACATCACCTACAAACTGAACTACATCAGTCCATGGCTGGCTAGCCGAACAACCTCCTCGTGGTACCAGTTGGGTGGTTCGTGTTTAACCCATTCCAGCTAATGGTTTGGAGGCAGCGTTCCAGGACGTGGTGGGTTTTCGCCTGGCAAGCGTTCTCTCTATAAAAAGCCACAAATGTCTGCTTAACAACCCTGTGACGTGGCGGTCGTGGCTCGCTACAAAACAAAGTCACTGCCCAGTGGACATCCGGATCATCCTTCCCAACCCACGGACACCAATCTTCTACTCGCACATTGCTGACGATAGCAAACATTCAAAAATGGAGCAGCACCGTTGCAAGCACAAATTACACAACTAAATAAAGGCACACATAATTACATACTTACATTCCCCTGTACAAACAAGCACGGTTACGGCAAACATATCGGAATTTTGAAACTTCTTGATCACGCATTGTTTTGTCAAAATGATCATGCCTGTAAAGGTGTGCCTCGCGTTGTCGAAAATGAAAGTTTTATTTATTTATTTATTTGTACTTTGCTCTTTCCCACAAATTGTTCTGATCACGGAAAAATGACATGCCTCAAGCATCCCTGACAACTCTCTAAATAACCCCCGGTACACCACTTTCTGCAATGGACATGCCAAACAACGCGGAGGTGGATGCCTTATTTACCTAGGAGATGACTGCGGTGTGTCTGAGTTGTTACCCTGGAGATTCCATCTGGATCCAGACGAATACGGGACATTTGGCCTCTTAGTTGGTTGCATATACAACCCAACATGTTTCTATTCCAAAGCTTGACAATCTAATAAACCTCTTCACTGACGTTTCCACAATGTCTGCAAGCTACAGGATAGTAAGTGGAAACGTTAATATGCCACATATCGCTTGGAATGGTCAGGGTGCCCCTCTCCGATACAGGGGCTTTTCAGGCATTATATATGCGAACAACTGGATCCAACACGTCCATGTTCGGACTACCCACTGTGACCCTCGCGACCTAATTTTTACGCCTGGCAGCTCTGATGCTGTTACTAGAGTAAAAGACAACATCCAAGGAAGCGACCACAAGGTTGCACATTTATCATTCATGCCTTCTAGCTCACCCCATTTCTCAACTAGCTTGGCTGGTGAGTCTCGGACGCCCAGAAGCATTAAATAGGTTAACTCCTCTATGCTTGTCCCATCAGCCAACTGGGATACTTTACCTTCTCCAAGGATGTGGACGCCGCCGCTTTTGCTATATACAGCAACAACGACTGTATGGATTTATTCACTTGGCTAATGCACGGCCACGAGGCAAAACCGACCAAGTGTTCATTCCATCTAAACAGGGTGCTAACGAAGCTCCGAAAAATGCATCACCAATACTTTAAGACATGATTTCCCTACCGTTTTTCTCATGAACAATTCATAAAGGAGTAGCAGCACTCTCAAGTGCTGCTTAAACTAGCTTAGGAGCGCACTGTCTATAACACCAACAATGAAATTGTACCTTACTTTGTTACTAAAATGTAGATCCAATCGTACACCAACGTACATCAACTCTCTAACATTCCCCGATGAGTCTGTATTTAACGATTCAAAGGAATTACCTGAGATTTGCAATAGCCACTTCTGCTACTGGTTCACTGACATCAACTTGATATTGCCAACTGCTGTGCACAAACTTACCCACAAATCGCTAGAGGTACTTACCTACAACCTAAGTTCTATAACTCGAGTAATTAAAACACGCAAGCTGTCAGTACATCCCGGCCTTGCTGGTCCACCTGTACTGTTGATACTCGGTGGCCGACATACGTGTTCTGCTTCTTAACTTATTTACACCCTTATAAAATACGGCGCGTATCCAACCGCGTGGAAACATTCCATAGTTTTCCCTAGACATAAACAAGGTAAGCGACAAAATGTAGAGAAATACCGCCCCATAAGCCACAAGCCAATTGCCTCGACAGTCATGGAAAGAATAGGTAAAGAAAAGCTGTGCACTTTGTACTTAGTTGTAACATTATCAATGGCCCACAACACGGATTTCTATCGTCTAAAGCTCGTCAGACTTGGCAAGTTGAGTTCCTTGACCAAGTGACTGCAGGGATTGATGCTGGACAAGCACTGACCATAATCTTTCTTGATAGGAGAAAGGTTTTCGTTAGAGTACCACACGAGAACTTCTTAGCAAAGCTTGAATCATACGGAGCTTTAGACCGACTGCTCTTACGGTGCCAATCATATCTCTCTTCTTGCACACAAACAGTAAGGGTGGACGAGTCTATGTGACTTCCCAAACCAGGCACAAGAGGTTTTTCACAGCAGCGTACCAGACCCACTGCTATTCTATATATGAAGGACATTCTCCAGGTAATACAATATGGCAAATCCTACTTGTTTGCGGATGACATCAAAAGGATGTTTTTTTCATTCATCCATCAAACATGCAAGCATGGCTTTTCTAGATTCAAAGCAATCTTAGGGCTCTGGACGATTGACGCAACCCTTGGCATTCGCATCGGCGAAATGCAACGTCCTCTCATACCAACGCATCGTTCTGCCTAAGATGTTCACGCTTCAAGGCATACCGCTCGGTAACAGCTCACACTTCGATGCATAGTTGTACATTACTCCAGTTCTTTGAACTTCGCAGAACAAGCGAGCCGTTGCTCATCCAAAGCTTGCGCCCTCATATGCTACACGATCAAATCCATAGTACTACAAAAAGCTAGGCTTGCTTTATCCAAAACATGCACACGACCTCTGCTAGCATACTGCTCCATTGTGTTTACCAACTCCAAAAATGTGACAGAGTTGCCACTGGAAAGGTCTAACGATTGTTCGCCAGACGTCTCTCAGCTATCGTAGTCGGTGCATTGAACACGCGCTAGATCATTTATGGTGCGCAGGGTGGAAACTAACCATCTTTTTGTATCTACTTATCAAGAATCCTCTTGCGAGCTAACTGACGCCCTTCCTATCATCGGGAAACATTTCGTATCCTCTACTTAATCGAGCACACCTCATTATCCTGCCGAAATCCCACAGTAGTAAGCTTGCAAACTTTATCCCTACAGATACGCGTATGTTGGGCATAGATTTAGACTGTACGGGCATCTGATAATGCGATCCAATTCCGTTCATCAATTAGTAGGTATCTCACAGTATGTCATGTTTCTACTTTTATAGGCATTAGCAGTGGGTAAATGAGCCTGACCACATATAAGCGCCTTCCTCATAATCTCCCACACAAGCCCAAGGAAAAAGAGTGCTTGTCCTCAACGCGCCGTTACAAATCTTTCCCCTGTCACTGCTTCTCACCTCTTGGCTGCCAGCAGGAATCGGAGACAATGCTCAAACCTATCTGCATCTCATAACAACCTTGCTGTCACATGCTTTATCCAGACTAGACGTTTTAACATTTTGCGGAAATGCTGGCTTCTGCGTATTATTTAACAACCTTAGCGTATCCTTAAGCCCCTCCCGTTGGTTGTCCTTTCCTCTACCATTTTTAGCTCTCTTCTGGCAATCAATCTTATCCCATCAAGTCTGCGCACAGCCATTCTTTAGTCTCTCCTTTTAGACTTCCATTTATTCATTGCACGCCGCAACGTCTAGGACAACTACTTGTGTTGTAGTCCACTTCTGTCACTGGCTTTGTCCGGCTCAGGAAGCCTTCGCTTACTTCCTTCCGGTTTGTTGTCCTTTCTTCATTCAATCTCAGTTAGCTCTCTTCTGACGACCTTCCTTATCACATCAGGGCAGCACAAAGCCGCTCCTTGATAGATCCTTAGCCAACTTATACTGGTCGGTGACACCAACTTATATTGCAGTCCAGCTCGCTCACGGGCTGCTACCGGTGCACGCTTCCTTGGTAATATTCTCTTAGTATCCTGGAATTGTTTGATTTTCTAAACGGCGCTGCTTTTTAGCCTCTCACGCTCTGAACTATTTAACAAGGTTATTGTATTCCTGCGCTCCTTCCGTTGGCTGTCCTTTTATCATGAAGCCTAGCTTAGCTCTCTTTGGTCGAGCAAACGTAACTCTTGTGGACCGCGCGCAGCCGCTCCTTAGCCTCTCCTTTCTAGACTTTGCTTATCCGTTACTTGCTAAGACGTCTATGACACCTACTTCTACTGTAGTACAGCTGTCACACGGGCTTTCCCGACACAGCCTACCTAGTAACATTCCTTTAGCACCCCAGCATGATTTGATTATCTGCGCGTCGCGGCGACTTAGCCTATAAATATCTGAACTACTTGACAACTTTATCGTTTGCTTGTTCTCCTACCTTTCGCTGTCCCTACAACGTGAAACCTTTCTTAGCTCCCTTCGGTCCAGCAAGCAAAACTCATGTTGTTAGCGCACAGCCGCTATTTAGCCTCACGTTGCTAGATGTCCATTTATCTCTTACTGGTTGTAAACACTACGATCCTTTTGCCTGTAAGCCTCCAGCTCCCGGGCTGGCATTCTTTGCCTCTATCCAGCTTGGTATTCTTGTCTAAGCACCCAAATAATACTTGCTTTTCTGCGCATTGCTGCGCTTAAACAAACTCTGATATACGCATAAACTTTAACGTATGCTTGCTTTCCGTCCTTTCCCTGCCTTTTCTTCAATTAACCTTTCTTAGGTATTTAGTTCATCCATCTTCTCATCTTGATAGCGCACAAACGCCCGTTGGCCACTTTATTCCAGGTTTTCTTCTATCAAGTACCCGCTGCTACGTCTGCGACACTTGTTTATGTAGAAGTCCAAACTAATCATTGGCCTTCCTGGATTAGCATGTCTTAGTACCATCCCCTTGACATCCTAGATTGACTCGTTCCCTTGCATGACGCTGTGCTTAGGTCTTAAAGGTTGTGACGTCCTCAGCAACCTTAATGTATATCTTTGTTCCGCACGTTTGCATATTTTAATTGATCTTTATAACTTCACTTCTTGCGATCAGTCCGTTCTTATATAGTTAGCACAGCCGCTCCTTAACCACTTCTTTTTAGGCTTTCTGGTTCCGTCTGACGGCAACCGTGTCGCGCCTGCTCATTTAGAAGTTTAGCTCCGCCACTGGCTTTTCCCAGCCGTCGGCAATAGTACTAACATTTTAGTACTTTAGTGCCGTCCTTCTGTCTGGGTCACCCGAAGTTTTACTCCGCGCTAGTGTGCTATTTTCTATTGCTTTACTACCAATAGACCTATGTATCTCTCTCGTCGCAAGCTAGTTTTATATCTATGTACTTAGTTTGCGCCCTCTTTCGCATTAGGCTAGCTAACAGCTGTTCCTCTGCCATTCCATCGCCACCAATCTTTAAACTCTACTTTCTGTCATTCTACGCAATATTTGCGTCATAGTAAACCGATACTACATGGTTTACTTACTGGCGCAACGCTCTGTTCTCCTTGTAGTTCGTAGCAATTTACCTATATGGCCATTGCTTTTCATGGAACGTGCAAAAGACACTTACCGCACAAGCATTGTAGCACCTTGTACATCATTTTGTCTCCTTTCCAAACCTTATAACATAGGACGTTAACGATGTTTGATTACACGTCTGATCTTTGCGGTCTTGGTTGTCCCTCATGTTCCTTTTTCTCCGAGGTCCAGAACAGCGTGTTCGTTCGGGACAGGACCTAATAACCCAAAACGAACTAAAAAGAGTATGGCTGTATACCTAAGGGATACAACTGTAAGCCCCAGCACGACGGTTGCCTAGGAATGATAGCTGGACACGATGTCTTTGCGCTCCCAAAACGAATACATAATCTGAAAAATCCAGACACAAGCAAATCTGAGGTTTTGCTCAACTGGCAGCTCAACACGACGATGCTACGTGACTCTCCTCTCCTCGATTGACCAGAGCGATTATGGCGGCCCTGACCAAGCTAGCAGCTCAGCAAACAAAAGAACTGGAAGTCATTTGACCTCGAATAATCGGGTTTGAAACCAGTCGCCAGACTGCTTTGCCAATTGTACATTAGTTTAAAAACGGGTTTACGATGCTGTTTCATTACTTGGTGGGTTTTCGCCTGAAAAACGTTCTCGCTTTACAAAGCCACCAATGTCCGTTTAACAACACTTCGACGTAAAGAATATGACGCCACTGAATAAAGTCATTGCCCACAAACACATACTGGCAAGTTCATTAGAGTAATACTTCAATATATGCTTGATACCTACAAACTAAGATACACTCAGTCTACCTCAACCGTTTTCACTACACTTATAGTCCTGCCTCGTTGCACGATGCACACTTGAACCCAACGTAGCGTCATTTACTAACGATTATCTTTCACAGGATTACCTCTACAATTTCCGCAGCCCGTACGCTTTCCGGTTTATGGCAGAGTACATATATTGCAACGCGTTTGTTGCAAAAAATCTTTGCCTGTTCAGATTGATAATGCCTGATTTGAGGCGCTACCATACACATCAGAATAACTATTTTGTTAATTGAATTTTTTATCGAGTAGGATGCCGCAGGCACAGTGTTTAAACAAATGGGTTTATTTTGACCCACAATCACACTGCCACAACTCACTCACTGGAATTGTCTTTACATACATCGCTCGTTTCACTATGAAAACAGATTCTTCTAGCACAACTACTTCGCTTGCCATTGAAAGCTTTGCTGCATTTCTCTGAAGCTCGAACAATTGGGTTCAACGCCTTATATTTTTTGCAAGGACGTTTGAATACTGCTCTTACCTGGAGCTTTTCCGACGGCATAGCATGAAGCCATTATTGAACATAGAGAATTTCTCTCGACAATAACACCTGCGGAGGAAGATTGCTCCTCCTCTGTTTACAAGCGGTGCTTTTACGTGGCCTGAATTCAGGGCTCGGCTCTAACACTCTGATCTTCCACTCATTGTCCGAAAAGCTTTAATGCCAACTTCCTCTGGATAATGCATTTGTGTGAGGAAACGCATTTTCTCCTGCTGGGATGAATTTAGCCATAAGGACCAAATGCACTCTCCACCTGACATGTCCAGTGTGAATAACTAGACACGGACTCTTCAAGCCAGGACCAGTGTACCACAAACAGAAAGCCAACTTTCATTAATCTGACATCGTTACACGCTTGCGCAACCCCTCATTCGACTTTCCTGGACATTTCATTTATTGTCCAGTTTCATGGACTAATGGCGGACCTGGACTAAGCAATCAGTTAGCCAACGCGGAGAATTGGAGCACACATTACTGCGAATAGCCGGGTGTACATTCAGTTAGTGAGGCATTTCGCCAGTTATACATAATCATTCAAAAAGAGTGACAGCAGTACTTCAGGACGTGATAAGTTTTTGCCTGGCAACAGCTCTTATAAAATCCAACTGTTCGTTTAGCAACGCTGAGACTTGGCGGATGTGCTTCGCCACCAATAAAGTCACTGCCTAATAATTCACACTGACAAGTTAACCAGAGGGACCTTTCACATCATTACAGTATATTTTGGATAGGTACACGCAAAAGGCGCTTACCGGTTTCTGCCATCCTTCTCCACCCTATATAGTACGTTGTTACACGTTCTTGAAACCAGATAATCGTCACATCATTAAAGCTTCCGTTCCTGACCAGTGTATCCGCCAGTTCAGTAACTTCTGTATATTGTGCAAACAGCCTTTTTCATAGAAAGCCCAATTGCCTGTTGCGGCCCATCGGTTTGTAAATTCGTTGCAGTCTCCTTGTTGTCGCGGCCTCGAAGCATCCGTTGAATTACATTTTTTATTTATCCTTCTAGACCCGAAGTACCCATTATTCCAGTGTTTCATTCTTTGGGTTACCGTACGCTAAACGCGTTTGTTGGGTCAAACAACCAACTGCAGCTTTATATCTGCAGTTTGGCAGACAACTCGGAGTGTACTATCTAAGAAGGTGATGTTAGGTTGTTTTCTTGCGCATATACACTAGCGATATATGGAATCACCGGGCTGCTAATCTACTTTCCCAGAAGGAACTGTATGAACACCCTACGATCTGCCTGAGGACTATCCGTCGCATGCCAGCCTGCTGCGAGACCAGATGGTGATACCTGATGCAGCTGCCGGGGGAGTACCGGGCGACTGGATCCTAGCGGGCTCTTCATCGTGTCCTCCCTGACGTTGTGGAAACGGAAAAGCGGTTTACAAAAACTTTTCTTGGGGGTTAGCAGTTCGACTGGAACTGCTCAGTGCACAAGTTAAGGCGTGCGGGTCCAACGTGAACTTGAGACAGAGTTGACAGGCGTACATGGAAAGCAAACGAGTTACAGCAGTGACAATAGAGTCTGACTATAATAAGTGCTAAACTAAAATAACAATAACAGATTTTTGGGGGTTGCAAGTCGTTTTAATTTTTCTGTCGTTGGTTTATAACAGTTTGCTATTTTTTGTTATTAACACATATGGTAATGAGGATTCAAGCACGAAAATGCACTGTCTGAACAGTACGATGAGAGCAATCAATCCAGTGTTTTGTGAAAGAACGGAGCTTGTGCTTCCCAAATCATTCCTGATTTTCCATTCCCTTTCTGTGATCTGTTCGTGGCTGAGTTAATACTGCAACTTATGGCAGTTTGCTTCTGCCCGTACATACACGATAATACAATTCATATACTTTTACATGTGTGCCACTTGTATAGTCGCAAGCATGAACGTCAGAAGGATTTAGTATTGCCACCGTAACAATTACCATGAAACATCTGTGTGATTGCACTCATTTGAGCACGCCACTGCGGACCTGCCTTTCATGTCTAAACAAATAGTTATTATTTATATACATTTACACACACCAATCTTGTTCTCTACTGGTTGGATAATGACAATTTTATACAAATGCTGATCTTTCGTGTTGGATTATCATGAGGCGTACCTCAAACCGTCTATAACAAACGATTTCTCTAGCAATGCCGCGTATTTGTTTCTTATCATAATTTTTGGGGATTGTACTATAGTACCCTAGGTTGTACCGAATAGAGGTACGTGCTGTTTTAACCTTCACAAATATTACAGGATTAAAAACCTGCATGCAACAACGTGTCTAGCAAACGTTCAGGCACAGACAGTATTTTTTATTTAAAGACCTTGCCAACGGCTACGTGGGTGAGTGCGAAAAGACCAGCGCATCTGCCGATAGGGATCTATAGAGTAGTAAATCTAGGTGGCAATCAGTTTATAGAAAACGGGTAAGTTCTGTTTGCATTACACAAAGAAGTTAATGAAAGTTTACTTCCAAGTTAACAGAGATTGAAAACTATCTTGGGTTAATGTGATAATTGTACAAACAATACTCAGTGATTGTTTATTGTTATTCTTTTCACCTTTTTTGATGTAGAATACACACTCGCGAAATTCGAATTCCAATTCTGGTGTTTTTATTCCGAGTCGTGACTAGTTTGGGTGGAGTTCAATTATTTTCCGATTCAGAACATCATAATTGGCGTCGCGGTCAGCGTTTATTTCCAAATGAATACAACCATCGAATTCTTAAACGTAAATGCATCTCCCCGGGAGTTACAAGAATACATGGAGAGATTCGAGTTATGGTGCCTCACAAAAGATGACCTTCGCAAAGATCTTAAATCTGCCCACTTTTTGACTGTTATTGGACGAGAGGCATATACGCTTCTAATAAATCTGACTTACCCACAGCTGCCATCGAAATTATCATCTGACAAGTTGCGGGACCTCCTTTTATCTCACTTACTACCGGAAAATTTCGTGGTTGCCGAAAGAGTAAAATTCAACTTGCTGATCCGTCAACCTAATCAGTCTATTCGTGATTTTATTCTCCAACTTTAAACTCAAGCATCATCTTGCGCATTTGGAGACAAACTTGACGAATGCCTCAGAGATTGCCTAATCGCTGGAATAAATAATCCCGATTTATATCGTCAGCTCCTATCACTTCCATCGCCGACTTACAATCACGTAAAATCCATCTGTTTGCATTAGCAGGATGTTACTGATATTACAAGAAGCCAGACGACTGTTGATCATCAAGCCTTGTTTGGCTCAGCCAGTCGCCGAGTTCATGCCGAGAAGAGAAAACCGTGGCAAATCAACTCTTTCAAACCACACGGAATTAATCTACTTCATGCACCGAGAAATTCAGACAGTTTAAAGTGTGGTCAAGCTGATAGAAAGATTGGACAATGTGTCTCTTGTGGAAAGTTGCGTTCACGGTATACCTGCACGCAACGGCATTCCAAATATCATTGTGGGAGACTTGGACATATTCGTAGTGTTTGACGCCAGTTCAGACGTTGTAATGTTGTGAAACAAGTTGATGATTCCACAGAGAACTTGCCCGACGATTTTCATTTGCTGACATTGGCTGTGAATACGAGTGGCCAATTATCCAACACTTTACGTTTCGTAAATAATATGTCAAATCGTTTCATTGTTGACACCGGTAGCGTAGAGTCTCTTATTTCTAAAACAAGTCTCGATCATCTGTACCCTGACGCTCAGCTTGATTCTACACTCATCACTATTAAAGGTATTACTGGTCATACCATTCCGGTGATAGGATGTTGTACCTTACCAGTGCTAGATAAGCATTTGAAACATGTCGAGTGTAAATTTGTTGTCATTCGTCAAGGCCCGTCCATACTCGGTCTTAAAGTTATGCAGGCACTTAAAATAAGTGTCAATTTTCTGTCACGTACTGATACTGACACCCAAATTCGTGATTTATTACACGATTGTTCGGTTACCTCTGGTGGAATGAGAATTCCACCTGTTAAGTTGGAAGTGGCCGGTGATCCAGTTTTCGGTAAACGACGTGTACTTCCATTTGTACTTAGAGAACCTGTTCGAAAGGTATTTATGTCTCTTTGTGAATCAGGAATTCTCGTCCCAGTACAAAGTTTACGATGGGCCACACCTATTGTCACACCGTTAAAGCCGGATGGACAGACACCGAGAGTTTGTGGTGATTACCGTGTCACTCTTAATACGAAGCTGCTGCAGCGTAAATGTGGCACGGAAGAACCTGATTCTATTCTCTCGCGTCTACACGGATCCAAGATTTTCTCGAGGCTAGACTTAAAAGATGCATATCTGCAGATACCACTGACTGATAAGTATAGTGAACTGACCACAATCAATACACCTTTTGGGTTGCATCGCTATAGATTACTTCCCTTTGGTCTTAATGTGCCGCCAGCCATATTCCAAGATGTGATGAACTCCATTGTGAAAGATCTGAAGGGTGTTGAAACCTATCAAGATGATGTTTCTGTACATGCTATTAACAAACCGACACATGACTACCGATTACTGGCACTTTTGACTCGCTTCAAGGATGCTAATGTGAATATCAATCCTAAGAATTGCTTAATTGGTGTCCAATAACTCAGTTGTCTTGGTTATCAGGTTACACCTGAAGGATTCAAACCGGATCCTGATCGGATAAAACCATTGGTTGATGTGAAGTCCCCCACCAATGTTCATGAGCTTCGATCACTGATGGGCGCTTTACAGTACTATTCCAAATTCATTCCTGGTTTTGCATCCATTGCTGATCCTTTATTCACCTTGTTGAATGACAAGTGTTTTATTTGGTTAGACAGACATGAACATGTTCTTCGGAAGCTTTTAAAAATTCTTGCATCTGGTTGTGTTCATCACACCTTTTCTCCTAAATTACCTGCTGTGCTTTTCACAGACGCTTCACCCACTGGTATTGAGGCTGTGTTAGAGCAGAATGGACACCCGTTCTGTGTATTTCCCGTGGACTAAGCAATGCTGAAGAAGGATATGCTCAGACTCATCGAGAAGCTTCGTCTGGATACTGGGCAGTCACTAGACTTCACAAATACTTGTTTGGCCTCAGATTTACCATTGTGACAGATCATGAAGCTCTGAAGTTCATTTACAATCCTTCTAGTTCTTTAGCTAAGTCTTCAGCAGCCATGGTCCAAAGGTGGAATGTTGACCTTAGTGCGTATAACTATGTGGTCGAGCACAGAAGTGCGAAGCACATTCCTCACGTCGATTATTTATCACGTACTGCAACGATATTTGAAACCGATTCCGAAATGAGTTGTTTACTCACCCAGCCGCTTCCAAGCTCTCATTCTGCCCTTATCAATGATACTGGAAGGTACTATGGGTCATTGATTTCTGCTGTCAAACGTGGTTGGTCGGTTTCTCTCAAACGGAAGGTCCCACAATTTTATGTGCGTCGGGATGAAATGTGTGTTACACCTGATGGATTACTGTGTAAATGACGGCATTGTTATCCCGCCGACTTTGAGATCAGCTATTCTAACGGATTTACATTCCGGTCAGTTGTCATTCAATTCAGTGTGCACTGAAAATACTAATGTCGATTCAGTTTCAGATTCTCATGAGTATTCTGAGCAAAATCAGCCTCCAAGAAGATCTGCCCGATTGCAACAGAAACCACAGCTGAATTACAAAAACCTGGAGTTGCATTCATGCGGCGGAGGATGTGATAATTGTACAAACAATACTCAGTGATTGTTTATTGTTATTCTTTTCACCTTTTTTGATGTAGAATACACACCCGCGAAATTTGAATTCCAATTCTGATGTTTTTATTCCAAGTCGTGACTAGTTTGGGTGGAGTTCAAATATTTTCCGATTCAGAACATCATAGTTAACAGAAAAACAGCACCGAACAGCCATACCTAAGCCTCAGCTTGACGCGTGCTTCTTTTACAGTGACCCCAAGCAGCTTTGAATCATTAGACCTTTCGGATAATAGAGAGCAGATGGGTCTATTCTCAGCTCTATTACTTGCCTATCACTGCAAGAATGAGTTGAACGAGGCGAGACGAAAGTCCGCAGATAGCAGCCTCAACGGCAATGCAAAAAGCAATATACCGGCATAGTCAGTACGAACCCAAGAAGGTTGAAACTTTCCTCTGTCTGTGCAGCAACCACCAGCTCCAGCAAGCTTTTCCAGCAATACAACAAAGGAACTGTGTGCGTAAGAATGCGCTACACTGAGGGCCCTTCGTTTTGAATGCCTTTTGCTTGTGAGCTTTAGGCTAAGGTCTAGCGTTAGGATAAAAGAAAATCCCCGGGTACCTTTAAAGTTTACAAGAAGTAAACATTAAACTTTTAAATCGGCAGATCTACTCCAAAAAGAACAGATGCACTAGTTGGAGCCGTAGGGGTATGGTGGGTCACCTAAGGCAGAAATGGATTTAAATTTGTGCCGTGGGTTCTTTTAAATATTTTTACCTGCGAACTTGTTGAGTGCGAAGTAGGCTGGAAAAAATGTTTACTAAATATTCCTTATCGATTTTAGAATGCATGGTAATATGTACGTATTTTAGGTATGTACGTTATCTTAACCATACGCTACGCCGAGTTTGGCGGCATCCGCTTTCGGCTTTGCCTCAGCAGTCAGACCCTACCGCTACACCTACATGCATACAAATGTAAAACAGTTTACATTTACTGCCAACACGCTGACACGGTTTTCCGTTTTGAATCGTGGACAATGCGGGTGGAACGTGGATTATTAAAATTTGAATTGCCCGACGGACTACCGAGTCGTTTATGGTACTATTGACAATGCCTACACTAAACAATAAATTGAGAAAAGTAAACTCAGTCTCCACAGGGATTGTGGCATAAGGTTTGTGTTTGTGTATTTATTCCCAGCAGTCTTTAAAATAAGACCGCGTACCTCAATTGTCACTTCCCATTTGGCACACGTAACCGCGGCTGCGTGGTTCCATCACCATTTAATTGCACTAACACCAGCGTGCGCTAAGTGACAGTGTGCTGTTCCCTTTCTTAATTTGAAATCATAGTTTTTCTATGCGCCCTATGCCTAACCTTTGGTCCTACTACGCGTCTAGCAGACTCCCGGCTCTCACTTAGGTTATAAAGGCTCGGGCTACTCTTCCCACATGGAGTAAGTGCAGCAGAGCCATAGCGCTACTTTTGCTCATCGAGGGTTACCTACAGGTATTTTGTATTTACGGAACCTCATTAGTTAGTAAGAGAAATAGACTAACTAGCAGTTGACGCAATTCGACCTACCTCCGACGTTGACTGGATTTCGCCTAAAATTTAGGGTTTTCCATACCTACAACTTCCATCCTAGGTGGTACTATTGCGGTCCATTTGGATGGCATGAGATCGCATTCCTTGGTAGTAGGCAGTAAAGAAGTTTTGACGCTCTAAAGTGGTATCTAGGTTAGTGCATCGTTCATTTCAGCATTGCTGCCTCCGCGGATAATGGCCTAGCTTCTTTCTTGGAGTTGGTACATCATGGATTATGGAAAAGTTGTAAAACCTAATGGGCTTGCCATGCTCCACAGCGTAAATATGAATCCCGGGACGAGTACTTACCTTGGCTTATGAAAGGCCTGATGGCGGCCTTTAGCTTGGAGACTATTACGACAGGTGAGAAATCGTTCATTCAGCTTCACGTGGATGGATACACAACACTTTCGTTTTCACCAAGGAAAATGCGACCCATACGTTGTCTATCAATTTCCCTGAAATCGTCCTTTCCATTTGCGGTCTTGAGCTATAGTAGTGAAGGCGAGCCGAATGGTGTTAATGTGTTTCTTAGTCCAGTGGTATCGGTGTTAAGGTACTTACATGACCAAGTCATGACGTTCCCCGGGAAGACATTTATTATGAACGCGTCTCTGTCATCACTCATTTGCAATGCACCGCCTAGAACCTTTGTACAATGAACGAAAGTTCCATCAGGTTGCTACAGTTTTGTTAAATGTTAGCAGCTTGGTGTGTGCATTAAACATAAGGTCACGTTACCAAGCACCGCTTGCCGGGCATGTAGTAATGAGGAACACCGAGCTGTTACGAGGACGGAATTCTCACCACACTAACGTTGGTCCGGGGTCATGTTCCACACATTTCCCATTTATTATATGCACGCCGGGCACCCAGGTTTATCGCGACGGTTGCTTTCACAGTGGTGTCCCACACCATTGGCAAAGAGATATGGGCTTGAAGCGAAGCACCTCGTGGAGCTAGATACTGCTCCTGCAAGCGTTGCTGGACTATGAACATGGGCAATGCAGGGGAATGCGTTCCGTTATTGGAACGCGGTGGGATTCTGGCTTTTCCTTTTATATGTCGGACCCCATGTGTTGCTCCATGTGCTGCGTTCGGATAACTATAAAACCTTCATAAGCTTATACTTGGCGATATACATATTGTGCATCACGAACTGCAGATAACGCATGTTGTATTTGCAGCATCGGTCCTTAATTTATTTGTACGTGCGTACTTTGACAAGTATGGGTCCCAAGTAATGAGTTTAACTTCATAGTCTCACGCACCTAGCCCATGGTGTTAGGAAGCTTACGTCTTTGGATAACTTACTGCAGTTGCTTTTGGGTCCCATATGTACCTGTTGGAATCCTTGCTAAGGAATGTCGATAATCTTTCGTGCAGCTACTGAGACGCGCCACAGAGAGGGCAAACGTGATGGCATCCCTGTCTGTTGCAACCGACTGCGCTCCGAATAAGCGTTTCGTTGTTTTTAATAAGAAGAATGTTTGCATATGCAGTAAAGCCGCCCTCTTCTCGGTGTAGCTGGACAACGTAGGCTTTGCACACGGCAAACTTTACCGCATCCGTTCTGTGCACAAGATTGAGTATTCCAATTTTGATTTATTGTGTCAGCCATTTGAGGTTTTGCTAGATTGTATAAGCAAGGCAATAAGTCAACTAAGGTGGGATTGTTCATGGGCACTTGCACAGAAGAAGCTCTAGTGCGTGTAGCCAGCAAGGACCTAGACCGTAGGTGCATGAAATTCAAAGTTACCAATGGCTCAGATTTCGTACCGTTGCTGCAAACGGTTGTAGAGTTGTCCAGGTCCCCTGCTGCATTCAAACCGTTAAAACTGCAGAAATCTTGCGCACAGGTCTAACTGTGCAATTGAGCTACGGTGGAGCATATTGGTACTTTGTGGATGGCACGACGCAAATGAATCGCGCAAGGTTGTTTGCAGGGTTTTTCCTAAATGAATAAATAAGGTATTCTCGAATACCTCAAAGTACACTGCCTCTGGATTGATCAAGCATTTACAAGGCATTGTTTCGTAAACGGCACGTTGCGTTGCACCACTGGTCGCACACCATACAGAAGTTGCTGAACTGGCGGATACACTGGTCAGCAGCGGAAGCTTTAATGATGTGACGATAGTCTGGTTTCAAGAACGTTTAATAGCGTACTATATAGGGTGGAGAAGGATGGCAAAAACCGGTAAGCGCCTTTTGCGTGTACATATCCAAAATATACTGTAATGATGTGAAAGGTCCATCTGGTTAATTTGCCATTGTGAATTATTAGACAGTGACTTTGTTGGTGGCGAGGCACATCCGCCAAGTCGCAGCGTTGATAAACGAACATTTGGATTTTATAAGAGCTGTTGCCAGGCAAAACCTATCACGTCCCAAGTACTGCCGTCAATCCTTTTGAATGGTACTATATAACTGGCGACACGCATTACGGACTGAATGTACACTCGGCTATTCGCAGTAATGTGGGCTCCAATTCTCCGCGTCGGCTAACTGATTGCTTAGTCCAGGTCCGCCATTAGTCCATGAAACTGGACACTAATGAAATGTCCGGTAAAGTCGGGTGAGGGATTGCGCAAGCGTGTAACGATGTCAAATTAATGAAAGTTGGCTTTCCGTTCGTGGTATACTGGTCCTGGCTTGAAGAGCCCGTGTCTAGGTATTCACACTGGACATGTCAGGTGGAGAGTGTATTTGATCCTTATGGCTAAATTCATCCCAGCAGGAGAAAATGCGTTTCCTCACATAAATGCGTTATCCAGAGGAAGTTGGCATTAATGGTTTTTGGACAACGAGTGGAATATCAGAGTCCTAGAGCCGAACCCTGAATTCAGGCCACGCAAAAGCACCGCTTGTAAACATAGGAGGAGCAAACTTCCTCCGCAGGTGTCATTGTCGAGAGAAATTCTCCATGTTCCAATCTTTCTATCAGCTTGACCACACTTTAAACTGTCTGAATTTCTCGGTGCATGAAGTAGATTAATTCCGTGTGGTTTGAAAGAGTTGATTTGCCACGGTTTTCTCTTCTCGGCATGAACTCGGCGACTGGCTGAGCCAAACAAGGCTTGATGATCAACAGTCTTCTGGCTTCTTGTAATATCAGTAACATCCTGCTAATGCAAACAGATGGATTTTACGTGATTGTAAGTCGGCGATGGAAGTGATAGGAGCTGACGATATAAATCGGGATTATTTATTCCAGCGATTAGGCAATCTCTGAGGCATTCGTCAAGTTTGTCTCCAAATGCGCAAGATGATGCTTGAGTTTAAAGTTGGAGAATAAAATCACGAATAGACTGATTAGGTTGACGGATCAGCAAGTTGAATTTTACTCTTTCGGCAACCACGAAATTTTCCGGTAGTAAGTGAGATAAAAGGAGGTCCCGCAACTTGTCAGATGATAATTTCGATGGCAGCTGTGGGTAAGTCAGATTTATTAGAAGCGTATATGCCTCTCGTCCAATAACAGTCAAAAAGTGGGCAGATTTAAGATCTTTGCGAAGGTCATCTTTTGTGAGGCACCATAACTCGAATCTCTCCATGTATTCTTGTAACTCCCGGGGAGATGCATTTACGTTTAAGAATTCGATGGTTGTATTCATTTGGAAATAAACGCTGACCGCGACGCCAATTATGATGTTCTGAATGGGAAAATAATTGAACTCCACCCAAACTAGTCACGACTCGGAATAAAAACACCAGAATTGGAATTGGAATTTCGCGAGTGTGTATTCTACATCAAAAAAGGTGAAAAGAATAACAATAAACAATCACTGAGTATTGTTTGTACAATTATCACATTAACCCAAGCCAGTGTTCAATCTCTGTAACCTTGGAAGTAAACTTTCATTAACTTCTTTGTGTACTGCAAACAGAACTTACCCGTTTTCTATAAACTGCTTGCCACCTAGATTTACCACTCTATGGACGCCTATCTGCAGCTGCACTGGTGTATTCGCACTCGCCCACGTAGCCGTTGGCAAGGTCTTTAAATAAAATATACTGTCTGTGCTTGAACTTTTGCTAGGCACTTTGTTGAATGCAGGTTATTAATCCTGTAATATTTGTGAAGGTTCAAACAGCACGTACCACTATCCGGTACAACCTAGAGTACTATAGTACAATCCCCAAAAATTATGATAAGAAACAAATACGCGGCACTGCTAGTGAAATCGTTTTTTATAGACGGTTTCAGATACGCGTTATGGTAACCGGACACGAAAGATCAGCATTTGTATAAAACTGCCATTATCCAACCAGTACGGAACAAGATTTGTGTGCGTAAATGTATATAAATAATAACTATTTGTTTAGACTTATGAAAGGCAGGTCCACAGTGGCGTGCTCAAATGAATGCAATTACACAGATGTTTCCTGGCAATTGTAACGGTGGCAATCCTAAATTCTTCTGACGTTCATGCTTGAGACCATACAAGCGGCACACATGTAAATGTGTCTGAATTGTATTATCGTGGGTTCGGGCAAGTTTGTACCGGCAGAAGCAGACTACCATACGTTGCAGTAGGACCACAGTCACGAATAGATCACAGAAAAGGAATGAAAAATTAGAAATGATTTGGGAAGCACAAGATACGTGCTTTCACAAAACACTGGATTGATTGCCATCATCGTACTGTTCATACAGTGCATTTTTGTGCTTGAATCCTCATTACCATATTTGTTAATAACGAAAAAATAGCAACTTGTTTTAAACCACGAACAGAAAAAGTAAAAAGACTTGCAACCCCCAAAATCTGTTATTGTTATTTTAGTTTAGCACTTTTTATGGTCACTCCCTATTGTCACTGCTGTAATTCTTTTTCTTTCCATGTACGCCTCTCAATTCAGTCGCAAGTTCACTTTGGACTCGCACGCTTTAGCTTGCGCACTTAGCATTTCCAGTCGAACTGCTAACCGCTACGAAATATTTGCGAACGTCTTTTCTGTTTCCACGACGTTAGGGAGGACACGATGAAGAGCCCGCTAGGATTCGGTCGCCGCTTCTCCCCCGGCAGCTGCATCAGGTATCACCACCTGGTCCCGCAGCAGGATGGCATGCAGCGGATAGTTCTCAGGCAGATCATAGGGTATTCATACCGTTCCTTCTGGGGAAGTAGATTAGCACCCCGGTGATTCCATATTATCGCCAGTGTATATTGCGCAAGAAAACAACTAAAATCACCTTCTTATAGTACACTTCGAGGTTGTTTGCAAAATGCAGATATTTAAGTTGCAGTTGGTTGTTTGACCCAACAAACGCGTTTAGCGTACGGTAACCCAAAAGAATGAAACACTGGAATAAGGTACTTCGGGTAGAAGATAAATAAATAATGTATTCACGGATGCTTCGAGGCGCGACACATGGAGACTGCAAAAGAATTTACAAACGATTGGGCCGCTACAGGCAATTGGCTTTCTATGAAAAAGGCTGTTTGCACACTATACAGAAGTTGCTGAACTGGCGGATACACTGGTCAGCAGCGGAAGCTTTAATGATGTGACGATAGTCTGGTTTCAAGAACGTTTAACAGCGTACTATATAGGGTGGAGAAGGATGGCAAAAACCGGTAAGCGCCTTTTGCGTGTACATATCCAAAATATACTGTAATGATGTGAAAGGTCCATCTGGTTAATTTGCCATTGTGAATTATTAGACAGTGACTTTGTTGGTGGCGAGGCACATCCGCCAAGTCGCAGCGTTGATAAACGAACATTTGGATTTTATAAGAGCTGTTGCCAGGCAAAACCTATCACGTCCCAAGTACTGCCGTCAATCCTTTTGAATGGTACTATATAACTGGCGACACGCATTACGGACTGAATGTACACTCGGCTATTCGCAGTAATGTGGGCTCCAATTCTCCGCGTCGGCTAACTGATTGCTTAGTCCAGGTCCGCCATTAGTCCATGAAACTGGACACTAATGAAATGTCCGGTAAAGTCGGGTGAGGGATTGCGCAAGCGTGTAACGATGTCAAATTAATGAAAGTTGGCTTTCCGTTCGTGGTATACTGGTCCTGGCTTGAAGAGCCCGTGTCTAGGTATTCACACTGGACATGTCAGGTGGAGAGTGTATTTGATCCTTATGGCTAAATTCATCCCAGCAGGAGAAAATGCGTTTCCTCACATAAATGCGTTATCCAGAGGAAGTTGGCATTAATGGTTTTTGGACAATGAGTGGAATATCAGAGTCCTAGAGCCGAACCCTGAATTCAGGCCACGCAAAAGCACCGCTTGTAAACATAGGAGGAGCAAACTTCCTCCGCAGGTGTCATTGTCGAGAGAAATTCTCCATGTTCAATAATGGCTTTATGCTATGCTGTCGGAACAGCTCCATGTAATAACAGTATTCAAACGTACTTGCAACAGTATAAGGTGTTGAACCCAATTGTTCGAACTTCAGAGAAATGCAGCAAAGCTGTCATTGGCAAGCGAAGTGGTTGTGCCAGAGGAATCTGTATCCATAGTGAAACAAGCAATTTATATAAAGACAATTCCAGTGAGCAAGTTGTGGCAGTGTGATTGCGGGTCAAGGTAAACCCATTTGTTTATACACCGTGCGTGCGACACCTCTGCTAATTGCAATTAGGTTGATCCATTCTGAAAGTCATTGGAAAGAGCGGATGACAATTTGCTGTTGAGGTTTTGACGAGATAAATGTTTTCGAATTAACTAGCGGTTGTGATGATTTATTCATTTTCAGAGAATGAACCTACATGCGCCCTCCGCCTTCTCTGTAGAAATTTAGAAAACATGCAACGAACAATAGGCAATTAATTAGACGCACAGACTAAAATGCCTTGATAAAGAATACTACATGGGTGTTTGCATGCAATGGTGCCTAGTTCCTTGTATTACTTAATCTTGCTAGTATGTATGGTTTACGAGCGCCTTCTTATAAATATTTGGGTGTGGTTCAGATTATAATTACAGCGCACAAATAAGTTTTGTAAAACGCATTGCCTAAAGAGGGTTAAGTGGGTTCACAAGGTTTAACGATAATTACCGGTATGGGAAATGTGCTTAGCTAAATTGGTGAAATGGTGAAAACGGCCTTAATTATTCTTGGTAAAAGTCAGCAGAAAACGGGTATCAGCTTAGGTGATGCCAAGGCCACCTGGATTACAGTGCCTAGCAAGAGCAGTCAGTTTATATAGCTGCCCATCAAAAGGAAGGCAAATGAAATGAACCGATGATAATCAGTAGAAAATCCCACGAGCCTCTCCAAATAACGCAACCAGATAGTTAAGTCATCAAAATCCAGAGTTAATGTCTCAGCAGTTTAAGAAAATTCGGAGAGCAGGCCGAGTAAGCAAAATTTATTATACAGTGCATTGGAGTAAGGCGTACAACGAAGGTGGGAAAGAAGACTATAACAACTATTGTTGAACAAGCATAGTAGGCTCTAGATGTAGAGGATACGTAATGCTTCCTGTGCGGAGCGTATACCGCTTAAATTTCAGTAGCATAGAACCAGTCAGAGAAAAATAGTTTGGTCAGTGCCACTAGGTCACGGAGAGCAAGGAGAGTTGGCCCTCCGATTGAAGAAGAAATGAAACTAGTAATCGCGCTAAGAAAAGGCTAGGGTCGGGGTGAGAAGAGTTTATTGCTGAAGAGTAGAATAGCGCACGAGGCTTTCCAAGAAGTGTAAACAGATCACTGGGTCAGCCGAACCACGAGAGGCAATGTCTCAGCATTCTGAGTGAACTCAGCAAACAGGCCGATCTGGCAAGCTTGGATTAGTCAGCCCGTTGGATTAGGACGTACAACAAAGGTGGGAAAAGGTTTATAACAATAGGGGATTAGCAATTCTAGCAGCCACCCGTGGTAGGGAAAACAGAGCATTGAGTCTGTAAGAATGATACCGCTTAAGTCGCGGTAGCACAGGAGCAGGCAGAAAGGACTAAGCTGGTTGGTAAGCTTTGATCATGGCAAAGCAGTGAAAGCTAGCCCTCCAGTTGAAGTACAAATGTAAGCAGAGTGCGTTAAGAAACTGTTAGGGACAGCATGAGAAAAGTTTACTGACAAAAGGTGGAAAAGCGCACGTTCTGCAAATGATGGAGGGGTGTTACCGCGCACACCACGGGTGTGAGACCCTTAAAGTGTGACCTGGCCATAGCCAAACGGTCGGCAAGAACTTAGCTTGCACGACTATACCGTGTAATATTTAGACCAGGCGAGGATGAGCTACGACCGTTTCCTCCTGGCACCGAACACAACATCACACGTCTGCACTCTATAATGTCTTCTCCTTCACTTCCGGATAATTCTATCCAACCCACGGACATCAATCTCTTACTCGCATATTGATGACAATAGCAAACATTGAAGATTGGCGCAACACAACTACAAGCACAAAATACACAGCTACATACACATACATACACAATGACATACGTACATACCCCCTAAACAAACACAAACTGCAATGGCAAACATACCGGATTTTTGCACATTCTTGATCATGCACCGTTATGTCAAAATGATCATGCCTGTAAAGGCGTGTCACCCCTTGTTGAGAATAAAAGATTTATTTATTTATTTATTTATATCGTATTAGCTATTAAAGTGTCCATTATATCATCCGTTAAGCTGGTGGTTCTCAAGTGTTCCTTTTCACTCCTACTTATAAATGCTAAGTCAATAAAAATATAAAATGCGCATTCAGCGCCCCCGTGCGTCTTCGCCGACCCTGCTACATATTTTTACGGAACTCTGCTTTATTCCTTAGGCTACAGAAGCGACTGACTCACTTCCTGATTAGCAACTGCTTACGCACTTCTGTGTGCTTAAACGAGAGAGCAGGATCGTCATTTATAGTAAAATACTTAACCAGCATAAAGGTAGGAACACGTGCACCCAGCTGAGGCGATGGGTTTAGTATGGGTAGCAGCTGACATCCTGGGATCGACGGCATATTTGGTTGTGTTTCTAGATCACACGATAAATCAAATAAGGGTAACAGCACATATATGGTTACTTTTCCGCAGGCACCTAATCTTGCTTGCAAATACAAAATGGTTGCAAGGGATTTCAATCTGCCAGTTAAAATCCTTCCAACCTCCTGAAGCAACAGACTATGCATATCTGTTAGCATGTATCAATGGGAGCGACCAGACGCAGCAGGTATCTGTTCCAACTAGAGCGAAACCTATTCTTGACTTAATATTTACGCTCGGCATTCCATCAGCGCGAGTATCAGTTGACCAGGAGTTCCCGATAGTGCTCATAGATTAGTGAAATTTTTTAGTTTAAGTAAAGCGACCTAACGCCTATCCCACAGAAACGGATGCTCTCATAGTCCAACTCTCGATGCCCACCGTTAAATGAACAACAGTTTCCCTACTCGTCAGATCAAGAAATCGGGATGAATTCATTAGATGTGCTTCTGTGGATCGGTCGGCTGAACAGTTTTTGAGGAAATGGCTTTCTCTATTTGCCAAACTTTCAGGTTGCATTTAATAAGGCACACCTCAAAAGGTGTCACTCAGCCTGATATGCATAACATAAAGAGTCTTCCTAGCCGATCCTACCACAAAGCATTCAACTTTGCCAAAATCCTGTGAGAATAACACTGCGAATGTGCTTTCTACCAGAATTAAGCAAAAGCAAACCAACCAAGAAATAGCCGCAATAAATTGTGCAACTAAGGAAAATAAACGCGACTTACAGCGGCGCTCTCGGTCTCCTAACTAGGGACGACAGATCTCCCCTGTAAAGGTTTCCCAACGACCCTATAACTTACTCATGTTTTATACGTGAAGTATACTGCTCACACTTTCAAGATTCGGAGTGTCAAGAAATAGGTTTAACTTTTCAGGCGCTGCAACTGCCTTGTAGCTAATCCCTGTCTTCTGTACAGTTATACCGAAAAGTATCCGTTCTACGATTTCATCCGTCAAGTCATCCTCCAACTCTAGTCCAGACGGAATACCGCCCAGTATACCAGGGATGGCGGTGGAGATATCCCTATTCTTCTTATGAAACTCTTTACGTTATCAATGTAGCAAGGTCAATGCCCGACCGCTTGAAGACATTCCAGCATTATGCCAAAGCACAAGGGCGGAAGCGTACAGGAAGCTGGTAACTCTCGCTCCATTAACCACACTTTTATTATCTCGCGAGTGATAGCAAAGTTGCTTAAAAGAGCCCTCATGTGTTCCCTTTATGCAGGCTTGCACAAAACCAAATCACAGCACGGATTTCTAAGTGCCCGGGCTTGTGCAACCCATCAGCTGGACTTCCTTCATTTAGTCACCGAGGCCGTTGACTTTAATGTTTCGTTTGTCACTCTGTTTCTTGATATGAAAAAGGTGTTTGAAAGGGTAGCAACATGCGCCCGATGCATAAGGTAAAAGCCTACGGGGTAGACAGTCCTGTATTAGACAACCTTGGTTCCAAGCTAATAGGACGTACGCAGTCTGTTGAGGCTGAGCAATCTGTATCCACCCCGACCTCCGTCCACAGTGGCGTGGTGCAGGGGAGCCTCCTTGGTCCTACACTATTTTTGCTTTATATCAATGACCTCTGCAGGAGTTTACAGCACGGTCGCTCCTTCCTCTTTGCTGAAGGTGTAAAAGTTGGCTACGTCTTACCCTCTGGTACTGAATTACCGCAATTCATAGTACCTTTGAAGACCTTAACGCACTTGAAAAGTGGTATGAACACTGGCAAATGACGTCCTCCGCTCAAAAATCTAATGTCACGTTCCACGAATTTTTTATACCTGCTAGGTCCATGGGAATAAACGGCAGCGCTATCAAACAGAATGTCATGACAACATATCTGGGCTTGCAATGCTCCATGGGCCTCAACTTTGCAGGGCAATTTCGTTGGCAATTGGCAAGTGTAAGGGATTGTCGTTCCACATACGCCGTTACATTAAACCGCCGACGCAAGGCTAGAACTTTATAAGAGCGACGTCACGCCACATCTGGAATATTGCTCTTTTATATGCAGCAACCTACGGAAGTCGTACCGTGTTCTGCTTGAAAAGGCTCATCGGTGCTTTACGAAGACGTTGCCTCCATCACAGCAAAGGCTGAGTTACCGACAGAGGTAAGAATACCTTAAAATGCAGCCCCTACGGTAAAGGCGCATTATGCTTAACCTGCGCTTCTTACATAAGCTAATTCATAGAAAGCTGCACAGTACTATCACTTGTCTTAAACTAAGGAGCGCATCTGAATCTAATCTCCGAAACAATGACCATTCCATTACCCCGCTAAGGGCAAAGAAAGACTGCGAGCTCCTTTCTTCTTAGTTGTGTACGTGAACATATGGAACAGGTTGCCTTCCAGAATAAGAGAAATCCAAAAGTTGCAGGCATTCAGGGAGATACAAAGATTCCTATGTTTTAACAACATACAATGCATCTTCCGTATCTGCGATTCGCAAGACCACTTCTTCGAAACTGACCCTGATGTAGCTTGAGGACGCCCAAGATATAGTGCGTGACATCTGTCTGTTTCTGTCGGTACACCTAAGAGTAGCATTGGGATTGTCCAAAACCGTCTAAATACCGGATTTAGATATACCTTTATGTGCCATCATAGATGTCGGTTACTAGCTGGATTTAATCGACACGTTTTCATTAAGCCTGAGCACTAGTTATTTCACTCCGCCGTTTCCAACTACTATCAGTATGTATAAACTTATATATATATATGCCACACTGTTGATAAAGAGAGCACTTTAAAGTTATAGGCCCAGGAATCAGACACTTTGCTCTCCACTTACCCTCTCATCCTCATGTACTTAGCCTTATCTGGTATACCAACGCTTATCACTATTGGCGACACTAGTAGACTGGCCTAAGGAAATCCAGCTCCTCCTTTTTAACTGTTGTTGCTAGTAAAACATTCGCATTTCCAGATTTCATTTCACTGGCAGGAAAGCTAACCAACGACAGAGAGGCCCCTGTCACACTGGCTGGCTGGATCACCAGAAACCTTCGATCACCACTTGCCTTATCTTGACCATCTATGCGTTATTTAGCTTTTAGCTGGCTCCAAAGCCTACCATGTGTTATGCGCAATGGTGGGTGAACAACCAGCTCCCACTTTTTGTTGCCATCCTACGCTTGATATGCCTTATCACCCTTTACACATGGTGCTAGAGCAGCCCTTGCAGAAAACCACCAAGGAAATAGCTGGTACGACAGTGTAGTACTGATTATCATTGCCACCTAGATGAACACAGCTGGCACTTGCTTCAGAACTTAAATTGGAGCAAAATAGATCGAACGTAATCAAAGAGCTGAACCATAGTGTGCAACGAAATATGAGGCATAATGCTCCCACAAGTTCGAGCAAGTTCAAGCTTCAGAAGGCGAGTAGGTAATGCCCCACTGGCGCAGACCCTAATGGATTTCACGCCCCAAAGCGTTTTGCTACACTTTCCAATACTCATTTCTTTAATATAAGTGACAGGCTTCTCTAGCTCACTGGTGCTGCAGACCGCCTCATAAATGAAGACAATGGGCTCTAAGAGATAAAAACATGCGATGTTTATCTAAGAAATGCGTGTATTTTCCAGGCCAACACGTGTCAAATGATTCCAATGATCACCTGTGTTATTCAAGTGGACCTAGTTCATGCCGCCGTGATATAAACTTTAGAAGCACAGAGGCCTAAGAAATACTAAACTCTATATTCTTAGCAGTTAATAGGGCTTCGTTTCCACTGCAAATGGTACTGAAGCTTTCGGACCGTGGGTTAATTTTAAGTAGTCCTTTATTCCCATGCATACATAATCTTACTTACTGGATTTGTAGTGATTTCGAGCAAAATTATAGCGTATTTGCTTACATTTGCCATGTATGACTGAGAATTATGCTTTGCGGCCACCTAGGACGGATCTAGTTTTTGCGAGGTATTACGGGCCAATCGAGCTATATCTAGTTATAATGTATACCGCTTCGCTATTTTTATATTTTCTTTTCTTTCTTCTGATATATGCTTGCAAAGCAGAAGCCGTTTATAGCGCAAAGCAGAATAGCGTTAGTCGCCGACAACAATTCAATTTCGAATAACTCGCGGATTAATGCACGTATTGCATTGTTTTTAGTTTTAACCCAATCAGCGGTTAAAACTTGTCCTGAACAGTTTATTTTGTGCGACTTTACGCAATATACTAGTTTTAGAAAAGGGATTGCTTTTCTGCCCAAGTTTACCCAAGTTAAAAGTTGGCGCCATAAATCAAAATCAGCGCAAGAAAAGTTTGGCTATATTTTCTATTAATTTGTACTTTTCTAGTAAAGTACGCCACCTTAGTATGTCGCTTAACAAATCAATTCATTTTTTCTCTACTTCTTGAAATTAATTTTAACCATTTCCTATTTCCTATAATTAAGCCACTCTAAGTTTTTCCATGAGCACACCAATAAGTGTGGCGACTGAGGGGGCCAAAATCGTCCAATGAATTCGAAGTGAATTTGTGGGGAAATGGATCGCGTTCCAAAGAAAAACTGCACTGTTACGGCTGTGCGCATCTTCGTAACAAAGGAAATCAAGGAGCTCAATATCGCCCGAAGGAACCAGAAGAAATCCAAGGTAGGCGCCTACTACCTCGTTAGCTGTACACCAAACGATGCCAACACATTTGTTATTGCCAACGAGGAACAAATACTCACATTTTACCTACTTTCATGCAAGCGCATAAAATTAATATAAAGGTTGATGTGAAACCTTAAATTGCAGCCTCTAGCCAGTGTAGAAGTATACATGTTTATTTATTTATTTAGTTAAGTCAGCTGGGTGGTGCGGGTTGATCCCGGCCCAGATAGCAGTTCGGCAGCAGTGTTCTGAGACGTGGGGGTTTTCGCCTGGCAAGCTTTCTCCATATAAAAAGCCACAACAGGCTGCTTAAGAACATGGGGACGTGGAGTTAGTGATTTGCTAGTAACTAAAAGCACTGACTCTTGCCACACCGGTGGACCTTACCCATTTCGCAAAACTCAAACGCTGCATAAAGTTCATCTGATCCCCTTCTAAATTGGCAAATTCACCAAAAACCCACCCACACAACACTTGCACCCACATACATACTGAACATACGCACACCCTTATATTCAGTATAAACTAGTTTCTTAGTGACTGCTGTACCGTTACTGATGTTACGCGTTTGTACTACCATGATCATGCATGCGAAGGCGTGTCTCGCAACGTCGAGAATATATTAATTAGATTTCTTTGCACCTACGCCTTGTACAAGTTGCCGAGGTCTATCGTCGCTGTCGATACACATATTGCACTAAATGTAGCCATTGGTCTTGTCCAAACCATCGTCTAAATGCCAGTTATAGAGGCAATTATATGAACTTCCGTAACTAGCAGTTGCTACTTGGTAGTGAATGCGTTTCAGTAAGCCTAAATACTCTCTACGTTACTCCGCCGTTGCCAATCATTATAGGCATACCTACCACCAAAGTCATACATAGATATATTCCGTCTGGTCGATAACGGGGCTAGGTACGAGCTATAGGCTCAAAAAGCAGGCATTTTCCCTCCAATTATTCTCGCTTGGTCCCATATACTCAAAGGTATTTGAGTTGCGCTTGTTTAAGCACTGTTGGAAACAGTAGTAGACGGGATCCTGGAAACCAGCTTCTCATCCACCGCTTTGGTTGGTAAAATATTCGCAGGTCCCGATTCTATTACTTTAGTCCGGAAGCCAACTAGCGACAGAGACGCCTGTGTCACCTTGGCCAGCTGGACCTACAGAAGTGTTTAACCACGACTTCGCCTATTTTGGCCTTCCGTGCGTAACGTTATTTTCTACCTGCCTCTAGTCTATCATGCATTATGCGCAGTGGTAGGCAACGAACCTGTTGCCACCAGATTTTGCGCTTTTCTTCTTTAGATTTTTATTATCCTGCTTTGCTTACGGTGCAATAACAACTCTCACCAGCCAAACCATCAAGGCAATGGCTGACGCGACGTCACAGTCCTATTTAACATTACCACCTTGCTGCACAACGCCGGCACTAGCATCAGATCGCAAAACTGGAAAGCGAAAGCTCGAACTAATGCGACGAGATGCACAATAGGGTGTACCGACCCAAGAGGCAAAATGCTTCATGTTCGAGCAACCTCAACTTCTAGAAGCAGAGGCGTTAATGCTCGACTAACGAAGACCCGAATGAATTTCACACCACTAAGCCGTTAGCCAATTTTTCCGATACTAATTTCCCTATTATTAGTGATAAGTGTCTCTAGCTCATTGGTGTTGGTGACATATGCTTATGCGAATAAAATAGACTCAAGGATCTGAAACGCGATATTTGTCTAAGCAATATATGCGTTTTGCCGACCTTAACGTGTCATACGATCCTAAATTCTCCGGTATTTTCCACGTAGACCAGGCTCCTGCAGTATTGATATAAACTTCACAAACAGCTAGGCATAAAAATACGGAACTCTATATTCATAGTGGTTATTATAGCTTAGTATCCTCTGAAATTGCCACACTGAGGTCGTCTTACTGTGGCTAAGTAGAACTTGTCCGGAAGTCTCTTTCGTATATAATATTCCTTGTTAGATGCTAAGCGCTTTCGCGAAACAGTATCGCTCATATGCGTGTATTTTCCATGTAGGTCCGAAAAGGTTGCTTTTCGGCCAGTTACGTCATACTTAGTTGCTGGGGGTATTCCGGGATATGTACGTCATTTTCAGCTAGATAGGTCTATTTTGAACTTACACAGCATGGCTAAATTTTACCATTTCTTTCTTTTTCTTGATAACTGCTTGTAAAGCCGAAAGCCATTTGGAGCGAACTAAAAAGGATGGCATTATCCGCAGACAGCAATTCGATCGCGAGTAACTCCCGAAGATGGTGGACAATTCTTCTACGAGCTGTGGTGGGCAAAATAACGAGAAAATCGCGACGTAAACGTTAAAATTGTAATCAGCGCTTTTGGAAACTGATAGGAAGTTTAAATTGGTGAGTAAATAGATAAATTTGTTGAGTGGTTGTTTTAATTGACTAATTTTCTCTATCTTTATATTAGGGTGCGCGCTATGGTGCATAGCTATACCTGCCAACGCTATGGAGGTTCCGTACTTCACGTTCGCTGTTTTGTCGGCTTTGATGTATTCCGATGGTGAGTACGGCTGTAATAGCTCAAGCTTAGCAACACGACGTTTGGTGGAAGATGACTGGTTATTCAAGCAGCTAATAAAGGTGGAATATAAAACAGTTGTAGGGTTCAGGGAACACTCCACGGCATTTCGACGTCAGTGTTGCAGTTTAGCTTTCGTGTGCAATACAAACTACCTGCCGCCTACCCTCTAGCGCAATCCGAATGTGATTTGATTTAGAAGGTTCAACGGCGTGGATCCATGGCTGTTCCTGAGCTGCGGACCCTGGCTTATGCTCTCCGACTCAAACAACTTCAACGCTTTCCCTGGATTGCCGTCGTCCTCGGGGAAACTGGATCTTCCTCCGACGTGTTCTTAGAGGAGAGTTGCGGAGGGAATTACAGGAAATGTTTCAGGTTGGCAAGAGTTCGACAAGGGGCCACAGTTTGAAACTGCTCAAACCGAGGACTCATCGTGTGCGATCCAGCCTGGCTTTATCCACTCGCGTTGTAAATGCCTGGAACCGCCTTCTGGAGTCCATCGTCGATGCCTAGACCGAGGAACATTTCAAGCGGTTAGTGCCTTCTCATTTTAGTTTACGGGGATCCAGCTGTTTCCAATGCAGCTTTCGTGGTTCTCCGTGAGACCGTGTTCCGCCATGACCCAAGCTATCTCCTTAAAGATCGGGAAGTGACGGAGCTAATGAAGGACCTTCCTTCTGCTCTCGAGTATCCAATGATCTAATTCTGAACCTGCCGGTCGATGCGGCCCAACCGAGGTATTGTGTTACCGGAGGGCATGGCATATTTGTACGTGAAGTACTAGGTGCGCATGCCATAAGGAAACGTGGTGAAGGCCGCCAGTAAGTGAATTCCATTATCTTGCTCAAACTGCCCACCTAGTTACCGAGACTGCAATTTTGCCGCTAATGTCACGAGTCGTTTTATCATTGGTTAGTATAAGTTACTTGATTACACTATAATGCATAGCTATGGTTTCCACGCAGGAAAACTAATTTTACACGTACGTAATAGCGGCCTTTCACAGGAGGATGAGGGGCAAGTTTCGAGCTCATGCAGGGTTTTAGAGTACACGTGTGATAAGAGGTTTTGCGTTTTTACCTTTCAAGTGCGCTTGGAACGTGCGGACGTCAAGTGTATAGTTAAAAAGCACGCTGAAATGGAGCGTGGGAACGAAGCCGTTCGAGTGCGGAGGCTGCCGCGAGGGAAGGGATTTATGCGACATAGTATACTGCGAAGGTGTAGTGTATTATGTATTTTTCAAATGGCGAAGCGTTATACTATTGTGTAATCGCTTCTGCTATGTCATCTTGGCAGACGCCACACATCAGCATAACCAGGGGGCTTATTTGCTATGGTATGCAATGTTTGTTAAAGAAAGCGGCTTCGCTCGTGGTTATTCTATGCCCACATGCCTAACGAACGTGGGCTCGGTTAACATAACGCAGTGCAGCGTATGACGGAGCATGTATGAAAAACCCGTACAACAATGACGCTTATGCTGGATCGCTGCTTAGCGCTAATGAAGGCTTTCAACTCGTACATCGTAAATGCGCATGCGATGCTATGCCGCTTCCATGTACCAAGGCACATGAGAGAACTTTGTGCTCACTTAAATGGTTGCGGCACTATGGACCGAAGGAAAGTTTTGCAACGGATGAGTAATTTGGTGTATACACAAAACAATCCACAATTCAGCCAACTGCTTGCTGCCATCGGTGCTCGAAGAAAGGAGGTGTTTAAGTATCTTAAGAGCACGCGGCTCCCCCGCACGGAAAACTGGGCAGGCCTCATTTTAAAGGGTGTAGGTAATTTGGGCCATTGGGCCACGAACTTGGTGGAGGTGGATAATAGGCACTATAAACACGGTTTGTCTCGGAGGTCAAGCCTCCTACAATTGTTTAAACAGATGTACGAGGGAACCATGAATTAGAACAGGCAAGGGAAGCCGCCTAGGGAACCCTCAAATAAGTGTGGTCAGAACCCCTCATGTGCGCGTCGATTACCCGAGCATTTGCGTTCCTTGGAGACATATCCCCGTAAATTGTTGGTGAAGCGCCTATCGGTAAACAGATTGAAAGCCATGGGATATGACCAGAGATTCGGGAATGTGCGCACTTTCCTTGGGAGGTCCTTACAGGCGAAATCTGCAGGCTCCGCAGTTTGCAATTGTGCACTCATTATGCATTGGAATTTGACATGCGCTCATGTCCTAGAGGTATGCCGTCTAATCGGCTATCCGCAAAGAAACCTATTCCGGGAAAGTTGCTGGTTTGCACCTGCAGATGAACCAGGGACGTTTCCCAGCCAGGTGAAGAAAAGCACCAGAAGGTGCATACTGCTCCGCAGTGTACGGCATCCGAAAATCCAGACATCAGTGAAAGTGTGGGAAATAAACAGCTATCGCGTTAAGCGCAGTGAATCTAGGAGCCATCGTCCAACGTTCAGAATGGGGCTGCAATGCGATGGCTTGGCTGCCATGGACAATGTAAACCATCGTAGCAGCAGGCTTCGTGAAACTATGTATCATCTCCAAAGTTCAGGCTAATGCTTTAAAGCGATGGTCTGGCTGAGATCGACCAGCAATAAAACGGTTGTATCAAGCTATGTGAACCTATGTACCGTCGTAGGAATTCCGAATGGAGCTAGCAGGCAAATTCACCTGCACTTACCCATTGGAACAATTAGTCAGGTACCTCCACTGACGTATAATATTAACCTGGCGGTTGTAAATGACTTTGGGAATCAAGGTACCTCCTTCCAGGGTCTACACTAAGCATCCTTATTCCGCATTAACTGTTCATGTAAAATCAGTAATTTCTTTATTTTCAGAAGCATATATGTTGGTCATCATAAACTTGTTCAAATATCAGGAAAATTCTCTTGCGTCTCGGTTAATGTTGCCAGGAACGACGTCGTTTACACGGAAATCACAGCTCCGTATGAGCCTCCGGGCAAAAATAGTATAAAGCCACACGAAGAACCCTTTGCAAAATCGCTTTACACACTACATTCCTAGTCCGGGTCACATTATGTTGAGTTGACAACTTCCCATTTCAAGACAATATTCTCTATGTAGGCTCGGTTGAAGTTGGAGGCTCAACTAGAGTAAGTATTTCTGTAGTTATTCAGTGTTTCATTGCATCTTCGGGTGGGAAGGGTTTCTAGGAGGTGAAGGTTGCCGTTTACAGCATCAAATCGCCCATAGATGTTTCCTTTATCCTACAACCGATCGTAGACAAATTTAAAACTTTTTATAAACGCCAACTCCAGGTATAAAGCGGGCGATATAAAATTCGCGATGTAGACGGATTCACCGCCACCACTCCCGAACTACTTCATGTATCACACTGGTTTTATTTTCAATGTCTTCAGCGGTTAAATTCTATCTAGCTTAGCTTAATTTTGTTTTAATGTTTAGTATATCCTAGCCTTAGAAGGAGGCTTTCTTTGTTCGGTGGTTCACCTAATTTGGTTTTTGGGATAGCTGACAGTTATTCTATCGCCATTAGCGACCAAATTAGGCAACAACTAGGAAAATAAATGTCGAACGCTTGTTATAATGCTTCGTAAACTAAATATATTTAAAGTCAGAGGAACTGCTTGATTTTTGCCAAATTTTGTTTGACGTCGCTTTGATGGACGAATTTTCAGCTCACACAAGTGGCAGCCAACTCCGGAAAATAGCTTAGTGATAGCATGCCGGCTTATTAGCTGTGTGCTCGGAGTTAGAATGTTGGTTGCGCCGTCTATTTTGTATTAGCTCCGGCGGTATATATACTACAACTGCGATGATAGAGAAGGTTGCAATAGCCAATGAATAAGGCTAAGGTTCAAAATTCAATGTTTAAAATACTTATACGCTTGCAAAACTTGAGGAAGTCTCTTTACCTTCCAACATCATTCCTGCATCTTATTATGTGTTAGGATGGAATACAAAGGCACAAGTTTTGCAGCATTCCTGACGAGCTTCACTTGAGTGCCAGGTTTCCTTCATTACTTGCTGGTAAAAGCTCCCATATTGCTTACGTTACCTTTATTAGCTATGGAATCTCCCACGGAATAAGCACTTAATTTCCCGCAGCTTCTGGTTTGTGTGGTTTAACAGGATGTTTAATGGTCACTTAAGGCATAACAACGCCTATATACTTTGTCGGTACGCGGTAATCCGTGGTAGAATAATTTTAATTGCGTACCCGCCGTTATCTGACCTACTGCGCGCATGCCAAAGTTCGCGGGGTAGAAGCATTACACGCCACCAACATTTGGTGCTAGAGATAAAATTAGCTCAAAAGCATATTGTTACATTTTGTTAGTTAATTGCCACTTTAGTACGTCTCTCGAAAAAGGTTGATAAATAAATTAATAATTTATATTCATTTGTCCTTCTAGAAATAATGTTAAAATTTTTCTGCTTTCTCCTAATTCCGCCGTTCTTATTTCTTTCCATGTGCTCACCAGTAACTTGGACCAGTGAGCGTGTTGGAATAGTCCAAAGGGTTTATAGTAAATTTCGTGAACGATCGGATCCTGCTTTCAAAAAAAGGTGTACAAATGCGGCTCAGCGCAACCTTTCGCCACTAATCGAATCATGGAGCACTAAGGTTGCCTGAAGGAACCAGGTGAACATCACGGTGGTCGCGTACGATATCATTAATTGTACACTTAGCCAAGCCTGTAAATTCGTAATCGCCAACAAGTAATTTATACACTCACCGTTATCACTCTCCTTGCAAGAACATGGAATTGGTGTAAACATTAAATAACCTAATGTTTTATTCTGGAATTTATCAAGGCACACCAAAGCAGGGATGAACAAAGTTTACAGATAGTCATTTTCATAACAGGCACATTGCGATGTGTGTAGCAGCAGTGGTCGAGAGTTGTACAAGCTGCGGAGATTAAGGAAGTAATCATGAAAAATAAAGTTGTGAATGCATGACGATAACTTGGGTTCAAGTACGCATAAAGCAAAAAATCAAGGTACTATAAAAGTAGGGAAAACGGTATATGTAGACAGGCAGTATGGTATTATTGTGCGTGTCAAGCAAAGATTTTGCTATGAATCTAGTCGACTTGCAGTATGTAGATGGGGCAGTGACTTTTTAAGTGGCAGGTCACATCCGCCAGGTCGCAGAGCTGTTAAACGGACATCCGCGGGTTTTTTATAGGGCGAAAGCTTGCAAGGCGAAAGCACACCACGTCCTAGCACAGTGCCACAATTCCTGTTAAATACCGATGTACAATTAACAAAGTAGCTTGACGACCGCTTCCACTCACGGTTATTCGCAATCAGGTAGCTTGGTCGGGGTCGCCATAAGCGGTGAGGCCGCTCGATTATGAAATTCACGAAGAATGGTTTTGTATAGTATCTGAGTAAGCAAAAATTTTACCTTTCTTTTGTCTGGAATTGTTAGATTACGTATAAATTCCGGGAGTATGAAGACCTCGTGTCCAGGTATCCACACCGGACAACAATCGTAGTGGTGCATACAGTTGATCCCTTACGGGCACATCATCTAATAAGTCTAGAAATAAACGTACGCGTTTATTTATTGTTAATCGACCTTGAAGCCGCCAATCCTTGGATGAGGGATTGACTGGTAACCGAAGGAATGTTCTCGACAATTTGCACCAGCTCCTGACTTGGAGCGCAGAGCGCCGTGTTCATTGGTAGTGAAGGGACAGCCAATCTTTGTTTTGTGACTAAAGAAAAATTGTGGAACTCCTCGATGTGATGATGACACAGCCACACGTATCACCGGTTAATCAAATGATTTCATTGGAGTGTAATGCTGGTACTGTAAAGTGCATGTAGTGGCCGCAGTAAGAAAGCCAACGTTGCCGGGTGTGTACCGCTAGGAATGGGGAAGCATCTGTCACACTACGCAACGAAGGTAAGCATGACAGAAACATTTCGCTCATTTCGTGACGGGAAGTATCCTGCTTTGCGTAACACGTACAACCTTCCTTTAGACGAAAAAGTAAGACGAAATAAGCCATCGCAATTTGTAGAACGATGGCTGACAAAAGTTCCAAGTCATAGCAGTGAACGTAGCCGGTAACAATACACTTAAATTGCTTAGCGACATATGGCTCGTTGCGGACGGTTGCACAGCCGAGTTGCTCTCAAGTCCTGCGCATGCCTATGAGGGCACCGTAAAAGCCACTGTATCCCTAGCTACGGAGAACACAAACATTTTTTGAAGGCGCTTCCCCGCATTGGTAAGTAAAAGAGATATGCCGAGATTCACAGAAAACGGTAAAGAGACACAGAATAACACGCTAAAGTTCAACAGCAGCCAAAGTTCCAAGGAAACAGAAAGGTTTTTCAGGTACCACATCCACCACGCGTGGTGCACGTTCCCATTATCGCACCTGCAATGTTTCATTTGTGGTCGGCCGCCTCTTAGACTGTTACCTCCCGCCTTAAGGATTGCTCGTTCGAAGGTACGATTTTTGCCACTGCAGGCCACCTGCGATTTGAATCCCAAGTATGCATCGTTCCACCGAACATTGTCCTCCAAGCAGCATTACAGCCTCATCTAAACTCAAGCTAATAACGCTAGGATTGCTTAACGGCTCTCAAACGGTAAGTTGATTACCTCCATGAGTCAAGGCAAAAGTGAATAGCAGATGGTGCCACACACGCAAGAGAAGAGCACCTTCCGCCTAGTTCACGTAAGTTCAACGTCGACATATTTGTAAGCATGGGCTTACTTTCAGACGAGGAATGCCGAACTCTTCATACAGCCTCACCTACACGTAATGATATGTTCGGTAGGTGTGAACTACCATTCTCCCAAGCACTGGCACTTGCGACACACCCTAATCCTCGGGGCTTTACCACAAACCCACGGTTGCTTTATGATGTTTCATCATTTCCAGGTTAAGTATATTATTTCTTCCACATACCGTATATATATATGTGTGTTTCAGAGGTCCAATAATCTACGCTAAAGGTAAAGGAGAAAACTCTTAACAGCATATACCTCTTGGCAGACTGAGTGCGCAATGCCAGCTCATCCCTACGGGCACTGCTGCCACCACTGGCCGTAACACCGGAAGAACTTTGCTCTTTGGAAGAGAAGTTGCTAAACCGAGTAGATAATCAGCCAATGGTAGCTGTTTCTTTTAGTTAACAACCATCAGTTCAGCTTAAGTACTTTGCCAAAACACACGGCAAGAACCTTGCGGAAGCAACTCACCACATACTACGTGTGTTGTCCACCAACGTTGAAGAGAACAGCAAACTTCAGTATAACTGGTAACGTTCCATTCAACGTCTCTAACCATATTTGCTTCATTGCTTCAGAATGTTGGCAATGATGGAATCTCACACGCAAACGGCATGACTGCGATCAAGCATTGCCTTCACAATATTCGGTACAGGTACCACAGAAAAGGACCGCCTAGCAAGCGCAATCAATGCGACGCTAGGTTAGCTTTGTTTCCTTCATCAATCCGTCCAATGACAGTGACAGAGCTAATTGACCTCAATGTACCCAAAGAAGACTAAAGCTATGTTCTTTGGTATATTCATCAATGTATAACCTTTTGAATCCATGTAATTTAAACTTGCCTTGCTGATACCTTATTGCGAAGCATCAGGAGAGGCACGTACTATCCGAACTCTTTAGGTTAGTGCAATTAACGGACGTGCGATTTGGGACCCTATTGTATAGCTATGGCGCGCAGGTATTAAAGTAATTCCCTGCAAAAATGGTGTAAAGCTACAAAGCGTTTGGAAATTTAAGCTACGCGTTCCCCACCGGAAAATTCACCAAAAGACCAGATCCGGACCTGAGAAAACGGTGCTATTTGTACAAATTCATCGTACCAAAGTAGAAATTACCTTAACGGTTTTCCAAACACAAACGTTTACCAACAGATTTCAATCAGTTCCACAAAAGGTCCGTAAGCCAAGGTGCACACGAAACAAATGAATACAGAGGTGAGACCGAAGTTATGATAATGCAATTGAGCCAATCGTAAGCGTCCGCCAACGGGAACGGGCTGAGGACAGACATACCTGCCACACAGGATACATGAGTTGTGGGAACACAAAATCGCTTATGTCAAGAGAACAATGATAGGTCCATGGGGGCGGGGTGAAGTTAAGATGAGTCACCAGGGTCACTCGCTAGGAGCATCGGGGCAGAGAACAAAGGAATGGAAAGTAAGGGAGTTAGCAACCATAATCGATCCAGACGGCCGAGCGATGTAGAATTGGGCATTCAACATGGGAGAGACTGAGGTGGTCAAAGTTCTTTCTACACTGCACACCAAAATCCGATCCGGATGTTCCATTGAAGGTGTCGGATGTTTCTGCTCTGGAACGCCCTACGCCGGCTCCATCCACGCTAGGGGGCCAAAGGACTTACACCGGTACGCCAGAGGCCCCCCACTTCGGCTAGTGGACTCACAGCGGTCCTCCCTGGTGCGGCAGACCCGAAGAGCCAATAGCCGGAACTACATCCCCACTCATGTCGCTCCCTTCTAGCAAACACAACTTTCGTTTATCCCTTGTGATCAGCCCATTCTTGGTCCTAACAACTGCAGTCCTGACAAGCCCGTCATCAGAACCTATGCAGTGGTCAACAATCCCCATGGGCCACGTGCCACGTGTACCGGTTTCGGAAGAGACCAAAACTACATCCCCAGGTCTGAAGTTTCGAATCCTTCGCAGCCACTTTTGTCTGGAGTGTAACAAGGGAAAGTACTCTGCGACCCAGCTTTCCCAAAACAACGCCGTCAGATAATTGACTTGCCGCCAACAGCGTCTATATTCTTCGGTTAGAGAAGCCGCAAGGAAAAGCGATGCATTAGGTCGCAGTGTCAGTAAATCTTTGAGGGTAAGGGCTACACGGTCGTATGGGTCCGATGTCAAAGGTACTAACGGCCTGCTGTTGATGATGCGTTCCGCTTCAACAAACAGCGTACTGAGCGCTTCCTCATTAGGCGTCTGTTGTGTCGCAATCCATAACAGCACCCTCCTAACAGACCTGATCAGGCGCTCCCATACACCCCCTATGGCTGGACATTGGAGGGTTGTAGTGCAATTGGACTCCCATGCTAAGGAGTCTATCATTGATTCTTGCTTGAGACCATCCCTTGACAGCAGTACGCAACTCTGATCCGACGCCTACGAAGTTGCTGCCGTTGTCGCTGAATATTTCGACCGGAGTCCCTCTACGGGAGACAAATCGTATCAAGGCAATAATGAAGGAGTCGGTAGTTAAGGTATGGGAAATCTCAAGATGTACGGCTCGCGCTTGCAGGCAGGTAAATAGACACCCGTACCGCTTTTCCTGTTTTCGCCCGTGTTTAACAAGAAATGGGCCAAAGTAATCCACGCCGACCGATTTGAATGGGTGCCACCCACGTTCCACCTGAGCTAACGGCAATGGCGCCATCAGCTGCTCACCGGTGGTAGCAAGCCGTTTCTTGCCTACCCAACAAGCCCCTATCAACCGTTTCACTGCCGACATCTCGCGAACGATCCAATATTTACGGCGCAAGCTCGCCAGGACCTGAGAAACTCCCGAGTGACCTTCCATCGAATGATAAAATCGGATCAAAAGTTCAGTAACAGCGTGTTTAGCTTGCAGGATAACCGGGAACTTGAATGCAGCGTCGTACTCTGAATACGCCAGTCTGCCACCAACACAAAGGAGACCACCGCGCAGTACGTGGTTGAGAGAGGCCAAAGGACCTCGCCGTATCTCCATCTTAGACGCTGTTGGGTCTGCATTCGCCTTTTCAAGCCGTTCCAACTCTGTTCCATAAGCTTCGAGTTGCGCAAGCCGGATGACATCACACTCCGCTCGGTTGAGTTCAGACAGGGTAATTAGTCTATTGGGTTGCGCGGCCCCAGCAGCTCCTTGTCTGCGGGCGTAAAGCTGTTGCTTAAATGGTGATAACCACACCAGCGCTTTTAGCAACTTAGTCCAGTCGGAATATTTGCTGATAAGGAGCGATAATGATGTTGCACTTGAGGTCGCACAAACCTATGCGGTGCAACGTTTCAATTCTACGTTGGCTGGCTCAGAAGTCGGACAAAACTCAGGCCACTCATCTTCGATACTCAGTAGGAATTCTGGGCCAAGAAACCAGCGCTTCAAGGATCTTACGGATGTAGTGCCTCTAGACAGCAGGTCTGCCGGATTGCATTCTGATTTGATATGCTTCCACTGACTGGGCTCAGTTAATTCCTGCATGACCGACAATCGGTTGGCAATAAAGGTGCTGAATCTTTTAGATGAGTCATTTATGTAGTACAAAACCGTCGTAGAGTCAGTCCAAAACACAACTTTATCGAAACTCATGTGAGCTCCTTCAGTTAAATCTTCATATAACCTTGTCCCCAACATGGCTGCCGATAGCTCCAGTCGCGGTATCGACACTGAATTCAGAGGGGCTACTCTCGATTTCGCGTATAACAGAGAGCAATATGATGTGTCTTCAGCATGAAACCTAGCATAAGCAACTGCGCCAAACCCAGCTTCAGAAGCATCGCAAAAGATGTGTAGTTGCGGCCACTCATTTGTCTCCCCAGGCTTACGAATGCACCGAGGAATCTTTAGGATGTCTATCGCCTTCACCTCACGTAGCCAGGAAGTCCAAATGTCACCGCCACCACCAGTGACTGGGTCATCCCAATGTAGTTTCTCTCGACATAGTCTTTGTAGCGATAACTTTGCGGGCATAATTAAGTGGGCGATCAGACCCAAAGGGTCATAGACAGAAGACACAGCAGACAATATGCCCCCTCTCGTAATTGGCCTCTCGGGTATGGTGAACTGATAAAAAAATTGTCCTCACGGGAGTCCCAGGCAATTCCCAAAGTTCTCCTAACCACCCCAGGGACTTCAGCTATCGGTTTAATCGACTCAGCTATCTCAGCTTCCGGAACCGCACGATACACCTCTTCATGACTGCAGACCAATTTGCACAGCTTAAATCCACCCCTACTTAACATCTCTCTGAGCCGTGCCACAAATTGCATTGCTTCCATCACGTTCGGTAGCGATGTCAAGAGGTCGTCAACGTAGAAGTTATTGGGGACAGCTTCCGCCACGATTTCACTGTAATAAGGTCTGCAATCATCAGCTGTTCGACACAAGGCGAAATGGGCACAAAACGGTGACGAGGTGGCACCGAATGGATGCGCCGTCATTTGATATTCAACCACTTCTGAACCAATCGAGTCATCCTTCCACCAAAGAAACCGTAACGCCCCCTGTCGCGTAGAGGCACCTTCACCTGCATAAACATGTCTTCAATGTCAGCAGAAACTGCCACCCGTTCAATCCTGAAACGCATAAGAATACCAATTAGGGTAGCCGTAGTATCTGGGCCTTGAAAGAGTTGGGCATTCAGAGAAAGACCCTTGTACTTTGCTGCACAATCAAACACCACGCTGAGTTTGTCAGGTTTCTTCGGATTGATCACTGCGTGATGCGGTAAATACCACCTTGGTTTGTAGTCTGGTGGCAGCTGATCGCACGGTACAGGAACTGCGTGACCTTTCACCGCATTCTTCCTTAAAACCGAGCTACACCGTTCTCCTAATGACGGATCACTTGACAACCGTTTACGCAAATGGTCTAACCTACGCCGAGCTGCTTCGTAATTGTTAGGAACATTGGCATTATGATTTCTCCACGGCAGGGCTATTTCGTAATGACCATCAACGAGGCGTACGGAACTTTCGACAATACACAGGGCTGTTTTATCTTCTCCGGATAATGACCGACTACTCGAACCAACACGTTCAAATCCGCTAGCAAACAAAATTTTGAGTTGCCCTTCAAGCGGAATATCATCAGAATGCACAAAATTCACGGAGGCACACTGTCGGGTACTCCGACCAACGGGACCAAGTAAGGTCCAACCGAGTAGTTTTTACAGCGAATGGGCGTTTTCGTCCCGCGCCCCGTCGTTCAAACTGCCAGTGAGGTTCTGGAACGTCGGCCCCCAGCAGTATCCAGACCCTGGGGTCACTCAAATAATCAAATTTGACGTCCATCAAATGTGGCCACTTCTCAGCTACTTGACTGACAGGAGCTGTCACGGGTTGTAATGGCAGGTGACTCAAGCAATTTGCAGGATCTACAAGCACACTATTGGAGCCGTTCAAAGAAAACAATTGGAACCTAGCCAGCCCCGCGTTTAATGAGGTACATGCATTTACCGTTTGCATTTTCAAAGAAGCAGGTTCGATCTCTACTCCAGCTTCCCGCAGAATATCTTCCTGTACCAAGCTTATATCGGAACCGCTATCGATCAAAGCATAGGTCTCAATAGATCGCAAGGGGCCTACCAAACGCACGGGTACCACTCCGAGCGAGACCTTACCGGGAGTGCTGTAAGTATTGTGACAGTGGCTCAAATTTTCCTTGGGCGTCTTCGGTATTGACTCGTGAGTGATGTCGCTTCTTGCATGTGGCCAGGCTGCAACCCTTGCTGACTCGGCAGGTGGCGGCACGATGACCAATCTCTAAACAATTATAACAGCCGCCCTTGTCTCGAACCAGATCCCAGCGCCTAGATACATCCACGGCTGCAAAAATAGCGCATGATGGTGTACTGTGATGGTCACCGCAAGCCAGACACACTGATTTCCTTGGGGTATCTAATGTAGTATATAGGGCGAAGTTACGACCGCTTCTCTTATCTTGAAATACTCGTCGCTGCCCAGCCTCATTCAACTGTCGTGGTGCGATTGGCGTTGCTATCTGCGCGAACCTATTACGGGCAATACGAGCTTCCGTGGCAACGAAATCGGCCAAGTCCTTAAAAACAACGTCCCGCCCGTCTTGAACAATTGAATCGGCTGTTCTTGCCCATCTGGTTTGCAGTGCATTTGGGAGAACACGGACTATTCTCTCTATAGTAGCCACGGTGTCTAAATCGGCAGTAAAGTTCATCTGAGACAAAGCCACATAACAATTGTCTAGTTTTATGGGGAGACGCGACAAAGCCTCATGAACCCCATCAAGCGGTCTCAACCCAGTAAGCAGACCTTCGACTAGTGATCGGGCAACAACGTGACACTGGCCAAACAGTTCACGGAGTATGGATCTAGCCTTGTGATACGCCTGTTCAGGAGGCAGCATTACACACTCGCTTATAGCCTCTTTTGCACGACCTTTGCAACAACAAACTAAATAGAGCAACCGCTGCCCACCGTCACTCACCCAGGTCTCAACAAAGCATTCGAACTGCTTAATGAACCTCCAGTAAGCTGTCGGATTACCATTAAAAAATTCCAAGTCAACCTTTGGCAACTCTAATGACGTACCACAAGCTACCGGTAACGGTTGGTGATATGACATGGGCGTAATTATCGGTGGCACGGCCTCTTGACAATCATTCAAAAACTGATTCATGCGATCCACTCCGACATCAGGTACGTAATTGGAAGCAGTTAGGTGCTCAGGGCAAGCAACATACTCTTCCTTTTCTAGTCGTAATCTAGCCATCTCTAACTCTGTCTCAGCTTGCTGTCACTTAAGTTCTGCTAGCCGTAAAGCTACACGCGCATTACTCTTACGACTACTGTGCGAACCAGAGCAAGAAACAGTGTCACCAACGGGGGACAAATTTTGAACTTGCCGGGATTACTGTATGTCTTCATTGGCATCGACGGAGGGCTTATTATTCTTAGGAATTGTGCGATCCGAGAGAGAAGTTGTCCAAGGCGAAGAGAAGTTGCAAATTCAGGGACCGTTAGGCACTGTAACGCCACAATGCGTTTGGAAATTTAAGCTACGCGTTCCCCACCGGAAAATTCACCAAAAGACCAGATCCGGACCTGAGAAAACGGTGCTATTTGTACAAATTCATCGTACCAAAGTAGAAATTACCTTAACGGTTTTCCAAACACAAACGTTTACCAACAGATTTCAATCAGTTCCACAAAAGGTCCGTAAGCCAAGGTGCACACGAAACAAATGAATACAGAGGTGAGACCGAAGTTATGATAATGCAATTGAGCCAATCGTAAGCGTCCGCCAACGGGAACGGGCTGAGGACAGACATACCTGCCACACAGGATACATGAGTTGTGGGAACACAAAATCGCTTATGTCAAGAGAACAATGATAGGTCCATGGGGGCGGGGTGAAGTTAAGATGAGTCACCAGGGTCACTCGCTAGGAGCATCGGGGCAGAGAACAAAAGAATGGAAAGTAAGGGAGTTAGCAAACATAATCGATTCAGACGGCCGAGCGATGTAGAATTGGGCATTCAACATGGGAGAAACTGAGGTGGTCAAAGTTCTTTCTACTAAGGGTACCAAATTCTTGGTACACTACGTACACAGCTTGCGCTAGGGATGAATTAGGAAACTGAGCGTGGGTATGATCCGCGTGGCAGGGTTCCATTGCAGCCCGCTAGGCGCCTTGCGGTTGGCTTGGTATTGCGACGCTATAGGCGGACAACCGCGTATGTGTTTGCTCGCAATTCGCTGACAAAAGTAGATGCTCTTCATATCAACCGCAAACTTACTGCCAAAAACCGACTTGTGTTATATGAGCACACGCCGTGCAGCGACAGCCCACCTTCAAGGACTTCCATCGAGCCACTCACAGATTCTAAATTACGGTACACCGTTGAAAAGTTGGTTACCGTTGTTAGCAAGATTACCTGGCTTGCAATTATTTTCACGTATTGGCTAATGAAGATCCGTAACGAGTTCCAGCTAATTACGGCTGAGAGCAAATTATACAGAAGTCGCTGGGCAAAAACGTTTAGGTACTATGCTGTAGTTACGATCATCCTAATAAGTGCTGAGTTGTTTGAATCTCTCAAATTAAGCCCTTTGTACACTTTGTTTACAGAGAAAAAATGAACAGACTCCGACTGTTGTTTCGGGACCGGCAGTTTCGCGGGTAGCGGTAACTCCAAATATGGACGCATCGCTGTTCAACAACAAATGAATGTCACAAAGAAAATTAACCTTTATTATTGCTATTTGTACGCACCTAAGTGGTCTGTTGCACCTATTGAAGTTACCGTCAGCCTGTTATGTGTTACACGTTCTTTAGGCGTTGGATATAAAGGCATACAAGAGTAAGGAACCTGTAGCCTAATTGCCTATGTATAACTCATAGTCTTAGCTGCTTATCCAGAATGAATTCTATAATAATAAACTATCTTGGAAGCTGGTCTTAGTATAGGTTAAAATAAATCATGACCTAAACCAGCGTGCAGGTTCTACCCACTAACAGACCTCTCCCGTATACTTGGCCTTACACTCGCGAATCCGGTGGTCGGCTAAAGTTGTAGTAAGCGGTAAGCGCTGCTTCTTGTAAACTGTTCAGTTGTAGTCATCTCACTGTAACACATATAATACCTGCCTTGATTCATTCTGTTAGTTGTTTGCTCACTGCTGATTTCTGCTAGTTAATTTTGGTTTGATTGTGTCGATTGTACGTTGCCTACTTTTGCTTGAAAGCGGTAAGGTACCTAACTAAAAGAGAAATACTACATATGTCCTATGAATGTTTTTAGCGTCCTATTTTAAGAACTTTGATCGATTGACATTTCATTCGTATACTATCTTCTTTTGTATGATACAAGCTTAAATCACATATGCTGTTTCTCAAGGATTTAAATCAAATTTACTGGCTATCGGGGTTTGTTTTCTATTCTTATTACAAACCGCTTTTACGCTTTCGCTATAATTTGTATACTTAGAATCTGTAGGTATTCTCAAACCTTTTCTTAAATAAGTATTTGTGGCGGTTTCAACCATCTGTATATTTCCGGCTATTTTACAAACATTTTCAGTGCAATCGTTTCTACCACTAGTGTCCTGCTTTTAGGGCACGTTACGCGCACAAGTTTGCCAATTTTTGTACCATTTAGTTGGATTGAGCCATTTAGCTTTAAACTTATCTAGTGTTTTTACCTCACAATAATATATGTTCTTTTTGGGCCGCAGTGTCAGCAAGCTTTGTCAGCTTATAATTTGCTTCCATCAGGCATCCACGCGAAGGAACCTTTCAAAAGCATTAAAAAGCTGAGGTGACATTAACTAAAGCAATTAAAATAAAATTCGTTAGCTTTTGTCCAAAGTATTGCCTACCTAAACGGCTTTTAGTCCCATTCTGCACCCTATTTGAGCTGCGGACAGGTTGACTATAGTAAAGCTGTGGTAACAAACCACACACTAAAACCCAGAACCTGCCGTTGCTGGGGCTGTCGTTTGTCCACCGGTCACCGCAGCTTCTTCATCGTCCTTTTTAATTGTTATATGATGGCGGAATGACATTGGATCACATGGAGATTCGAAAAATGATGTCGTGGTTAACATGGCAATGTAGTTTTGTAAGCCAGGTGATTGTAACCCAATTGAATAAGTAAGCACGATAAGTTACACTTACTTTACTTCCTGCTATGACAAAGTTAAACATATCACTATGCGTCATTTTCATCTTTACAAAACCTGTTTAGTATTCACCTTTGGTCCAACAGCTTTTGTTTTATTTGTTAGTATTAGACCATTTCCTCAAGCGTGCATTTTGACTTTCCACTGCCTGTATACATGCAGTATTTTAACGTAAACTTGCTTGAACTAAGCATTCTCGTTTCTACTCGCTAATTCTTATTGCTTCTGTGAACTTAAGAGTGCTCAGGTAAATTACCTGGACGCTTCTCTACACAAATTTGGCCCCGTTCCGCTGTTACTCAACACGTCCTAAGTTAGCAAATAAACCTACCGGCAAGTAAGCGCGCAATTTCTAACTTGTAGTTCTGCGATTGCACTCCGAAAGTGGTGCTGTTAAAGTCAAGCATATTCTGCGTTCCCCAGCTTATGTGCGCACTTCTATATGAGACTATATCCATGGTAAATAAATATCGCAATGATTTAAATGTTTAGTTGGGTTTTCAACTAAGGGCGTTAAAGTAGCGGGTATTAGTTCGGAGTCTGTAACCTATCAAGGCAAACGAAAGACAGGTTCCTGGTCGGTCAGTAGAGAATTCGCTCGCTACACCGAACAAAGATAATACTTTACCCACTTTGCTCATTAAACATATTTATATTGTCGTCAACGCTAAACGCAAACTCACGTATTTCAGCATGTAGTATTTATTCCCCATATTGGCTACAACAGGCAGGATGTAAGCAGGCAAAAGTATGCAAAGCAGTGTAAAGGCCAGCTAGCAATAGAGCCAGAGTTCCTTCAGTTTCATGAATAATGAGCAGAGGACATATCACCTTGTTACTTGGTGTGAAGTAGAAGGTTGTCTTATAGAGAAAACTACCAGGTGATATAATTTTCAGTGCAGTGGAGTAAGATCGGGGATCCTTACCTTCTATTCATTCAGTTTACAAGTGGTAACTATCACAGATATAGGGCTAAAAGCGCCTGTTAAGACCCGGTGACTGAATACAGCTAACAGAAATCTCAAATAGTTAAAATACTGTCAGGTGCAGTTTCCCTAATCATTATTCACGCACGCCGAGTCACATCGCTTTCATGAGCCTTGCATGGTTTTATAGAATATATTGACTGTCACTTGAAAACTAATAACTTCACTAGGAATTATCCCTTAACTTTCCAAGACCACTTACCCATTTCAGCACAACGCGTATGTAAAGTATAAATGGTTATTTTTATTGGTAAAATATCTCTCAAGCATTAACCTAGGGGCACAAGACACCCTACAGCTAGGTTGCGGTTGGACAGCTAGATATACAGGAGAAATAATAGTCATGTATTATTTCCGCTTTGTAGATGCCACTTGATAACTTTTGCAGTCGGCAAACGATGGCGTGTGAGTAAAGCTCAAAAGATTCAATTCAGTATTTGTCGATGGATAAAGCTAGTTGTCTTAAAAGTTGCAAACTACAGAATGCAAACTTCCAGCGACATAAGTTGTTGAATCCACATTCAAGTCCAAACAGGATTAAAAGGCAGTTGTAGCGCCTTGGCGAATGCTACACAAGAAAACCGTAGCCCAGTAAGACAGAAGACGGCAAGATATAAAGAATGTCTTGAGAAAATAGCTATGTACAATAGCTATGTAAATATAGCTTGAGGACAGTGGGAGAAAATGGTGAAGCATTGAGTAACACCACGTAGGAGCACAACAGCCGGCAACGCGCAGGCAAGATGGCGGACCTGGTTCAAAATTGCAGTCCAGTATATATAGGCTTTGGACGGGTGCAAAGTAAAACAAAATGTGTACAAGTCTGAATGTGATGTTTGATGGAGTAAAATGTCATGGTCACTACACAGTTGCGTCACGCCAGTGCTCTTTCCTCAGTGCGTCCTTGAACTGGTAATGACCAAGATGCTCTAACTTAATAGCGAATAGGAACAAACCACTTGATCTGCCGTGATCAACCAATTATGCTTACTTATCCAGTAATAGAAAACCTCGCTGCGCGGGTTAAATAAAATGAATCAACTTATGGATAGCAACTCAAATAGAAAAAAGGAAGCTTTTTGATCGCAGAATAGTACTGAAGCTTTTAGAAAGGTAACATGCAAGTTAAAAGTGAGGAGTCACTTATGAAGACGGGCAAACATATTACCAATATCTAAGCACATTTAGCATACTAAAAGGTGGGATCATAGATGTTCCCATCACTGCCTCTGTAGATGTGCTCCAGTGTTAGAAAACTCGGTGTGAGAGACGGATATCTGTTCTTACTTGGGTTTAACTGTTTGCAAAGCTTTGCAATTGGTATACAAACGTTTCATTACTACACGACGTCACTTTATCAGTGCGCTGCCGAGTCAAACGTAAGTTGCTGACTTGGTCGTCGATTTGTGACTTATTGCATTTAAATTAACCCAATCAAATCACTGCTAAGCTAGATGAAGTAGAGACAAATATTTCATGGCTTATTAACACTAGACATCTGGAAGAAAGTTGGATCCATTTTTCTGTATAATGTATTAAGTAAGAATCAGATCCAATTGAATCTGCCGGTAAAACACTGCGTGAATTCCCGAACTGCATAAGCACTTAAAGTATGATTGCCTTCATTGCGCTTGAAACCACTTTCGCCAACTATATTTTGTCCCGAGAAAGTCATAGCGGTCAGGACTTGAAGCACTATTCTACGAGGGGTCTAACAAAAGCCGGAGCAGAGTTTGCCATATTTGCACTTGTTAGCATTTTGAATGAACGTCGGATAAATCACGACATCCGAACCTCTTTGCTGAACGCATGCTTCCTGCTGCCTTCATGGCAAACAATGAAATGGTGAACGGTGCTCAGATAAATCACTATAAAAATTTCACTTGCACTGAGCCTCAAAATTAGGGTGAAATCAGATGCTCCGATACATAGCATTGTAATCTTTGCCTGGTATATAGGCGATGGTGCGGTTTTGAGCAAAACCAATGGCGCTAATATCGATTATGGGTGAAACAAAATTGGAAAGAAGTTAAAGTTGGCGGAATTGAACCGTAAGAAGTCAGCCTTTGTTGCTTTACTTTGTAATCGTTAACCGGAATATTCCATCTTTATTTTCGCCACCAGCCTGTTGACAATTTTTTATATACTGGGACTGCCATATAAGACATATTCTCTACGGTTATAAGTATTTGAAATATATTTTAGATGAATTCCATCGATTACTAAAATCACTTTATACCACGCTTGTCACCAGTTTAGAACAAATATTTATTCGTAGTATAACTCGGATATGGTTCCTTATCCCTTTATGCACAGTTAGACATCTCTGGCCTTAGTGGAGACTGTGTTGTGAATTTCTTTGTCCCACCTTCCTCCCTCCTCCAGCATACCTCGCTCTCCAACCAATTTCTTGCACCTGGTGCGTAACATGATAAAAACATTATATTTCTTTGATGGTTTTTATATCGCATTCTGTAATGTTTTCTAGTTGCTTTTGCGTGTCTGTTAACATTTTCTCGCAACACTAAATGTGTACCACACTTCAGTTTTTGCGCAATCTAATCTGTGTGCATACGTACTGCGGCAACACATCGGCACTCAAGTTAGAAACCCTTTAGTCGATTGGTTTAGGTGTGCCTTTACTCTGGTAAATCGGCAAGCAAAAACCAGCGTGGCTGATGCCATTCCAGCGTTAAACATAAGGCAATAGCGCAGTCGGAATACATTTGCTATATTCAAAATGCTTTGTATTATTTTCATAAAACATTATGCCCCAGCGCTGAATAATGAAGCAAAACTGGTACCACCATCATGGACACTAGTTATATAAGCGAATGAAGTCAAAACAATCCGGCATCTTATATGTACGTATGGGTTACCGTGACCACACAATTACAGTCACATATTTCAGTTACTATGGACTGGCTTTGACTATAGGCAAAATGCCACCTCAGGAGAAAGGCCTTACTAATTTTGGAGTGTAGAATACTATTAAAACCATCTCAATATTTTACATTAAAATTAGCAGGTTTAAGCACTAGTAGTTACTGCTTGAAGGAAAGATTTTGGCTCTGAAAGCGATTTCGTTGCAAAAGGTATAAAATTTAGTTTAATTGTACGGGTCAAATTAATTAGGAATATTACTGGTCAGCTTACACAACACAAAAAAGCACTGCTTTTTCGCGTTAGCAATTTTCCTGGAAACCCAAAGAACGTTTTCATTTAGTAACCAGCTATTTTAGCTTTCCAACATTATTAATTCTTACTTTGCGTCGCGTGTACTTTCCCGTTCCAGGACAGTTTGGTTTGTTGCTGCTAACTGCAAGAATATCTGATAAGGAACTCCCACAAAAATGTGCTTTACGCTTACTTTACTAAAAAGAAATGTGCTGGGTTGATTATGTTTAAGGATCTTACGAAAACCATTAAAGACAATTTTTCACTAGCTAATAATACAGCTCAGAATAAACTACAACTCTCACGCTAGAATAACTAAGTTATGTAGTTATTAATCCCTTTCGATGTAATCTAAATATATCTTAGCTAATACTACTGTGTGTAAACATTACCGTGTGCACCGGCTGTGAGGTGCTGAGTGCTCTATTGACATCAACTCAAATTAAAGATTTGCTAATTCATTTCAGCAGCTCACAAAGCACATGGTCCGACCGCCAATCCGGAAACGTAACAAACGTCCGCTGCGTTTTATTTAAGCACCTCAGTTTTGCACACCATCCGACTTTATCAAGAACTGATCCCATGACCGCTTGCATCTTGCTCCATAAGTCAGCAGCTTCTGAGGTGTTATAGTCCAACTTGGAAATGACGGCGATGTAGCACCTTTCTGAAGTGGTGGTCGCACTCGATGGCTTGTGCGATGCTACCAGAATCAGCAAACGTTCATCAAAAAGCCACGTAATCAATAGCAACTTAACCTTATCAGTCTTGGTAGTAAGTTGAATAGCTGTTTACAAGCTAAAATTGTGCACTACGTGTTATAAACACTTCCGATATTACGTAATTACGAAACATTTTGGGACACTGTTCTATTCGAATCATTTATAATAGAAATCTATCCCAGTTAAAGGAGGCATAAAACGTAGGTTTAATGCAGCAAAATAAAAGTACATCTACTGAGTGAAACGATAACGATGCCAGACGTTTAATGCAATTATGGAAGAATTATAGACAAGTTTTAGCTTCCGCAAGCCTAGAGGAGAACTTAAAGAACTGATTCAGATCTACCACCACTGAAGGCGGCTTGTACGATCTAAGTAACTGGGAAAATCTCATTTAACTACCAAGAACAAAGGACCAAAGAAAAACAATTGTTTTCGAGGATTCACCATTAGACACCGTTGTGTCCTCAGGGGTTTGACTTGGCAGCTTCTTAGATTGCTCCACGCGAGTCAAAAGACAATCCACCGGACGAGAAGTATATTTGCGAAACACAGAACGGGCCGACGTGGGTATGAAAACACACAGATACTGTTCATATCACGGCTGTGTGCTACTATGAATTCATCGATCTCAAAGAACCACGCGACGTGTGAGTGGTATGAAACAAGCGACAACAACAAATGTTCTACAACGCAGAAAAACACTAGTCCGCTTGTAACTGAGACTGTTCTGATACAAGGCACACGGTTACTTGGGGAAATTGCGCACGTACCTTCCTCGAAGCAGGCCGTTCGAGACCTAACAGACACGTAGCATCATATAGTGAAAATGGCAATGGACGTAAAAGTGGATTCGATCAGTTCAAATGAGATTCAATCACTTGCCGACCAAGGGCACAGACTAGCAACAAACGGCAAACTAGGACAAAGGTGTAGTTGCACAAGTGCAGTTACCCTTAGATGGACCCGTTTTGTCTGGCCAAGGTAGCTTAACACCTTTGAACAGCTCTGCTTTTGCGCACAAAATCGATTGACACAACCGTATGCTTAACACCTCAGCAGTAGCGAGGGTGCAGCGGCGCAGGCCTCTCCACTGGACTGGAGGGATTCTGTATAGTACCCAAATGCACGGATTAGGTCAACCTCATGCCCATTGTCAATAAGACGAGCCATAACAGAGCTAGTTATAATTCCAGTACAGCCTCAACGCAACCAGCGTGGTAAGTGCTACTTAATGCTCTTAAGCAGTTGCCGCGCCGTTTGACTGATGGAAGTAGCGCTACAGGCACACTTGAACTGCTAAATGACCAAAAAAATGGTCAGCGTCGGCAAGTTGGTCGCAAGCGATCAACGCTCATCTGTGCAGCTCGAAACTACTCTGCATCAATTGCTATTTCCAATATGAGTGTATGGGTATTAGAACGACTCATTAAAGCAACTGCTTTCTTTTGGTCTTTTGTTATTGATAATTAAATGGGAATCTGCCAGTTACTGAAATCGTGTAAACCACCCTCAGTGGTGAAGTATCTAACTCAGTTCTTCAAGTTCTCCACTAGGCTTGTCGAAGCTAAAACTTGTGTACAATTCTTTAATGGTTGCATTGAATGCAATAAATAACTTAGCAGGTTCTGGAAGTAACTGCGCTGCAGTCGGATCTATCCTAATATCAAAACGCTTAGACAGTATGCTTTGAACCGGCATGTAACGGTGCAATCCAAAAGTGTCGAATTCGAGCACAGTGTGGCGCAGCATCTACATGTGATTGATGGATTAGTGTTGGACTTGAAACAAATATTCCTGGATGACATTCGGTCTATCACCGCAAAACCGTGTACGGCAAAGGCGTTTGGCTTTAACAAAGACGTTAAACCAACATAAGCCGCAATCTACTTTCCCTAATATACCTGAGAGGTACGTGTACAATTTTTAAACTATGAACTTGAACTCCACTTTAATGGAAGTTCTATTACTTGGTCCAAAGTTTTGCATCCTTAAAAACAGTGACAATCAGCTTCACTATGAGTTACAGTTTGAAAGCCTATTTGGCCAAGCAAAAGGGCTAGTAGCAACGTCAAATGAAGACCTGGAGCGCTTTAAGTGTTCTCAGGTGAACACTTGCTACAAGTATCGCAAGTGCGATGTCCAAAATCGCGATCCACTGACACACACGCACCTTGACGCGCTAAAGAACCTACGGCGAAATGATAATGTGTTCCTGATCAAACCGGAAAGGGGTACTGGGGTTGTTCTATTAGACAAAGAAGACTACATAAACAAGCTGGAAAGAGTTCTGACTGATAAAGCGAGGTTTTTCCGGACGATTGGGAAAAACGACCGAACAGAGAGGATTAAAAATTAGCTTGTTAACAGATTACAAGAGCTTCGGAATAGTGGACTTATATCAAACACACTTTGTGATAGCCTAAAGCCGAGTGGAACGAATGTCGCGGGGCTTAATGGCTTACCAAAAATCCACAAGACAAATGTCCCGCTTTGCACGATCATATCAATTGCTAACTCACCCTACCATGCCGTTGCCTAATGGCGAGTGGAAATTCTAGAGCCAGTAAAACAGCGACTTATACACTACAGCCTTCATGCTACCTTTTGTTTCGTCAAAAGCATCTAAGATTGCAACATCAGCAGGAAAGGATTGCTCTCTTTGGAGGTTGTATCATTTTTCACCAACATGTTACTTTTCGAGACAAACTATTGACTTGACTCCTATATAGATGAAACACAAACAAACATGTACATACCTTGCGTGTCTTGAAAAGCCTCCTTTTGCGTTGCACTTGAAACTTACAGTTCCTATTCAGTGACACTTACTATCAACGAAAGGAAGGTGTAGATAGGGGATTGCCATTGGGTCCGTTGTTAGCTGCTATGTTCATGGTGAAATTAGTGAATGACAAGCTACATGCAGGGACCACGGCCTTTGCATGTTACCACTGCTATGTGAACGACGTATTTGTCGTGGCCGATCAGGCGGTTGACCTTGACGCTGTTGTTGACAGTTTTATTCGGGCCTATGCAGCACTACGGTATAACTACGATAAAGAATTGAACGGTCAACTGCCATTTCTTCATGTCCTGTTAACTAGAATGCCAGGCGGCTGAATCCAGCGGCAGCCCTACAGGAAGAAAACCTGGAGCGGTCAGTATAAGAACTTCCACAGTTTCGTTCCCTTGAGATCTAAGCGAAACCTAATACGCTGTCTAACCACAAGGACCAGCAGGATCTGTTCTGAAGACACGTTGCATAATGAGCTACCATTCCTTTAGAATTTGCTGCGCGAAAACGGGTATCCCGACCGTTTCATTCTTAGGAACATGGAAGACAAGCCCGACCTGTTGCAAGTTTAGACAGCAGAGAAGAAAGTACTTTTCATACGACCACCTTTCAAAGGGGACGCCGCCGCCGAGCTTGTAACTAGATACCTTTCAATCGCTGTCAAGTCAATTTTCTCAGCAGCCGAGCTTAAGTGTACCTTTCCAACAGATCCACTCATTAGTATTCATACAAAAAACAAGTTGCCGACGCTGACCGATTTTATGATCATTTAGCAGTTCAAGTGTGCCTGTAGCGCTACTTCCATCAATCAAACGGCGCGGCAACTGCTTAAGAGCATTAAGTAGCACTTACCACGCTGGTTGCGTTGAGGCTGTACTGGAATTATAACTAGCTCTGTTATGGCTCGTCTTATTGACAATGGGCATGAGGTTGACCTAATCCGTGCATTTGGGTACTATACAGAATCCCTCCAGTCCAGTGGAGAGGCCTGCGCCGCTGCACCCTCGCTACTGCTGAGGTGTTAAGCATACGGTTGTGTCAGTCGATTTTGTGCGCAAAAGCAGAGCTGTTCAAAGATGTTAAGCTACCTTGGCCAGACAAAACGGGTCCATCTAAGGGTAACTGCACTTGTGCAACTACACCTTTGTCCTAGTTTGCCGTTTGTTGCTAGTCTGTGCCCTTGGTCGGCAAGTGATTGAATCTCATTTGAACTGATCGAATCCACTTTTACGTCCATTGATATTTCCACTGTATGACGTCACGTGTCTAAGGATGAATCATCGGTAACACCGCATTCCCCTTTACAAGCTTCAAAGCTCTGGAATCTGTGACGCTTTCTTGGGTTGAATAAACAACTTCCTAACTCAACGTTAACTGGATGTGAGAGTCCGCGGTTCCATTTCTGACCCAAATACCGTCCAGTTTTGGTGTCTCACTGATCAGTACTGGGGTCACGTTTATTCTTAGTATTCCTAACGATCCTGCTAGTGTGCTGCAGTCGGATTTTTTTACTATTTGAAGACGATGTCAACATTTGGCGGGACATCAAGACAGCGGATGAGCACCTGGCAACACAGAGCGACCTCGAGAAAGCTTACAGGTGTTCATCCGAAAATCGGCTCCTGCTTAACGTGACGGAATACAAAGTTGTGAGCATACGCCATCAGCTCACCAATGAATATTGACTTGGGGACCGGCAGTTGCAACATGCTTCCCAAGAAAGCGACCCCGGGGTGGTGGCTGCTCGAGACAGGCTGAAAAGGCATCGAAAAGAGCCAGTCATTTACTGGACAGATCGAATTATGTCTCCAGATTTCACGTTATTTTGCAAGCCTCAAGCAAGTTCATGCGTGATACAGTCCAGGAGGACAGGAACGCAGAAGCTGAAACTAAAGTTACGAAGTTTTTAAGAAATTATGACATCTGCATGTGATAAATGACCCTTTATTTGGTCGATTAACTCCTGTTGGCTCTTAGGCACCGCAGCTTTATGGTTTACCTAAAGTACACAATCCGCATGTCCCCTTACGTCCTATAATTGATACATCGATTTCCGCTTTCCACTCCGTTGAAAAATGGCTTGTCAAATAACTGGAAGCCGTAAGTAATGAACTGTCCATACACTCTAAGAAATACATTTGAATTTGTTGGAAACGTTAAAGACTTGAAGGTAGACGGTAAGGTGATATTCTCCTTTGATGTGGAATTACTTTTCACCAACATCCCGTTGCTAGAGACCGTCAACGTTCTTTGCGAATACATAACCGAAAAACAACTAAATGTTGGTATTCCAGTGCCGAAACTGAAGGGACTAATCCTGCGATGCACCTTTACAAGACTGTTTCTGTTTGATGGAATTTATTATCGGCAGAGTGACGGAGTTGCTATGGGTTCACTCCTAGGACCTTTTCTCGCCGACGTCATCCTCGCAAAGCTTGAAGGTGGTTCTATCCAACCTTTTATTGTGTCACTGGATCTCTACTAGAGAGAGCTATATGGATGACACGTACGTTTTCTGTGATTTGAGCGCTGATTTAATTGGTTTACTGGATCAACTCAACGGCGCACACCCATAATTGAAATTCACCGAAGAAATCGAACAAATGAAATCTGTCGTTCCTGGACGTACCACTGGTGAGACGGGAAGACGGTTATCTTGAGAGAAGGGTCTTTCGGAAAGATCCTTGAGTTGGACAATACACGCACTTTCTGAGTTTAGTGCCTCTGAGGTAGAAAAGTAACTTAGTCCGCTGCAGGTATTACCGAACCTCTAAAATCTGCTGCCCGGAGGCGTTAGCAGACGAGAAAGAACACATATTTAATACGCTGCTCTCAAATAGTTGTTCCTCCTCTTTTATCAAAAGAGGCTCTTGTTCGTGAACGCAGTGAACCTATCATCACAGTTCTCAAAACGTATGTGTTTCTCCCTTTTCCGTTTAAGGGTGAAATCGCTTTCGGTCTACTGAACAGAAGACTTTCCGATGAGGTGCCAAGAACATACCCAGCCGCAAATGCACACGTTCTTGTTGAGACCACTCCTTAAAGACAGATTACCGGCTAAGTCCGACTCGTACATGGTAGATCAATTTACTTGCACCTGTGGTGATAAGTATCTCGGACATACGACCAGGCGTCTGTCGGCAAGGATAACTGAGCACTGTCCCGGATCTCTACGAAGAGACACTGCCAGAAATATTACTAGATTCATCCTTGAACATCTGTTTCAAAGTGAACTCGAACTTCTGACCAATGATGCTTTCAACACTTGCTACACTTAAGGGGATTGCCGACCCGATAGCAATCAAGTTAACGCAACCGGAGATTTGCAAGCAGAGAATGCTACTGCGATCTCTCACGCTACGGTAGCCGTGATAAGAATCCATCCGCACGGTACATTGATGAGATCAACGTGGCACCACTTCTCGGCTGACCCAATTTGCTTCGTGAAGTGGTCAGTGAACTGTCAAGTGGGGTCACATAAGGTCAGTTTTCATCGAAGACACAGGCTTTATCACTTGGCCCGATCAATTTAACTTCCTTCCGAATTAATTCAGACTCCCTCCGAGTTTCGATTCAGCTTTCATTAGCTTATGCGTATCCAAGTTATTCTTGTAAACGTAGTTGCCTGATGAGAGTTACCGAAAAGTTATCTCTTTGCAACCGTGTTTTCATACGAATTGCTTGCGGAATTGTTGAGCCAACATTATTTCTGAAAATCCTGAAGCCTTATGTGAGGCCCCACGTGGAATACGTGATGCAGGTCAGGCGTTTCTGGCGCGAGCGTGATGTCGACGTACTTTAAGCTCCCCGACGTAGAGCAACCAAACTCTTCAGAGGATTGTTTCACCTCCCCTAACAGCGCAGACTGCAGGCTCTGAGATTGTACAGTGGTGAATATCGACCTCAGCGAGGAGCTCTCATCATGGTTTACTCAATACCAACAAACCCAGTCCACCCTTATCGCAACCTGTTGCAGCTCAGTCGAAGTACAAACTAAGGGGCTACCAGCTCAAACTGGCTACGCACTACAGTCGACTTGATTGTCAATGAAACGCTTTCTCTATCGGGGGTCTCGTGTCTGGAACGCCTTTCCGACTCACGCCATCCTTGCCGCTAAATTAACACTTCAAAAAATGCCTTGGTGACAAACTTCCCACTTGCATTACTTGATACAGTCCGTTGCACTCGGAGGACGACATAGCGCGATTCAAACTATGTGCTTAACGGCCCTCTACGCAACGTGGCGGTGAGGATACATGCATAAATGCCCTTGTGAGTTGCTTGCATGTACCTAAACTGGATTAAGGTATCATGTCGGTCCAATGCAGCGGCACACACCTGAGCGTTGTCATTACTGTATTTTTTTTAATTTCTCACGGAGTACGTGAATTATCAATGCTCCCCATACTATCAGGTGTATGCACATTCCATTCCCACTACAAACTATCGTTATGCAGCGTTGCTGCTAAATCCGTAGACAGTTAAATTACCTATGTACTGGCCCCTTGTTCCTGTTAAATTTAATTTTTACTCCAAACATACATTTGTACCCTTGACGAATCATTGGTCATTGTTCAGTCCAAAATGTTACAATTGCCTAAGGCACAATATATATGCCGCATGTGCACCAGAAATCAAGTGCTGACAGTATAGTGCGAGGGTCGTACGCAATATATCCGGTAGGAGACTGGACGGCCAACCGAAGACAATGGGTAGAACACACAAAAGTTAAGCTGGGGAAAAAGTTTATTGAACAGGAGAAGAGGTAGCTAATGCTAAAAATAGGGCAGCAGGAGAGCGCTAGCTAGGGAGGATCTAGTTGGGCGTCGAGTGTGTGGACGAAGCGTCGTTCGCAGTCGAGTCCCGCACGCCAAAGGCGGATATCGTGTTCGTGTTTCAAACCAACGATAACAACGTTCCAACAGGCAAACCGCCTAATTCCCCAATACATAAGAAAGCTATACTTTTGTTAGATTGTACAAGTGTTTACACAGTCATAAGGGGGAATTTCCAGGTCACTACAACAGGTCATCGTAAATGTGGCAATGAACAATGCTTTATCACGGGTAAAAAAGCGTGTGCTTGCCAAATCCGGTAGAATGGTTGGAGTACAAATTAAAATTGATTGGATCAACGAATAAGTACATGATTAGTTTGCCCGTCTACCGGTTTAAATGCACTACTGCATAACGATAGTTTGAAATGGGAATGTCATGTGCACACACCAAATAATATAGAGAGCTGTTATATTTCAGTAAGTGTGTAATAAATAAAAGGGGAAAGGACAACGCTCCCTCATGTGTTGCTTCATTTGGCAGATGTTTTATGTTAAGCAAGTTTGCATATATTTATGCTACTCACGAGAACACTTCTGCATATATTCTCACCGCCACGTTGCGGAGAGGGTCCTTAAGTACATGATTTGGTTTGCGTTATTTCGTCCTCACATGAAACGGACTACATCAAATAATGAAGTTGGAAAGCGTGTCACCAAGGCCTTTTTGAAATGCGTTAAGGTAGGGGCAAGGATAACGGGAGTCGGAAGTGCGTTCCAGATACGGGACACACAAAGGGAGAAAACACTTGGTCGACAATCAAGTCGACTGTAGTGCGTAGCCAGTTTGACCTGAAGGCCTCTCAGGTTGGTGGTTTAGCTCAGCTGCAACAGATTGCGGCATGCGTGAATTGGGTTCGTCGGTATTAAGTAAGCTATGATGAAGTCTTCTCGCTGAGGTCGATATTCACCACTGTACAATCTCAGAGTCTACAGTCTGCGCTGTTAGGGGAGGTGAAACAATTCTCTACCGAGTTTGGTTACTCTACGTTGTGGTGCTTCAATTGCATTTATGTCACACATGCGCCAGAGACGCCAAGCCCGCATTGCATATTCAACGAGGGGCCTCACTTAGGTGTTTAGCGTTTGCGGAAAGATTGAGGGGGCAAATTTTCGTAAGCGCAGCGCAAGCGTTTAAGATGTTGATTGGCTCTTTTCGATGCCTTTGCAGCCTGTCTCGAGCAGCCAAGATCGTCCTGCACGATCAAATCGAAGTCGATTTCCTGGGAAGCACGTTGCAACTACGCGTCTCAAAGTCGACATTCATTCATTCATTTCCTGGGTTTACTCTTCTCAAGTAACTTTCCTGGGTTACTACAGAATGATTACATATTGTTCTTACGCTCGTTAAAACTCATCGCTAGATGCAGTGAACTGTCTAGGGAGCCAGTGGTTGTGTTTCTTGTCAGCAAGCATGTATACACTTGTAATAGTTTTCCCTTCAAAATTCTAAACAGCGCTTTTCATCCACTGCATAAAGCGCTGTCGAAAGCGCTATTTGTTTCCTCTACACGCTCCAAATTCAGACACTTATTTTCTAGTACGTATTATCACCGCAATTCTATTCTAACTTACTTGTCACCATTACCTGTGGACTCAACGAGACTCATCAGCATGGTGCGCAGTTGTTTGTTTGAGTGATACACCAATATTTTGCAGTACGCAACCTATTTGTTTTTATACTACTCCATTCTCTATTCGCAGCGACAGGGTAAAAAGCTGAAAATGTATCTATCCAGGTGCATAACGCTTATTTTGACTTGATTTGACTTGGATTGATGCCCTATTGTCTTCCAAGAGTTCTCACCCGCACCACCACCCCCAATCTGGTCGTGTGCCGGCGTGATTTAGAAGCAGACTATCACCAGTATAATTTGTAATAGAAATTGCAACGGAACGGCTCCTATGGCCGATTGAAATCATCTCCAATAAGCTTGTGTTTTAAAGCTAAGCTTGCGGCGCAATCAAATGCAAGTGTGAAATGTGTCTGGCCCCTTTGGATACAGTTCGGCGAGCTGAATTTACATCCTACGAGCAGCCGCTGCTGGATGACAGAAATCTTAAACCGGCCGGTGGCTGAGTGGTCTGCATGTCTGCTTTGCAACCATAAGGTCACCGGTTCGAATCCGCGTAGCGGTGGGCGTCCTCGCGGTATACTCAGCCCGCGCGCGACTGGTGGTGGTCGCGCGGCAGCGAAGCGCCGTTACGGCGTACAGCTGACACGTTATTTTTATTTATTATTCAGGACTGGGTACACGAATGTTGGTGCTATTGTAGAGGGGCCGCTCCCAAGAATGGCTCTGGGGAGCTCTTCGGAGCTAGCTGAGAGCGGATCGCGAAAGACGGCTAGCGACGAGCCTAGGCCCGGAACTACGGAGCGGGAATATGTGGACAGTGCAATAAATCAGACAAATACGCCGCTAGCGCAGCCCACAGGACCGAGGCCGAGCCGATTGACACAGCCCAGAACAAGCAAGTCGAGAGCTCTCGAACGACTCCTGGCCGATCCAAATCGGGTGCAGAGAAGCGGAGATCGAGGCGAAAACAGGAAGGCGGATCTTCCAAGTCAGAGCTCCCGAGGCGAAAGGACTGGCTCGTCTCTAACATCCGTACCTGTGTTGCTTTGTGGGACGGAAATCTAGTCGATATTCGAGGGCGCGCGCGAGACCCTCATGTGCCCATTTTCGGTGTGCAATAAACGTCTACCCCCCCTGTCTTGTCGTTCTCGCTACATTGGTGCCGTGACCAATCGCGATGGAGTTGACCCGGTTGGAGCAATTTGCGACCGGTGACGTGGGGGCGTGGCTCGATGAGTTCGACGGAATTGCGGCTTGCGCGGGTGTGAGGGGGGATGCAAATTTGCTAATTGCTTTGGGCACACGGTTGAGTGGACGAGCCAAGGCGGTGTATTTGCTCACTCGAAAGGCCAAACCCGGTTGTTCGTTCGCTGAGATGAGGGCTGCCTTGTGTGCAGAATTTGGGAAGGATCGATTTGAAGAGTGAACAATGATTTATCACGGGATAAAAGCAAGTGCTTGACACGTCCCGTAGGATGGTTGGGGTGAATATGATGTAATCAAAATATATCTGAGTCATCTACCGAACGTCTGCCTAGATGAATACTTCGATAAATTAAATCAAAGTAAAATTACAAATATCGAGCGTATACGTTCAGAAAAACACTGGGGTGCAGCGATCGTTGATATAAGGCGTGAGGAAAGTAAAATATGGTCGCTCACCTGAGTCCATTTGATACATAAGTCTTGTTGAAAAGCATGCTTGTTGTAGTCCACAATAGAGAAGTTTAGGTAACAAAATTCTGGGAGCTAAGAGCAACATCTGATCGTTTTTTGAAATCGTCCAAGGTAGGCGAGGATACAACTGAGTCTGGGAGTGCGTTCCAGGGTTGGCAAACCCGAAGGGAAACGTAATTCCGTCGGCACTCTAGACGGCTATATTGTTCCTTTAATCCTAAGCAGTTACCCCTGAGCTGCGTGTTGTGGCTAAGTTTCATCAAATGGCAGCATACGTTGTTGGGGTCATTCAGTATCCGATAAGCTAATATGAGATCACCAAGCAGCCTTCAATAGCGTCCGCTGAAAATTCCCAGTAACATCAGTCTTCTTCAAATAAATTGCACACCCCATCTCGACAGTACTGTCTATTTCTCGTAAACGTCTCGTATCCGAAAATAATTAACTGCTTGGCAGACGTGACGTCATGGCACCAAGATTCAGTTACAGGTATGAAGTCAGGATTGATTGCCAATACAAATGAACATATTATGCAGATTTCAGCATGAATAGCACGAATGTTAATCACCAATACTGAAATATTTTTGAGATATGAAGAAGAAGAAGAACTTTATGATGCTTTAAAGGTTTTGGGGTTGAAAGTCGTGTGTTTGGGCCGTGGATAAAATCTACTGAAACAGAGTGTGTAATGCTTCCTTTGTTTGACAATTATTAAGAGATAGCCACAGCGGAGGAGTGTGTACCGTTTCTTACCGCATATAAGCTCTGTCGGACAAGTATATACTAGTCCGAGATAGCGCAGTTGCACTGGTGCGGATACCAGAAAACCGGAAGATCGGACACAACGGATTGTGTTCGAGGAAGGTTACGAACTGACGAAAACGAATGATGCGACGACAGCATACGTTAGTGTCGTGACTCACTGTTGATGCAAGTGATGAGCCGCACGTAGGTAAAATTGGCCTTAGAGTCGGCGTTAAAACCAAAACCAATAAGGTACGATTGAAGAAGAATAAATTTGTACACAAAGTGATAAAAGATAGCTTTTGGTTTGGTACAGCCTCTGGATAGGCTGACAGTATGATTTTGCAGGGGTCCGCTAGGACACGCACCACTGACGAGATACAGAAGGTCGAAAGAGTGGCGTCTGGTGCTTTTCCAGACTAGCCTAAGCCTGCTGTTTGGTTAACGATGATGAATTAGCTGCATTATACCAAAAATCCTCACTACTACTCATCAGTACTATAACTTATGTCCGTATACTTCGAAGTCGTACGTGGTACGTAGGCGCTATGCGGAAAGTCCTAGCTCGTGAGGCTAGCCATTGTCCTCTGCACAGTTCGCAACTGGCATGGCAGTGGAAGACGAGCCAGGCTATATCATACTCAATTGTCAAGCACGCAGGTCCGCAGCTGTCACCCATGGCGAAGTGGCACTACCTGCTGGCATTCTGAAGTCATAGGTACGGAACCCGGCAGGGGTCTGCTGAGAGGCGCACCGCTGATGAGACCCAGAAAGTAGAAACGCCGGCTTCTGGTGCTTTCCCAGACTAGCCTAAGCCTGCTGATTGGGAGTGACTATGATGAATTAGCTGAATTACACCAAAAATCCTCAGTACTACTCATCTAAAGTCTTAAGTCATAAGTCTATAATAGCCAATCCGGTAAGTGCTATTCTGTCATTTTCCCATGTTATTTAGTGTGATGGTGTTTGATTTTGTATATCTCCGGATGTTTCTGTTGCTTTCATGCGTCGCAAACCACAAAGGTGCAATATACCGAGAATTTTGTCCACAAAAACAAGATGTATAGAGGCACGCTGCCCGCCCGGCTGCGTGGACACCGTACAAAAATGAGGCACCTCAGATCCCGTCTGATATACCGTCCGTCACTAGCGGGTGGTGCTAGGGGAAGATAAGGGCTGGGCTGTGCAGTAAATTCCTGGATGGCTTTTGCACGCGACGTCTTTCAACTTGCGCATAACCTTTGTATAAGCCAACCCGCCACTACAGAAATGAAAAATTGTCCAAAAATCATCGCCTTATATTCTGTACTATATAGCACTTATTTGAAGCCATTGGGTAAATAAAAGGGCAAATAAACTAATACACAACCATAAGTTATGACACCGTGGTGGAATTCAACCAATTCCTTTATTCCTTTCTTTGACATACATGTCAACATTGTTTTCCTAACTTCCAATCAGCAATTGTGGGTAAACTTTGCTGGAGCTTCCCAGTAGCTCAAACGCGTTGCAGTACAATCACTAGTCTGGAAGAGCACTAGACGGCCGTTTAGCTCTATTGGGCTCATCAATGTTGCGCATCCACCGGCTCCATCGAGACCAAGCACACTAGCACTAGCCGTTGCACTACTAGACAGAGTTTTGCGTCCATGAGCCATGGAGGCCGGAGACAAACCGTTATGGCTTGAAGATGTGCGTAGATACAAAGTTGAAAGAACTGACAACTTCTCAGACCCATTAGTAGATGATGGTTGAAACAGAAGGGAGTGTGTATACCACTGAGTCATTATTAGATTGTTAGGTAATGTGTTTTCCGGTGAAAGCGTGTTATATTTACAAATTTATGGTTTAGCGCGGCTTCAGGCTGATGCGTAATCTTTAGTAACTCAATAGCTCTCCAATGACAGCGGCGAACAATAAACTGGATTTCCTACAATTTGGCCCGTTGCGGAGCTGTACGCCATCGGGCGCGTCCTCGGGTTGCGGATCGGGGATTGCCTTACTTGTAGAGGTAACTACGAATAAGTCTCGTTTGCCTTGCAGGCGAGATGAAAAAGCAGTCGCGGAAATCAGCGGCAGCGTCTTAGAGCGTGGAGAGTTCGGAGCTGGTCACCTAGTTCTACATCAAAAACCACAAGATCTCCTAGGGCGCTATGTCAGAGCCAATGTGACCGGCTTTAGGGTCACTGACCACTCACGTCTGTAACCAGAAGTGAGCACATAACGGAGGGCGGATGAACAACCTTGTTGGCCACCGGCTTTTCTGTGGACTGCTACTGAACACAAAGGAGGCGAATGAGCTACGCGGATGTCAACAGTCTCCGTTAATCGTCCCGCTGCCTTTCGGGTCAGGTCTTTATGACCAAAGGCTCGGGGTGGGCCCTTAAGTCAACCCTCATCCTCGGCATAACCAGCCGGGAAGATCTCGGTTCTCACAACACATTAAATTTGTAAACCATCTAAACCTTTCCACTGTCCACCAGTTTTCCCCTTCTTCTTCTTTGTTGTTGTTATTGCTGCTGCTGCTGCTGCTATGTGTTGTGGCACTGGCAATTGTATAGTGGTCAGGTGTTGAAGTTACAGTTCTGATTGCGACCAACAAGGTAAGAATAAAACAAATATTCGCCAACCACGCTTTTGTAACGACAGCGTTTCCAACCTGAACTTTGCAGCTCGATTTTGTAAACTGTTGTAAATGTCTGTTCTGTCATTTTTTTACACAATGTTATTTCAGCAAAATTTACAATATTTCAACTGCAAAATATTCAAAGCGGTCGAAGGCCCTTAGGCTCACGTGACCCGTTCCGAGGAAAAGGCAATCACTAGCCTCACCCGGGGAGGGCTAGCGTGATTACGAAATCCGTTTGCTTGCACAGATTTGGTTTCAACCGCCGAATTTCTGACGTCTCCGCAAACTAGAGTAAGCGAGGAGTAGGTCGTTTCTTAACTACCCTGAAATCGTCACGTGGGTTCTGGCATTCAGGGCCTAAGAGCCTTCGACCACTTTGACTGTTTTGCCATTAACATCGCACTTTGATTGTGCCCTATATAACCTGTGTATTCTAGCTGCAGTTAACTACGTCACGCATTGGCTGGAACTAAACTACATCTATGGGCTAGTGGCTAGTTGGCGCAAGCTGCTAGAGTTCCTGCGTTTGGTTCACTGCAGGATACCGAGGAAATGCGCATCATTGACCGGACCCAATAGGGCGAAACGGCCGTCTGATGCCCCCAGATTGATGGTTGACCTAGTTAACTTGTAACTTAGTGTGAATATACAGTATAATATCTATATCTACCAGATAATGCTGCAGCGCGAAGATTAGAGTAAAAGTTGAAGTTTCTGGCTAATTAACAAGCTGAGTCTTTCAGAGCGAACATATGGCCCTCATTAAAATTTTATACATTGAATACAGTTTCCTTTCTGACGCCCACGATTAAGGGAGATTTATGATTCAACTCTCATAAGTAACAGTTAACTGTAAGACGTATAGATGATGTCATTTCTAATCCTTCATATAGAGCATAACCTTTGTCTGCTACATATAACGCGGATGCACTAAGCTTTGTTAATCTATTCCACACAAGTGTTCAGTCCTACTCTCACTTAACTTGTTTATGGTGCGGCAGCTATATAATCGATTCTTACTTCTACCTAGATCAAATGTTCCTAACGCCACTATTGGCTCGAGATACTAGTCGAGATTGTGTATGTATGCCGTGAATGTTGTCCACAATGGGGGAGCAGAAGGCTTGTACAGTATGTCACAGTAATTCATCGCAGTCTACTCTCAGTCAGCAGGCGTTGGCACGTCTGGAAAAGCGCCAGACAGCGCTGTATCGACCTTTTGGGACTCGTCAGTGGTGCACCTTCCTCGAACCCCTGCCAGGTTCCGACCTCATGATTTCCGGATGCCAACAGCTTGTGCCACTAAGTCATGGGTGATGGCCGCGAACCTGCATGATTTACAGTTGACTCCGACATAGCTTGACTCACTAAGTCCCATCTATTCCGTTCACAATAACGATGAGTGCTCCAAACGTTGTGTCACACCATGTGATTCAGGTGCCTCGGTCGTCATAAATGACAGCATTACTAGGGTGGACATGATATCCACGGATTGTGAACGGGCAACACTTGATCAATAGATCAAAAAGGATTGGTCTAATGGCATCACCCTATGCAATTTCTGTACCCCCTTATTTGTTTCTCATTAGGCAACAGGAAACCGTGCCGAATAAACGCGCACTACACAGTCTTCGTAAGACAATGAAATGTTTCTCTCCAAGTATATTAGCTTCCGAACGTGTTTTTCTTTGGTCACATTAGATAAACTCGGACGGGCTTATCACCTACACTGAATCGTATTCGTACTATTGCCGCTGATCCGAGGAAAACAGACCGGAAGTTCTGTTGGATGACAGACTGACAGTCTTGAAGCATGAGGGTAAAGTGCTTCTTCGAGGTCGAGCATGGCTGATATACCTACGATCCTGAGTAGACTCAATCTAGGTACAGGTCGCTTCAAAATAAACTTGATATATTCGGCGCTCAGGTACTCTACCAGATCACATGACATCTGACACCACTTGAGCGATTGGTGTGCTAATTTCTTTTATCTCATCTGACTTTGCAATCACATAAATGCCAATGTGCATTGGAGAGAACCTTAATCTTTTCTGCGCAGTAATTCCCTGCTCAAAGACAGCACCGGAGAACGTACAAATGTAGTGCCTGTAACACTACATCGTAGTCACCAGGCATTTGTGGAACCGAAGTATGGGAAATTCGTGGATCCCCGCTCACACATGGTAGGAACACAGAGTATCTGTCGCCTAGATCCACCAGGTGAAGCGTGACGGCGAACTCTTGTTGTATACTGCGTTCTGTTAACTTGGAAATGTCCACATGGACTAAGCCAAACTGTTCGCTAGGTTGCCGACCAGGTATCGCAGTGCTAATTATTTGGAGCCAGTCGCCATTACTATGTGTGGCACAGTCAATAACATGACACCAGAGCATGAATAAGTTACTGGTAAGGCCTGTTTAAACATGTGCGTGCGCGGTTTTTTTAAATACACCAGCTGCTAATACGCAGAAGTGAAACCGGCTGCTTCATTGCTACTAGGTTTGTAACTGCATCTTAGTTTGCCTTTTCCATTCGTTATTCTGGTGGTCTCGGTTCTGGAATCTAGATTCGTCTAGATTCGGTTCTCCGCATATGGTTATTAATTGTAGCAAACAAACATCGTCTTTCTCAGCTAGAGCTGACGCGTGATATGACATTTCCTGCCGCGCGACTGGTGGTGGTCCCGCGGCAGCGAAGCGCCGTTAAGGCGTACAGTTAACACACTATTATTTATTATTATTATTATTGGTCGCTCAGTTCGGTAGCTGAGAATCCCATACAAAATAATCACGCCAAGCCAACTCTGGCGAAATTTCGCTTCATGTACACGTGCTGATCGTTGGTTTACTACTGAAATGCAGAGACCTAGCTGATTTTATCTAAGATGTCACACTGCGTTAATGTACAAAAAGAGTTGAAACAGCCGGATTGAACGAATTACGGGCCAAATTATAGAAGACTGCCCCAGTGAATTTGACTTTCGTTCTCCACACCTGTCCGCGCTTCTCGCCCTTTATGTAGTATATCCCTTATCCTTGTCCAGTATGACAACTTGAATCAAGTGGCTGCTGACTAGATTTATACACTTATGTGCTTGGACGTCTGATCAGCCCGATTTTCTCTTATCCAGCCGTACCCTTGAGATGTAATGGGCAAAAAAGCATATGGTTACCAAGTATGAAAGAAATGTAACCTATTCAGCGCGGATAGATCAAGTATAGTAGATAGTCTACAACAGTTGGGAGCACGCTACCAACCTTCTCGATGGAATTGGTAAAAAGTGGTCTAAATATGATCTAAGTCATTCCATCTTTCTCAATTGCATTTTAAATTTTTTTGAAAAATTGTGTACTTGGTCCCAACACATCGCTCTTTTATGTGCTGCAGTTTCTCCCTTGCAACGTTAACTGCGTGCTCATGCGATTGAGCAGAATTATTGACGAGCCACACACTTTCCTCTTATGTTTCTTTTGCCAACCTGTATTATGTTGGAATCCTTGGGCGTACAAAACACCAGGAACGCCCTTTTTGTTTCGTTCGGATCGATTGAATTCTTCCAAGGTGTGCACACTTCCGTGTGGTACGTCAAGCGAGCACGTGGTATTCTACAAGCGCATCAATGCTTGAGACCGTACGAATAGTGCGAGGAAAAGATGTCCGGAAATATGCATTTAAGTGCAGTGTTAGTGAACACCTCTTGCTAAGCCAGAGGTGGCAACCGTATTTTAGTGATATGACAACCACTACCCATGTGCAAACATGTGTCACCGAAGGGCACGGAGCGAAAACACCGTTGCATTACCGCTGATGAAAATGACCACCCAGTAACTGCTATCATACATTGTCCAAATGCAGGTGGTTATAGTGAAACTATGTTGGCATAAGATTTCATGAGTCTTGACTAAGAAGGGAATCACGAGCAACTTATAATTTGCCGTATGAGCGAAGGATCTAAGTGCTCGGGGTCTTCCGCGGACAATATCGGCGTTTGAGCGGAGACCTCATTTTGGCTTGCCAGACTTCGCGAGATTCCAACCGGAGGTGCCGCTAATTGCTAGAGCTCAGTCACATCAGTAATTTGAGAGACCACCATCTCAAGCTGTCAGAGCAGTACAGTCGTTTGGAATGCCATCGGAATTTCTTTTCCCTACGCGTTTGCCGAACGTGGAATGTCCCACCGGAAGCTGTCATATGTGCTCTCACGCTGGCAGATTTCAAAGCCCAAGTTGACCGTGCACTGATTTCGCTGCACCATCTTACATGACCCATTACCTATGGATCAACACAAGTGTCTGTAAGCGATTTCACTGGAGGTCAAATCACAGATTTCATTCCACATTTTTCACCTCCTGTATGTATACAACAAGAGGAGACACGATTTTACTAAAATCCTATTTGCCGTCATTCTGTATGGATGTACCTTAGATTTACAGCTTGTACTACGTATACTTCAGTGAGTTCACCAGTGTTAACCCAATTTTGCTAAAAATTCTTTTCTATATTTTGAAGTTTAACCATGACCATCCTACGGGACCTGTTAAACTTTTGGTTTTTTATCCATATAAAACCATTGTTCTAATGTAACTAAGAAATTCGAAGCCGTTCTTTATTCCAGTTTAAAAAAACAAGTGTAAGCTCATCTGCGATACAGCATCTGGTTGTCATTCTGGCTACTACAGCTACACTGAGTTAGCCGTATTTTCCTATGTGGAGAACAAGCAATGCTCCTCCATCACTCATCGTCCCACCATTCACAGTGGGCTACATGAACAAGTTAAATAGCCTGCGCTAACGATAACGTGTGATCCTTTCGTCTTATAAGATGCATATTGCTTTTCCGTTTTATTTGAATTTATATTGCTTATTTCCTATGGATGCTGCAAATGTTTAATATACTGATTACGTTGCCCCGGTGAACTCCTGCGAGTAAACGTATCCATCGGTGCGGATTTTGTGCTGTTCTCCAAGCTGAGTGATTATTGTGCCGACGTTTTGTTGCCTGACCATGCAACATCATCAGTGCGGCTTCAGGGGCCTGGTTCACAGTGCCTCGTAAGCGACTTCAATTTCCAAGTGTCTGTTGATCGACTTCTGCTTTGAATGCCAGGCTTCAATGAACTCACGTGCTTGAAGCCTGGCATTCAAAGCAGAACTCGATCAACAGACACTTGGACATTGAAGTCGCTTACGAGGCACTGCAAACCAGGCCTCTGAAGCCTCAATGATGATGTTGCCTAGTCAGGCAACGAAACATCTGCACAATAATCACTTTGCTCGGGGAACAGCACAAAATCCGCATCCACACCCGAGCTACGGTATCCATCGGTTTTAGATGGACCAACGCCAAACAGTACTCCATTTAACCATTTTCCCCCGTTGTATGCTAAGCATCTCCGGTGACTCACCAGGAAAATCGATTGCCCAAACGGAGAATCGGTTGTCATTCCTCGCATTACCTTGGTCCTGGTAACTAACAAGTGGAGGGGAACATTTGAAAGTACGCACAAACATTCATTAGGTTTTTAGTCAACTGGAAAAGGCCAATTGCCAATGCACCACTAATCTTGATAATACGTCATGTTAAATAGGTTTTGTAACCGTTGATCATGAAATAAGTCTTGTTCGTATGAGCTGAATATGTTTATCCATCACGTCTGACAGGTTAGTCACTCATGGTGTGCTTATCAACAATTTGAAGAGAAAAGCCTACTTGGACGACCCTGACGTACACAAAGTTTGCTATTAAACTCAGTGTTTAACATCTCATGAACCATTAATTTACTCCCGAAGCCAGATTATTCTGGATCCAGAAATGAATAAATTACGTATGATGCGATCTCGGTGTGATAGTTCAAGATGACCTCGGTTGTTCGAGGCAGACTGAAAAGGCAGCTAAGAAAGCGAACCAGTACCTCGGCCTTCTTCGTAGAGCCTTCGGGAAGTTTGACCCTTCAGTCTTCCCAAAAATGCTTAGTGCGTAGGTGAGGCTGCACGCGGAATACTCTACCCAATCGTGGCAACCCTGGCTCAAGCACCATCTCACCGCGCTCAATACTGCACAACGTAGAGCAACGAAAAGCGTCAGAGGTTTGACCAGCCTCCCCTACCCACTCAGGCTGAAGACCCTCAAAATATACAGTGGACGTTATCGGCGTCTATGTGGCGATCTCATAATGGTGTACCTAATCCTGAGTGACCCCAAGCACCTATGCCATTCCCTACTAATACTCAGTCAAAACACCTCGCTAAGAGATCACCAGTTTAAGTTAGTCACGCAGCCGCCTGGAATGTCGGCGAAACTATTTCTCCCTTCGAGTGGCACAGCCTTGGAACGCTCTCCCGGAACATGTAATTAATGCACCCACCCTAACCCTTTACAAAAAACGCCTTGACGATACCCTGTCACATTTACATTACGTGCTATTGCTCATGACCACGAGATGCTGGCACTAATGCACAACAGACAGGGGATAGTGCCATAACCCTACTCGTGAATGAGTCATTCCAAATTCCTTGCACGAAATTTGATAAACGCTACTACTACAGAAACTGGATTACTGTATCCTGTCGACCCAAGATAGTTGCACACGAGTAACAGTTGTCCTTGCAACCTTTTTTATTTTTCTCGCCTATGATGTGAACAATAAGCACTCCCCTGTTGCTTTGCTTTGCGTACGTACATTCTCATTTCAAACTCCCTTTATGCGACAGTGCAGTTACATCTGTAAGCGCCCGAACTAAAGACTCCATTATCCCTTCGCTATTTTTTTATCACGCTGTACACCTTACGGGACATGTCAAGCACCTGCTATTTTACCCTTTATAAATCATTGTTCATTGTCCTACAAAGCTGAGCAGTGCAAGAAACAGGGGCGATTTGCTGAAGTAAAGGTTACCCTCAAGCCAAGAGATGATCATGACGGGGCCAGCGTACGAATGACCCGGTTCGATTAACTGAGGATGTGTAAGTATGTAGGGGACACATCTGCTTTGCGCGTCGAAGCTGATCTAGTTTACATAGATTTGTCGCCATCACGGATCAGTTAGTGCTGGCTGTACGTAAGTGTTTGGACGCAGTACCAGGAGATCAAGCCTCTGGTGTTACTATTTTGCCATCTAGAAACAATGGAACGATTATATAATACAGATAAAATGCCAAGGCTTGTCAAGTCCCGTAGGATGATTTGTGGGGATAACGTTTGTTCAAAAAATTTGGACGAAAGTGAAAAAAAACGCATCAGTGGACTCATTATATTATCCATATTAACACAAAGGTATGTCGGTCTACCCAAATTTCGTGGGATTAGTGAGCACAATGTTTGCCTGCGCCATGTAGTCACTCAATTAAAATGGGTAGCGCTAGCGCGGAAATGACAAAGGTTGAAAGAGCGTTCGACCATTGCCAAACTCGAAGGGAAAAATAATACCAGCGGCACTCCAGCCGGCTGCATTTGGTGGCCAGTTTTAAATTATAACCCCTCACTTCCGTGCTGCGGCTAAGTTTCAGGAGATATCGCCAGCAGTGACCATGGTTTTTCAAGATCTAGAACGCTAGGATAAAGTCATCTCGTAGACAGCGATATCTGCCGCTGTACACTCCCAGGGATCACAGTCGCCTATGGTATTGCAGGTGGGACAACCCCTTTACATTTTTCGTTGCCCTTCGTTGTGCGGTCTCTAGCGCAGCCAGATCGCGTTGTAACCAGTTTTGCCAAGCCTGGATTGCGTACTCTACATGGAGCCCCACATATGCATTGAGCACTTGGGGGGAAGTTGGTTCGCGGTTTTGGACACCTTCCAGGACTGCGCCGAACAGCCGAGATCATTTTGCATCACCACCCCAATGTCTCGCTGTTCTGAGGCGGTTTTCAGGAAGTCGTCTCCACGCTTATATGCGTACGTGGGCTTGCGGTGGACATGCATGGTTTTGCACTTGTTAAACGTGTTAAACGGAAGTATATTTGCCTTTGAGCATTCAAAGGCGTCGTCTAAGTCTCATTGCCTATAATGTCAAGCGGTAAACTTTCTAGCAGGGTCAAGTGTTTACTTTGCGTTAGTCACAATGGCTTTCGCTGTATGCATTGTTTAAGTGGGATTGTTGCCCAGCTTTGGCTCTGCACAAGCTGATGATTGGTGTCCGGTGGAAAAAGTACTCTCATGTTTCAGAATTCTGCTAAGTAATACGTTATCAACCAATATGTCATGTGATAGTAAACATTCTGTATCTACGTTTAGTTTTTACTTTTACTCTCCTTTGCATTCCAGATATATGTTTATAACACAAATTAATTTGAAACAGCGACGCGATGAACGAGTTTTCGTATCTCCACGTCTAACCAAACCAGCTCAAAGTTGTGCATAAAGGCAATTATACCTAACGGTGAACTACAAACGAAGACACTTTTCAAAGTTGGTCATTTTCGATCAATGGGCATATATTTCTACTCTACCCAAGTGGTTTCACTCAAATTCACTCTGTCTTATTCACGTAATTCTAGCCGTTTGTTACCTGACGTTGTTTCAGGATCTCTGTTTCTCCAATGAGCCTGCCACGTACATTGTCCTAACCAATCATGGCGAGCCACCGCACTCGTATGCAATACGAACAACAGAAGCAAGCTGGTGTATTCGGACGGAATGACAGCCAATCTTCCTTAAAATCAGATGACCCACTAAACACACCATCCGGCTCCAGTCTTCGAGGGCCAGTGCACCGCTCTGGAGATCTGTCCAGTTCAGTGCTCTCTGGATCATATTCATCATCCAGACCACGCGCTCAGCTTTCCGGTGCAGCGGCCGCAGTTGCCAGGAATTATGAAAACTTGCCGGAAAGTTCCCGACCAGGATCAGCTTCCTCAACTCTGAACATGACACCGAGAACGCAGCGAGACTTCGGTGCGCGACCTGGAAGTGTGCTAAGTTATCAGCCTTCCACAGTAGTTGGAAAGTCGGTTGTAAGCGGTCGCTCAGTGTATAGTGTGAGCCAGTTAAGAGTGTCCCGAAGTCTTAAGGCGTCTAGGGTGAGTTTTGTGGCGTCTTGCCAAGTGTTTCTCAGCATTTATACGGTTTGCCACATCCTGAGTATTGGAACTCGTTTCCTTTGTAAGATTAGTGTAATAAATTTCTTACTTAGCAGTTGCTAATCATCCAAGCCTGTAATTTGGTTGGAAGATTGCTTCATGAAGGCTTTTATGCCACAACCTAACCCAATCAGGAAGGGACACCATTCGGTCGATTTCTATGTCCTAATAGCAAATAATAGCGGAAAATAAATTGTACAATGCAAACTTAAATATCAAACGTACCCGGTATCTACGTGATCTTGTTGCTTCTAGCCTGTCACTACGGCGTATAGAACAATCAAACAAGCACATTAACAGGTGAGGTTGGTGCGTACGCAATCTGGTATAATCCACATATGCCGAGGGAAGTGATCTGCACAATTCTGTTCGCATACATATCAATAGAAAGTCACACACACACACACACACACACACACACACACACCACTTCCGTATTCATGTAGAGTGAAGCTTATGGTCACTTATTTGGTCAATGTTGAAAAAACAGTGTAGAGTTGCTCTTGTGGGTGGATTGGCCACTTCTCTCTTTTGTTACCGGCTTGAGTCTGGTCGCCGCAATGTGTGCTTATATCTTCTCGCTCGTCGACGATACTGTGATAGATAAAGGCGACACTGAGTATATTAATGGTCAATTATATGAACGGGGCCGCTTAAGTGACGGAGAACAGTTACTGTCATTTTACTCGACCATTGTGCTTACCGCACCATCCACTACTCTCTGTGTGGAAGGAAAGTTTAGCTTCAGATAATCCTGAACATGTCATCATGGCACATAACTCCAGGATGAATCTACTCCGCAAAAGACTGAAAACACTAGGGTCTACTCAAATCTGAAATTTGAAACAGTTAAGAATTTGAAAAGCTCAGTAATAAGAGTAAGACTGACTGCGCATGAAACTGGCCAGAGTCAAGCTGCTTGTCTGCGTAAGCCAACAGCCTCTTCGATCGGCCGACACTTATGGACCACAGGTCACCGAGTCGAGGTCAATTCGACGTTCACAATTCCATTACAGCACACCAATTCTCGCCTTCTCCGTTTCGCAGAAGCGATTGCAATTAACCGGTTTAGGCCGCTGTTTTGTGTTCAGAAACAATCATCGGTCAGCGTTAGACTGCCCGGGGTATAGGGGTGATAACCCTGTCTCGCTTATCGTGTGTTGGTCTGTTCGTTTCTTTGCATGTGTGTGCCCCATGCTGAGGCTGATGTTGCATTCATGATGCTTCTTCACTGCAGTTGGGCTAAATCAAGTTATACTTAAATTAGGTCTTTTTAAGCTGAATAATATTCATTCCACTTCATTTGATTTGTTCTGCCTACTTGATAATCTTCTCCTAACTTGCACACGTCGCTCATGTGGTCTTTTTTAAATAACCTTCAGACATTTTGTACTTATCGCGCATTCATAAGCAATTTAATCCATATGCTCATTTAGCGAGTATTTATGTTGTCATATAGGTTTACTTTATTTGATATCGGGATTTCGAATGATTGGCTGTTGCTTAATCTCCTCGGTGTGGCTGCGCTTGCTATGCATGTTGACAAAGTGCCTACCTATCTGGTACCCGCCACCTAGTCCATACTGCCTCCAGAAGACAGTTGGTCATTGCTGGAGGGGACGGGGTGCACGGTCCTTGTAATCGTGCTAGACTCGAAGAGTGGTTCCAGGCACTCAGTGTGGAGCGGACTACGTTCCAGCCATCGCCTTGTGTGCGCTTGATTCCCAACTGCAGCGTGCTTGTGTTTGCCTGTGAAGGAGTGTGGGCCGGCTCCGTTGATGAAACGTGGCTCCCATCCACATGCCTCCCGGTCTTATTCCTTCGGGTTTACACTGGATATGGGGTGTGTGGATGGAACTGTTGGTGGTGCAGCGCAAGCCACCCGTGGTCCCTCTGTAAGCGCAGGCGTCCTGTGACTGACCACTGTGACAGACAAATCCGAAACCGGATGGCGACTACCATGTTTGGTCGCACCCGTCACCGAGTAAATATTATTGCGAGTTATTGTTAAAGGCACTAATGAGATAATACGAAATGCGTGCATTTGCCAGTCATCGCCTATTCAAATTGTCACAAATCGAAAGAACTGGAAACCTCGCCTATCGACGCCACCCATTAGTCAAAACATGGATAAGTGTTTAGTAAAGGCCAACTTACACAAACAAACCAAACGTTTTGAATGTACAGAGTAACCGTATCACTGCACTTCCTGTGGAAGAGTGCCTCTATCCTGAGACCAACTAGCGGCAAGATTACATAGAGTATAAATAGCTAGTGAACTAGACACAGGGAAGAGTTTTTCGCGCTTTCTCTCGAAGTGCGTCTGCAACCGACTTTTTACTGTCTCGTTCCGGTTTAGCAATCTAAGTCCGACTAGGCAGCCTAATAGCAATTCCATTCGTCAAAAGAATGTCAAAATAAACCTTACTCACCTATACGGGTGCGTTTTCATCTGACCACTGGGGCAGTGCCCGCTTGCAATAAATCAAGCCTGGGGTTTGATCACGAATAAATCCTACTCAGGTTTACCGGCGGCTCATAAAACTCACACATGTCTCCTCGATCACTGTGTCAACATCATTTACAAAGAGGTACTAACCAATGTAACTCTTTCCTGGGTTCTCCGACTACACTCCTAGTGGTTTGATCGCAGGTAGTCAGTCAACATGCGGGTCAACACAGTAATCTCATTCCTGTGAACAAAACTTCCTGGTCGGTCAACGAAGATTCTCTTACGGCACATGTGTTTAGTTGGCACACCGCACGCAATGATGCGATTACCAACTGACCAAATTTGATCCAACGCAAAACGTAACAAGTGTAGTGCAAAATTCTGAATTTAGGTTCATGTGTGACCCATCTAAAACCACTTCTCAACAGATAATAGCATGAAAGAAACACAGTCTTACACAGTAGACAGTTCTGCTACGCTAAGTTGTTCATCTGCATTGCGTCTGTCCTCGAAATATGTTAATATACGATAAAAGCTTAGATTGCATTCAGATTACACTACCTCTGACTGCCTCCACGGGCATGTTAGCGAAAGCCAATATGTTAAACTTGGGAATTGTTCCAGTTGTAGTCGCCAGTAGAGAATTGAACAAAGTACACTTTAATATTTCTCAGGCGCGTTTTCTTGACTTTTCAGCTTATCGATCCACTAATAGGACTTCTACGTCTCTCACAACGCGTTTCAACGCAAAAATAGGAAATTTACCACAACCAAAACACTCGATAAAACGGATTAAATGCCAGGCTCAAGCTTGTTTTGAATTATTCGATAAGAGACATTTTTGATGCCTTATCCAGTGCTGTTAAGGCATGTCAGAATCTATCAATCTTTGGAAAAGGAGAAACAAGCAACAAGACAATGTCAAGATGTCCGCAGAAAACATCACTGCAGTTGGCTGCGAGTCACCTCAGCAGCGTGTAACTGTACGATCTTTGCAAAGCTTTGGACAACGGTCTACCGATAGAGACCGGTCTATTGAAATGTACCTCACCGTGACAGACCTCATGCTGCGCGGCTGAGTCAAAGCTTGAAATTCGCTCCATGTTCATCACCCACTATCTGCCGACGTGCGGCATGCTTTGCGACTGATTCAGTGCTCGGTTCTCGTCGTTCGAAAATGCAACGATCAACGGAGCGCACGACCATCAGACTCCTTTAAGTGTTCAGCTAACTTGGTGTCGCCTGTGCACATGAACTAAGCCTAAAAAGTGGATGGTAGAACACAGCCACACCTATCAGGTTTAGTAATGGAAGCAGTTACTTCAAAACAAGTGTGGTAAAGTACAGTGGACGGTGGTACTGCACGCCATCTGTCTCAGAAAGAAGCTAATTCCTTATGTATATTTTGTGTATATTGTTGGCAGCATAGGGTTCCCGATTTCCTTGTGACTGCGAACAGCCACAGGATGCGTGCACCTACTGAGGGACCATAGGTGGGTTACTCTGCACCATCGACAGCTCCACCTGCACGCCCCATGCCCAATGCGCACCCGGAGGAATAAAATTGAGAGGCAGGTGGATTGGAGCCTCAAGTGATTCGGGGCCAACCCGCACCCTCTCAACATGCACATCATTCATTAGAGTAGGAAGCATGAATATCAGTCGCATGCAAAGCCGTGGCTGGGCTGTTGCCCGTTCCACACTGCATAAAATTACACATTAAGAAGGGCACCTTCAAAGAAGACTCTGCACCCTGTCACTGCTAGCGACGTTTAACAGTCTCCAAGGACTAGTAATCCAGGTAGCGGATTCGAAAGGTAGGCACCTTGTCAATATTCACAGCAGGCGCAGTCAGACTTGGGAACTGAAATGTTAAGGGCTTTCAAAAAGGCGACAACATACACCCTTGAGCATATGTACAGTCTATGTATATCTATGGCTGACGGCATCCGGTATCGGATTTGCCTGACACTGTGGCCTCCACACGACGCCTGTGCCTACGAAGGGACCGTAGGTAGCTTGCGCTGCACCGCCCACAGCTCCATCAACACACCCCATATCCAGTGTAAACCCGAAGGAATAAGACCGGGAGGCATGTGGATGAAAGCCACGTTTCATCAACGGAGCCGGCCCACACTCATTCACAGGCAGACACATCCACGCTGTATTTGGGGAATCAAGCACACTCAAGGTGGTAGCTGGACCGTAGTTCGCTCCAAACGGAGTGCATGAAACCACTCTGCGAGCCTAGCACGGCCACGAGGACCGTGCACCTCTTCCCCTTCAGTAACGACCAACTGTGTCCTAGAGCCAGTATAGAGGAGGTAGTAGGTAATAGACAGGTAGGCACCTTGTCAACATGCACATCAAGCGCAGCCACACAGTGGATATCAAGCAACAGCTTCCCCCCCCCCACATACCTGGGGAAGCATACCAAGGTTGGCGGCATCCGGTTTCGGATTTGCCTGTCACTGTGGTAAGCCACAGGACGCCTGCGCCTACAGAGGGACCATAGGTAACTTGCGCTGCACCACCCACAGCTCCAACCACACACCCTATATCCAGTGTAAACCCGAAGGAATAAGACCGTGAGGCATGTGGATGGGAGCCACGTTTCATCAACGGAGCCGGCCCACACTCATTCACAGGCAGACACATCCACGCTGTATATGGGGAATCAAGCACACACAAGGTAGTAGCTGGACCGTAGTTCGCTCCAAACGGAGTGCATGAAACCACTCTTCGAGCCTAGCACGGCCACGAGGACCGTGCACCCCTTCCCCTCCAGTAACGACCAACTGTCTCCTCGAGCCAATATGGACGAGGTAGTCGGTAATAGACGGGTGTCTCAAGAAAATTTTGCAGTCCACTGCATACATGCCACTGTGTCGGAGCACCTTCGTGTCTGCAACTCGGTTACTCCAGCCGATGGGCATAATACGGCGCAGACACAGCTGATGGATGTGCTCCAGATATCGGACATCCTTCGAACAAGTCGTCCAGGTTTCGCTGTCTATAGCAGCAAGGACAGCACAATAGACTTAAATACCAGCGGCTCCGTCCCAACAGTGAGCTGGTGGTTGTTTTGTACACGGCATTCCAGCTTACCAAAAGCAGCGGCCGCCTTTGATACGCGGCTGCACGGCTCGTTCATCATCTGCTGGTCGGTTGTTATTACACTACCAAAGCAGCAAAATCTCGAAGTGGTTTCCAACGCTTCATCGGCAATCTGGATTTGGGACAGACACACGGACTCCATTCCGGGTGGGGGATGGAAGAGACAAGCAGTCTTGATTGTGTTGATGGTGAGTCCGAATTTGGCCGCTGTCGAAGCCAGAGCACTAGTCGTGTCAAGCAACTCATCCGCGCTGTGTACAAACAACGCATAGTCGTCAACGAACAGCAACATACGGATACTTGTCTCACAGACTAGAGTTCTCGCACCGAAACGACGGATGTTTAGCAACCCACCATCAATACGGTGCTCCACACGAACACCGCAAACACAAACGGCATTAAAAGCACAAGACATCATTGCATGGATATAAATACTAAACAGGACAGGAGCTAACACATAGCCTTGCTTCACACCAGAGACAACTGCCAAGTCATCCGAGGTCTCTCCACTCAGCTACACCCTTGCCCTTATACCACTGTGCAGATGTTCAGGTAAACTTACAGATAAACTTACGCAACACCATCCACAATGCCTCGCGGTTCACCGTATCAAATGCCTTGGTGAAATCAACAACCAGCCAGTACAACGACTGGTATCATTCTCTACACTTCTCTTGCAACTGACGAGCCGATGATGCTGCGACTCGAACGGAATCCACATTGCTCTTCCGCCATGTTCAGTTCCACAACCTGACTGACGAGGCGGTTGAGCAGGATTCGGGCAATCACCCTGCCCACAACGCAGCACGTTGATGCCAACATTGCTTGCTCCCTTTGCCCTTGTACAGTGGCAGGACAACGGCATCCTTCAGCTCAAGAGGCACCTCCTCCTCAATCCATACACTTTGCACCAAGTGGTGCAGCGCAGTCACCAACGCAGGTCCGCCGTGTTTGATTACTTCAAGCAAAATCCTGTCGGCATCAGCACACTTGTCGTTTTGCAGATGAGCAAGTGTTTTCTGCGTCTCATTCAGTGTCGGCTTGTCCACCAGACTCGGCTTCACATCGTGCTGCTTTAGGCCGTTCAAACTAGGGCAGTCGAGCTCTGAACGGTTGTTCAAGAGACAGAGTCTTTCCGCTAGATCTGCATTATGTCTGCAGTCTGTGTGCAGGTAGCGCCTGAACTACTATTGATTGTGGTCCTCAGTGGCTGCAATCTCGGTCCATTCAGTGCCTTCAAGCAGTCACAGAATTCCTTGTGTTGGCAGCGTTCGGTGTTGCATTCCATTTGCTTCGACTTCTCCGTCCACCATGCATTTTTAATGCGACAGAGTTCTCGAATCAGCCGCCGTCGAACTTTGCGAAACTGAATCTTCTTCTCCAAGTCATTGGGGTCTGCCACATGTACAGCAAACGCTGCATTCTCCTCACGCACCAATGCGCCAATCTCCGCATTGTTCTAATCAAACCAATCAGGCCGCTTAGAGTTTGCGCGCCCGATGGTCTCCTTGGTAGCAGCTGTCACCTGGTCGCGGATGTGGTGCCACGGGTCGCCCACTGTGGCTATGCAGTCCACCTCACACAGGCGTGCAGTCATCGCCTTCTCTAGCTCAATACGCTTCTCCATACTACCGGGGGAAAGAATGACAAATTTACGCCGGTTCACGGCGGGTGTGCAATACACTGATTTACGAAAATATATGTTGTTTGGTTCGCACCAATTTGTGGTCGGTGTCACGCTCAGCCCCACGTAGTACACGTGTCATGCGCACTTCACGCATATCACGCTGACGTATGAACATTTGGACAAGTGAGCGTGACCATTCCGTGGGTGCGTCCAAGTTGCTATATCACTTACACTCAGCGCAAACCGAGTGTTCGTGATCGTCAGGCTGTGAGTGGCACACAGTGAGAGCAGCCTTTCACCTTTCGCATTCGCTGAACCAATGCCATGCGAACCGATAACATCTGTCCACACCGATGTATCACGCCCAACGCGTGCGTTGAAATTACGCACCAGGAAAAGTCGGTCGCTCATTCGGCACAGACCGTATCACGGAGAATAGCTGAGTGTAGAATTGATCACGCGTGTCATCAGGATAAGACATGGTCGTACCGTTCGTGCTTATGAAATTGGCAAACTTACCACTTCCGAGTCGTTGACGAACGGTCATCAGTCGCGCGCTGATGTCAGTTGGTTCACCCACGAGCTGGCCATGGAGGCGATCGGATATTGCAAATCCGACCCCATGTTCATGTGATGCTGAGGTGGCGCTGTCCATCCAGTAGAACGTGTAGCCCGCATCAGCTTCATACAAGTTACCTTGCTCAGTGAGCCGGGTCTAACTGAACGCCGCAGTGTTGATGTTGTGGCGCACCGGTTTCATTGCGACGGGTGCAATGTGTCACTCGGGAGGCTCACTCGTATTCCGGTCGAGCAAAGTGCGCAGGTTCCAACAACCAATGTTGAGCACTCTGCGCGGAGGCATACGACCGCATTGGTGGGCAACCGTATGGGAGGTGACGTTCTGCCTTGGAGGAAGTAGTGGGTTAGGTGAATCAAGAACGGGGAGAATATGTGCAGGGGAAGAAGAAAGAAGGAAAGCGCCAGAAGTAGCATGTTTTCGTTTATCCACCCCCTGTATGCAGTAGATTGAGCGACTCTTTTCCTAAAGCCACTGCGCGACGGCCAATGCAGTATGGATTTATTATTATTGGCATAATTCGTGGTTGGCGGTTGGACTAGGATAATGCCAGGGCGCCCACCCCTGACAGGAGAACGACTCTGGTCATCAGTCAAAGTCTTCGATAAAGTATTCACTCGAAAGGAAAAGGGTCGGGCGCCGTGAGTCTGTGAACCGACTCACGCGGAACTGTGTCCTGAATCTTGGCTAGAAGAAGGGTGTAACCCAATTCCCACCCAGCGGTAGCCACGAGGAGGCGTCCAGGACATGTGCCCCCAGCACAACATTAGCAGTGGCGGGTTGACGATCTGTCATGATCTTGCCGCCACAAGCTTCAGCGTTCCATGGGCTCTTCCGCCGTGTGTATGTATACCATCATCCCATTAAACTGGGCATTTTGCAAATCAAATTGGGTAATGTTTATTTTAAGCAGAAAATCAGCAATTTGTTAACAGGGATTGAGGAGTAACGCGAGTGGGTCAAATTCAACCCACACTGCAGTCAGGCTATTTTAACCCGAACTGTGCAAGAAGCTGAGGCAGACACACCTCACGTGTCTGATTAGACTACGTCGCTGGCCATCTAAGCATTTGCTTTACGGGAATGTCACATGCACTCAATACACCACACACATGGTGTTAGTATAACATCCAACGGTTTCCGCACACATCACTGTTCAACCAAATTTGTGCATTGCATGATTGGGTTAATTCCGCAGGAAAGTTAAGGTTGCACATCCCCGTGTTCCCTTTTCGTGTGGGTAAGTAAAACGCTTTTTCTAACGGCTTCTGCTGTGCAGCAAATTCGAACCCCGTTTGTGGGTTGCGCCATCTGTCGCGCGTTGTTTCTCGCATATGGACTTACTCTGTTTGGATGGCTATCCAAAATAACCGTTCAGCTTGGAGAGTAGTGCAATACCCACGTCCACATCAAGAGCTACGGATATTCTCAACTATCCGCTTTGTGGTTAATCCAAAGGCCACAGTTTGTGGCACCGAATTGACAACGTTCGCCTTCATTCAGTTACTCTGTTTATGAATTCGAAGATGTCATCTGGTTCCTACGGATATGGCAGTATAACACTTCGACGGCACCCGACTAGTTTGTGGACTATACAGATGTAGCTACTACTGAGGACTACAGGTGCACCATGTCGGATCTTCAGTTAGTCGACCGAGCTTCCGCAAAATCGGGATGGTAAAGACTTCGGACTACGAGTTCCCTAACAGTTGTCGCATTCATAGCGGTCTATTCCTTCCAAGACGGACACGAGAGTTGTCAAGAGTATTCCGGAGGGAGTGAATCTCGTGTCCAATGGGAGAGTCTGAGGGAACTTATCTGATTTATGCCATTGCTACAAGACTGGACTCAAACGCGACGAGACTAGACTTTAATATGGTGCAGTGGTTCGTGTGCCAAAACAAGTCATTGCCCTATGCTGGGTGGTGTTTTTTGCACCTTCAGAGCCACTCAAACCAGATTGGTCAACTGACATAGGCAAGACAAAGTCTCCTGGCCCTCCAGATTGGGGGCTGGAGTGAGGGTGACTCCGTTCTCCGTAAAATTACTTTCTGTAGCCCAGCGCCAAAACCTGCGGTCAGGTATATGGATTTATAAGCTCTACTGGTCCCTCCAGTATTTCGTCTGGGGTCGCATGTGAAAACCTGCTTAATGCATCCGATGTATGATTGTTCAACCCAGGAATTTACGAGATTCGATATTTATCCACACTTAATAATAATGCCCAGCGTTGCATTCTCGGTGAAAACATCTGTTCGATTCCCTTGGACTCGCTCAGCAAGGATATCAGTGGTTTGTGGTCGGTTTGTGTTTCAAAATAGTTGCCCCAAATATAATGATGAGACCTCTTGACGTCAAATATAACTGACAGGGCTACTTTATCCAACTGGGAGTAATTCTTTTCGGCGGGTTGTACAGTTCTAGAAGCAAATGCAATCGGGTGAATGACACCATTCGACATTGGGTGGCATAGAACTGCTCCGACTCCGTATGGAGAGGCGTCACACTGTAAGATTAACGGTTTTTCACTATCTTATTGGACAAAAACAGGTGCGGAACAAGACACTTTTTTGCACAAGTAAAAGTAGATTGATGCTCACTTTTCCACATCCACGGGATGTTTTTGGGTAACAGTTCGTTTAATGGAGCAAGAATGGTAGGGGCATCAGGTATGAAACGATGATAGTGGGACAACATTCTTAGGAATGATCGTAGTTCATCACTATTCTTGGGTTGAGGTGCCTGCAAAATAGGCGCTATTTTATCTTGCATGACATGTAAACCGGTTTCGTCCAGTTTGTAACCAGGGTAACAAAGAGAATGGGGTAAGAACGCACATTTGGACTTCTCTAATTTCAATCCGCACTCTTCCAGACGCTGGAGAACAGTTCGCAATGTGTTTAGGTGATCAGCGTCACTGCGACCAGTAACAAGGATATCGTCCAAGTATGCACAGGTGAACGGTGTATCCTTAATTATATTATCCACGATCCGTTGGAAAATGCTGGGTACTGAATTGATTCTAAACAGGAGACGCGTGTACTGGAATAGTCCCAGGTGGGTAGTTATTGTGGTCAGTTCCTGTGACCAATCCTCAAGTTCGACCTGAGAGTATGCGTGACTGAGATCTAGCTTGGAAAACTTTTGGCCGCCAGCTAAAGTCGCGTACAAGTCTTCAATACGTGGTAGGGGATATTTTTCCACTTTCGACTCTTGGTTGACTATCAATTTGTAGTCTCCGCAAATACGGACGGAGCCGTCAGGTTTGAGTAAAGGCACAATCGGAGTGCCCCAATCTGAATGTTGCACCGGGACTATGACTCCTTCTGACTGCGGACGTTGTATCTCTGCTCAATTTTAGGGCACATTGCGTAAATTAATGATCTAGCTTTGTAAAATTTTGGTTCCGCACCCTCTCGGATTTTGATAGAAGCCTTGGAATGACGCATTTTCCCAGTATGTTTTCAAACAACGAGGAGAACTCGTTCAATAATCCATTCAAACTGCCGTCTTCAACAGTGAGTTGGTTGAGTTGCATGGTCTCGGGAAAGAACTGTATCCAGTCTCGACCCGTGAGATTCGGTTTGCTCCCAGGTACAACGATTAAGAGTAGGGTGAATTCTCGCTCCCCATGCCTGGCTTTAACGAAACATTTGCCCAACACCTGAATTGGATCACCTGTGTACGTCTGTAATCTCGAGTTGCACGGTACCAAAGGTGGCAGCTCCTTCATTGAACCACGGTTTACAATGGGGACCGCCGCCCAAGTATCTAGCTCCATGTCTATCGGTTCATCCTCTATCGTCAAACGTATTGTGTAAGGAGGACAGTTTTTGAGTGTTACACTGTTCAAGTACACGGAGTTAAGCTCACTGTTCAAATTTTCTAGGATCTTATCTTCCCGTAGCTCTATCTTGCTTTGACGATTTGATGAGGCGATGTTCGTGGGGCGGGAACTTTCCGATGTACAGACGCGTGCTAGATGACCTATCTTGCCGCATTTCCGACAGATACTTTCTTTGTGCCGGCAATCGGAAGCGTGAGAATGCCACAAACCGCAACGATAACACACAAATTGTTTTCGATGTTCACTAGTGTCTGATTTGCGACCGGCCGACCAGTGAACTCGCGTAATTGGTGTGTAATGTTCTCTCGCTGGCGAACGATGAGACAAACGTTTTCCCACGTGTCGGCCGACTCATCCAAGGATAACAACTTCTCTCTAACCTTTTCGTCCGATATACCCGCAATCAAAAATTAAATTTTCATTTGCTCTTCAATTTTTCTAGGTGGAATATCATTATACTTACAATCAGGAATAGATTGGTGAATATGTGCAATAAAATCATTGACACTTTCGTTTGCCTTTTGGGCAAGTTTTGAAAAACAGTATCTAGCAGTGTAAACATTTTGTTTTAGCCCCCATAACGTGGTATAAGTATCCAAAGCAGAGCTGAGGCAGGCATAGTTTTCCAGTTGTAGGGCATCATAGTGGCGTTGACCTTCATCGCCAAGCACTTGCCTGAATAGTGTGATTTTGTGAGCCTCAGAAATGCAGGTGGTCGGATTCAGTACAGGAAGTAATCCCACATGTTTAGTAAATCATTTAATCCATCTTATCCAGTTCGATAAGGTCGGTTTTTCCTCAGTAGATGACCAAAATATAGGAGGTGTATCCAAAATTTCATTTCATTTTCGTCGCCACTAAAACCTAGTACCACTAAGCATGTAACGCACGCTTCCGAGACACGTAATCCCAGCAAGCAAAAGATGTCTGAACAGCAGGAGGTTTACCAATCAATTGAGAAGATACAAGATTCACGGAAACGCGTTGCGAGACCGGGCGGTGTGTGTCAGATGATTGGCTAGCTGGTGTGAGTGGTAACCAATCCGCGCATGGCTGAAGTAAACGGATCGAAGTCATTCGCGTACGTGACAATACCTCTGTCTACGCCTAGACAGCCTGACATTATCTTGCCTACGAAATACAACAAATTTCTCTTCAAGCATTTCTCTGATGCTCTGGCGATCGCAGAGGATAATTAACGGCACCATATCTGCTGCACTGAACAGGGTGGAGAGGGTTTTGGATGCTACTGCTCAGGCTTTTCCGCCTTCTTATTTCCCGTCTTGCGCTTTTTCATTCTTAGCGTCCTACCTAACTTCACTTTTATCTCGCGTGTTTTCAGCCCCCAATTATTGGACCTCCTCATTTTACTTCAACTATCGCTTTTCTTCTAGTTTCAACTTACACACAATCGCAGGGCGTCACTCCAGTCCAGTCAACAAGTACATGTTCAACCAAACGAATAACGTGTACTCATCCATTTCTCTTTGGAGCCCTCGATCCTCCCTGAGAGGGGCATGCGTTGAGGCGCGCAATCTGTTACAGATTGGCCAACAGTCAGCACTTGCCCGAACGCTCGAGACCCTATCGATCGTTACCTACTTTTCCTCAAGAACCCAGCTGCAAGCTTTGAGCTCTGTACTTTCTACGATACCCCACACGTGACACTGTCGGCACTTTTGATTGCACTTGTCTGGATATGACGGAGCTTCAAATACCGGTCAACTGGGTTTGGGCAATATTCTGAATCCCCGAGCTGAAGCTGCCTTGATCGACTTGATCAAAGTCAACAGCTGGATGTGTATCGTCAGATTGGCTAACTCTTTCCAAGGTTCGAAGTTGCGAAGAAACAAATGGTGACTGTTTGTCATTGCGGCCTACGCCTCCACAAAATGTACACCTGGCTAGGGGAATGATGAATTTTACCCCCAACTGAAAAAGCTCCTTCGTCTCAGAAAGAGTATGGATACTGTTGTGGTGCTTGATGATGATCTGCAAACCCAAGTTGGAAAATTGTCCAATGATGAGCCGCATCTCGACAGCCAACAATGTGTAGACCCCCGTAATGATAACGGTGAACGGTTCCTGCACATGTGTGAAGATGTTCGTCTCTTTCTTGCGAGCACTTAGTTCCGACACAGCACCCGTAGAAGAGAGCGCCCGCTAGTCATAAACCAGTCATGGTCACAAATCAATCACATCTAGATCAATTGCCGTTTGAGGGGCTGCATGCAAAACTTTCGCTCGATTTGGAGCACCAGCCTGGACTCTGCCCACGCACACATCCGTGCCGACTTTACTGTTCGCTTCCGTGGGTGCATGAGATAACGCTATGATTGCATAGCTGCTTGCCAACTGGCGAAGCCAGATGTTCTGAATGCGTATCAAATTACGTCAGTATGTAAAATGAGTACTCGTTCACAGAACACCCTTGAAGCTCACTGGTCGCATATCCGCCGGACGTCACTAACAGCAGACATGCTTTCATGTGGCAACTCAAATCGACCACCTAAGCATTGGGTCTTTACGCAGCCTCTGAAATTTTTAGGTGCTAGCCGAAGCATTCCGGTTGAAACTAAACACAACGAGACTCGCAAAGAGCACAGGTCATGTGCAGCAAATTCGAACCCCGTTTGTGGGTTGCGCCATCTGTCGCGCGTTGTTTCTCGCATATGGACTTACTCTGTTTGGATGGCTATCCAAAATAACCGTTCAGCTTGGAGAGTAGTGCAATACCCACGTCCACATCAAGAGCTACGGATATTCTCAACTATCCACTTTGTCGTTAATCCAATGGCCACAGTTTGTGGCACCGATTTGTCAACGTTCGCCTTCATTCAGTTACTCTGTTTATGAATTCGAAGATGTCATCTGGCTCCTACGGATATGGCAGTATAACACTTCGACGGCACCCGACTAGTTTGTGGACTATACAGATGTAGCTACTACTGAGGACTACAGGTGCACCATGTCGGATCTTCAGTTAGTCGACCGAGCTTCCGCAAAATCGGGATGGTAAAGACATCGGACTACGAGTTCCCCAACAGTTGTCGCATTCATAGCGGTCTATTCCTTCCAAGACGGACACGAGAGTTGTCAAGAGTATTCCGGAGGGAGTGAATCTCGTGTCCAATGGGAGAGTCTGAGGGAACTTATCTGATTTATGCCATTGCTACAAGACTGGACTCAAACGCGACGAGACTAGACTTTAATATGGTGCAGTGGTTCGTGCGCCTCAACAATTTATTGCGCTATGCTGGGTGGTGCTTTTTGCACCTTCAGAGCCACTCAAACCAGATTGGTCAACTGACATAGGCAAGACAAAGTCTCCTGGCCCTCCAGATTGGGGGCTGGAGTGAGGGTGACTCCGTTCTCCGTAAAATTACTTTCTGTAGCCCAGCGCCAAAACCTGCGGTCAGGTATATGGATTTATAAGCTCTACTGGTCCCTCCAGTATTTCGTCTGGGGTCGCATGTGAAAACCTGCTTAATGCATCCGATGTATGATTGTTCAACCCAGGAATTTACGAGATTCGATATTTATCCACACTTAATAATAATGCCCAGCGTTGCATTCTCGGTGAAAACATCTGTTCGATTCCCTTGGACTCGCTCAGCAAGGATATCAGTGGTTTGTGGTCGGTTTGTGTTTCAAAATAGTTGCCCCAAATATAATGATGAGACCTCTTGACGTCAAATATAACTGACAGGGCTACTTTATTCAACTGGGAGTAATTCTTTTCGGCGGGTTGTACAGTTCTAGAAGCAAATGCAATCGGGTGAATGACACCATTCGACATTGGGTGGCATAGAACTGCTCCGACTCCGTATGGAGAGGCGTCACACTGTAAGATTAACGGTTTTTCACTATCTTATTGGACAAAAACAGGTGCGGAACAAGACACTTTTTGCACAAGTAAAAGTAGATTGATGCTCACTTTTCCACATCCACGGGATGTTTTTGTGTAACAGTTCGTTTAATGGAGCAAGAATGGTAGAGGCATCAGGTATGAAACGATGATAGTGGGACAACATTCTTAGGAATGATCGTAGTTCATCACTATTCTTGGGTTGAGGTGCCTGCAAAATAGGCGCTATTTTATCTTGCATGACATGTAAACCGGTTTCGTCCAGTTTGTAACCAAGGTAACAAAGAGAATGGGATAAGAACGCACATTTGGACTTCTCTAATTTCAATCCGCACTCTTCCAGACGCTGGAGAACAGTTCGCAATGTGTTTAGGTGATCAGCGTCACTGCGACCAGTAACAAGGATATCGTCCAAGTATGCACAGGTGAACGGTGTATCCTTAATTATATTATCCACGATCCGTTGGAAAATGCTGGGTACTGAATTGATTCTAAACAGGAGACGCGTGTACTGGAATAGTCCCAGGTGGGTAGTTATTGTGGTCAGTTCCTGTGACCAATCCTCAAGTTCGACCTGAGAGTATGCGTGACTGAGATCTAGCTTGGAAAACTTTTGGCCGCCAGCTAAAGTCGTGTACAAGTCTTCAATATGTGGTGGGGGATATTTTTCCACTTTCGACTCTTGGTTGACTGTCAATTTGTAGTCTCCGCAAATACGGACGGAGCCGTCAGGTTTGAGTACAGGCACAATCGGAGTGCCCCAATCTGAATGTTGCACCGGGACTATGACTCCTTCTGACTGCAGACGTTGTATCTCTGCTCAACTTTAGGGCACATTGCGTAAATTAATGATCTAGCTTTGTAAAATTTTGGTTCCGCACCCTCTCGGATTTTGATAGAAGCCTTGGAATGACGCATTTTCCCAGTATGTTTTCAAACAACGAGGAGAACTCGTTCAATAATCCATTCAAACTGCCGTCTTCAACAGTGAGTTGGTTGAGTTGCATGGTCTCGGGAAAGAACTGTATCCAGTCTCGACCCGTGAGATTCGGTTTGCTCCCAGGTACAACGATTAAGAGTAGGGTGAATTCTCGCTCCCCATGCCTGGCTTTAACGAAACATTTGCCCAACACCTGAATTGGATCACCTGTGTACGTCTGTAATCTCGAGTTGCACGGTACCAAAGGTGGCAGCTCCTTCATTGAAGCACGGTTTACAACGGGGACCGCCGCCCAAGTATCTAGCTCCATGTCTATCGGTTCATCCTCTATCGTCAAACGTATTGTGTAAGGAGGACAGTTTTTGAGTGTTACACTGTTCAAGTACACGGAGTTAAGCTCACTGTTCAAATTTTCTAGGATCTTATCTTCCCGTAGCTCTATCTTGCTTTGACGATTTAATGAGGCGATGTTCGTGGGGCGGGAACTTTCCGATCTACAGACGCGTGCTAGATGACCTATCTTGCCGCATTTCCGACAGATACTTTCTTTGTGCCGGCAATCGGAAGCGTGAGAATGCCACAAACCGCAACGATAACACACAAACTGTTTTCGATGTTCACTAGTGTCTGATTTGCGACCGGCCGACCAGTGAACTCGCGTAATTGGTGTGTAATGTTCTCTCGCTGGCGAACGATGAGACAAACGTTTTCCCACGTGTCGGCCGACTCATCCAAGGATAACAACTTCTCTCTAACCCTTTCGTCCGATATACCCGCAATCAAAAATTAAATTTTCATTTGCTCTTCAATTTTTCTAGGTGGAATATCATTATACTTACAATCAGGAATAGATTGGTGAATATGTGCAATAAAATCATTGACACTTTCGTTTGCCTTTTGGGCAAGTTTTGAAAAACAGTATCTAGCAGTGTAAACATTTTGTTTTAGCCCCCATAACGTGGTATAAGTATCCAAAGCAGAGCTGAGGGAGGCATAGTTTTCCAGTTGTAGGGCATCATAGTGGCGTTGACCTTCATCGCCAAGCACTTGCCTGAATAGTGTGATTTTGTGAGCCTCAGAAATGCAAGTGGTCGGATTCAGTACAGGAAGTAATCCCACATGTTTAGTAAATCATTTAATCCATCTTATCCAGTTCGATAAGGTCGGTTTTTCCTCAATAGATGACCAAAATATAGGAGGTGTATCCAAAATTTCATTTCATTTTCGTCGCCACTAAAACGTAGTACCACTAAGCATGTAACGCACGCTTCCGAGACACGTAATCCCAGCAAGCAAAAGATGTCTGAACAGCAGGAGGTTTACCAATCAATTGAGAAGATACAAGATTCACGGAAACGCGTTGCGAGACCGGGCGGTGTGTGTCAGATGATTGGCTAGCTGGTGTGAGTGGTAACCAATCCGCGCATGGCTGAAGTAAACGGATCGAAGTCATTCGCGTACGTGACAATACCTCTGTCTACGCCTAGACAGCCTGACATTATCTTGCCTACGAAATGCAACAAACTTCTCTTCAAGCATTTCTCTGATGCTCTGGCGATCGCAGAGGATAATTAACGGCACCATATCTGCTGCACTGAACAGGGTGGAGAGGGTTTTGGATGCTACTGCTCAGGCTTTTCCGCCTTCTTATTTCCCGTCTTGCGCTTTTTCATTCTTAGTGTCCTACCTAACTTCACTTTTATCTCGCGTGTTTTCAGCCCCCAATTATTGGACCTCCTCATTTTACTTCAACTATCGCTTTTCTTCTAGTTTCAACTTACACACAATCGCAGGGCGTCACTCCAGTCCAGTCAACAAGTACATGTTCAACCAAACGAACAACGTGTACTCATCCATTTCTCTTTGGAGCCCTCGATCCTCCCTGAGAGGGGCATGCGTTGAGGCGCGCAATCTGTTACAGATTGGCCAACAGTCAGCACTTGCCCGAACGCTCGAGACCCTATCGATCGTTACCTACTTTTCCTCAAGAACCCAGCTGCAAGCTTTGAGCTCTGTACTTTCTGCGATACCCCACACGTGACACTGTCGGCACTTTTGATTGCACTTGTCTGGATATGACGGAGCTTCAAATACCGGTCAACTGGGTTTGGGCAATATTCTGAATCCCCGAGCTGAAGCTGCCTTGATCGACTTGATCAAAGTCAACAGCTGGATGTGTATCGTCAGATTGGCTAACTCTTTCCAAGGTTCGAAATTGCGAAGAAACAAATGGTGACTGTTTGTCATTGCGGCCTACGCCTCCACAAAATGTACACCTGGCTAGGGGAATGATGAATTTTACCCCCAACTGAAAAAGCTCCTTCGTCTCAGAAAGAGTATGGATACTGTTGTGGTGCTTGATGATGATCTGCAAACCCAAGTTGGAAAATTGTCCAATGATGAGCCGCATCTCGACAGCCAACAATGTGTAGGCCCCCGTAATGATAACGGTGAGCGGTTCCTGCACATGTGTGAAGATGTTCGTCTCTTTCTTGCGAGCACTTAGTTCCGACACAGCACCCGTAGAAGAGAGCGCCCGCTAGTCATAAACCAGTCATGGTCACAAATCAATCACATCTAGATCAATTGCCGTTTGAGGGGCTGCATGCAAAACTTTCGCTCGATTTGGAGCACGAGCCTGGACTCTGCCCACGCACACATCTGTGCCGACTTTACTGTTCGCTTCCGTGGGTGCATGAGATAACGCTATGATTGCATAGCTGTTTGCCAGCTGGCGAAGCCAGATGTTCTGAATGCGTATCAAATTACGTCAGTATGTGAAATGAGTACTCGTTCACAGAACACCCTTGAAGCTCACTGGTCGCATATCCGCCGGACGTCACTAACAGCAGACATGCTTTCATGTGGCAACTCAAATCGACCACCTAAGCATTGGGTCTTTACGCAGCCTCTGAAATTTTTAGGTGCTAGCCGAAGCATTCCGGTTGAAACTAAACACAACGAGACTCGCAAAGACCACAGGGCAAAACGGCTCCCTAACTTGAATACAGACCTCAAATTTTGGTGGTCTCATGGTACATCGAAAATGGAGACAGCCACCGCCCTTGGTAACCATCGTAAGTGATTCCGTCTGATACGGGAAACGGACAGCAGGAAACCTGGAGTTAGTGTAAATATTTATGACGGAAATAGAGAGCCGAGTCACAACTTGTCAAAACGTTTGGAGTGTTGGGCCGAACACTTAGGAAAGCAACTCAATCAATCAGTTACGAGCTTCTCCCTCCGCCAATGATCTCCCGTCTCTCTGAGTCATCCACCTGGACTCAACTTACCGCGCATAATTAGAACGCGAGAGCAGACAGCCGAAAGTTAGTAAGACCGCAGGAGCGGATAAACTTCCTCCATCTCTCTAAAATTCGGGGGATCTGCCCATGTAGATGGAATGCACAACTTACTTGTGAAGTTGTGAGAGCAGAAGACTGTCCCAACAAACTAGAGCCGCTGCATTATAGTCGCAATTTTCAACGGAGGTTCACTCTTGGATTTGAAGTAATCATATAGGGATCAGTGTGATTTTATTTGCCTCTAGGGTACTTGCCTCTGTCACGCTTCAAACGTCTTCTAGCGAGAAGGATTTGAGAGTTTTTGTCCAGGTCCACCTCGGATGTTCGAATCCGACTGAAACGGCGTCAAAGAGAGGCATCAAACACGCATTCCTCCTGAAACGTGCATTCGGACGATTCGACCCTTTGCTTTTTCCCCAACTTCTTGGTTCATACATACGGTCACATGTGGAATACGTAATAGAGGTCTGACATCCATGGCTAAGGAGAGATCTCACCGCTTTGGAGATACACCAACGCAGGGCAACCAAAAACGTCAATGGTCTGTATAATTTGTCGTATGAACGAAGACTGCAAGTGCTCGGGGTTTACAGCAGACAATATCGGCGATTGCGCAGGGATCTCATTTTGACTTGCCAGATTTGATTAGATCTCAATCCCAGGTGCCGTCATTTGAGAGACCCCGACCAGACGTGCTACTAATTGCTAGAGCTCAGTCACAACAGTAAGTTGAGAGACCACCATTTCAAGCTGTCAGAGCAGTATGGTCGTTTGGAATGTCGTCGGAATTTCTTTTCCCCATGCGTTTGCAGAACGTGGAATGTCCCACCGGAAGCTATCATATGTGTTCTCACGCTGGCAGAGTTCAAAGCCCGAGTTGACCGTGCAGTTATTTGGCTGCAACATCTTACATTACCCATTACCCATGTATCAACACAAGTGTCTGTAAAGGGTTTCACTGGAAGTCAAATCACAGATTTCGTTCCACATTTACACTTCCTGTATGTGTACAGCAAGAGGAGACACGATTTTACTAAAATCAAATTTGCCGTCATTCTGTATGGATGTGCCTTAGATTTACAGTTTGTACTACGTATACTTCAGTGAGTTCACCAGTGTTAACCCAATTTTGCTAAAAATTCTTTTCTATAGTTTGAAGTTTAACCATGACCATGACGCTTTAGCGTTTTCACCCACATAAAACCATTGTTCCATTTATTTATTTATTCAGTTGAAGGCAAGATCTACACCCCATGTCTTACGATGCTTCTCCTGGAGCGCACTGAATCTAGTGTGAGTAGTTGCGCGTCAAATTACACTACATATGTTCAGAATCATTCTAATGGACCCTAGAAATTCAGAGGAATTGTGAAGGGTGCCTAATGAAAACACGAAAAACGATACCAAGCTCGTAAAGGGAGCATCGAAAGACGGTTTGGTGCGCTTAATCGCCTAATAATGTAAGACTAATCAAATCTGAAGTTAGTATTTGTCGAAAGGTCTCTGGGACGTCTACGGTGGTTGCTACACGCGCGCTGATCTCCATTTGCTGAAAGACAGATTATTGGGCCTGACATCGCCTCCTAGGTAAACGGAGCCATGAAGTGGGAACTGCCATAGATAGCGGATCGCGACATCTCTCCGGAAAAAGGGAACTCGTCGGTAAAAACAATTGTAAGAGAAAAATTGGGCGATGTGCATGTCGTAGAACTATAATAAACCAATAAAAATAAGTTGGGTTAAACAGTTTGTCTAGCCCAACTCAACAGGAGAGGTGAGATGTGGGTAACATCAGACGCAAAATCTGATGAGGAATGCTGCTTCACCCCCACAGGTACTCGCAACAATCATTTTGGTAATTGGTTCACTCAGTTTCATGATTGGATCAACTACCTCGAGAAGTTAGTCGATAGTAGGGAGGAAATATGTGGAAACTGCCCGGTCTTACCTCAACGTACTATACAATGGCGATGAGAAACATATGCCAACTCGCATCGGGTTACCCGTTAGCATTCCCACAGAGCCTCTATCGAACCAGAAGCAATCCAAATCCACTAGTACACACCAAGCTTCTCGTCACATAAACCGACATATCCTTTCTCCAGACTGAATAGTCTGGACCGAGTAATTAATAGCGATTTTGATCAGAAATTTAAAGAGGATACACACAACGCCTATGTTCTCCACTTGTTACTAATATCGTTTAGGACACGTGTTCATCTCAAATGATGGCTCATTTTCCCTTAGAACCAGATTACGCATGAGATTTGCTATCTATTTTCTCATTCCAATGTAAGATGCAGTAATGCGAACGACCTCTAAATAAACATTCATCTCGCTAAACTCTTAATGTGAAATTGTACCTTAACAAGCATTGTTAAGAGGATTGTAAACTGGGGATTTTCTCTTACACACAACAGTTCAAGACATTGGATTCCATTCCAACAGTGCTTCAAGACACCATTGGAAATATCAGCGAACCATATATTAGGTTGGGAATGAGCAGATACTGCGCTCTTTGAAACTCACCTGACGCCATCAGATGGCCATTTAAGAAATTATGTGACATAGACCACGTTGAGGGGTGCAGTGCTCGGACATGAAAGCTGAAGTGACAGAGAGACACGTCCTTCGAAGGGATTGGATAAAGTATGACCGTACCAGTCTAACCAGATTCGTGGGTTTGATATTGACTTTGATGCCCAACCGTATCTTTGGCCTATCGCAAAGGAGGAGGCAGTTTGCCGTAATTTATGCCACTAATTACTAATGTAACAAGTTTAGGTAAGATACATTCCTTAGTCCATCTAGAGCATCTGGACCCACAATGATGGATGATGAAATGCAATGCATAGCGATGAGACGATTACAACCGAAGTTCAGATTGGTTTCGCTAAATGCTCCTTCATCGATTCGTATCCGATTATAAAGAACATGTGTACCGCGACACTTCTGATTGGTACACAAAATTCGTCACTGTTTCTTTTAATACTTCTGTCGGTTGTGCTCTTGGTGTGAGCCAAGCCTTCCAGGCCGCAATTTTTTAATTACAAGTTGTCTAGAGTACGTGCAATGACTGAACGTGATATGGAAATACACAGAAAAGTGCGGTAGCCAATTTAGGTTTGATACATATGGGCTGTCAAAAAACGAAACCTTTCAAGAGCCAACTAAAAATTTCACAAATAAATCAACAGACTAGTCAAAGAAGGACTGAGGTGAAAGTATACATATGGAGAAAAAAATCAGTCATACTATGCAACTGGTTATAAATGTGGGATCAAACCATATCAAGCAAGGATTCCAAGCAATAAATCGAGCACTTGAGTCAGCTAACGCATAGTGGCCACAGTGACGTAATGTAACGTCCATCATCAGCAAATAAGTAGCATGGGCCTCACTTTGTAAACCCCACTCCTATACGCTACCTTGGATAAACGCCCCTGCAACGGAAGAGCAGCAACGCATAAATAATACGCCAGTACCTCATACCACTCTTCAATCCCACGCTATCACGGGAATTTGAATGCTAGAAATACTGCGAAGTCTCCAGCAACTATGAACGCTTGAATCAGCGACCTGCGCATCACAGGCCCAATGCCCCGAACTACTCGGAAACTAGTGCTTGTGATATCATGGTGTGCGTCATGGCTATTGCAGAATTATGTGAATCGTCTTGAATCTACCTATAGTGATTAGGTGTTCACTGTCTGATAGATGTGTTGGTTTGTTGGAGCTAAAGTGTGTTACACTAGCCGCCAAGAGCAACGGGCCAATCATAGCCATTTAAGCTACCTACTACTGCCTGCACGCCCAACGGCCCCAAAGGCAGCTGCATCACGAGAAGAACCAACGACTGCAGATGGCAGTTGTGGTGATGTGCAACGGTAGGTTCATAGGTAATACTGTACTAGGGGATCCTGATGTAGTTTGTGTTTAACCGTGATCTCCATAACCAACTATCCACACTCCGACTTTTTGTGATTTCACACGGGGATTCATTCACGAACTCCTAGGAATCACTACCACAATGCTACTGACAAATAAATCCAACCATAATGCAACCGGACCATATTGCGATAGTGTAATGTACAAATGTTTGCGATACATTTACAGCGAGCGACTCAAAGCCACTGTGTTATCCTAGCGTCGACGCAATCGGCCGTAGGAAAGCAGGGGACCCAACCCCTTGTCGGACTTTGTTTGCCTTCATCTGGGCGTTTCTGAACAGTAGTTAATTCAGTGATTATCCATCGAGAGCATGTTATGCGCTCCAAATGCCCATAGTGGAGTGCGAGGCGAAAGATTCCAAGTCCTAAGGCAAGGCACGACATCAGGTAAAAACCCACAGTCAAATGGTAAGTTGTTTCAATTAGTCATATCAGTTCATTATGGTGCATCCATCCAGCACTAAGCAATTGAAAGTGAGTAGTGATCTTAAGCTTTATGTTCTACCACCAGAAAAGTTGGCACAAGCAGGTACAGGCAGCATCCATCGCACGACAGGGGGCACGAAGTCCTAGAAAAGTTCTGGTTTTCGCAATGGCCGTTCGGTATAGCCACACACACAATTGTATGATCACTGCGCATACGGACTAACCCACACAGCCATTTTGTCACTTCGGCGTTTGTCAGTAGTGAATAATCTAGTTGACAAGTATGGAACTAGGCCACTAGACCCTAAAGTGGTTAAGACCACTGAAGCAAGGAACATGAGTTAATCAATGCGGTCTTAACGGCGAATGCTATGGTAATGTAGTGGATAGACAACACCCCGGAATATACAACATACGCAATTGCCAAGCTGCTAAGTTGGTTTAACGGCGTCAGGTTGGAAGGTATATCTACCAGAAAACTGTCTTTGTTCTTATTGTCTATCTCCACCTCATTCCAAAAGCTATGTTTTCTTTTGTGTCAATTGCAACCTACAGGCTGTTGTGGTTGCTGTTGCGGTTATCATGCTTCCGCGTCAAGTTTGGGCTAGCGTAACTTATACTTATGCTTGTTCCGCAATACACTAGATTTGTCTTAGCTCACCAATGCCTTTTTGCTCAGTTCTGTTAATCCACAGCATATTTCGTTGCTTTTGTGATTTTTCTATTAGTTTCGTTGCTCGTTGGTTAACAGCTCCTGAGTTGCACTTAGAGTTGTCCAAGATTATTCTTACACTAAATCATAACCAAAACATTTTTCGGTTTCGCTCTGTTCTTTAGTATCTAGGTACATCTACTGTCTAGTTTGCCATTTCATTTCTTTATATTATATGTTTGCTGTTTAATAACCCCTACGTGACTGCGCTTGAGGTGAATGCTGACAAGGTGCCTACCTATCGAAAAACCGCTACGTCAATTATACTGGTTCCAGGAAACAGTTAGTCCTTGTTTTGGCAGACGGGCTGCAAGGTTCTTGTGACTATGGCAGACTCCAAGAGTGTTTCTGTGCATCCAGTGTGGAACGGGCTACGGCCAAATTACCACTTCGTGTCCGTCTAGTTTGCTTGATACCACAATTACACTAACCGGAAGGCTGGGGCTGTGTATGTTTAAGGAGTGTGGACTGGATCCGTTAATGAAATGTGGTTATCATCTGCTTGCCTCCCGGTTTTATCCTTTCGGATTCACACTGGGTCTGGGGTGTATGGATCAAGCTATGGGTAGTGCATCGCAAACCACTGATGGCCCCTGAGTAGGCGCAGGCGTCCCGTGGCTATCCTATACAGACCGCAATGACAGTCAAATCCGTTATCGGATGCCACTAGCAATATATGGTTGGCGGCATCCGGTTTCGGATTTGCCTGTCACTGTGGCAAGCCACAGGACGCCTGCGCCTACAGAGGGACCATGGATGGCTTACGCTGCACCACCCACAGCTCCATCCACACACCCCATATCCAGTGTAAACCCGAAGGAATAAGACCGTGAGGCATGTGGATGGGAGCCACGTTTCATCAACGGAGCCGGCCCACACTCCTTCACAGGCAAACACAAGCACACTGAATTTGGGAATCAAGCGCACACAAGGCGGTGGCTGGACCGTAGTCCGCTCCACACTGACTGCATGGAACCACTCTTTGATCCTAACACGGCCACAAGGACCGTGCACCCCGTCCCCTCCAGCAACGACCAACTGTCTCCTGGAGCCAGTATGGACGAGGTAGTGGGTAATAGACAGGTAGGCACCTTGTCAACATGCACATCAAGCGCATCCACACCGGGGATGTCAAACAACAGCCAAACACTTGAGAGAGAGGGAGAGAAAGAAAAAGAGAAAAACTCGATTAACGCATAAGGAAACGGTGATATAAACCTTAATTAAATAGCATACGTAATAAGTTGTTTACAAACAAATCCTAGCTAAGTGCACGAGGTCAGGAAGTATAGTTCACGGAATGCCACGAACACAAAAATGTTATGGAAATCGAATACAATTGGCTGAAGCGATGTGTGCAAGTTAATGGAATAGAGTACAGGGAGATATTTATATGGGAAAGAGAAGCATTAAGGTAAAAGCTGTAAACCCACCATCTGAAATAAAGAGACTTAGCGTGCAAGCACGCGGTTAGTAAATCGAATTCAGCGTGCCTACAAGCGCTGCGCCGGCTCGCCGTAATTCTCTGCATGACCCGTCGTCACTTCTGTAGTGCCCCCAAAGGGCCTAGCTCATGGCTCACTAGACATTTATATGAGAAAGAAAGGCATTAGAACAGAACCGAAAACTCACCACCTGAAATAAAGAGACTTAGCATGCAAGCATACGGTTAGTAAAACGAATTCAGCGTGCCTACAAACGCTGCGCCGGTGCTGCCTGCGTTCACTGCGGGACCCGTCGTCGCTTCGGCAGTGGTCCCGAGTGACCTCTCTCATGGCTCACTAGGCCTGCCTGACTAAGGCACTCGCGACCACACGTTCTACAGCACCATGCGCTCGATGTCGATGGAGTACAATTCATTGGTGCTTGCCGCTTCCGCACTTGCCGCTTCTTCTCTGCATGCATGAGGTCTTTCTCCTGCACTTCAGCAACTGCCTTCATGATTAGATCGCGCCATGCATGCCGATCAACCGCCTTCGATTCCCATGATCTGCAATCAAGATTAGAACGTGTGAAGCTCACTTTAATCATGTCCTGGTAACGTAACTTTGGTTTCCCCACGTGCCGCTTCCCAATACTCAGCTGACCGTATAAAAGTTGTTTCGGTATCCGCGCCGAATCCATACGGCTCACATGACCGAGCCATCTCAGGTGTCACAGTAAAAGTATGCCGTCCACTGCATACATCCCACTTCGGCGCAAAACTTCCGTGTCTGCAACTCTGGCGCCCCAGCCGATCCGCAAAATTCGTCGCAGACACTGCTGATGGAACCGCTCGAGATATCGCACATCCCGACGGTACATCGTCCACGTTTCACTGCCGTATAGAAGAACGGACAGTACCATGGATTTGTACACCATCAGCTTCGTGCCAATGCTAAGCTGATGGTTGTTCCACACTCGGTACTCAAGGTTCCCGAATGCCGCTGCTGTCTTCGACACGCGATTACGCAACTCAACGTGTAGCTGCTGATCGGTCAATATCACACTCCCAAGGTAGCAAAAGCGGGAGGTGGTTTCCAATACTTCAGCACCAATGCTGATTCGCGGCAATATTGAAGATTGCACATCCGGTGAAGGCTGAAAGAGACAGACAGTTTTGCTTGTGTTGATGGTGAGCCCGAATTTGGCCGCTGTCGAAGCCAGAGCACTAGTCATGTGCTGCAACTCATCCGCGCTGTGTGAAAACAACGCACAGTCGTCAGCAAACAGCAACATACGGATAGTTGTCTCACAGACTAGAGTTCTCGCACCGAAACGACGGATGTTCAGCAACCCACCATCAATACGGTGCTCCACACGAACACCGTAAGCACAAGCCGCATCAAAAGCACAAGACAACATTGCATGAAGATATATATTAAACAGAGCAGGAGCTAACACACAGCCTTGCTTCACACCAGAGACAACTGCAAAGTCATCCGAGGTCTCTCCACTCAGCTGCACCCTCGCTCGCATACCACTGTGCAGACATTCAATTAAACTTACAAACATACACGGGCAACCAAACTTACCCAACACCAGCCACAATGCCTCGCGGTTCACCGTATCAAATGCCTTGGTGAAATCAACAAAATGCGAGTACAATGGCTGGTGTCGTTCTCTGCACACTAGCAATATATATACATATATATATATATATATACAACCAAAACCTTGGAAATTAACAAATAACAAGAATAACTGTCACAAGGAAAACGAACCACGTGCATATTTTTACAGCGTCGTATTTCCAAATTTTGGCTTTTTCAACTGTTGAGCATGAAACATTTGAGTAAAAACGTTTTCTACACAATCGTTCCACTGTTTTCGGTTGCGCGCAATAATCTGAAATGTTTCGAGCCAAAGGCATCCGTCGTTCCCAGCCGGGCAAGCGTCTGGATCCATCGGGGACTAGACGTGAAGTCATCAAGTCTAAATGCTGTCCTCAGGTGAACGGCTGACCACCGAGTGGTCTCTTCCAGCTGAGTCATTCATGAGCGAACAGGACACTATGAGGTAAACGCGCAGATGACATCCGCAGAATGTGACCAAGCCATCTTAACTGGCACAACAAGACCAGCTTGTTGAAGGGAATACTAGCATCCGTTAAGATACGTCGTCTGGATTGACCGCTGCAAATATGTTGTTGGCACCACTTGATCAATCCAACTCAAGTACCGAGTATCGAAGGCCGAGGGTCAGTGCATGTCATCTACGCGAACTGGCCACGACTCACTACCATATTGCAACATCGTTCAAAAAGAGTTATCGTAAACCCGGTCCATTAGCGAAAGAGAGACATACCGACGATGGCACGTTATTCCAGGTTGACCAGGTTGACCGACGGCAGTTTTGTGATGCAGAGAGGAACTTCCTTTCCATTAGAAATAGTTGTGGATATCCGTAACTCGGGGTTTGGATGTGAATTTTGAGTTGTTTTCCGAGCTGAGTGATTACCTTGAAGACGTTTCGTTGCTAGATTTGGCACCGTTAGCAGTGCGGCTTTAGGGGCCTGGTTCGCAGTGGCTCATGAGCGACTACGGTGTTTAAGTACTTAACGATCGAGTACTGCTTTGAACTTACGTGTTTGCCGACTTTCGGCTCTTCCGGGGATGTTGGTGCGCTCCAGATCGAATTGGAGGTTCCCGGGATCCATATACATGGACGTCAGGCAGATCTGATCGTGTCAACAATGGCTAGGCTGTGTTCATATAGCCTGGAGCCATGCTTTCATCCAGTCTGTCCCTGACAGTATTTGTCACTGTTCCGGTAGCAAATCTCACAGATCACACCACTTGTTTCCTCCTTGCTAAGTTTATCTTTCACTTTGTAGAGTTTACTAGGAAGTGTCTCCGTTGGTTGGTCTGCACTCTTGACCCTAGTAGGTAATAAAGTCTCGCTGCTATTTCAGAAATCCAGTTGACATAGGACGACGTGGCTCTCTTTGTAACTGTCCGTGCATATGGATGCCGAGAATCTTCAATTCGACCTGAAACATGCTAACATCCTCGGAAGAACCATAAACCGGCAAGCACGTAAGTTCATCGAAGCATGGCATTCAATGGACAATGGACAATGGTTTATTACGGGTAAAAAAGCATCGCTTAACAAGTCCCGTGGGATGGAAATTATTGCGAAAATAAATTGCATAATAAAGTGAGAAGCGTTGTGGTGGACTCACCATAGACTTATGTGAAATAGCGGAGATGTTCGCATATTAAACGTATAAATCCATAAATCCAATGGTTGCGCGTTTGGCAAGAAATCGTTTGATTGCGTTTTGTAGCCCCTGGCTAACAAGTCATAAAATGAAATGTAAGTGAGACAATGCATCGTCAACACGTTTTTTAAATATCGCCAGATTGGGAGCAGAGACGACATAATTAGGGAGGGCATTCCAAGGCTCACACACGCGGAGAGAAGAGAAATTTCTACGGCATTCAAGCCGGCTATAATGAATTGTCAGTTTCAGAGGGCGACCTCTTAGTTTAGTGTTGGGGTTCAATTCCAGCAGCGGACGGCAAATGTGGTTTGGGTTCTTCACGATCTGGTAAACCATTAGGAGATCCCCCCGCAAAAGCCGATATCGACTGCTGTACATTCTTAGAGATTTCAGTCTAAGCTGATAGGGCAGATGAAAGAGGCCCCTGACGTTCTTGGTTGCCCGTCGTTGAGGAGTCTCGAGAGCAACGAGATCCTGTTTCTGCCACGGTTGCCACGCCTGAATAGCATATTCCACGTGAGGTGGCACGTAGGCGTTAAGCATTTGGGGAAATATTGATGGTTCAAACCGACCGAAGGCTCTGCGAAGATGGCCGAAGTGTTGATTTCCGGTTCTCCTCGCTTTCTCTGCTTGTTTGGAACACCCGAGATCTTCCTGTACCAATACACCCAGGTCCCGCTCCTGAGAAACCTTCGCCAAGGTGTGGTCTCCAATCTTGTAAGCGCTCACTGGCTGGTGACGCAGATGCATCACTTTGCACTTAGCCATGTTCAATTGAAGCTTGTTCCTATTTGATCATTCGTAAATGCAATCTAGGTCATGTTGGAGCAGATCCTGATCCGTTTTGTTACTAATCGCCCGCCATATCTTGACGTCATCGGCGAAAAGCAGGAAGTTTGAGGAGATGACTCTTGCCAGGTCGTTGATAAACTCCCGGAATAAGCGAGGTCCCAGCACTGAGCCTTGCGAGGGACCACATTCCACCTCATTTGGGTTAGAAAGTGATCCCCTAACACGCACTTGGAGCTTTCGTTGGTAAAGGAAGTTGCCAATCCAACCAAGTACAGGATCTCCGATTCCGTAACTCTGAAGCCGTTGAAGTAGGATGCGGTTATCAAGGCGCTCGAAAGCTTTGGAGAAGTCCAGATAGATGACATCGACTCCGACCCCATCATCGGCCACTTCCGTCCAACTACCTCGTGCAATAAGTAGGTTGGTGGTGCATGACCGGTGTTGACGGAAGCCATGCTGTTCCGCTACCAAGATGTTGCATTTTTACAGGTAGTCCATTAAAGCGTCAGCGACGACTTGCTTATTAATTCCTTGGATATTGAAGTCTCTCATGAGGCACTGCGAACCAGATCCCTGAAGCCGCACTGCTGATGGTGCCTAGTCTAACAACGACACATTTGCAAGATAATCAATCAGATGGGAGAACAACTCAAAATCCGCATTCCTATCAATTTGTGTCATTAGCAGAAACAGCTCCTTAGCGAGACAAAGCTATTCTCCTGTTCAGTCCTTGTACGTTCCAGAATGAGCACAGGAGCGGCTGTGTGCCAATTCTGGAGAAGCACTTGACGCTTTGGGGGGAAGCATATTCCGTATATAGATGTCCCATACGTCAAACGGTTTAGCATGATTTGAATACTCTGCGAGTTGTCACCGTGTAAGACGATGTAATCAGCATAGTCTAAGTCGGTGGTCCGCTTATCCGGTAGTAACTGCAAGCCAAAAATTTCGGCCATCGTCTAGATCTCTCAGCAGGACGTCTTCGATCGCAAAATTGAAGAGAAACAGCGACAAAGGGCAACCCGTCTTACACCATTAGTGACGGCGAAGAACGAAAAATGCATTGCGATAGACCCTCATTCAGCCGGAGACATGTAGGTAGAGGGCTGGTAGGATGTCAGTATACATTTTCGAGATCTCATTCCTTAGCAAACAACGTCATAGCGCAGGTCGACCAACCGAATCAAATTCAACTAGGACGTCTAGGAAGGCAACAATGGTGGACATCTGGTAGAGTTCGTGATGCTGTTAGGGGGGCTGGCGGATGGTGACCCACACACTCATTGCCAGGACGGAAGCCAGCTTATTTTTTCCGGTACTGAGATTCGCGAAGTTGCATGGATGCAACTAGCTTAGGGGCGACGGAAATGAGACTAATCCTCCAGTGACTGGCGCATGAAGTGCGAGCGCTGCTGATGTAAGTCACATTGTTCCAGTCATTTAAGCGAAAAATAACAAAGAATTTGCGTTCATGTAAGGCTACATTTTTGCAGCGTGTGAAAGGAAAGTTTACGAGTCAATGACTGTACTCTTTGAACTATGATATTTGCCTTTCCTTCCGCATGCAACAAGGCGTCGCTGGCAACTTACAAGAGCGGACGAACCACCATACAAGCTGAGCATCACGATCGGAAGGTACAACGGGAATTGAACTCGGTCAAGTTCGGTCGCGCACGTAAATTGTACTGGATCTCAGTGGCCTCTTTCATGATGTTCCTTCTGGTGTTGTTTCTCGGACTCCTAGTCACCTGCCTTCGCTTTATATACATGAACATAATTCTGTCACTGGATGTGGGTGAGATGGTTGGCCCATTGCTGATAGCCTGTTCATTCTTGTTCTTCGGCCTCGGGTTGAAATTTTACTGCGATGCTTATCGACTGGGATGTGAAGAGAGGGCACGTGTAAAAGTAAGTTTGGCAAGTAACGGTTAAATCGTGCACTTAAAACATTTCGCCTCTGTATCAGAACACATACCTATATCTGATTAATCAGTAAAGACCTGTAAATTTATAGACTGGAATTGCAACAACAAGTGTTCCATACACTAGTGTAACTAAGGGCTCTTCTATGTAGTTGTTGCGCCTTCAGACACCAATCTGGTAGCAATGGTTGATTGATCTGAGCATGCTGGCTAACTGAGCTAACCTGAGTACTCGACTACATGTGCCCTGGCCTCCGCAAGTTGTCCGAGCCGTTGCCTTCCCACTGGATGCAATTAAAACCTACGTTAGGGTTCTCCAGAACTTATTCGCGGATAGTCTGATGTGCCAAATTTAGAGAAAACATCTGGGAGAAAAATGGTTATCATTGTTAGCTGTACAGTAGCATATACCTCGGTTCAAGGTTGTTTAGATTACATCAAGTACACGTTGTTGCATAACAAAAGTATTTTCTTACAAAAACCTAATCACCCCACCTGCGCGAACGCAGCTTAAGGATGCAGTGGGCTGAGCGTCCTAGTTCTTCATTTCCAGGGTTTGTGAATGGTCGATGAACCCGTCTCGAAACAGTGTGAGCTCGGTTCCAAGGAATCAATGCGCAAGCAACGTGTTATCCGTCCGTATATCCCACCAGCTTGGTGTCAAGCTGCTGAGCAGTGCTCGAACGCAACAACAACCGTGTATTTCAACTTTCCAAAACCATCCACTATTGCGTCTCGGACAATATGAGCGCGGTTCCCATTTGGGCGAGTTCTCGGGTTAAAACACTTATTACTAATTTAGACGTGTCGAAAAACTACCACATTCGGTAAATGAACATAAAAACGACACATTTATTGACAAATTTATAATAGTTAGTTCACTCTAGCAATTTGAACAATCCGGTAAGGATACGAAAGCTGGTAGATACATGCATCTCGTATTGTCTCCTCAGTACCATTAACAACAACTGATATGTAACTACTGAGCAACTATGGCTATTTATATCATCATCATCATCAACAACAACAGCAGTACATCAGCCATTTGAACTGATGCTTCGCTGCCATACAACCATGAGGACCTATGAAATAGAGAATAAGAAGAGGGAGAGAAGGGGCACTTACCAGAAAACCTTAATGCCCTAAGCAAACATTCAGGGTCAAGGCGCCTACACCTTGTGTTAACAATATACCGTCACAAACAGCTGGCTATCGTGCAAAGATAAGGCGGCATCGGCGAAACAGCTTCCTTGAGGCTTTCACTGCCACGCGTCATAATCAGCCATTACCCCGCAGATAACTCAGCACCAAACACACTTTAAACAGGCAATCCGATTAGGAGACGGCAACAGAAGCGCCACTGGTGTCGGTTGCGAGCCATGTCCTGTAAAGTCTCGAGCCAATCACAAGGCGAGTCACGTGGACTCCAACCCGGAAGGCGAGACGGACCAGCGGCACCCAGCTTGGTCGTCAGTGACTTCATTTCCCGCTGCCAAGTCAACTTCTGTCCACCTCGAGCCTTGCGCCACCCTACACCTGGCAGACTAAACAAGGCCCTCCTAGGTAAGCGGTGACCAGGCATACGTAGCACGTGCTCGAGCCAACGCAACTTATTCAGTGCTATCTGTTGTTTTCGAGAGCAAGCATGATTATCACTACCTAGTACTCGCCTACGCACATCATCGTTGCGGAAACGCTGGTGCCATCCGACTCCAGCAATGCTTCGCAGACAACGATGATCAAAGACTTGAGGGCGCTTTAGATCTTCAGACCGAAAAAGCCAAGTCTCACTCCCATAGAGCAGAACGGCCCTCACTGTGGCCTTGTATACACGGTCTTTCAGACGAAGGGAAACTCCCTTCTGTCGCCAAAGATGCCGCAGGTTTAAGAAGGTACCTCTGGCTTTTGCAATGCGTGAGCTGACGTCAGTTTTTATGCGCCCATCGTTGCTGATGCAGCTACCAAGATAAGTGAAATGATAAACCACCTCGGGTTCCTCATTAGCAAACGTCAAGGGGTAATGAAATTGCTGGTGGTCCTGCAGCAACACTTTGCACTTTGAAGGTGCGAAGTGCATACCAAATAATGGGACCACTTTGGACAGACTATTCAGGGTTGATTGGGCCGCCCCAACATCGTCGAAAAGCAAGACGATATCGTCTGCATAATCTAGATCAACTAACCTTTCACCAGGCAGCACTTCGACGCCTACATCGTGAGATTCCGTAAGGGAACACTCCATGATGGAGTCCACAACGAAATTGAACAAAAATGAGGAAATCGGACAACCCTGACGAACGCCACTTGTGGTCGGAAAGCTATCCGACAGGACATAGCGGTACGATACGAAATGCATGCATCTACCAGCTTTCGTCTTCTTACCGCGTTGTTCGCATTTACTGATGTTCATTTCTATGACGTCACTTTGATTTTCAATTAGACGAAGCGCACAATGAATTTATCTGTTGATTAATTTCAAAATTTCACTCGCGTTCTCTTTTTACGCGCACAGTACAAAGCTGCCAGTCCGTCAACGGTGGCCGTCACCACCGTGAGCGAACGAGAAATTGACACAGAGTAAGTTGACGAAGAGTATGTGCCCAACTGTTCAATCATCATGGTATCTCGTTCATTAAGCTAGACTTTTAATGCTCGCTTTTCAATTTGAGAAACAATCCGATGTGACCTCTATCACTATGCTGACAAAACGAACTCCCGTTTGCCGGCAAACATGTATGCACGATAGGATTAATACTGAATACAGACAATAGATACTATCGAACCACGGCCTCGCCGTTGCTGCGGTGTCTACGTAAAAGTCACCATTGTCAACATTCTCAGTAATTCTGCTGGTATGTCTGAGCCCACCACACCTGAGTCAAACCAGGTAGACACTGTAAACCGTCAGCACACGATAATTCAATGAGTAGTCGGACGGATCAGTAATTTCTCTCCGAGCACGCCAGCACACTACGCTAACGCTATGTTGCCATACGAATCTGACAGATTTAATAGCCTAAGTTAAACGCAGAAAAAGTATGTGTGTGAAAAACGAGGAACCTGCAAAGCCAACGTCACAATTGTGGCTGGCAACCTTGCTAAAAAAAACAACAACAAAGCATTACTTTGGGTTTTGTTCGCCGATAGATTCGCTCAGTAATTGATTGAGTGAGTTCGCACACTTTCAGAGCAAGCGAGCTTGTCGGACAGTGACGGTGTGAGTGTCATCTGTGTTGTTATTTCTGGACCTGTACGAGAACCTCACACACGCATACACGTGGCAGATTGTGCACACCAAATTTTAGAATCTAGACAGAGACCCTGGGTTCCAGTTCACTCGTTAACGATTTCATGTCCCACCGTCGATCTTATCGCAGGCCAATCCGAATGCGGTACCACGGATGCACAAAATAACAACTACGTATAGTCGGTTAGCACCCAAACCACTCAAGCATTTTACTGCTATTTTAATGTTCATGTAAAGTACAGTTATTCTCATGGTTTCAAAGTCGGTGGTGCATTGACACTACTCAGTTGCTTGAAGACGCAGGAGTGCTTCATCGTGAAGCAGAACCACTGACGTTATCCGTTGGCGTAATATCGCCTACTAGTGAGATAGTAGAAAAATTCAATCGGTCACATGTTCCGTGAATCGATGCCAGATACCATCCCTTCGCATCGATTGGCTATTCACTAATACCCTCAGAAGTATAGCAAAGATAGGATAAAGAAGTTGGTTTACAAAAGCTACACTATCTGGCAGTGAACAACCACACCTAAAAAGCGCAGCTATGAACATATGAACGCGATGGCTGTTCGGGAAGTCTCGGGCTAAAAACTAAAGTTATTCAGAGACAAAAATCGGACCTTAGTCTCCTCCAAAGAAATTCCTTTGGGCCGGCATACCCTTCTCTCGACATCTCTGCCACTACAGGCAACATCATTGGAATGCCTTTTCTGATGTGAAATACAGCTGAGCCGTCGCATTTTGTACGATGCCATCTCTGAAATGAAAGCTGTCCATTTTTAGGTATTTGCAGTTTGTGGAACAGTCAAACGTCCCATGGAGTTATGTGGGGAGAGTGTGGAGCTTGACGAATCAATAACGTGACCAGCAGACCCCTTATCGTAGGTGTTCAATATGCTGATGAGTTGTTGCTATGATGAAGCTGCCAAGTGCCCGTTGCTCATAGATCAAGGCACTGGCGTCTCACTGCGTCAACAAGGCGACGGAGAACCTATCGCCAGTACACATTAGGAATTGGTGTGCCGTGTGGTTCATACACATAATAAACTACGCCCCGAGAATAAACAACTGCCAGCATGGTTTTGACATTGCTGCGGACTCGTCTGGCATTTTTCGGCCCCACAAATGATAGATGCTTCTATTGTGATGCGTGAAAATTCGTTTCTAGGCTGGATTCATAAACTCAGGTCTCATCACCCGTGATGAGTGTTGACAGCCCGTAGCATGATTTGTGCGATCTCCAAACGGTATTGTTTCGTTTCGATCGTTAGCAGCTTTAGCACGAAGTTCGTTGAGTTACTCTTGAAACCTAAAGCTTCAATCGAAATGGAATGAACGAGTACATTGCTGATGGTCGCCTTTACTGTAAGTTCTCGGAACGTGATTCGGCGATCGTGCATCACTATTCTTTGCACTTGGTCAATGACAACCCCAATTCCAGCCATCGAAGGCATACCAAATTGTCGTTCACTCACTACTGATGTGCTAGTTCCTGTGATACACTTGTACCATTCATTCAGGCGTCCGGTGCTTATTGTTACGTCACCGAAAGCCTGTTTACTCTTCCGGGTAAGTTGCACTGGGGAATTCCTAAGCTTCACAAAAAAGTTAATGCGGTAACGTTGTTCCATATTTTCAGTCAATTTTTCGAAATGAGTTTGACAGCTCGTATGTACACATCCTCACTTCACTGCAGTTTGACGAGAAATGACTTCTTTCTGCTGCGGGAAAAATACACAGACGTACACAATGGTCATCTTGTTGAGAAAGCAACGCGGTACAGACAAGTTATGTATTAAAGCCCACGCCGAATAACATGGCAGTTCGAACATAGGAACTCAGGCCCATTTGAGTACTTCTTTCGTGGTGTCTTTCTGAACTCCAGCTTCGCTGCGCCCCTTTATTCACAAAGTGTTGGTAAAGGTAGATTTGTTCACCACGCATCCTTTGTCTGCGGGGACCCATGATTTCTCAGATTTCCTTGCCCCTCCTCGTTTCCACACGTACTACGCCTTAGCAGTGCACCACATCAGTCGACCTCCCATGTAATCTCTCCGAACTTCGAGGCTGCTTCATGCATACCGTAGTTTTTACCCTCGACCGTATGACTTCCTCAACTTTCTAGCATGAACTTACCGCAAGCCTCCCTGTCAAGCGATGGTATAAACGGGTCCTCGTCGATCGATTACGTCAAACGGTCCTTTCCACTTCGGCAGGAGTTTTTTTCTTCCCGCAGCTACATACAATCGTGCGTTGGTGATCGTTGCGCTTCATATTCGAGCTGATTCGAAAGTATCCAGACGGTTTCCTCATGTTGACTCGGGATTTCCCCAGCAGCCGGCTCTGAGTTGTCCTCAGCTTCCTGTTTACTACCTTACTGTGAGCACATTGGCAATACGTCGCGCACCAAGTAGAAGTTATGTATTAAAATTTGCGCACCTAATCGTCAGCCCTCGGTAGCTCAGTGGTAGAGCAGCGGACCGGAAATTCGTGGACCGGGGTTCGATTCCCCGTCGTGTGCGTGAATTTTAATTGTGACTTCTACTTTCTGTTGTTCCGTGCTTAGGTTGGTGGTAATAGGCAAGTTAGCCAAACTCCCACCTCCAGATCCACGGGGAGTCAACGTCTGCGGTAGTACTTTAGCTAGAATGGGGATCTCTTGGTGCTTGTTTGCTTTGATGTGCAGTGAGCTCACAAGAGTAGTGGTAAAACTTCTTCTCAACTCCTCTTCGCATCCAGCCATTCCCTAAGGGTCCTATTATTATTATTTGTTAATCCGTTTGTCTAGAGATGGTGGAGATTGGTCCTTACCTTTCTGCTGCCCAGTTCCTCCAAACATGTCCGGAATTCATCACATCCAAAACATGGCCTTGATCTGTCAGTATGGGCTTCGGAATCGCGTGACTCGCTATCACGTGTTTCATCATGGTATGTGTTATCGTCGTAGCCCGTTGATCTGGAATTACCGCGGCTTCAGTCCATCGGGTCAAAGGCTTTCATCATGACTATATAGTGATTGTTACATCTTGTTAACCGGAATGGCGTCATCACGTTGATTTATCACAACTCACCTGTCTCGGACACTGGAATCGACCTCATGGGTAGTGGTGTTCCTTGATTGTCTCCTTTCAAGAACTGACAATGCTGACACGAGAGCACGTAGGAATCGACGTCTTTTTACACGCTAGGCCAGTAACCTCACTGTCTAAGCAAAGCACATATTCTGATACATCCGGTGTGCGTCGTTTCGCGAAAAGAGATCACCAACGTTCTTCCTTATTTCAGGAGCTAACCAGCACTGTGGTGCCGTCTCGCGCTTGTGTCCACATCAGCTGACCGGCAGTGTCTAGGTGTAGCTTTTTCAGCCTAAGCCCGAACGGCCCAAATTGCTGGCCTTGGCTTTTGTTTTCACTAGCTTTACATTATTCGTGCTGTTATATCCCAGTTCAGGTGTATGTCCTTTCGTTGTTCAGCAGGTTATATTCCCGGGTCCTGCTCCAATACTAGACCACTGACATAGAAGGCAATGTCCGGCAAATCATCTTCGTTCGTTATGGGCGAGAAAAGGTCCACCATTCCGTTGTCTTTATTTGGCGTGTGGTTTACCTCGATGACCTATTCTTGTGCGAGCAGCACCCTTCTCCCCAACATGTCTCTGGAGGACCTAATCCATTCCAGCGGTTTGTAATCTGTTTCGATACGAAACCGCTGACCCAGCAAGTACAGCCGCCACTTGTTCACAGCCCGAACAATTTACAGACACTACTTCTCCACTGTCGAATGGCTGCTTTTCGATGGTGTCAAGATTCTGCTAACGTATTCGAAAGCCTCCTACTTCTATTTCAGCACTGCACCGCACAGATTCCGATATCGCCTGCGTCTGTGTCCACCGTAAACGCCTTTCCGGAGATCGGCCATTTCAATTCCTGTCTCCCATCTCCTTCTGAATGTCCTCAAGTGCACTCTGAACTTTTGCTGTCGAAGTGGATTTCTTTCCTTCTTTTAACAGCGGGTACAAAGTTGATCCTGAGCTGTTAAAACCCCAGGTAAATGTACTGTAAGATCCGGCGCAGCCTAAAAGTTTCTAAAGATTGCGTTCTGTGATCGGAACTAAGATACCGCGAATTGCCAATACATTCTTGTACAGTGGCTTGAATTCACCCCGATCCACTTTGTGTTCAGGCAGTGCCAAGCATGTTGTTCCGATTTGAGACTTAGGCCCATTTATCCGTAATTTCGAATGCTGAATTTTCGCAGCATCGCTTCCAGATGACAGTAGTGTTCTGACTCAGCTTCAACATATGGCACGATGTCGTTTACGTACACGGTCACATTCTCCAATCCATGCAGCAGCTGCAGTATCAAACGCCGGAAGGTGAATTGCGCACCAGTCAATCCGAAGGCCATCTTTATAAATTGCCACCGCTTATTGCCAGCAGCAATTTCTGTCATCTCCCCGTCCTCTTGTTTAAGCGCCAGCTACCAGTAACCACATCGCAGGTCCAGTAACCTGAATATCATTGGCTTCTGCAGTCTGTCTCAAATGTCTGCGACAGGTGGCACCGGGACGCAACATCTCAGCGCGATTTCGTTCAGCCTTGTGAAACCTACGCAAAAGCGATACTTCCCGTTAGCCTTCTTCTCCAAACCGGCTATGGAGTTATAACGCCGTGAGACTCTTCAATTACACTTGCATTCAACATCTGCATCTGCCTTCTGACCTCAGCCTCTAGGTGTACTGGCATTCTTCTGGACCTATGCGGGCGGTACGACTGATGAGATAGCGGAATTGTGTGTTCGTTCCAGTTACAAAACCTGTATTGGCTACTATCGTCCGTGAATAAGGTTTCGTACCTGCCAACGAGCAATTGCATGGCTGGACTTGTATATAAAACTACTTCGACCGACAATACCCGCATGAATCCTTCTTTGCCAGCAAGTGGTATAGCCTCGGATTTCGTCATCAGTCTTCTTAGGTTCAGGTCAGCGATGGCCTCACTGACTTGGAGAAAGTCAGTACTCAGGATGGTCTGGTTTGCGTTCAGGGACACGAGGAAGAGATAGTTGAGTTTCCGACCGCTACTAGTACTCACATGCTCCGCCATACCATCTATCCGTATATCATATCCACCGACCGTCTACATCCCCATGGAACCCGATCGAGTTTCCACTCCATCTCTGTGACTGATTGAGAAGACTGCGGCCCCTGTATCAAACGAACAATTTTTTGTTTTCCCATTCACCGCCATTTCGCCAATACCACCATTGTTCAGCGTCCCAAGTATGCTCTCTCCAACACGAGAACGATAGGTCTTATAACTGTTATTTGGTGCAAAGGGCGCGTCGCGCCTTGATAGTCATTGCTGCTTACAGTGTCCCAGTTTCTCACAACGGAAGCATAGTCCCTTCGGCCGTGCCTTCTGACGTGGGACTCGAAGTGTCTCAATTTACTGTGTAATCTACTCCAGCCGCTCCTCTGTCCTGTCCAAGCGCTCCCCCTCCTTTCAGTGTGCCCCTCTCAATGTAGCGACGTATTCACTTGCAAACTCCTCTTGCTACTTGGCCGAGCACCGTCACGCCCGTTCTCTGGATAGCGTTCGCAATCCGGAGTCCATCGGCCGTCATCTGAAGTAGACCGTCTATAAACTGCTCCATTAACGACTACCGTTCTGGTGCGTCGTTCAAAATGGGCGCGTTCAACCCAGCAAGTCAATGAGGTGGACAGCGAAGACGCATGGGTCCACTCCCACTCCAAGTCTGGCCGCTCTGATTCACAGCATAGCATCCTTTCAATCGGCCGGACTGTCGAATCCCGCAATCAGGTCGTTTGCGCGGCCTCTTCTTGCCCCTTCCACAATCGCCTCCGTCGTGCCTTCGAGAAGACTCCGCAGAGCAACCAGCTCCGCTCGTTTCTGCTTTACTCCAGCTGCCTTTGCGACATCTTCAAAGTTCTCCAAGAACTTCCTTACGTCCTCATCCACAATTTAATCCAGTCAAAGGATCTTCATATTCTACCTCTGGCTGTTCACGGAACCAAATGTTGAGAACGCAAGGTGTTCTAGAACTTACGTCTAGATAGTAGAGCAGTTCGGACATAGAAACTCGGGTCTATTTACGCACTGCCTTTGTGGTACCTTTCTGATTCGCCATTCCGCTGTGCCCTTTCATTCACAACGTAGGGATGGAAGTAGATATTACACCACGGGTCCTTTGTCTGCAATGACCCAAGATTTCTCTGAGTTCCTTGTGAATTTTCGTTTCCACACACACTACTCCTCACAACCTGCTTACGTGCACCAAAACCTGTCTCCCAATCTTCATAACTTTTAGCAAGATAGAAATTTCGATAGTCTTTGAACAGGCCCTATACCGCACGCACTAACTACTCTAGTACTCTTATCCTGACGCCTCGGCTCCAGCGCCTCAGGTGTTTAGTCTGGGTCCCTCGGGCAACTGAGCATGACCTCGAGTTATCGCAGCCAACTTGCAGCCGGTGGTGGCAATGTGGTAGAAAAAGGTAATTGCAAGGTCCCAGTTTAGTGCTGGTACTTCGCCTTCATTTTATTCCAATACTTCGACGGAATCAGTCTCCTGATACATTCCATCGGCAACTGGATCAGAAATGTGGATGACGTGTGCTCATCAGTCATAGCTTGGAATCTATCTAACAACACAACACAAAATCAGACGCGGCCAGATGTATGTTAACAACGTGTACGCAGGAAACTGACGCATCTATCATGAAGACGCTTCAAAACGACATCATGAGACAATAGATCGTGTGACCCTCAGCGTTCACTCGTGTATTGAGAGAAGACATAATTAATACTCAGCAATTAATGACCATTCTTCCCTCGCCCGTCCGTCCGTCCATCATCACCATCAGCATCATCATTATCATCATTATCATCATCAGCAACAGCAGCATCATCATCAACGTCATCATCGGCATCATCACATTATTCTCGTCACCGTCACCGTCATCATCATCATCATCATCGTCGTCGTCGTCGTCGTCGTCGCCGCCGCCGTCACCATTATTATCATCAATACACGTTTCCTGAGAGCAATTTACACACTTCAGCTGATGTGCAGCAATACAAAAAGATAAGACATATAGAGGAAAAGTGAGATACCGAACATTAAAAAATACAATATAAAACTATGAACGTAATAGGATGCTTAACGTCATACCAAGCATCACGTATGAGAGCGTGGTCGGAGACAGCAGATAAGTGGGAGGGGATATGACAAAGAAGATCACAACACAAACGCCATTGTGGCCGGCTTTTCACCGTGTCACCTGCCAACCAGCGTTCGTGAATCGCGTTTGATTGAGCGAATGGAGCTGAAGAGGTTCCACAACTCCCTCATCTAAATACATAAATGGTATATTCCGATACCGTGCGAGACACAGTCCAACTGAGTGTTCGGATCAATTTGTACAAGGAGATAACATAAAATAGTTAATTGCTCACGTTTTATACAGTGTAGCCTAAATGGATTTTTGAAGTGATTGTAAGTTTGAATGTATTGGAGGGATTAAGAGACTGGGAACAATAACAAATACAAATTTTACCAAAATTTCAAGTAGATTAATACGGCTATCCATGAATATGCCCCAGGGGACCTGCTTTCATGTAAGGTATTGCCTCCATAGGTTGCATCCACACTTCCATGTTCCAACTGACTGTGTGCCGCTGTGGTAACATAGCAATTTGATGCTGGGGTGACCTGTGGTTCTTCGATGTGATCACGAAGTGCCCAGATCTGGTTTTGTGTGCGATCAGTTCTCGACCTATATCTCGAAATAGATGAGTAGGCCCCGTGCAACCGATTTCGTTGCTAAGCAACACAAAAGCGAACGAGCGTAGGTTTGCAACAGAGATGGCTCTAATTCAATGGATAATTTTAGGCTTATGCATAACGAAACATTCTAGTTTAATTAAGGGAGGTAACCTGGCGCCAACCAATATATCAAGTCTTCCTGGAAACTGACCTCTCAAGTGAGGCAAGTGATATTCCTCTTGTATGGAAGACAGTACACAATCTCTGACCTGCTGTGGCCTATGACGCTGATTACTAGGTGTAGTCTAAACTGAACACAACAAGCGTTTTGGCCACCTAAACTGCTCCACATCATTAGTTTTCTACTTCTTCTCATATTCTGTTGCATCAAGCGCCAGAATTGACTCAGATAAACATAAGGTGTTGCCCGTTCATAACAACGCACCTAACGAGGGGTGGTCAAAAAGGAACCGAACCTTTGCCATAACATCTGTATTGCTCATGGCACAAGATTTTAAACACTTTCCCCCTCAAAGTAGTCTCCTCTACTCACAACACCGGTCCTGTTGGTGGCTTCATGTTTGGAAAGCCCCATGGAACGCACTTTCTGGGACGGCGCGCAGGTCGCTTATCACGTTATCCTTAATCACTTCACTGGTTTGGCAACGGCGTCATTTTATCGTGGTTTTAAGTTTGGGAAACAGGAAAAAGTCAATAGGGGCTAGGTACGGAAAATACGGTGAATGGGGCACAACGGGAGTTTGATGTTTTGCTAGATAGTGGCGGAAAAGGAGCGATGCGTAAGTCAGCGCACGGTCATGATGCGACATCCAAGTCGGGGTTTCCCACAGTTCAGACCTCTTCCTGTGAACCGCACCCCTCAAACGCGATAGAATTTGATGGCATGATCCAACGTTGATGTCCCATTCGGCAGCAACTTCTTGAAGAGTTAAAAGACGATTTCCAAGGATCACAGCAAGGACTCTCTCGCCATGGTCATCGTCTGTTGATGTGGAAGCTTGTCCAGGCTTGGGATAGTCACCGACAGACATTCTACCGTGTTCAAAACACTTAAACTACCCTTAGCACTGCGTGAACTCATACAGTCCTCAGGGTATACCTGGTTGGGCATTCGAATTGTTCCGTTTTGCCGTTTGTAGCGGAATTTCACGCACACACACACACACACACGTTGTTCTTCAAACTCCTACACTGTCCCCGGCACTACTCCAACGAACAACTTGTACACATGCTCAATTCAGCGGCTGTAGCTTCCCAACCAACAGTCAGAGCGAAATGCGGTAAATGGCAGTTTGTTGTCTAAGCAAGCCACCACACGCGCTCAGTCGCCGCAGCTTGCTTCCTCCGCCAATTGCCGCGTTACTTCAGTAGTTCATGTTTCTTTTTGAACATCCGACGTATGACCGTACTCGATGAATGAATCATGCAGAGATAGCGATGCAGAAAATGGACAAACTACTTTATCGGTCGACGCATTCCGTCATTTCGGATTAGAATATTGGGATGAGCGGCGCCAGATGTTAGGGATTTTCTTCAACTCATTGCTTTCGAGAACTTGGTAACGTTCCAGCGTTCTGTTCAGTTTTTCTCAGCTATGGACCCTTTCCTTTAACTATACAACCATTCTCTGGCTGTATCTTAGTTTTCCTGTTTAAACACGGCTGTTTTTGCCTTTTTGCACCTTTTACTTTGTCCATACTGGCTATCATGATGACGAAAGAGAAGACAAATGAACTTACGCTACACAAAAGGGATTATATCCGATTGACGCTTCAGGAAACTGCTCTGAATACGACAACGATTAAACAGGGATTTGTCTGTGCCACAAACGTGGAGGTTATCCCCCGGCCGAAAAGCTTAGAAAAAATGTTTGTTTCTACGGACACCCGAGCCGTTTATGCAGACAGCCAACTTGAGCTGGTGGACCTTCAGGTTGGTGCTGTGGCTAATCTTCTGGAGGCGATGTCGAAATCGACGAGGAGTCAGAAGCTGTTGTATGAATATGAGGCCGTCTTGTATAGACACACATCGTTCGCTACACACTCCTTAGGATTTCAGTCTAACTTTGGATGGAAGATACAACAAACCTACAACATCCCCAGATGAATGTAGCGAGATCACACTTCTGCTGAGGTTGCTGGGACCAAATAGAGCACTCCTCGTAGGGCGACATGCAGGCATTAAGCATTTGTGGTAAAGATGGAAGTGTCACACAGATGAGTGTCCTCCACAATAATTCAAGCCGAAACTCTATTCATAGTTAACACTCGTGAACAACTATATGTAAAACTTGGTCTTTGGCTATATCTACTCTCGTGAGCTAACGACGCCGAGAGATCATTCACCATCTAGGTACGTTATACGGGACTAGGCTCCCGTTTGGATAGTGGTAAGCAGCATCCAGTTCTTATAGGAGTAAGGTGTGACTACCGCCCCAATTTTGACATTGTCAGCGAACTGTGAGGAATTCGAAGCGATTACATGCACGAGGTCGGTAATGAGCACCAGGAATAGGCGAAATCCCACCGAACCTTATGGAACATAGCATTCTACTAATATCAGGTCAGCCAAGGAACTCCTTGTTCGAACCAGCAGATTAGAGCTAAAGCAGAAAGTTATCAAACCACTTCAATGAACAATGATTTATCACGAGATAAAAGCAAGTGCTTGACACGTCCCGTTGGATTGTTGGGGTGAATATGATGAAATCAAAATATATCTGGGTCATCTACCGAACGTCTGCTGAGATGAAAACTTCGATTAATTACGTCAGTGTAAAATTAAAAAAGCGAGCGTAAACGTTCAGAAAGACACTGAGGTGCAGTGATCGTTGACGTAAGGCGTGAGGAAAGTAAAATATGGTCGCTGACTTGGATCTATCTGATACATAAATCTTGTTGAAAAGCATGCTTGGCGTAATTCACAATAGAACTGTTTGGGGAACAAAATGCTAGGAGCTAAGAGCAACATCAAATCGTCTTTTGAAAACATCCAAGGTAGGAGAGGATCCAACTGAGTCTGGGAGTGCGTTCCAGGGTTGGCAAACCGGAAGGGAAAAGTAATTCCGTCGACACTCTAGACGGCTATATTGTGCATTTAATCTTAAGCAGTTACCCCTGAGCTGCGTGTTGTGGCTAAGTTTCAGCAAATGGCAGCATACGTGGTTGCGGTCATTCAGTATCTGATAATCTAATATGAGATCACCGCGCAGCCTTCGATAGCGTCCGCTGAAAATTCCAAGTAACTTCAGCCTTCGGTAGGAAGAGCGATAGCGCAGGTCCTTTATATTCTTTGTTGCTCTTCTTTGTGGTGTCTGTAACGCCTCTAGGTCGCACTTCAACCAAGGTTGGCAAGCTTGGATGGCGTACTCGACATGCGGGCACACGTAGGAATTGTGCATCATTGGGAAGATTGATGGGTCGAATCTCCCAAATGCCCTTCGCAGCATGCCGAAGTGCTGCTTGCTTCTTTTTGCAGCTACCTCAGCCTGTTTTGAACAGTTGAGGTCGCTTTGTGCGATCACATCAAGGTCAGGTTGCTGGGAGCTGGTCTGCAATCCGTTTGTCCCAAGCAAATAGGTGTAGTTATGTCTATGGCGTAATTGTACAACGCGACATTTGTCTACGTTGAATAGTAGAGCGTTTTGAACTGACTAGTTCGACACGGTGTTAAGATCTCACTGGAGCCCTTCGTGGTCGCCCGGTCCTCTGATCCTTCGCCATATCTTGATATTATTATTGAAAAATGGAAAATCGGAAGTAATTGATCTCGCCAAATCGTTAATGAACACCAAGAATAGATGAGGTCCAAGAACCGAGCCTTGTGGTACTCCACACGTCACGTCGATTGCATGAGAAAATGATTCTCGGACTCTCACCACTAGCCGTCGTTCGTGAAGCAAATTGCTAATCCAACTCAGGATCCGGTCGCCAATGCCGTAGTTCCGAAGCTTCTGAAGGAGAATTCGATGATCTAAGCGATCAAACGCTTTTGGAAAGTCCACCTAGATGACATCGACTTTTATTCAATCATCAACAGCTTCAGTCCAGCTATTACGTGCAATTAATAGGTTATTATTACGCGAATGCTTTTGATGAAAGCCATGTTGCTCTGGGGCTATTAAGTTGTGGCTTTCCAGGCATTGTATCAGCACATCTGCGATGATTGATTCCGTCAATTTGGATAGTACGGGAAGTAGTGTCATTGGACGGTAGTTGGGAGGATCAGTGCGGCTAATTCCTTTATGCATGGGAGTGATGACCCCTCGCTTTCATACTGGTGGAATACGGTTCTCCCCTAGACATCGCTGATAGAAAACAGCCAGTGGTGCTGCTAGATCACTAGCTACTGCCTGTAGAGCCTTTGGTCGGATGTTGTCAGCTCCTGGATAACTGTGGATACGCAAGGAAAACAACTTCTTCAACGCAGCTTCCGCAGTGAAGGTGATGTTTTCTAAACCAGATGGTGGAGTATTAGATATGAGGAGAATGTTTGGGCTCGTTGCCTGCTGCAAAGTTTGGGAGTAATGAAGCTGTAAGAGATCAGCTGCTTCCATTGCTAATCGCGTGCACCCATCAGCCGCGACTAGTGCTGGAACCCCTCGCTTTACCTTTCGAAGACCGTTAACATGCCTGTACAGGAGTTTGCGGTTCGTGCAGAATCGTTTCATTAACTTCTGCTGATGAGTGACCTTGTCTTCGCGAAGCAGTTTCACACAGAAGTTACGATGTGTCACGTATGCAGTCCAGGTTTCGGCATTCGGGCAGTCCTGGTGATCTCGCCATGCCGAATCCCTCCGGGACATGCATTTACGTGTTCTGCTCCTCAGAAATGACTTACGCTTGTTTTTGGGTTGGAAGGACTTCTGTTCCGATCGGTGCGTAACCAGTGTGATAAACGTCCTTGTAAATGTTTCCCATGCAGCATCTGGGGGGCATTCGATTAAGAAAGTCCAAGATGTATCCTTAACAAGCTTAGATAACACATTGTAGTGTGTGACATTATGCACTTTATCCTCCTCCTTTTCAGGGTACTCCGCATAGCATATATAGTCAAAGAGTAGAGTAACATGATCACTACTTGTGCTTGTAACTATCCCGCCAACCATGAGTTCTTCGTTGGTTAGCACAAGGTCCAGTATCGACGGCTTGTTAGCAGTTCGAAATCTGGTGGGAGAGGTAACGTGGTTGTACAAAGGGTGGTTAGCAATTAGCTCGTGCAAGCAGGGTTTAAACTGCGTACCCTCGATTGCTGGCTTTTCTATGTCGTGCGTGTTAAAGTCACCAGCGATAAGAATGTGGGTGTAGGGCATGTTCAAAACAAACTGAAAAATGTGGTTCAGTTTTGAGTCCATTTCCGACGTTGAGTTTGGTGGGCGATAAACCACGGCTAGTAGGCATGTGTCCTTGGTTGCCAACCATAGGCGGCACCAAAGCGAATCGGGAGCTCGGATTTCCGAATGGTCGATAACTTCACATCGGAGGTTTGTATTATAATAATCACACCACCACCCCTTCCGGTTCTATCGGTCCGAAGCAGCGACATACCGGGAAATTGATCTCAGAATCGGTTATCTCAGGGTTTAACCATGTCTCTGTAATCATGACGAGGTCCCGCGGTTGTGAGGCATGGAGTTCTCTAAGTTCGGCCGACTTGCTTAGAAGGCCTTGGGCGTTTGTGTACATGCAAGATGGGGCTTTTGTTGTTAGGAATTCCTTGATAGATGTCAAGTTTGTGTTAGTTTTTAAGCCGGCCGTTAGGTGGCCGGCCATTAATCGTTTTTTGGTTTATGTATTTCAGTCGTGTTGCATGACATTATTGAGCGTTCCTGAACAGTCGTTTCAGTCGTGCTGTGCTCTGTCCTGTTGTGTGCCGTGGGCACTGTTGTGTGGAGCTCTCCGAAGGACTGTGCAGATAAGGAATTTGTAGCGTTTGCAACTTCCATTGAATTTCTTCCGACTTTTGCTCGTTCACCGGATGCCTTTAGCCGGATCTCTGTTGGCAGTCTAGCTCGAAACTTTAACCAGCTATCCAACAGAACTTGCGTCATTCCCTCGGAGTGTAGTATTACTTTAATTAGTCTTGGACCGCAGCCCTTGTAGTTAGGTGATGTCGGAACTCTTGTCATGGATTTGGCAATAACGTTGTCAACAGAGAGTGCTTCGCGGATGTAGAACCACTGCTCTCGGTCATGTGTTTGTGCATCGAGATCAGAAGTATGCAGAAGCTCAGGAACACCATGAACAAATATTGTATTCTTGCTATCCCAATTTGCAATGCCGCGTTGCTCAACTGCTTCTTTTGGGCGATCTTTCCAAGGTAGATCAGGTAATATGCGCACTCCGCCCGGGGAGTTGCGAAGACGAACTGCTGAGAACAGGACAGCCTCTGTCTCATCTGCTGAGTTTAGTGTTACTCGAAGAATTCGAGGTTCACCAGAGTGCACTGAGGTCGGGTGACGCGCTACGCGTTGCAGCATTGCAGGCTCAACCCGAATGCAAATCGCCTCGCAGATGGAACTCCACTGGTTGCCATCGTCTTGCAACTTGCCTTTTATTGTGCCGGATTTGGATTCGGGAACATTGGTGCACACGAGAGTTAACGCAGCGTGGTTTTGTCTAGTGAGTGTTGGCTTTATGCTTTTTGTCGGCAATTCGGGTTGTTTAGAGGACACCATTGGAGTTGACGGTGAAAGCTGCTTTGCGCTACGCGTGCTGGGTACTGAAGATGGACCTATGTGTGTCCCCCGCGGTGTGTTTGTCGAGGAAAGCGATGCGTACGTTAAATGCTTGTTATCTGCACCGGATTTCCTACGGCTCTGAGCTATCAGTGTCATGGCTGAATCTCCAAGTGAAGCATCTATGGTTAAAGAAGTGGAAGCAGGCATGTTTGAGGCTTGCTCACTTATGGGAGTGAGGTGACCCAGTGGATTTAGAGTCACAGACGCTGCAGTGCGGTTGGAGGGTCTAGCTTCCTTCTACGACTTAGAGTCGGGGCTTACCTTGGCCGGGTGCGGTATTATCGTGGCCATATTTACCTCCGTGGAATAGGTCTTATTGTTCATAAAATGGGTGATTATCTCGGGCATCCTATCGCAGTTTTTCATGAGCGAAGATAAACGCTTGACAACTGGAATGACTTGACAGGTTGCGAAAAACCAAAATGTGTCAGCAACTTTGTTTGTCTGTCGCACTTCTTGGACGGATTTGCCTACACATTGCGGACAGTACGATCTAATGCAGCTACACCATTTCCTGGCCAAGTCGTCCACTTGGGCAACAGAAATAATCTGAGGGGGCATTCAACATGAGTCTACTCAATTAATTTGTTCCGTGCGTAGGAGGTGAAGCATCCCACCTGCACCCCTATGACTTAGTGCGTCTGAGGTCCAATTGGCTGAAGGCGACGGGCTATACACGCACACCTACGCACCTGCACAAGTGACTGGCGTACGCACGGAAAAAATTATCTGAGCAGACTTATGTTGAATGACCCCTCAGATTATTTCTGTTGCCCAAGAGGACAACTTGGCCGGGAAATGGTATAGAACAAGTTACACCGATCTTAAGGACTTTACTGTAATTGTCTGCGCAACATAGGCGACGTTGAACCATTGGAATGCTAGTCGTCCTCTTATTGTTTACAGCAAGGCCTATCTAAGCGCGCACCTTGATGAGTGTTCTCTTTTCCACTCGTGAAACACAAACAAGTCAGAACACGCACACGAAATGAGAGTTGTTCAACCGCACCAAGGGCAGGCGGTCGAGGCAGATGGAGGTCGTAGCGCTCAGACTGTCGGGTTCAGCGACCAGTCGGCTAGCATTTGAACACACACACACACACACACACAAAGCGGCAGCATGTGCTATACGGCTGCCTTAAGCGACGATGCAGGTGGAGCACTGATAAGCGTCCCTAGAGCTGCTCAGTTGATGAGCGGAGCAAAAATGCCTGTAACTTTGTTATGCTGCAACTTGCAGGGATGGTTGCCGCGTAGTTTGGGAGCCCTCAGCTTCTTCTTCCGAATGAGATTAAAATCTCTTCCGAAAAGCCGGTTTTGATGTAGTTACACAGGTGGAACTAGGCAAAGAATATGCCGAAAACTGGGAACTGGAGCACGAGTATAATCCACAACGGTTAGATCCGAGAGTTGGGAAGCACTGAAGAAGTTGTTTTCCTTGCGTATCCACAGTTATCCAGGAGCTGATAACATCCGTCCAAAGGCTCTACAGGCAGTAGCTAGTGATCTAGCAGAACCACTGGCTGTTTTCTATCAGCGATGTCTAGAGGAAAACCTTATTCCACCAGTATGGAAGCAAGGGGTCATCACTCCTATCCATAAAGGAGGTAACCGCACTGATCCTGCAAACTACCGTCCAATAACATTACTTCCCGTACTATCCAAAGTGATGGAGTCAATCGTCGCAGACGCGCTGATGCAATATTTGGAAAGCCACAATTTCATAGCCCCAGAGCAACATGGCTTTCGTCAAAAGCATTCGTGTAATACTAACCTATTAATTGCACGTAATAGCTGGACTGAAGCTGTTGATGATGGAGTTGGAGTCGATGTCATCTAAATGGACTTTTCAAAAGCGTTTGATCGTTTAGACCATCGAGTTCTCCTTCAGAAGCTTCGGAACTACGGCATTGGCGATCCAATCCTGAGTTGGATTAGCAATTTTCTACAAGAACGACGGCTAGTGGTGAGAGTCCGAGAATCATTTTCTCATGCAATCGACGTGACGTGTGGAGTACCACAAGGCTCGGTTCTTGGACCTCGTCTATTCTTTGTGTTCATTAACGATTTGGCGAGATCAATTACTTCCGATTTCTTATTTTTCGCTGATGATATCAAGATATGGCGAAGGATCAGAGGACCGGATGACCATGAACGGCTCCAGCACGATCTTAACACAGTGTCGAACTGGTCAGTTCAAAACGCTCTACCGTTCAACGTAGACAAATGTCGCGTAGTACAATTACGCCATAGACATAACTACACCTACATACTTGGGACAAAGGAATTGCAGAATAGCTCCCAGGAACGTGATCTTGGTGTGATCGTACAGAGCGACCACAACTGTTCAAAACAGGCTGAGGTAGCTGCCAAAAGAGGCAACCAGCACGTAGGCATGCTGCGAACGGCATTCGGGAGATTTGACCCATCAATCTTCCCAATGATGCTCAATTCCTACGTGCGCCCGCAAGTTGAGTACGCAATCCAAGCTTGGCAACCTTGGTTGAAACGCGACCTAGAAGCGATAGAGGCACCACAACGGAGAGCAACAAAGAACGTGATGGGCCTGCGGTATCACTCTTACCACCGAAGGCTGACGTTGCTGGTAATTTTCAGCGGACGCTATCGAAGGCTGCGCGGCGATCTCATATTAGCGTATCAAATATTGAGTGACCCCAACCACGTATGCCGCCATTTGCTGAAACTTAGCCACAACACGCAGCTCAGGGGTAACTGCTTAAAGTTGAAGGAACAATATAGCCGTCTAGAGTGTCGACGGAATTACTTTTCCCTTCGAGTTTGCAAACCATGGAACGCACTCTCAGACTCAATTGTATCCTCTCCTACCCTGGATGTTTTCAAAAAACGATTAGATGTTGCCCTCAGCTCCCAACATTTTGTTACCTAAGCTCCTCTGTTGTGGATTACGCCAAGCATGTTTTCAACAGGACTAATGTATCAAATGGACCTAAGTGAGCGACCATATTTTATTTTCTCACTCCTTACCTCAACTATCACTGCGCCCCAGTGTCTTTCTGAATGTTTACGCGCGATATTTCTTTTTCATTTCACACTGATGTTAATTATCAAAGTATTCATCGCGGCAGATGTTAGATAGATGACCCACACATATTTTAATTGCATCATATTCACCGCTACCATCCTACGGGACATGTCAAGCACTTGCTTTTATCTCGTGATAAATCATTGTTCATTGTTCATTGTCGACAACACGAAATGACAACATTCTTGATCATGTCTCCACTTTATGAATTCCCGGTGGGAATGTCAAGATTCTAGACAAACTTTCAGGCATTGATCATAACGTGTTGCAATTCAATTGAACTCTGTCCGCACAAGCATCCAAGGCCGAGTACGATGACGACCATACTGTTCGGTCAACTGGAACACGTTCGCAACGCTATTAATGTCCATGCAGCAGGATAGATTCTACCTCACATGAGACTTAGACGTTGCCGCTGACATCTTTAATCATAATGTGAACCAATGCTTAGATGTCATCACTCCAGTTTTGCTAAAGGAACACCCCAACACTTCCGAGAACGATCGCGTCAGCATTCTTGTTAAGCGGAAAATCAGCAAGTTGGTCATCTGTTGTAAGAAATCCAATAACTTCACCAGCTTATGTTAAGTTCATAATGTAATCTTCAAGTCAGAATCTGGTCGAGATGAGAGACGGTGTTATGAAGAACACTGACCCCTTGTGGACTCAAATAAGCTGAAGAAGCTTATAAAGATTCTCAGGGGAAGAGAAGGATGCAGAAACGATTGTATCACGTCCAGTACACTGTCTACCTCCACATCAACGGATGATCGTGTAGTCATTAATAATCTTTTCAACGAGCATAGGTGTTCCTCTTTCAAGTGCAATACAAATGACCAGCACACCGTACCGTCATAACAGATTACAGACGGCGCATTGTGGATTGCAGTTTCCTAAAGTAGAACTAAGGAAATCGTTTGGTACCATGAAGCCGTCCTTTAATGGTGGTCATGATGGTACTCTGTCAGCTTTACTGAAATACGGAGATCCGGATATTTCTTGTCAATGAAAGCCAGCGCTGTCCCCCCTAACTACAGGCAAGCTGATGTCGCACCAAGATTTAAAGAAAGGTTCAAAATGGGATGTTACTAATTATCGCTCCATTAGCTATGCTTCCACACTTCTTAAAGTTATGGAGAGGATTATAAAGGCTGCGACTTTCCGGTTGCTAATGTCAAGGAATCTAATCAGCTAAACACAACATGGTTTTATTAAACAACATTTTTGTCAGCCTCGCCAACTAGTCTACTTAAACCACAGCACAAACCCAGTCGATGGTGGTAAAGCATCTATTATTATTATGTTCCTTGACATGCAAAAGGCGTTTGACCAATTGCCACATGGTAGGCCTTCCAACACTCTCGCGGGGTATGGCATTGCTGACCCTCTACTTTCTTGGTTCTCACCATACCTTACCGGCAGAACCCAAGCAGTCAGATCGAGTAATCACACATCCTGTCGCACCTCGGTGACAAATGGCGTCATTCAAGCTAGCTTTCTGGGATCACTTCTGTCCCTGATGTAAATAAATGCCATTTTTGACATTATTGTTTACGGTAGACTCAAGATATTTGCGGATGATTTAAAAGTTGTATACACATTTGATCCCAGGAACCAGGAGTCCATGATTCGAAACATACAAACTGACTTGAATGCACTTGAAGGATGGTGTAGCATAACAAAAATGCGAACCTCCGTCGAAAGGGGTATTATCATCTCATCCAAATGTGATGCAAATGTCCAGCCGCTAGCATTCTTCGGTATGCATGTAAGACTGAAACGAATTGTCTGCTGTCTAACCATTGGCGTAGGTCTTAACCAATCACTGTGCATGTCCTTCGTACTTTAACCTTATATGATTTGTACCGGTCTGTATATGAATCACTGAAAACAATTGTTTGCCTCAGACTGGTGTTCTTGATGAATGGCAGTGAATGTTCCGCATTTTGAAACCTCTTGCATTTAGTAACCAGGTAAGAGACTTAGGGCTTCACTATTCAAAAAGCCTTAACATTTCCGAACATGTGTAATGTCGATAAAGCCAAGAAAAAAGACACTGTTTCTCAAAATCTCTACTTTAACAAGTGTCAAGCTTATAATGTACAAAAGTTGTACACGCCCAATAACAGAGTACTGTTGTATGGTATTGGGCAATGCAAAACAGAGTGACACAACGACGCTAGAGCACGTTCAGCGTGCATTCACAAGACAGATCCTGGGCCCTACTCAGAGGCTGACGAACTTTGAAAGCCACAAATTGCTTATGTTAGGTTCGATATGGCTGCGTAGGATAAAGCCAAACATATCGCTGCTTTTCGATGTAACTTGATTTAATTAGTACACCTGGTTACTCCACCCAACTACAACAGAATGAACAGTATTTTAATCGCAGTTGCGAAGGCGCGCACCAAAAAGCGTGAAAACGTTTTCCCCATTAGGCATGCATCAAATTGGAATTGTCTGCCACTGTCTATTACATCATGCACATCTTCGCATGTGTTCAGTTTATAGTTAGGTAAAGATGTCACAGTTTCGAAAGCTGTGCAACTCTTCAAGCTAAATCTCGCGGACACAAAGGTCTGTCTGAAGGGACCAATGTCATGTCGGTGCTACCTCTAGGTCGTAAAGTAAAAAGTTTCACGGTCACTACAGAAACTAAAAAGAAAGTAAACAAACCGAAATTCCATGTCCACTGTTCCGAAATACATCACATTCTCTCCTAACTCGACCATACCAACACCCAGCCTCCCATATCAATATGGTGGCTGAAGAGGGGCATTAAACCGAGTTATGCTCTTCATTCATCCGACCAACGTTATATTCTTTCCCTACTCGGTCACACCGACCTCGAGGCTCTTATGTCTATAGGGAATTCAACGATGAAAGAAAAACCAAGTCCTGGTTTTTAATTCCTATACTCCTGTTATTTCCTCTGGTTCAACTGACAAACGCATCTCAAGGCTTTCATGTCCACATAGAAGATTATGAAGAAGGCCAACCGGGTATTCATTTTCTTCTACCCGAAGACTGTTACACTGTTCTACCCAATTGTTCTACAAAGAGCGATAGTTGCTATTTCTAACTCTGTCACAGATAGGCATACGGGCGTATCAGAAACCATTAAACAGATGTAGTATGTATGTAGTTGTGGACTTCATTAAACCAGTGTTTGAGTACTGCCTCCGTTGCGGATACAAAAATATTGGCAGACCCATTAGCTATCTAGGGGAATGTAAACCTGATTCCAGTAACCGGAAAATTCCCATTTAGTCATCAAGAACAAGGCATCGAAGGTTGATAGTGGGCACGAAGTCGATCCAGTCCGCGACTTTCGAATACTCTACAAGGTTCCGCCACTCCAGTCGAAAGGCCTGCGCCTCCGTACTCTCGCTACAGCTGAGGCGATCAGTATTCGGTTGTATCAACCGCTTTTGTGTTCACAAAAGAAACTGATCGAAGCTCTCAAGTTACCATGGGCGAAAAAAGTGGACGATTCGGAGGCCGGAAGGAATCATTTGACTACATCTTTGCCTTAATTTGCGCTTATCGTTTAGGTTTATTGCTGGTTTATGCCCCCAGTTGGCACGTGATCCAATTTCATTTGAACTGATCGAAACCAATGTTACTTCCGTTGCTCTTTCCCCATATGATTTTACAGGTCTGACGAGGAATTCATCGAAAACAATTGTTTACCTTCGATGCCTTGTTCTTGTAAACCTGATTCATTATAATGTATGGGCATCTCGAACATAATATGATTAACAAACATGCAGTTCTCCCGTGACTATATCTACTTACTGTATGCTACTAAACACATCATTATATCATATTCTTCGCAGAGCACATTAGATTTGTTAAAACTGACAACACTACGACAGTCTTCTCCGCTTGCAAATCGCTTAAGCTGTTCACCGATCTGTTTTTCCAACATGTCCCTTCCCGTGTGGCTTATTCAACTACTGCGGAGAAATTTTCCAATACGCCTGGATTTTTGAATCTATACAAACAACGCTGCTGTATGGTCCTTATACGCAATGAAGTAACAATCACTCTATCTCAAGCGACTTGTCACATGGGCGGTGACGGAATACATGACGGGGAGGGGGGTAGTAACTTGTTAATGTCTGAGGTCACCCACCGCAGGCTAAGATGAAACGCGCCAATGTATGATACGGAATTTGGGCGCGATTCACAGCACCATTCTAACAGAGCCTGTTGTCGAATAGGGCCCTGGCTACTCGCATTCTGACACGGCCGACAGTCGATTTTCCTATGCTAAACCCCAAGCGCTTACCCGTTACGATATATCGCGCCCCGTGGACATATGGCGGCACGGCCAACCGACACCATACGAGTGAGGCATTGAAGCGCGGCGGTCACAGGTAAGTTGGTCAACCCACTTAATTGCTTGTGCACCGGTGGACATCAATACCTTCACTGGTGCGATGACTGCAGCGCAGAAAGTTTCCTGGCGTGGTGCGATTGCGATGGGCGACGTATCAACGCGGGCAATAAGATTGTATGGCAGCTAATATATGCACTGTCTTAGTGTTGGTTCCAGGGCTAGCACGCAAAGCACTTCACAACAACTTGTGAAAGTTACACTGAGTACTGTTTAGTAGGGGCAACGAAGTGAATGTTCAATGTGTCCCGTATGTTGGTAGGGTGTAGACAACAAAATCCAAAGATGATAGTGAAACCACAGTTAGGCATATACTAATGCTGTGGTGATACAATGATGTGCTATGAGTAGAGAAGCAGTTATGCAAGTCGAGATTAATAATGGGATGTTTACACAGGAAGCGGCTTACGAGTTCGTTCTACGCAGTCGCGTGCTCCCGCAGATTGCAAATCGAGGAGTGCCTTCCTAGTGAGGGCAAATGTGAATGAGTATCGCTTGTTCCGCAGGTGTGTTTAACAGGCAGCCGCGAACATTCAGCGCAGCGTCTCAGAGCGTGATTAATTCGAATCTGGCCATCGGGTTATGCATTAAATACCACAAAACCAATGTTTCCGGCTATAGGGTGGTGGCCACCCACTTTTTCACTGGAATGAAGTATCTAACGGAGTGTGGATGATCAACATCGATTACTACTCGCTTCTGGGTGGACTATCATCGAACATTAAGGCGTTTGAGCCCCCTGGCTGTCGAATGCTTTCGCATTCATCAACGAGTCGGAAGTTTCAGGAAACGTTCCATTGTCGCTTTACTGCTCGTAGTGTTCAGGCGCTATAGGTAGCTTGGTGCCACTCGAAAGTTGTGTTATCGGCTCTGGACGGTTCGCGATAGACGTTAATCGTCGCACTGCTTTGCTCGTAAGGGCTTTAAACATTAAGGCGCTGGCGCTGTTTACATAAGCTAACCCCCTTCCCCTATCTGGGTAACAGAAAAGCTTTTTGCGCACACAACACACCAAGACATGAGTTCACGTAATCCTCAGATCCTTTGCAGGACACATTAATGCCAGAGTTACCGGGAGATATAAGTGAAGTAGACGCGGACCCGTCGGATGTACGATTTGTACTTAGTGCGCGCAAAACCAGTGCTACTTGTTTGGATTCCAAGTAATAACTAACACTGTGAAATTCGGCTAAAAGTTTCAATACGAATATGAAGCCGCGAAACAACCAAACACTGTCTGGTGCAAAAGGGAATGTTTCCACGGGTTGTAGCCCGGACTCAGCTGAAGGTGAGTTGTACCGTCAACTGGCCGACCTAATCCATAAGAATCACCGCAAGGAAATCTTGGTTCTCACCGGAGATCTGAGCACACTGCTTGTTAGGTTAGAAGCTTAGAAACAAAATGTCGATAATCTGGACTGCCATTGTAGTCGCATGACCAATTACAAAAGAAAAAGAAAAACATCAGCAGTACGCCGACATGCAGTACTGACGTTTCGCTACCGCGCAACCGCCACCGTCTCTTGATAACCAATTACTGCGAATCTGCTTACAATAAAGTTTCTGGTTTGGGTTATAAAAGGTAAGATGGTCAATGCAGTGCAGTTCATTAAATAAAATGCGAGCACCAGAGTGTGACGGAGTTGGCTACTATAACTAGCGTCTTTACGGCTTCGTAATAACCAGTGGGGCGGAAAAGCAAGACAGAAGCAAATCAATACTGTAGCGTAGATAACGTTGGCATGCACACAAAGTTGCCAGAAGGGACTTTCGACGTTGTCTGCCTCACAGACACAGTAAGCACATAGTTCGAAAATGTGGAATGGGGATGAGCGTCCATTGGCCGAAAGGCTATGCGAACTGGAATCTTGGTAGCTTATTTGAGTGTGTGGTTGACGAAGCCGGATTCAATCTCTACCGATTAAGTTGGGAGGAAAAGCTAGAAAAATAAAGAAAGCTTAAGAGTAGAGATCACAAGCGATAGAGATGTGGGAGCAAATGCCGCTTTGTGGCTTTGGTTTCGAGGGTCCTCACCTACAGCCGTTCAAGTAGAAACGTGACCGAGCAGGTAGCAAAGTAGAGGCTCCCCGAGTGGACCCTACTCAAGACGTCGGGGAAAATAGCCCAACCAAAAGATACGGGCTAATACGATCAGCCAGGCAGTGTGAACGACGAACCGCGCATAGCTGCTAAGGATTGAAAGCAGTAGGAGCACATTTCAACAACATGACAGAATACATCAGCCAGTTAAATAGGTGTGGTTTTAGCAACGAAACGAGTCCAAACAGCCGCCATCTTGACGCTCCTGCATAATCTGATCCAAAACAGGATCTACTCCAATTTGCCTACATTAAACAGCGACACAATTTCACTCGGGGAATTCGTAATCAAAATTGTACGTCGGTTGTAAGAACCAGGACAACCAATCTCTCTGATTTCTGTCTCAGCAGCTGGGCCGCCTTGTGGAATAGTTTAACAACCACAATCAGATTCGGTATAAACGCGATGACAAATGGCGCACAAAGCCCAGAAGTTTCCTCAGTGTGAGCTCGATGACGACCGCGCTTTCATAGGGAAAATAGCCTAAGGAATTTTGCAAGGATGAACCGAAACCGAAAAACCTAGCCGTTTGGAACAAAAAGTGTGTACACGGATAAAAAACAAGCAACCGGACAAACCGTGTGCTCCACAATGTGATGGTGACACAAATTGGCTGAACCCACAGCATGATCACGCAAGAACATGTGCATAACTATATGTAATCTGACGCAAGTACAGGAATAATCACTCGCATTCTCAAGAAACATGCTTTATGATGGTGTGCACAGTCAAGAAAAAGGAAAAGCACCATAGTAGAGGCGGAGAGTCTCAGTGCCAAATTGGTAAGGTCAGCCAGGTCGAAGTTCGAGTACCAGTTAAACAACTACGATCAGAGCAACGAAGTGCTGTACATCAAGTTGTCACGAGTCATAGCGTAAGAATAATATTAAATAACAACAGTAAGATGGTGGGGTTGAAGTAAAAGAAGATGGAAGCAAGAAAGAGGTGTGTTAGACAAATCTGAATGGAACGAAAATTAACAACCAGATGCAAGGAACCGAATGCAGGAACGCTACTGACTACGTGACTGCGCCATGTCTGATAATGTCTTTAACCATTGGTGCTGCTCATCCTGAAGTCTTTATCCACGATGACGGCATGCAGCAACCTGAGCAAGTATCTCAGACAATTTCTTCACGCCTCTGCCGCGTCCTGGATTGGCCACCTCGCAGTTGCACCCAATTTGCTTCAGTTACGGTGTATACTACACGCCGAGGAATCCGGTCTTCGGCTGTACTGAGGACATGGCCTAGCCAACGTATGCGATTAAGATAGAGGAAACAATAAAGAGAAGCACCAGAAGGCTTATTGTCAAAAAGCCAACTGGCTGACCTCAGTATTGTTCAACCGGTGTTGCCACCAAATGTGGTGTTCAGGTGAGCGGAACTCACGTACACACGTACTCACGTACACACTTGAGTATCGATTTGTAAACACAGGCCCTCACATGATTCGCTGAGAATGACCTTACTTTACGTTTCTTATTTCATTGGTTTTCCTGTTCGGCTTTTCTAACCACTGTAACATAGGATGCTTTTAGTAAATCGGTTCCATACTACACGTGCATCTTCTGTTCCGTTCATCGGCTAAGAACCATACTTAACATCCGGGCGACGAGGTTAAACTACTGCGATGTTGTGCATTCCTACACTACTTTGGAATATTTCGTCTGAGAAACCAACACCGGCCAACTGGAACTGCTAGAAGCGCACATTTGATTACTTGGAGCTACTACCCGTCTTGCAACTAAACATGATACTCTCAGAGCCACAAAATTAAATTATGGGGATAATTTCTGGGAGATGAAGACCAAAGACATTTTGATACCCTCCATGTCGGTGAGAAGGATACAGTCAACAGCGCGCTAGAAGTCCTAAGCGGGTTATGGGGCTTACGAATGAACACATACACTGCGCGGTATTCTTTTTCAACCTTGCGTAAAAACCCTGAAGAAAATGTCATTGATTTCATTGCGCGGATTCAGCTAGTCCTACCAGAGTGTCGGTATAGTGAGATCCCAGTTACGAAGTTCGAAGAGTCAGTGGCTTTACAGTGCATGATATAAGGTATCGGTAGCATACAGATTCGTGAAACGTTGGAGGAAGATGAGACGACGATGATATGGGAGGCCTGCAATATTGTTCGACAGCCGGAGAATGTCAATAAACAGGTAGCAGATTTTTCCTCGCAACCTCATACAGACACAAGCCAAGCAGTCAACTAAAAAGATGTTACCCCGGGAAGGTCCGACTTGCCTTTTACCTGTTACCGATGTGGAAGTCAGCATGTATCAATCGAGGAATGTCATAAACAGAGTATCTGCCGCCAATGTGGAAAATTAGGGCACTTGGCTCGAGTTTGTCGATCTAAAGCTTGCATAGCCGCGATAATCCGTTTTCCAAAGAAACCCGTGAAGGTCGTCCAGTCTTCAGACGAAGACCAGCTAAACACGATCTGGTACACAACGTCGAGCATTTGCAGCATTCAACCACCCTACCCTGTGCAACTGGAAATAGAAGACCAGTTGGTTAAAATGGAAGTTGATACCGGTGCCTCAGTTACCATCATCAGTGCTGCATCGGTTGAAAGAGTACCCAAGTTATCCCCATGTGAAGCAAGTTTGTGTACGTACACTGGACAGCCGATACCAGTCCTAGGAAAATTATCATGGGGAGAAGCGAATCTTACAGGCATATGTTGTGGCGTATGATGGTCCGAACTTACTCCGACGCGATTGGATTAGATGCCTTCCGGCCACGCTAGAGACAGTGAAGTACCTATCCATTAACCAGTGCTTGGAGGATGTGCTCAACAAATATGCTGACGCTTTTGATGGGAAACTAGAAAAATTGCACGGATATCAGGCTTGTATCAAATTACGGCAGGGAACTCAGCTCCGCCTTTTCAGGGCACGTACCCTACCTTATTCCCTGAGATCAAAGATGGAATAGGAGATAAATAGGTTGCAATCATCAGGAACAATCGAGCCAGTCCAATATAGTGTGTAGAGCTACAACAGTTCCAGTCCTGATGCCGGATGGTTCTGTGCGTATTTGCGAGGACTATAAACTAACTGTAAATCGTTGTTTAATTCCGGATAAGTATCCCTTATCTCGGATAGCGGATCTGTATGCCACGTTGGCAGGCGGACAAAAGTTTACACAGATCGGCCTCATTAACGCGTACTAACAAATTGAGTTAGACGAGAACTCTCATTCATGCACTAGGATAAGTACACACATGGGTCTATTCCAGTACAAATGTCTGCCCTTCGGAATCAGTTTGGCCCCAGCGATACTCCAACGGATCATTGATAACCTGATCAAATATATTCCTTTTACTTGAGCGTATCTTGACGAAATTCTAATTACAGAACGTACAGAAGCTGAACATTTAAAAAAGCTATCCACTGTGCTCGAGCGCCTACAACAGAGTGGACTCAAACTGAAGAAGTCCAAGAGTACGTCTGTCTCAGCTTCTGTTCGTTATCTTGGTTACCGTCTCGATAAAAACGGATTACACGTGTTGGAAGACAAAGTAAGGCCCATCCTCGTCGCACCTGAACGCAAGAATGAAGCAGAACTCCGATCGTTTTTAGGGATGTTTTTTCACTATCGTCGCTTCTTACCTAACGCCTCAACAGTATTTGCACCCTTGTACGAACTGATGCACAAGGGGATGTCCTGGACTTGGGGTACGGATCAAAGAAAGGCCTTCACAGATGTAAAAAGCGTGCCCAGCGCCTACCCGTATCTAGTGCATTTCGATCCGAACCGGCCTCTAGTACTGCAGTGTGACGCTTCCCCATGCAGAATAGGCGCAGTGCTTTGCCACCGGACGGATGGCGGTTCTCTTCGTCCAATCGTTTTTGCTACTCATACCTTATAACCCGTTGAAAGAAATTACTCACAACTAGACAGAGGCCTTAGCGATTATTTTCGAGGTTAAGCATTTCCACCAATACGTCTGGGGAAGAGAGTTTGATATCCACACCGACCACAAACCACTTCTTTCGCTTCGGGGTGAGGAGAAAGGAATCCAACAGATGTCTTCGACTCGAATGCAAAGGTGGGCACTACTTGGAGCGCCTATAAATGCAAACTTCAGTATGTAAATGGACCAAGTATTACCATTGCTGAGGAACTTAGTCACCTCCCGCAGCACCATCGCGCACAAACGAATAGTGAACGCACGTAGTTTATCAAGTTGACGCAACACCTTGAATAGATACTCATCCGGAGTGACGTGGTGCGGCGCCTGACGGACCCAGACCCTGTGTTATCGATGGTAAAACGGTTCTTGATGACCAGACGAAGTAAAACCATTCGCCTGTCGGACTAATGAGTTGAGTCTAGACGACGGCTGTATATTTCGAGGCTCGCGCATAGTTCCACCAGAAGAACTATGGCCCTAGTTGGTGAGAGAGCTGCATGGAGAACACCCCGGTTTGGACAGGATGAAGGCGCTGGCATGTGGTTATTGTTGATGCCCGGACATTGAACAGGATATAGAGCGGCTGCTGTAAAACTGCGAACAATGTCAGAAATACCAAAGGCGAAAATCTCCAGGACCGATACGTCCATGGCGTTGACCAGAGACCCTGGCAACAAGTACAGGCGGACTACTTTGGCCCAATCAATGGGTTGATGTGTCTACTTTTGATTGATGCCCATTCTAAATGGATTGAAATACATCCAGTTCCGCATGCGACTTCCGCAACAACAGTTGCAAAAATGCTGTCCATATTCGCCGTTTTCGGTATCCCAGAGATGGTATGCACCGACAACGGACCCCATTTACCAGTGAAGTTTCAACAGTTCCTGAGTAACAACGGAATACAACACATTAAGTCTGTGCCGTACCATCCCGCGTCGAATGGAATGGCAGAACATGCAGTCCAGACTGTTAAGCAAGGTCTCCTCAAGCAGACTCATGGAACTCTAAAAAGTTAGTTGAATCGTCTCCTGTTCTCTTACCGCATGACACCGACTGAATCGACAGGGGAGTCACCTGCGGAATTAATGTTTGGTCGGCCACTGCGAAGGAGACTGCACCTACTTTTTCCGCACGCTCGAAGGGGAATGGAGGAAAAGGAGGAGAAAAGGCGTGTGGATGAAAAGATATCACAAGAAATGTCCCTTAATGATTTTGATGCGGTATACATAAGGTTGTCTCACGAAACGCGCTGGCAACCTGCTACACTGATGTCCTCAAGGAGCAACCAAGCAAAGCTAATGCTGGAGGACGGCCGTGTGGTGCGTCCCTCTTTTGACCATATCCGGCCCCGCTTAAACGAGCCACAGGAGCGGGATCAAAAAGCGACTGCTACTGACCCAATAACGGACGGAGAATCTGCCTCACAAAGCCAGGAACCACAAACGGATGCGGTACAACCAGAAGTAAGACGCTCAAAACGCACGCCTAAGCCAATTGATCAGTATCAACCCGGAGTATGTAGTTTTGACCAGGGAAAAGAGGGGTGTCACGTACGCACCTGAGTATCGATTCGTAAACACAGGCCCACACATGATTGGTTGAGAATGACCTAGCCTTACTTTCCTTCTTTCATTGGTTTTCCTTTCCGGCTTTTCTAGCCACTGTAACGCAGAATGTTTTTAGTAAATCGGTTCCATACTACGCGTGCGTGTTCTGTTCTATTTATCGGCCAAGGGTCATACTTAACAGTCGGCATATATATCTCTAGCCCAACGGTTGAGTGGCAGTAAATATGCGACCAATGCAGCCCCGTCCATGGAGAATCGGTTCTAACAAAAGCCCGGTGAGTTGTCGCAGAATACTGTCCGTGAGAAGTTTGCAGTTAATGGAAATGAGGCTAATGTTTCGATGAAGTCCTCGTACAGTGCTTCCATCATTTCTGGAGGAGGATATAGGTTGTCAACCGCCAGCCTGAAGACACCAGATTAGTCTCGAGAGATGGCGAAACAGGGCGGAAACATCAGGTCTAGGAGCCTTCGCTTCGTTTCAACACAGCGAAATCATTTCGAACCTCTTTCAGAGTGGGAGGTGCAACAGCAAATTCCTACGTGGCAGACTGGCTGAGCTGCGCTTCAAAAATTTTCCACTTAACAGGCCAATAGACGAGGCTGAGACCAGACCGTGTCCGCCTTTCTTAGCTTATGTCCCACTAACGAATAGTTCTCTTGGACGCCTATACTAGGTGAGTTAGAATAGAACTCGGTAGTTCTAAGCCGTACCAGCTCTCCCCATCTCATTGGTCACTGCCACCCACCAACACTTCCGACCAATGCTAAGACTTATAGCCAATCGTTGCTTCAGAGGCTAACGAGTACGTCGAAAATGTGTACGCGACAAAATCGGTTTGCTTGCTTCGAAGAAATTAATCAAAGCATCAGTAACCCATCCATAGTTCCGGCTTATCAGACTAGACACATAGGTGGCTTCAAAGAATAGATTCATCGCGTAATTGAGACCATCCAGGCCGGCGCTCGGCACACTCACATCGTTCGCCAGTAGTGGCTGGTGAATCAGTTCGAGTTGATCTGTGTGCTGAGTATAGGTGACGAGCAAGGCGCCTCAACTGGGTTCCTTATTAAGGTTAGGAGACTGAATGCCATGGGCGCGCAATAAGACATCATCGGAACTTACGTTTGTAGTCCATATCAATCGACAATCGTGCATAAATGTGTTAGCTGCAGCTCATAGAACAATGATCGATTTGGGTCAAAGATAGCAGTGCGTAAGATAGGTACCAGGTAGGATGATGCAGGAGATCGCGTTTGAAAGTGGTTCTATTGGTAAAGAGAACGCGATCAGTGTGATGGCAGCTGGTACCTAAAGTGAAGAAAATCGATGCGGGACCGATGAACGGGAACCCGATGAAACTCTGTCCAGATGATCTGATCAAAGGTTGTACGATGCCGAGAGTCGCGACGGAATGTATCTGTCCTAGCACAAGCACAGACGAGCGTGATCGTAGACAAAAGCGAACCGGATTGACCAGGACAACCGTTGCGGGAAACACGCGCGCGTACGAACGTTGGCCGACGGTATGGCGTATCATGGTGACTGGTCCCAAGTGAGCGAGCGAAGCTGACGTCAGCCGAATAGAGAGAACGCGAATCTAGTGCCACCCATGCGAGTCGAGCAGTATCAAAAGACCCAGAGAGACAACACAGAATTGACCTGATTTAGCGAGAACAGAGCCCCATGTGGCTTATAGCCCCGTGGACTGATCATAACGGACGAAGAGCATGTGTGTGTGTGTGTGGACAAACGAGCACAGACAAATAGTGAGGGATGGGACAGCGGGAAATAGCCAGTTGAAAACTTCCACACTGAAATCGTACCTCAGATGTGTGTAAAGTATAAGTGATACCAAAACTAACAAATAATAGATTCTGATCGATGTACAGACTTAGTTTTAACTCCCCGAGGGCTACAGACAGTCGGTACATAGATAGTAGTCGATCACCAGACGCGGTCTAACAGGCAATGAGGTTGGACCTTACCGTGGTGCGATAGTTTATGTACTTCAGCGATCCATTGAGCTATGCTGTGTGGTGCTTTTGTTTCACCTTCAGAGTCACTCATACCAGATTGGTCAATGGTTAGAGGCCAGACAAACTCAGCCTCCTGGTATTCCAGGTTAGGGGTTGGAATGAGGGGGCTCCTTATTCCTTAAAACGGACTCCTTGCAGCCCAACGCCAAACCCGCTGCCTTGCGGTCAGGTTTTTAAACCAAAGGCCTTGGTTGAGAACCCTAATCATTCTCCTGTCTAGGCCTGGGCAAGCTAACAGTATCCTGTCCAAGCAATACAATGAATTTCTCTTCAAACAGTTTCCTAATGCTCTGGCCACCGCAGAGGATAATCAACGGTGCCCTATCTGCTGCATGGAGCAGGGTGGATAGGGATTTGGATGCTAGTGCTCAAACATCCCCATCTTCTTTTTCTTCTTCCTACGCTTTTTCTCTCTTACCATCCCGTTCCAGCTTCACTTTTATCCCCCCTGTTTTTAAGCCCCAAATCTTGGCTCTCCCCCACCTTGCTTTGCTAAGCTTTTACATTCTAGTTTCACCTCACATGGGAACGCGGTGCGTCATTCCTGTCCTGTCGACGGCAGGGTAGCTGAGGTGTTTCCCACCTCTAGCTAATGTGTATAGTGTGTGTGGTTTAACAGGCACTTATCCATGTAGAACACCGAGTAAAACCCAAGTAGGTGATTTGATCGATAGGTAATGTTAACAATGATGGTGATGTCTTGGTGATTCTTATACGATGTTGTAGAGTACACAAAAAGCGGGGATGACAGCATTAAAGACAGCAGTCAGATTGATCACGATAACGTTACCAAAATCTTCGGTAACGATAGAAGCCCGTTGGTTGTAACAGTGAGGGATGAGAGGAGCGAACAGAACAAATGTGATGGCCCCAGTGATCCGGTCAGTGGGGCATACTTGGAAACAGGAAACAAGGCTCTGCGTCCTCAGACGCTGTCGACCAAGACCGATGTAGCTTTGAAGATTAAACACACAGAAGAGGATGGTTACTGAGGATCCAAAAGGTGGAATGAGTTTAGAGCCACATAAAATGCAACTCGGACAAAGTACGTACTGGGCGTCACTGAAGATGCGGATGAAGCCACCGTTATCAGAAACCAGAGTACGCATTCAGAGCCACTGTCAGGCATGCGTGTTTAAGGGACAAAGTATACGCCAAGCCCAAGTGAGAGGGAACCATGAGATAGCGCTGTCGGTGGACCAACCTGACACGGCGCGAAGAACAAAGCCCAGGATGCGTAAAATGAGACCCATATTTTGAAAAAGGATAGTATGTTCGGCCAGAGCCTTAGTACAGGGCACAATGAAAACATGAAAGAAGACATGCACGAAAAAAGGGGAATGGGTGGGAAGGAGTGCTGGTAGAGGGCGTATGCGAGAGGACAGTGCTCGGTTGTTTGCTCCAGCACACGCATTTTTATAGAGCTCCCAACGCCAGTTGCTGCAATGGCAGTTCTATCTTATGAGAAATAGCGAGAGGACCCGATCGACGAGCTGCTCGGAGCCAAGCACACTCAGCTTCAAGTTTGGACACGTACGCTTTTCTACCGTGGCAGATGATAGGTCTAGAACCAAGGTCAATCGCAGATAAACATGAGGAGTTAACCTAGCTATATAGCAGCCGGCAATCGGTCGTGGAGATCTGCCATCGTCATTGATGACTCAGAGGCTTAAAGCGTTGACTCGCAGGAGAAAGTAACAGGTTCGGATCCAGCACATGCACGTCACTGACGGAGCGGCTGTGTCGAACTTTCAGGATGTGTGGCCACTGTACAACTGAGTCTAGCTCCTAGTAAACTTCACAAGTCTTGGAATGTGCGTTCTATCACACTAGAGCTGCGTGACTTGAGAAGAGGACGTTCGCATAATAATAATAATAATAATGTGTCAGCTGTACGCCGTAACGGCGCGTCGCTGCCGTGCGACCACCACCAATCGCACGCAGGCTGAGTATACCGCGATGACGCCTACCCCTACATGGCTTCGAACACACGCCGCAAGATTACGAGGCAAGCACGTTAACGTTGGGCTACGGGCCTAGAGATAACGTCGGACAAGGCTAGTGACATCGGTGTTTTTTAACACAAATATTGCAGTTCACGGTTCGTAAACTGTTGCTATTAGTGATTGTGTTTTGAGAGAAGAGAGTAAATATTGTTACTTAGTATCTCTACATATAGCCAAAGACCCACATGTAAGCGGCCGCTCTGGAGGTGTGTGTAAAGCACCAGTTTGACGCTGCTCAAAGTTATGTTAATCACAGCATAAAACTGGGATCCCGTCTTGTAACAATACAATGCGCTGAATGCTGAAACATCCATGCTGCGAACTGGTCTCGAAGATGTTATTCCACGTATCTGTCACGCAATGGAATTATGGTGCTTCGGGAATAGTATGGGCGCAATCTATAACTGATTCGCGTTTCATGCTTCAACTGGATGCAACGATTCAGTCCGAATACAACATTACCGCGCATCACGCTAGTAGCTGTCGGTGAATTATTGACAAAACGAGTAGGTACATCCCAGATCCACATCTTTGGGGACTCACTGAAACCACTGTTACCCGGCCTGTCTCATGAAGCATACCGCGAGTAAGACCAGTCGGAGAGAGTATCATTGATCCATCTCGTGATATTCATGGCTACGATAGATACAGAAAAGTCGGTACAATTGTGGCAAAAGTTCACAGAACTAAGCGAAAATAAACGTCAAAGGAGCCATTTCCAAGGAAAAAGAAAATATATACAAAAGGTCAATAAACTCCGAGCGGATCGGGCACAGAATAGCATCGTTGCACTACTGAATGCACATAGTGTGATCGGGAAGGTGAGAATGTAGCAGGAAGGGGGAAAGGAGACACTACCGAAATGTAGATTTCCTAAAAACAAAGGGAATGCAGAAAATCACAGGTTCATCAAGTGGCTTTACACTATTCCGACACTAGATGATGGCAACCGACAAACGCTATGCGCGCGCGACCAGCAAGGAAGAGATTGCACAGTGTCGTGTATCACTAACCGACGGATACGGAGGGGCGCGAGGAGGCACTCTGCAGTCGAATGAGGGGATATACACGGCTGGGGAGGAAGTCAAAATTCAACTGTACAGGGCTGGATGGGAGCGGGAAAAAGTATTTTCCCGGGGTCGCAAGATTGGCAGCTGGTTTCGGACGTCTATCTGGGCACTGGGCTAACACGCGACAAGCAACCGAGTTGTGATTGGCTAGACGATCGAGCTGAGAGAGGCGGTCTGGTGTACCGAACAGTTGTTGCATCATGTCCTCCATGAAGGGTGTCTTCTCAGCTCCCGATATAGCAACCATGATGTCTAAATCATGTTGAAAGCGTGCAGAGACCAACTGGACTCGGAGACGGGCATTGTCGTAGTTGAGTGCAGCTTGTTCATACAACGCGGTGGTAGGGCCGCTGAAGATGCCTGTGGTGACGTATTGCTTACATGCGGAGAAAGATCCTCGAAATCCACTCGGCGACATCAAAGGAGAGTTTGGCACAAGTAGGAATAGACCCAAACGACGACCATATATTTCTGCAGCGTTGGCAAAACCTACAAAGGGCTCCGGTGCATCTGTGTCCAAGACGGGATCACCACCACTATCTAACTGCAATGCTCGCAGCGCGTAAGTCGTTCCGACGACAAGAAAACGGTGCACTGTTAACAGAAGCAACTGAAATGAAGAAGAGAACACACATGGTAAGTAGACAAAACGACGACAGTAAGTGATGTTACCAGGTCAAAAAGACGGTCTACGGATGTGCAAAGATGCAGAAAAGAGGCGGGAAATGACACGATGGGTAGGGTCCTTAGATATGGCAACTGTCGTTCAGGTTATATTACTGTTCCGCGCCATCACCTAGTGTAGTTTATCACGGCTATGGCAAATAATCCCAAATGACACAAAAACCTTCTGTGGTACCAGTTTCATGGTACCGCAATGCGTCACTTTATTCCCAACGCAACAGCCTCGGTGACCATTGTGAAAACGTTTCAATTGGGTCAAATGAATTCGTATGGTTCTGGGTATACTAGGTTCTACCCTGACAGAGGCTAGGTGAAACCAACCGCAGGTATTCACGTGCGGAGCTGTAGCTCGTTGCTTGGTTTATAAAATAATCCATACACGACAGGTGGATTCAGGTGCCAGTAAATACCACATCCCCACGATGCAAGTAGCGCTGAATGTAAGTTCAGCGCGGTATCTTTCGTGTGTGTCAATTCTAGTCTCAGGCACTTTATTCACCACAACAATCCGTCACGTCACTACCACAACGTTTCATCCGATGTGCCGTTTATTCTCTCATGAGAGTTCACACAGCAGAGCCACTTCAACTGGTTGATTGTACCACATGTGTCGCTTTTCACGGTCATAGAGATGAAGTTGCATGCGGGCATCGATCGCCGACACCGTGCTATGAGTCACATCGGAAGTGGGCTCCTCAACTGTCATACAATCGAATAGAGTCAAGTAATGCAGAGGGAAATAAGAGGGAAGATGCGAGACTTGGTGAAAAAAACAGTCTACTTAAATAAAATATGAACACCAACAAGACGGCAACAAACCACCGACTCTGTCGTGTGGTGTTGGTACGCAATCTCTCTTTGTGGATTTCCGCATCACAATCAACTGTGCTGCACAAGTAACTCTGTAGTGGATAAAACGAAATAACAAGTTCCCCTCCCCCCATAAGTGTTAGCGGATGTCACAGTTGCGCGGATGGCGAACCACGCTCTTTAATGTGTTGAGCAATAGCCAAACACAGACTGCATCAAGTGCACCTCGATCTGGATAGCAAGGAATGGAAACCAACACCCAGTGGAGCGACCGGTGACCTTGTTTTCTGCATCGAATTCAATGATTGCCCAGCTTGAGCGTTGAGCAATGCAAGGCCCAGTAAACAGGGTATAGCCCCCTTGTGCAAAAAGTGCACACGATGTGCGCAGATCATGTCCAAATCAACGCAACCGATGCAGGCGTATTTGTCCATCTAATGAAAAACCCCTAATCATCACCACATAGTACTTAGCTGCACACCAGTTTATTGCGGACAGCCAAGATCCTACTAACGTGAGCAATGCTGCGTCAGTAACAAAGGGGAGACATCCGAAGTCGTGTTCGATATTCAGATTATTGGAGATAAATTTCACTGTCGCAAAGCAGGATAGCACTCATTGTGGTTTTGTATATGCTGTCCAGAATATCAGAGTGCATACATTGATTAAGCTAAAGTTGGTGTCCAGACGCACTTTCTTGTTAATGCGGTGGTCGAGATGCGTCAGTTGGTCCATTAAATCCAGTTGCCAGATGGGGAACATCCTGTGGTGGGATGGAATCACGCCAAAGACTTTGTCAACGGTTGGTTGTGCCGTTTCGCGACTGTCATCTTCCAAAAGACCTACATGATGTTAGAAGACCAGTTTTCCCGAGGCAAAGCCGGCGCTCGCATTGCGAGACCCCACGTAGGAACTCATATGATGGGATTCACGATCAATCTGAATGTAAATTGGTTAACTCAGGTGCATAACACTCATTGTCAGAAAATTTTCGGATATCCCCCCTCTAGGGATTCACAAACAAGTTACGAAAATCGTTTTGATAGCCTATGGAGGCATCTTTCAGAGTAAGTACATTAAAAAGGTCGAAATGTTGGACAAACCGATCGGTGCGCTGATGACTGAGTGCCAAAAATAGAATACCCTGAGCCAGACATGGCAACAAGGCTTTTATGCCAGTGAAGGCGAAATACCTTAAAGTCTAGTATGCAGGACATACTACTACGACTGTCTAATCGTGGTTGCAAAGGTTCCTTTAAAACCAACGCCGGTTTTGTTTGCTGCGCCACCCGTCACCTCTCATTGTGATAATCTATAGCCGACTAGGGATGACAAAATTTCAGAAATATCCTCAGAAACGACCGGTGGTCATTGGTGATGCGGCGTCAGGTGAATTCCATAAAAATGTGGTCAATCACTAGCCAGCAGTCCGAAAAGTCAAATGGCATGAAAGTTGGATGTTGCGTTGTCCGATAAAAGGCATTTGAGAGCAGGAAACTGTTTGCCACTGTGGTAATATTCGCATTGTCACAAAATAACTCTCGGAAACAGACTACGTTGCAAATAGTAGTAGACAAGGTTACCCCCTTGAAGCCGCAGCAGTAGACTGGGGAATGGTTGCAAGTTGGCTGAGATAGCGATAGGGTGCTTATACCTATTACCTTGTAAACGCGACCTTAGAAACGAAGGGAAACTTCCTTCGGTCGCGAAAGATGTCGCAGATTCAAGAAGGCAGTTCTGGCTTTTGCAAAAAATGAACTGACTTCAGTTGTTATATGCCCGTGGTTGCTGAGACTGACGCCAATATAAGTGAATTGATCAAGTACCTCGAGTTCCTCGTTATCAAGGGTCAAGGAATCATCAAGTGGCTGGTGGTCCTGCAGCAACACTTTGCACTTAGAAGGTGCGAACTGCATGGCAAATAAGGGGACCACTCTAAATAAGCCATTCAGGGTTGATTACGCGTCCCAACATCGTTAAAAGGTATGCAGTATCGTCTGCATAAACAAAATCAACTAACCATTCACCAGGCAGCACGTCAACGCCTGCATTGAAAGATTCCTCAATGGAACATTCCATGATAGAGTCCAAGACGAAATTGAACAACCCTGACGAACGCCACCGTAGACTCTGAAGCGGCCTGTACTGTTCGAGTACAGAGCACGTAGAATGTTCACATATTTCATGAAAACACCCTTCCGCGCAAGCATTTCGAAAAGAATGCATCGATTGACTGAATCGAACGCACTCGTGAAATCAAGGAACACAGCTATTGTCGGTCTGCCTTATGCGTGGGGCTGTTCCAGCACCTACCGCAAAGTAAACATGTGGTCTATACAGCCAAATCCGGAACGGAAACCTGCCCGCTCTTCCCAACTCCGAGATTCGCGTTCCACAGTGAGGCGACGGACAAAAATTGAGGCTAGTAATTTTGTCACAACTGGCGTTAGGCTAACACCCTTTGGTTAGAAGTCGGTGCGACCGCCCTTCTTGTATAGTTATTCGGGACGCTCTCTGCCTTCCAAATATGTCCTAACAGAGAGATTAGTGCTTTGCAAAGGACCTCACCACTATGCTTAAATGGTGCAGGTGGGTGAGAATCCGGGCCAGCAGTACGAAAAGAATTGAAGACAGTGATCACACTTCGGATCTCAGTCTCCGATGGAGCTTCTAAACTGACCGTCCTAGGTTCATCCTGCACCACCTGAGTAGGAAGAGGTCCGGAAGCAAGGGGCCAATTGAACTAACCTTGAAAGCGTTCCGTCCAACCAGCCATACGGCGCCCCTTATTACGAATCAGAGCAGCCGCACTGTCTCGGAGTATTTCACTGAGGTCCGGTTTCCTGCGACCAGTGGTGTGGATTAGCTGGAAGAGCTTGCGATAATTCCCTACTGCCCCCGCCTTCGCCATTTCTTGAGTCCAACCGGTCCACTACGCTTCCTTGTCAGCGTGCAGGCTCCGCTTTAATTCGCGCCAAATAGTCCGTCTGGTCTTACTGTGCTCAAAGACAGCAGGAAGGTTTCTCCTGAGTTCCAATAGGTTCACCGGCCTCTCGGACATCCAAAGACTGGTGCGGTGACGATTGATAGTACCACAAGCAGATGCTGCTGCATTGTGCATGGAGACCGAGATCTTATACCAATGAAGCTCAGTGTCAGTAGGATAAGAGAACGAAAGTTCGGTAAGCAGAGCATCTTGGTAAGCTTGCTTAAACGAGGGCCGGGATAGCTTCTCAGTAGCGCATCCGGGAATACGCTTGGCGCGCCTCCCGGTAAAGTTCATGAAAAAATGACAGCGTACCAAGGCATGATCAGTATCAATACAAGTACTGCAGAGCCACAGGTAATTCAGGATGGAATAACACCACCTGTAACTTATGGCAATGCGATCGATTTTGACCCATCGCTGATAAGCTACAGGAGGACGCCAAGTGGCACTTCGTCGCCCATTGTGTCCAAAAGCGGTGCTACTAAAAAACAGCTAGTTTTCCGCACACAGTTGCAAAAGACGCACGCTGTTGTCCGTCCGTTCGGAGTTAAGCCCATAATTACCACCTAGCTGAGCTACTGAAGAGACCACGCGACCTGTTTGTACATTCGTATCCCTGCAAGCTCTATGGTATCTGAACTGTTAGCACTGCGTACCAGCGTGTTCAGTTCGTGGTAGAATGTAGCTTTGGCAGCATTAAAACGACAGCCGGTGGAAACATAAGCGGAAACCACAAACCAACACCGTCGCGTACTACTTCGTGAATCAACCTTGGTCGATGCCGTTAAACGGGCAACACATAAACGGTTGTTCACCGGAATCCAGTTAACCGACGATGGCTCAGTCTTGGAGCTGAGTACGATATCTACCTCAGCTGCCGCAGCAGCATCTCCGGCGGTCTGCAACCAATCATCATTCAACAACAGCAGTACATCAGTCAGTTGAACTGATGCTTCGCTGTCATACAACCATGATGACCTATGAAATAAAGAATAATAAGAAGGGGGATTCGCCTGAAAATCTTAATGCTGTAAGGAAACATTCAGAGTCAAAGCACCTACACCTTGTGTTGGCAACATACCGTCACAAACAGCTGGTTATCGTGCAAAGATAAGTGGGCAGCGGCGAAGTAGCCTCCTTGCGGTTTTCACCACCAAGCGTCATAATCAGCCATTACCCCGCAGATAACTCAGCACCAAACACACTTTAAACAGGCAATCTGATTAAAAGACGGCAGCAGACGCGCCATTGATATCGGTTGCGAGTCATGTCCTGTAAAGCCGCGAGCCAAGCACAAAGCGGGTCGCGTGGATTCCAGTCCGGAAGGTGAGACGGACCAACGGCAGCAAGTTTGGTCGTCAGTGACTTCATTTCCCGCTGCCAAGTCAAGTTCTGTCCACCTCGAGCTTTGCGCCACTCTACATCTGACAGACAGAACAAGGCTCTCCTAGGTAAGCGGTGATCAGGCATAAGTAGCACCTGTCTGCAACCAATAACCAGTAGATAAGTCGTACGCTGTTAGTTCAACGACCCCATGAGGGTAATTGATCCTAGTTTCAGACAACAAACTATCTGAATACCCAGTGTGTCTCAAGTGCATGAGAGTGCAGTTTGTTGAACTATTTGCCTTAAAGTGCGAACGTTGAACCCCGCAAGGAAAACGGGTCGGCGTGGCCTTACGAGGGACTGCCGTCGATAGGTGTCCAGTGTGTGGTGCGGGAAGGTAGCTGCAGTTGGTGTGACTCCAGTGGCATTAAGACTGCTGTCGACTAAGCTGGAAACTATAGTAGGTTAGTAATGCGCGTTGGGACGGTAGCAAGAGAGATAGGTGGAAAAGAAGGGAGGCTCAAGCAGTAGTATGTTTCCGCTTATCCACCCTGCTGTATGCAGTAGATAAGGCGACCCTTGATAGTCTGCGCGACAGCCGATGCAAGATGTAGTTGAATTTTGAGGAAATCGTCATGGTTGTATGTGGGCTGAGATACTGCCAGGGCGCCCAGACCTTGACAGGAGGACGATTAGGATCCTCAACCAAAGCCATTGATTTGAAAGCCGGTCCGCAAGGCGGCGGGGTGGTGGCAATAATTAAATGTTTCGGAAATGGATGCCATCCCATTTCAAACGCCCAACATGGAAAACCAGGAAACTGAGTTTGCCCGACCTCTACCCATTGACTAATCTTGTAGGAGTAGCTCTCAAGGGACCCGAGAGCACCAAGCACTATAGGTCAATGGGTCAAAGAGGTACGCAAACCGTCGCACCACGGTAAGGTTCAGTCTCGTTGCGACGGAATTTCAGAGAAAAGGTTTGCCAATCTAACTTCATAACCGACCTAGAAGACCAGGAGGCTGAGTTCCGCTAACTTTTCATCATTGAGCAAACTGGTAAGAGTAGCTTTCAAGGAACCTAAGAACATCGTCCAAGGAATGATTTCGGAAAGGTCATCTTAAAGCACTCGTTGTGGAAATGGAATGCGACGCGCAGTCTCAAAATCTATCACGCTAACAACGTATACTCACATGTTCGCGAGCGATTCCGACCAATTTTTCCGTTTTATAGGATTACTGTTTCAATAGTACACCAGAACATTTGTCCAGACTCGGCGAATTAATCTAATGCCCAGGCCTAGGGCCATGCGTGAATTTGCCGAAAATATTTGTTCATGGGCCGTGGTCAACTCGATTACTTGGAAAGGGGAGAAGTGTGCACCACGTAAAGGTCCAAACTCTCAGTGACCTTGCAGTTGCGAAGTATCTTCAGAAAATAACGATTTTGTTACCTAAGCTGCTGGTCAATTGAGAAGTGCTTCCAACAAAACCGTGATGCATAAAACGGTATACTGGGTAAGCAATTCAGATGATTAATCTCCCAGTGGTTAAAAGAATTGTGGCGATGTGGGAGTGAATCAAAACGGAGTTTGTTGATATGATGATAGTTTACACACATGCCGGTTCTTACAATAGACTAGCGTCAACAGTACTTGCTGACACAAGTCACCTATTTCATGGTGTAATGTCGGAATGTGTGTCCGTCAACCAAAGAGAAGTACAAGTCCATATACGCCTGAACGTGAGCTTACCGTTCGTCAGTTGTTCTTTAGCTAGCGCGATTTTTGTTAGACTCCAACAAATTTGTCCGAGAACTAACCAACCAGGTTATGCTATGATGGTATCGTTTTTTCACTTACTAATCCACCTATCCAGAGTTGCATTTCTATCATGCTGCGTGTGGGTGTCACGGGTGAATATTCACCCGTCCTGGGTGCATAGAGCACTTTCTTGACTTGGCTTGAGTGACTTCAACAGATGAGAGGGGCTGTTTGACCGCAAGGGAAGAGAAAGTACGTCCCACTTGTTTATTCTTGCCGGTTACGAACAGGCATGGGCACTGTTGATGAGTGAACGTTACTTTTGACACACAACCAACCGTGGAGTCGGAATACACCTTTGTATGAACTGAGAGGCTGCATGCGCAAAGGGACAACCTAAGCAGTTCAGTTGCATGGTGGCAACATCTTGTACTGCGGTCAGAGGAAATAAGATATCTTAAGAAGTTTGACAAGTCGGATGATTGAATTAATTTCAAAAGGATGAAATATGCACAGGAGTACTTGCGATCCACGATCAATGGAACCGTGGTAGCTCGAACACCAGACATAGATGGTAGCAGAGCGCAAGTAAGTTGGCCGGTAGCCGGAAGTTTAATGAGTATGTCTTACAATCCAAAACGGTCACCGGTTCGAATCTGTGTAGGTGCGTGTGACCTTGCAGCATCCGCAGCCCACATGCAACAGATGGTGGTCACGTGACGGCTAAACGGCAGTAGGGGTGCCGGCGTACTGCTGATGCCATTTCCTTTCCACTGTTCGCTCAAAACAGCCAAAGTTAGGGCAAGGTTTGGTCGCGCCTACTATTGACTCGGTAGCAGAAGAGATCAGTAGCCATTGGTTCACGTTTCTTCCCAAGACAAGCTCCTACGCCTCATGCTTCATGCGAGTCGAGAGCTCAGCTATTGTAGCCACATGATTAGTGGCTCATTTGGGCTGCATACCTCTGCGGCTAGCGAATAAAATAAAGATGACTGTGTAGTGCGCTAGTTAGAACTGAAACTACCGCATAGGCGATACTTTATCTGTGAGTGACAGCTGGGTTAAAGTAAATACATCATACCTTGACCTTTAATACGAGTTCTTCGCACGCTACGAATTCGAATCGAGGAACCTGGCAGGCCAGGGTTGCATGATAGCAGATCATCATCATAATTACTAAACACGTTAGCTAGACGTGAGAAACACCTCAGGTATTGTGCCGCAACACACGGGAAAGGAAAAAACATGCAACAGAGACACGCCAGCTAAATCACCAGTAACGGATGGACATCGTTCTGGAGCGCTAGCAGCCAGCTATTGGGCCACAAAAAGTTGTATTATGTGTCAGAAATGGGGTCGTTGTTGGATGGGGAGGGATAAAGAAACTCACAACACAAACGCCACTGAGGTCGGCTCCTAGCCATATCAACAAGTGTATCCAGCTAAACGTGTTCGCCTTCTCGTGGACCCAAAAGAGGGAGCCCTGAGTCTCCAACCGAGGCCAAGGACCTTCATTCCTATTGACCGAGTCATCGATTGGCCACATCTCCTCTTCTTCCATCCACACCCTTGGCGTGAAAACAACGCATGTAGCGGTAGTCGGTGTGCTGGCATGCGCAACAAGTGGCCAAGCCATCGGAGCCTGGTGCGTGAAGTAACGGTGCTGAGAGGTTCACTTCTTTCTATGCCATAAACGAGACGCACACGGCGTTCCCACCAAATAGGAGCCAAACTGCGAAGGCACCGGTGGTCGAAGGTAACTAGCCGCGTTATGTCGGCTGATCTAATGGGCCAGGTTTCATAGCCGTACAGTGGGGTCGAACGTAAGGCTGCATTGTCAACTCTACTCTCCAGAGAAAGAGTGATGTCGCGCCGGCGCCATAAGTGGTGAAAGTTAGCAAAAGTGCTTTGAACTTTTGCTCTAAAGTTCGCGACCTTGTTTCATCCTTTCGGGAATCGTCAGCAGTGCGCATTCCATCGGACCCATGGTAGGGCTCGAACCCGCAACTCGACTGTTGCCAGTCCGTGGTTGAGACCACTGAGCTACGGGGGACAGCAACGACCATCGTGAATAATTTACTAGATGTGATATAGCGCCGCTCACTATCCAATGACTTACACGTTACTGCCGTGCAGAGGACAGTGCTTTTCCAGGCGTGTGGCGGCTGTCTGAGTGAGTCTAGATGTGACGAAATTCTACCTATACCATTCAACCCCCACTACTACTCTTCTCTAATTCGTGACTTTGTCTTTGATTCCACAGGCGCTTGGCGAGTAGGTGAGTGACCATGACGATCAGGACGATGATGGTGGCTTGAATGGTGACGAAAGTGACGAGAAGAATGAGCAGTTAAACCTCGACAACCTCAATCTTAGGTTATATTCGGATTAGACCATACCAAAGAGCACGAAACTGCCTGAAATTCGGACAAAAATATTTGGTCATCAGGGTGATACAAGTTATGAGCTAGCAGATATCCCAGATAACAAAAGTACCTCGCTGACTTACTTCAATACTCGAAAGCGGTCCGCAAAACTTATGCCAACAGAAGGACAAGGTTGGCCTGTCTGGGAGACAATCCACTGCTTCATTATTGTTTGCACCTTCGGATGAGAGTGGAGCAGCGTGATGCCTGGATCGCCCTTTACGATTCTTTTTACGTCCACGGCCTAGCGGGCAAACAGCCTTATCCCCCGTCGGTTCTTTGGTTTCACCGTCGAGCGATGTGCAGTGGTTTGTACGCAAAACAGTGTCCGTGGAGACGTGCAATGTACCCTCCATGTTCGGGCTAATAGTGGCTGCGGACAGAGTGGCGAGGCGCTCCATCAGAGTAGACAACTGCTGCAACAATTGAATCAGGAACGTGTACATGGGCACCCACTCATAACTGCTGTACAGTTCTAACTGAAATCCGGAGATGATGTAGTCCCAGGCCAGATGATAATAATAGTAGCAGATCAAAGAAACCACCTGTAGATCTATAGGCTTGAAAGAGTCATCCGCAGGAGACACGGATTGTTGCACATTTGCCCAGTCGAACTTCTTCGCCAATTCCATTGCGACCATGAGCTGCATACGCATGCATTCATGCATAAGACTGGGCATCTTCTCAAGCCACTGGATTAGAACACTACGTTGGCGAGACCGATTCAAGCAGTACACTCGGGGAATCTGGCGAATGAAGATGAGGGGAGGATGAAAGGGGTGAGCTTGTGCATTATAACATAGAAAAGACACAATGATGAAATGAAGTAGCAGGGACTATTGTGCCAGCGTTGGCTTCAATTCTACATAAGGACTGACGCTTATGCTAATTTAGAGACGCAAACTTACATGTGTGATAATATCGAATTGTGTGAGATGGAGGGGGTGGCGAAGGCAACACAAACATAAGTGACTCAGAAAAGTGATCTAGGAGAACAGCTGCAAAATGAAGTGGGCGCAAGGTTCAGAACTCGCGGGAACCCCGAGTGGAGATATATGGACAAGGGGCGGAAATTTGAAAATATGAAGAGACTATACTGGGCAAATCAGCAAAGCAAAAAGCGGTGTATCTATGCCGGTGACTTGAAGGTATTAAGGAGCATGTGTCGCATGAACTAGGATGTTTCTAATGGGAAAGAGACCACCAAGACGTCGCTCGCTAAGCCGCATAGTTCTGCCCGATAGAAGAGCGGGTGAACTCTCATGAGAGAATACCTTGCTTGGAAGCAGGTCGTCTGGAGACAGTTTCATGGATAGCCGTATTACTTGAATATCTGGCTAAATCTGCATTTGCCTTTGTTCCCATTTTCTTAGTTTCTCTGATAGCTTGGACCTGCTAATCACTTTAAAAATTCGTTTGGGATCCGTTGCAAAATGAACGTGAACAATTAACTGTTTCATGCGATCTGTTGCACAAATTGATCAGACCATGCAGTTGGACTGAGCTTCGCACCGTCGAAGAATATACCGTTTATTTGTGTATTTATTTATAACTGCTTGGAAGTCCAAGGCCATCTTAAAATTACAAGGAATGCTGAATTTTGTGGGTACATCGTCGGGGATTCCGCAACGGAAAACATGCTGCGATGACTTATCATTTCTGTTAATGAGTATTCGTTGTAAGACTTGAATTGATCGTAATGTGAGACAGCTAAGGAGACCGACCGAAAAAGGCAAGTTAATAGATAAAGATACAAAATCTATGCTAGACCTGCATGGCTACGGTAAGGTAATGCTTGAGTCTTTCAAAGTGTGAAAACGTTTACCACCACTAGGTAGATCGAATTTGACTGAGCTGCATGCTAATGTCGGCGAAGACCCTAATGCGCCTAGCTAAACAACTTCCACTGGATACTGGAAATACGAAGCTGAAAATCATACATCTGCGCTGCGCCATCGGTACAGTATCGAGCACTCACGCGGAATAACCTCAATCATTAGCCGTATGGCCTACATAGTTCGACAGTGCAAGATTTCTTCTCAAATGCAATGCAATCTCGACATGTGTAACCCACAAAGATGGCGTCTAGAAATTGCGTGAATTTCGACACCGATTTCGCCTCGCCTACTGTCATCCGTACCATGATTACACATGCTGTCTATTGCGCCGCAATAGATAGAGATAAGATAAACGAAAAAAGCAATTAGTGGGCGAAGGGATTACTGTAACCGTCGAGTGTAGCCTTGAACTGCCCATTTTCCGTAGTAATTACGAAAGTGAGTAGCAAGCACTCGCTTTGCACCCTTCGAAATTCGTATACATCGTCGCGATGCAAATTTCCTTTGTCAATGTATCTTAATAGCAATTACTCCAGTTTAGGTCGTGCAATGAAATACGCAAGGTACTTTAGAAGGCACTGGTGTTCTATGGCTGGAATCATTTACGGTTTCGAATAAATCCGGAATAAATATCTCCGGCATGTCTAGCACACATGCGCAAAGGAAGAACGGTAGAGAAGCATCAAAGCGCTACGACACAGAAACGAAACAGTGATTTAACCGGATAGAGGCTGCAAAACATTGATCAGTATGACAGATTTCCCACACAGAGATTTGTGTCGGGTCTCGTGAAAGCAACAGTCCTTAGCTCAAATTACCCACATTGCGATAGCATCATACGGCAGACGAACGCCAAAGATTGTTCTCACTTTAGAGTAATCGCATCGATTAGAATCATGCTACGGAGCCGGCCCATAGAAGTTCACTTTCGGCTTCGCGGATGCGCGCAAATTGGTGGTTGCCTACTGGTCTACTAAATCTGTCATACGTCATCATCATCATCGTTTCACGTTAGGCAAGGGTGACAAATACCTTAGATATTTTGCCGTAATACAAAAAGTAATATAGTAAGCATCAGAAGAGACAAAATAAAAATTACAAAAAACAATATAATGCTTAGTATCAAACTATGCATCGGTTAGGAGATCGCGATTGGGGGAAGCTAAGCCAGAGGGACAAAGAAACTCACAACACAAACGCCATCGTGGTTGGCTTTTCGCCATATCAATATGTTTCTCCAACCAAAGGTGTTCATCGTCTCTCGGGCATCAACCCTGCAGTCAAGAGATAATGATCGACGCCAATTTCGAGGTAATGGTCCTCATGCTTCTTGACGATGTCATCGGTCGGCCTCCCCTCTTCTTCTATCCGCACTCCCGGTCGCGCAAACAACGCACAACGTCGGAATCGGTGTGCCGGCATGCTTGATGGTGGCCAAGCCATCGGAATCAGGCAGGTGATATAACGGCGCTGAATAGTTCACTCACTTTCTGCATCTAATGTAAGGCGCCGAAAGTGATCATTGCTTAGGAGGTGTTCCTACCACACATAGGCTAAACTGCAGCGATGGTCGAACGTAACAGGCAACTGCAAGTTTGTCAATCTGATGGGTCAGATTTTGCAAAAGTACAGAAGGATTGAACGCACGGCTGCATTGTAAACTCTGCCTTTCAGGGTGAGAGCTATGTCACGCCGGCGCCACAAGTGGCGGACCGGTTCGTGTACTAGGCTGAGGACCACGCGAAACTGTCTCTGCGGTTGGAAACATTAAATGTTGTGGCTCGCAAGTGACATCAGTGACGAAAGTGTAGTTTTGCCGCACCTGTTGTTTGTTAATGTCAAATTGAGCACAAATAACTCCAAAACGAATAAACTTGAAATGGCACAAGTAAAACACAAAAAATCGATTTCCTCTGCAACTGCGCTACGATGTCCCCTTTTTGTGTCATGGTTCTGGTGGTACATTGGTTACAACCAAACTGGATATATATATATATATATATATATATATATATATATATATATATATATATATATATATATATATATATAGTGCCCCATGCTAAGGCTGATGTTGCATTCATGATGCTCCTTCACCACAGTTGGGCTAAACCAACTTACACTTAAACTATGGTGTGCAAGGCCTGTTAACTTTGGCTGAGTCAACAGATGCACTCTTGCTATCAGTCAGACTCTTTTCTAGGCCACCGTGCAGTCGTGTAAGGTTGCGCGTTCCGTCAGTTTCAGCTAGCGTGTATCTACGTATGGTAACTACGTTCCTTCCGATTTCAATTGACTACTCTGAGAACAAAGTACTATCGGTGTAAAGCTTAGGCTCTCTACGCAGATTCTGAAATTTTTCGATGCACGCCGGCACATTCAGGTTAAGAGCGAGCACAACGAGACTTGCAAAGACCTTAGAGCAAAACCCCGCGCTAGCCGTAAATCCTGGTGGCTTCGGAGATGGAAACAGCCGCCGCCCTTGGTAACCATCGGACATTATTCCGCCTGATACGGGAAACGGGAAGTAGGAGACCTGGTGTTAGTGAAGCTATATATGACGTGAGTGGACAGCCTATCCACAAGTAGTTTGGAACGGTGAACTGAACACTTTATAAGGCAATGTAATTGGCCGGAATTGTCAGATTTCTTACCGGCCAGTGATGGTCCTGTTTCCTAGGTTGTCCCTTTGGAAGTGCCATCTCGCTCTGAAGCCAAACATGAGACGGTACAATTGAAACTGAACAAGGTCGCGGAACCACGTGATGTTCGTCCAGCCATCTTCAAATTCGGTGGACCTGCACGAGTTATTAGTGAAACTATTCCAACCGACTGGAGCCGCTCCGTTATTGTCCTGATCTTCAACGGCGGATCTCTTTCGGAATGCGGTAACCATAGAGGAATCAATCTGATATCCATCGCCTCAAAGTTACGTGCTTGTCATCTTTCAGATCGACTGGCACAGGTAAATGCAGATTTGTGAGCGGCAAGCAGGGTCTCGTCGATTTCGAGGCAGCATCGATCACATCTTCACTTTAGGTCAATTATTGGCGCACCGTCCCATAGCGGCAGTATACCGATGTCGTGTTCCTCGACATCAAATGTGCCTTCAATTCGGTGTATCAATGTCATCTTTGGGACTGACTGCTAAGAAAAGGTGTGCCCGGGAATTATGTAAGTAGTATCAGGGCACTTTAAAAGTGTAGCCCGGACAGAGTGAGGGCTTGCGGCAATCTGTCATCGCCGTTCAACAACTCCAGAGGTGTAAGATACGGATGTCCGCTGTCACTTTCTCTTCAACTTCGCTATTGACGTATCCATGGAAATCGCATTCACTGGACAAAACTTAATTGTGGAGCTGCACCCACGTGACCGACTTTTTGACCTAGTCTGATGAGGACATTGCCCGCAACTGTGAGAGCTCACAAAGGTGCTAAACAGCACTGCACAGATTACCACTGACTGTCAACCGTTACGGGTTATGCTTTGCACCCTTAAAATGTAGAGGTTTCCTCCAAAATTGGCAGCGACTGCCTCCCGCGCTGATCTTCGGTGGGGGGTCATCTAGAAGTCGATCGGAAATTCAACTATCTGGACAGTAGTAACAGTGCCAGTGGAATCGGAAAAAGGTCACAAACCGTAAAGCAAAAACTCGAGATGTTATTGTTAAACTTCGCCACCTATGGCGTCGGCAAGACATCAATCTCTTCCTGAAGGGTAATGTGTAAAATGCAGCCGTATGTTCGACTCTACTGTACGGCCATGAAACCTGGTCCATTAGATCGGCAGACATAAAGAGGCTAGTTACGTTCGACACCTGGTGCTTTCGCAGTTTGGCTCACAACTGGTGGGAATATCGCATGAGCATCGAGCGTGTTCGGCGCCTTGTTTATGGCACGGGAAAGGAATTGAACCACTCATCACCGTTATTTCACGTAAAGGTATCAACAATATGTTGGTACGCAACACCAACGCTTAGCTGCCGCGCAACCACCAACAGTCGCATGTGAACTAAGGATAATGCGAGGATCGCCCGGTACCTAAAGCAAACTCGAACGCGCGCCGTCTGATTAGAAGGCAGGCTTGTGATCCTTAAGGCTACAGACCAGCCGTGGTTTCAAGTATTACGCTCCGATCGCTTGGCCACTAGTTGAGCATGCCAACACATCGACTGCCGCGACGTGCGATGTTTCCGCGACCGGTGTTTGAATGAAATAAGAGGGAGGGAGGATGGCGTCCTTAAGACGAATGAAGGTCCTCTTTTGGAAGGTGGCTTCTGCTGGGGCCTTTCGGCTCCGTGATTGGCGTCCGAATGATGCTGAACACAATTGACTGGATGCTCTTGTTGACAAGGCTGGGAGCTGACCTCAGTGGTGTTTGTGTTGTGAATCTATTTGTCCCTCGCTATCCAACCAGGACCCCATTTCTGACGCGTAATAGAATTTCATTTTGTGACACAATATCCAGGTGCTAGCTCTCCGGAAAGATGTCCGTCTGTTATCGGTGACTCAGTTGGCTTGCCTTGGTTGCGCCTTTATTACTTTGCTCATGTACTGCGGCGCAATATCTAATGTGTTTTCAACCTCCAGGATGAGGATGATGATCGGTAAAAGCATTTTGTCGTTTCCGACTAGGAGCCGAAATAAGTAGAACGTTTTAAAACAGCATCCCTCACGGGAATCTGCTACCTGATAGTATCAATACTTAGTAGACAATGGAGACCAAAGGCGCTCAAACAATTGACATCCTAAACGCAACGACCAGGCCACTGATCCGTATAATAACAACGAGCGCAACAAAGATGTGAACCCTTCTCTTAACCGATACACCAACATCCCGCTGTCTCCGTAAATGAGTGAGGCTTTGAAAAGTCACAAGAACTTCAGTACTGCGTACAGTTAACTCTATGGGTTACAGCTACATGGCAGATAACTCACATACATGAAACATAATTTCTAACCACCTTCGTGTCGTTATGTATCACAAACGTTTTTACTCCTTGTCAGCACACTTACCTCAGCTTCTTGCTGAATAAAGCCCATTCATTCGTGTTATACACATTCTCATTCGACGTGTTTCTGCCTCGCCTATTCAGATAACAATGTATTCAGCAAATCATGGACCGGATCCACCGACCGGAACGTTTCGATTGTGATCACAACAATGACAACACTGTGAAACAGTGGACCCACTGGTCGGATATTTTTACTTATTCTCTCATCATCATCATTATACACGTCAGCTAGAGGTGGGAAAACACTTTCGCTGTTGTGCCGCAAAACATGAAGGAAATACATGGTTGGCGGCATCCGGTTTCGGATTTGCCTGTCACTGTGGCCAGACACAGGACGCCTGCGCCTACAGAGGGACCACAAGTGGCTTGCGCTGCACCACCCACAGCTCCAACCACACACCCCATATCCAGTGGAAACCCGAAGGAATAAGACCGGGAGGCATGTGGATGGGAGCCACGTTTCATCAACGAAGCCGGCCCACACTCCTTCACAGGCAAACACAAGCACGCTGTAGTTGGGAAATCAAGCGCACACAAGGCAGTGGCTGGACCGTAGTCCGCTCCACACTGAGTGCATGGAACCACTCTTCGAGCCTAGCACGGCCACAAGGACCGTGCACCTCGTCCCCTCCAGCAACGACAAACTGTCTTCTGGAGCCAGTATGGACGAGGTAGTGGGTAATAGACAGGTAGACACCTTGTCAAGGTGCACATCAAGCGCAGCCACATGGGGGATATCAAGCAACAGCCAAACACCTGGAACGACAAGATAAAATAAAACAAATACAATAATGCATACAGATACGGTGGCATAACTCAGCTAAATAAGCATATGAAGCAAGTTAGTTAGCAACAAAGCGGCGATAAGGAAAAAATATCTACAAGTTAGTTAAAAATGCTACAAAACGCAACAAAGTTACCGAAGATAAGCGCAATTAATGTAAGCAACGTGGCCAGTTAATAGAAGAGTATTCAGGTAGGCAGAACAAACCAAATAAAGTGGAATGAAATTTAGCCAGCTTAAAAAGACCTAGTTTAAGCGTAAGTTGGTTTAGCCCAACTGCGGTGAAGAAGCATCAAGAATGCAACATCAGCCTCAGCATGGGGCACGAAGGAAATACATACATACATACATACATATAATACAATACACAAAGGAAAGATAGGTACAACAGTTGCATGCCAGCTGAGCTACCAGCAACGGATAGGCATCGTTCTGATAAGCTACCAGCCAGCTACTAGGCAAAAAGAAAAAAATATTATGTTTTACGCTAAGAAATGAGATCGTAGGTGGAGGGGAGGCTAAAAGGGATGGGAAGGGACAAAGAAATTCACAGCAGGAACGCCACTGAGGTCGGTTCCTTGCCATGTCAGCAAGTGTATCCAGCCAAACGTGTTCACCGTCTTTTGGACCCCAACCAGGGAGCCTTGACGCTCCAACCGAGGTTAGCTCCGAAGTGAGGGACTTCATTCCTCTCGACCAAGTCATCGCTTGGCCACCTCTCCTCTTCTTCCACCCACATCCCCGGTGAGCAAACAACGCATGTCGAGGGAGTCGGTGGGCTGGCGTGCGTAACACGTGGCCGAGCCATCGGAGCCTGGTGCGGGAAATAACGGTGCTGAGCGGTTCAGATCCTTTTCCTGGGCCGTAAACAAGGCGTCAAACACGCTCGTTACTTATTCTCTGGACGCTGCTGATTCTCTATCGCTTAACAAACTGAGGATTCTCGCGAAGTACGTATCCCCTACTGTGTACGATCACATTAAGGAGTGCGTAACCGACGAACTTGCCATGGAAACACCAAGGGATGTAGATATCAAAAGGAAAATTTTTTGCACGCCCCCTACTTGCCACCAGCAAACAAGGGGACGAAACCCTAGACAAATTCATGCAGAAGTTGTAGTTACTGGCCCAGAATTTCAACTTCAAAACGGCGGAGAAAAACGGGAGGACGCCATTCGAGATACCTTTATAACTGGGCTGCAGTCCAAAGCGGTACGTCAGCCCCACTTGAAAATGTGTCACTTGATACGCACGCTGCTTTTGAACAGGCCCGAGCCCTGTAAATGGCCTACCGCCAGTCACAGTCATATCAATCGGAAAACATCTATGGTGAATCTACCACACGCCAGTCAGAACCACGGCAAACGACATATGACTCAGCACCTTCAGGTAAAAGCCTCGCCGACGCTATGTGGCACAACCGTTTTTACTACAGATTCAAGAGATATAGTCGGTCTCAAGGTTCCGCACATGCCGCCGTTTATAACAGTTGCGGAAGGAAAGGACAATATCAAAAGATCTGCCGCTCGTCTACCAAAAGCACCGCTGCAGTAGTCCAGTTATATCTCCACTGTCATAGCCGCAGCGTCACCAAGCAGTATTTCTCACGCCGTTATCGACGTACACATCAACGACATTCCTCTGAAAGTTCTAGTTGATACGAGGAGCTTCGAAAGTCACATAATCACCTCGGTTGTTAAACAGTTCGACTGGAAAAACCTCGGATCAGATTGCAAAAGTTCAGTGGCCAGTACCCACTTAACAAGTTTCACGAGCGATCATTGTTCTGTTACCGTGCGGTTTAAAAATCGCCGTTACACCAGCATTAAACTTTCCGTACTCTCAAATCTTTGTTCAGATGTACTTTTGCGATATGATTTTCTCAAATTTCATTCTTCGACAAACAACCTCTTATCCTGTGTGCTCTATTACCCGCCGATGTGACCACTCCATCCTTGCTCGGTAACAATACTTCCACATTCAAAGCCATCACTACGAAATCAAGAGGTCACTCAACCACAGACGAGTGATTCACACAAATGGAAGTACAGAAACTTCTTAAAGAGCAGATTATCGAAACAACTGCATCGCCATGGAGAGCTCAGCTTTTGAGAACAACGAACGAAAGGCAGAAACGCCGCATAGTTATAGATTATAGTCAGACCATTAACCAGTATACTCATCTGGATGCATTTGAAATGGCTGAGAATACAGATCTCGAAGTTGCTTACGAGGCTATGCGAAACAGGACCTTAAAGCCGCACTGGCGATGTTGCCTAGTCTGGCAGCGAAACGTCTGCAAAATAATCGTTCAACTAGGAGAGCAGTGCAATACCCACATCTGGATGCAGGCCCAGTGCTCAGAACTGACGCTTGTATCGACAAAATCTCATGGTACTCAGTGCGTAGCACATTAGACCTGAAGAGCGCATATCATCAGATACCTCGCAAGGAAACCGAAAGAAAAATCACGACACTTGAGGCATGCGGAAACCTTTTCCAAATCTGTCGAATACCTTTCGGTGTAACCAACGGATAGTCTGTTTTCAAAGAATTATCGATAAGCTAATAACGGATGAAAACTTGAAAGCGATTTTCGCTGACATGGATAACATAACAATGTGCGGGACAAGCGAGGATGAATACAATTGTAATCTCGCAAAATTTTACGAAGTCGCATAAAAGGGCAATCTTATCGTCAAGGAAAACAAATGCATTATTTGTTCGAATAAGATAGGAACCAGACCAGCTTCAAAAATTGAGATCCTTCCTTGTGCTCACTGATGTTGAGTCGCAGCAACGTGTTATAGGGCATTTTGCCTATTATTTCTCGCGGATCTCCCAATTCTCTGATATAATCCGCCCTCTGACAATAACCGATGTTTCCTTCTTCCTACTTCAATTCGGGAGTAGTTCAAAACCCTCAAGGATGAGATAGAAAATTTGGCGGTTGTTTTTAATGACAAATCAATACCCTAAATCATTAAAACGGACGCCTCTGACATTGTCATTGGTGCTATGCTGACAGAACGGACGACCGGTCGCCTTCTTTTCGCGAATGCTCTCACCTATCGAACACCACTCTGTTGTCGAAAAGGAGGCACATACCATCGTAAAGTTAGTTCGAAAATAGTGCCATCATTTCATTGGTAAGTACTTCAGAATTATTACAGATCCGTAGTCCGTCCAGTTCATGTTTAGCCTTGACTAAAATAGTAAGACCAAAAAGGATGAAGTTCTAGGTTGGCGTAATGAACACTCAGGCTAAAAGTATGATTTCGTATACCGGATTTGGAAAGCTAACGTGACTGCTGACGCTTTATCGCGTTTATGCTGTTCGGCACGGTCACACCCTAACACTCCAAGAACTGCATGACACAACACTATAACTGCATGACACCTTGCGTCATCCAGGGGTTACTAGAATGATCCGTCTGATTAGTTCACGGAATCTACCCTTCTCAGTTGAAGAAGAGATTAAATGAGATCTCGCTGAAATATGTGCCGAACAGAAATCCCGTTTTTACACACCAGTTAGAACACTCATTAGGGTGATGTACGCTTTCGAAAGATTAAACATTGAGTTCAAGGGTCATTTACTCGCAGCAACAAACAAGTAATATCTGTCCACCATTGTCGAAGAATTCTCTAGATCCCCATTTGCCCTTGCGAGTAGTGGCATGCCAGCTTCAACTGTGATTAACTGTTTAACCCAACCTTTCTCTCTCTTCGTTATGCCGCTCTACATCCTTTATGTCACAAGAAGTGTGACGCAAATAGGCATTGCAGTCAGCTGGACGACGCCGTACAACCCCCAAGGTAATGGACAAGTGGAGGAGATTAATGGCGTCATTTGGAAATCGATTACTCTTACACTAAGATCTAAGGGCCCCGCGATACCCAGTGAGAAAGCGCCTTGCTAGATGTTATCAATTCAATCCGTTCCCTTGTTTGCATCACAAGCGCCACTCATGACTTTCCTGTTGCAACCGTAAATTGACATCGGGGGTCTGCCTACCGAGTTGACTATGTTCCAGGACCCGTCTTGCTATGCCGTAATGTGAGATCTTCAAACAGCGATCCGCTAATGGATGAGGTCGAGCTACTGGATTGCAATCCTCTGTACCACCACATTCGATTTTCCCGATGGAAAGGAAGACACTATGTCATTACACAACTTAACACCATCAGGACTGTGTCAATCCAGTGATTCTTCTACTCTCCCTACTAAAGACCCCCAAGGCAATAACTACTCATACGGTAACCAGCATTCAAGTATCCAGATTGCATCGATATTCACCTGACCCTTCACATCTTTACGAGCAACAACAAAGGCGTGCTTACTTTTTGCGTAACCGCTAGGTATAGAATAATCCAGTTGCGCTCTTGTTCACAAAAAGGAGACCGAGGAGAATGAGATATAACACATTATATGGAACATTCTCAGCGATTCATCGAGAACATCAATCTGAGCAGACAATTGTTTTCAATGATTTATCCACGGACCGATAAAAGTTATATAGGGTTAAAATACGAAGAACTGTACAGTGGTTGTTTCAGACGAAGGTCAGTAGTTAGACAGCAGCTAGTTAGTCGCTGTCTTACACACACACACAAATCGATCGGGGTAACCTAATCACACTGACGACACCGGTATCAGGGGGACCTGGTATACCACAGTAAACGCATTCGGCAGATTAACCCAGTGATCTGATTCGAATAAATGGGACGAAATGCCGCTTGCCAAAACTCCAGTGCCTCCGTTTGCCAACCATTAAGGACTACGATCCTTAATGTAATGTGACAACTGACGAGCCGTCCGACCAATATACGTTACACAGTAGATGCACTCAAATCGATAGAGTAGGTAAGAAGTCAGCTCTGCCAGTCCGTCCTTGTTGCGCCGGTCAATATACAAACTCTATTAGCTTCGAACCGCTTAAATACAAGCGCAACTTAGTAAGCTGGCTCAAATTGACGGCTCGAAAGATCTGGTCTGAAGATGCTCTAGACGACGGGATGAAAGACGTAAAGAATACACATCGTGAAAATTACTATCCGGATAGATTCATACGGCGCAACATGCAGCTCAACATAACATCGGACGTTGAGCAAGCATTTGGAAAAGTTCTCTTCATTCGTGTTAGTTTTAAAGGCGATACAACTGCTGAGGTTATAACAAGAAAACGGACGCAGGAACACGTTTCCAGCTGCGGGACTACCATGTAGCTTTGTCACCAACCCGCTTATCCCTGTGTAAAACAGGGACAGACTGTCAGAGTTGACCTCTTACATAAGCTATCGATTTGTATGTAACTGTGGTGCAACATATATTGGTCGAACGACTCGTTAGTTGTCACGTCGCAACAAGGAACATAGTGCTAAATGGTTGGCGAACGGATATACTGGAGTGTTGGCAAGCGGCACTTTGTCCCACCTATACGAATCAGGTCACAGGGCAAATGTGTCGAGTGCATTTGACGTCTCCCGGTGAACAAGTCGAAAGATGTGCGTCTACGAACGTTCGCCTTAGCAGAAGCTATTGCTATTCGAATATTTCAAGCTTCGCTATGATCGCAAAAGAAGTTGGTTCACTCGCTTTGTCTACCGTGGCCGAACAGTAGTCCACCCAATCGGCAATCCGACACCGGTGTCGTCAGTGTGACTACGTAACCTCGATCGAATTGTGTGTGGGCGTGTGTAAGGTAGCGACGACCTACCTGCTGTCTAACTACAGACCTACATCTGGAGCAACCACCGTACAGTTCTTCGTTTTTTAACCTCAGATGAGTTTACCGTCCCGTAGATAAATCACTGAAAACAACTGTTTGCCCCAGATATAAATGAAATATAACACATAACCACTTTCGTATGGTTATTTATCACAAACATTCTGGACTACTTTTCGGCCTACACACCTGAGTTTCTTGCTGAATAAAGCCTATTCATTCGGGCTATACTCATTTTGACTCAGTGTGTTTCTCTGCCTCGCCTATTCATATAACACTAACCACGTAAATAAATGTTTCAACAAATTCGTGATTGTTCGGTGGGGTGGTTCAGTACGATAGCAGTACTTTTCATTTTAAAGGCGTTAACATATACCGAAGCGTGCAGCACTACAATACAGTCAATTCATTAGAGTTAGGATAGCAGCTGTGTTTGCCGTTAAGGGAGGTTTGCCATCCGCATACTCCAGATTCGACAACCAGTCGCCCAACAGAAGCCAGATTCCTGCAAAAGAGTGGAAAACTCCAATAGTGTCTCATTAATGAGCATGTCGATCGCCAAATCAAGGAGAAATAGCGCAAGTAAGCACATCGGGCTGCACTAAATTTGTCGTGGTGCGCGCACGGCAAAAAGAATTCCCAGAAACCCTCACACATGCCCGCGAGGGTCGTGATGTAGATTTTTCGTAATAGCGAGGGAGTTCTCAAAAGTGACCATCAAAGATACTGTCGCAAGCAGGTGCGAGCAAAAGAATCAAACACAGCCTGTAAGTAAAGAAAAATGCTACAATGAAGGGATGTCAGTGAGAATAATGAGGTTGAAGAGTTTTACAAAAAGCAGAAATGTGGTCAAGGTATCATCAATGAAACAGAAACCGCCCCAACTTCCATTGGTTTTTCACAAGAATCAATGAGCCGCCATAGTAGGACTTAAATGAGTAGTTTAGAGGTAACTGGGATCTGATAGAAACCTCAATGGTTTCTGCAGGAAGCAATTTCATTGACATTAAATTTGGAGATGGTCGACCGACCAGTGACCTAGTGATTTAAGTGTTTGAGTTGTAATCCATAGATTTCCGGTTCGATCTACCTTAGGTGCGGACGAAATCTCAATATCTCTACCCCGCACGCAACTGCCGGTGGACGTGTGGCAGCCAAACGTCAGTATGATGTACGTGTGTACTGCGGATACTTTTTTCTTGAGCCGGTGGATATTTCCTCTTGATGTCAAATAGTGTCGAAAAGAGCGATCAAGGTAGTCAATAGTGACTTGCCACAGTTTTTCATAATGACGGTGGAAAATCTCAGGGCCAGGTGTTTTCTTCCACCTCAGAAAGGAGAACCTGCGTCAGACCGCAATACATCAAGGTCCGAAGTGTATGGCTACACTATCTAGTCGATGTGATTGAGAGTGAAACAACTTTTCGTTGTCTCAGATAAAGTCCCACCCAAGGGGAAAGTTTCTGCTTCAGTGCGTTGAGAAAGCTGGAATAATACTCGCGTGTTCTAAGTGGTATTGGCCAACCCCGTCTCGAAAGTCATCGCCATCCACCAGCGGTTTGCGTCGATTCTAAGGCTACTAGCCAGGTGATGTTTGGGAGCGCTATGAACATGTTGAGATGGACATCGTGAAGAAACTATGTCAATTGTTTCAATTAAGTTTCGAAAATCCAGCCACAACTCAGATAAATCGAGCCAGGATGGCAGTAGACCAGAAGTGATCATGGCACGGTGAATAGGACGCGGTTCCAGTTCAGATTCGGTTCGTCCCCTCGTTCGTTAGTGAGAGACTGATAATCTTGACTCGAAGCCGGTGAATACAGTTGCTTTCGGAGCTCTGTACTAAACCGAGGCTGAAACGTTAAACGGAGACATAAGAGAGCATCACCATCAGTGAAGCAAATGTACCACATCGAACGGCAATCTTTCACTGACGTGTGCGTCCACAACCAACAGTGATGTGGTCAGAATGCATCAGCAGTACGCCGGTAGGCAGTACCGACGCTTTGCTGTCGCGCAACCAACACCAGTCGCACGCCGGCTGTGGGTACTGCGAGGGTCACCTGGTCTTTACGGAGGCTCGAACCCACGCCCTCGGATTACAAGGCAGGCTTGTGATTCTTAGAGCTACGGGGCGGCAAGGATGTGCTCAAGCTGAGTCCATATAAGCCAGTCGTTCGGTGGGCGCCATGTAAATCGATATGGTGGTTTCCCTTGAAAAGGTGCGTTGCTGATATGGATGTTGAGGTCAATGCACAGCTAAAGAAAATCGATCTGTACTGTCAGTACGTCATGTATCCATTTCGAAAAGACCTCTGAGTTGTTTATTGACTTTGATAGGCAGCCGAATTCGGTGTCCATGCGGAGGGTTGGGTCCTTGTTTGGTAACTGACCAAGCGAAAGGCGTATGAACTGTACAATAAGCAGCCGGCCCCCAATAGGTGCGATTCCCTGCCTTGTGATTCGAGATAGTGTCCATTAAGTAAAATGCTTACTTGGGTTTGGGCAGGCGGGTATTATGCGCTCTCCAATGAAAAGATCAATTGCAGCGTGATATATTCGGTTTTCATTTTATGGTAACTGTACCTTCGATCGATTGGAGGGTTATTTTGAAGTGCACGTAGTGTGATTGGATTACGATGCACAATCTCAATGTGGACTGTGATTCGCATTGAAGCGAACCTTTGTCACTGCGATTACTAGAACCGTAGCTGAAGCGTATGGAAATTGGGTGCTGCATGTCCGAAAACACTGCAGCACATTCTACCACTGGTTTCGACATTGTCTGATCTTATCAGATACAGATAGCAGGCCTCGAACCCAGGACCATCAGTATGTGGGTTGGAAACTCAGCCCTTTCAATAACCAGGTCGCGACGAGTAACACATGGCACAACGGTTACTGAATGATTTGAGGGTCGTTTTGAAATACTCGTGTAATTGGATTGCGACATGCAATCTCAATGTGAACTGTGATTCGCATTGAAGCAAAACTTGGACCGTAGCTGAAACGTATGGGAATTAGGTGTTGCTCGTTTTCCGTGGTTTTTGATTGTTCTATGTCTATGCGTAGACAAAAGATAAATTAAAAATTTGTTACTTGCAGCAATGTTGATATCCGCACCTTTGTCCGCTCTAGCTATGAAGAACGGTTGTTATAGAATTTATTCAAGACGGTCTCCGGCTTAAGGTCGGCTGGCGTGTAGGCCGTAATGACATACAAACTGCTTGTTTTCAGTCGCTGCTTCTTAACTCCTATGGCACACAACTGATCATTCATCGAAATCCGGACTAGAAAAGTGGTGTCGCCAAGAGTGATTCCAACACTGTAAATACTGTGAATCATCGACTCAGTATCACCAGAGGCGCAAAGTTTGTCCGCGCAGTCACTGGAATCCGAGCCTGGTGGGCGTAGACGAACTAAAACATAGTTGTCTTGTAACGGCTCTGAGACACAACATATATGAAATCCAAGCCAGAGCTAGTGTCATCTACCGACCGAGAGGATAGCGTGCGGAAACGAACAGATCGAAGGTAGAGTACTAGCCTAGGTCTGGAAGATAACTTAGTGGATAAGGTTAGCATGGTCCTGCTGATGTGCGAGAGACGATTCATGAAAAGAAAAGGGAATGATTACAGCAGATGGTGATATATTCCGGCTGCCCATTTCGAGAGAGGGGGCTTGTTCGAAATGCTCCAAGTCCAAACAGTAACTCTTGGCTCACGAGATAACATGGTAAATGAAGTATTGTTTGTGAGAATCCACCCGGAGCACTTGGCTTAATAGCCTGACTCACAGTGCAGAAAACAAGTTCGGTTTCGGACTGTGACCTCAGGGTTCGACTGGGACTTGCTCCCGGTCTGTCGCACGGAGCTTTTGGAGATCAAGAACAATTCAAGTATAATTGCTGACAATAACATACCACTTACCGACGGCTGCGGCCAAAAGTAGGCGGGAGTTGACAGCTTTGAGTCATTTTGGAGCTGTAGTAGTAAACCAGTAACAGTAACGTTCTTCCCCCACCAGAGAAAACTCTACCGCTCGTGAGCAACACTGGTCGAACTGAGTTTTTAACCCGTAATCTGCTGTCTTCCACAGTTAGAGGGTCATCGATCTTTTACCCAACTTCCAAAGGAAACACTGATCATTGGATATTCCAGTGTTTTATATCAGTGAGTCAGAAGGTATAGAAAAGGTCCTGCACAAAGTAGTTCCATGGGTATGTGTGTAATCTCAACAGTCTATTAACTAGACATAGAGCCAGCTCGATGGGTCACAGGAGTAGGTAAATCCCCGCACCATGTTACGGCTCGGTCTCGTCGTGATGGTAACTAGTAAGAACGAGGTCTATGACTCAGGGGATACTGATAAGCCAAACTTCGATAGGCTACAGATTCATAGTGTAATATGTTGATTGTGCGACACTAGGTGTCGTGGGACATGGGTGCGAAAAGGAGGGTAGCTGTTGATGGGTTAATCAAACAAGAACAGTAAGCTAGCAAGTGAAAAACATGTAAAGGCCACGTACCTGTGCAAGATGTTCACCAATCAAGTCCAAAAAGTCCGCTAGGTGGGTTGTTTCGCATACGAGATTCCGAATGGGTAATCGGTAGCGCTCTGGCTCAAGTGCCATCCACGCGTTCAATACGAACACCGCTTGAAGTGACATAGGTTTATCAGGTAGGGACACATTGTGCAATGATGCGGAATAAAGAGAGTAACAAACGGAACGGGACAGAACACAGCTGTTAAAACTAACTGGTAGAGCGGCCGGATATGAAGGCAACGGTTGTGGTCCATGTAACAGCTCGGTTAGATAAGAGCATGTATTTTGGCCGTGGGCACGAAGAAGAGCCCATAGTGGGTGGGGTGTAGAAAGCATCTCCATGCGAGGTTGTAATCTAGCAATACATTGGATACTGTCAAGTATCTGAAGGAGATGAGTGGTTAACTTGAGCAAATAGGTGAAAGCAGCAGGACGCTCGTGGATTACAACAAAGCGGGGAATGTAAGACGGCAGATGCGTTTGATTGAGAAGAGGCTCAAAACCAGGTAGACCATATGAAAAATCCTTCGGCTGTGTTCTCCCACGACCGCTAGATTTGCCAACACTAACAGTAGTGACCAGATGTATGGCTATTTGATTGAGAGATTTGAGAGACTTTAGGCAATTGGCACAAGCGGATTCTATGCTAATCCAAAACTGCTCCGTTCCGGATAAAGACGCGATGGAGTAGGGTATAGAGGTGTCTGTATCATATGTCTGCGGTCCGGGACAAGCAGCAGATGACAAGTGAGAATTTGTTTCAAGATTCGTAGATTCCATGCCCCCTTCGGCACGAGCATACAGAGGAAGGCAGTTAAGAAAATCTGCAAACTTGCGGATAAAGTTTAATCGGATCCGCAAACACGATAGAAGTTTGGGACCGGTTGAGGAGTTCAGCTCCGGTAAATTCGCAATCAAATCATCGGTGCAATCAAGGCGCCCCAACTCAGTCGAGTGTTGGATACAATCGGAATCCTGTTGAGTTTTTAAAAAGCGATTGAAAGCAGGACTCGGTTCATACATTGGCATTCCCAGTGTCGGCGCATAGTGATCCTCCTCGTCGAAGGAGCCGGTGGACACAATGAAATGACGTAGTCGAGTCACATTGTGTCGTAGCAATTCGCAAAAAGCGGATAAATAAGGATCACATATCAGCTGTGTGCAATGCATGTACATAGAAATGAAAACGGATTGGGCCAGCGAGTCTCCGGTTAACCAGTTCACGACACATGCCAGTAATTCGTCCATAATGCCAATCAGTTCGGAAATGTCTTCGAATCGATCCAAAGGGAGCGTGCCCGTAGTCAAATGCTCCGTAGTGCACATAATTCGTCTTGCACCAACCACACGTATGTCCATCTTGGGATCCATAATCTCTATTGCGGACATAGCGTGCTGCAATGTGAACCACGAATTGCAACATAACTCTCCGGGTTTCAGAGCTATTTTACAGGCTCCGGTAAAACGCTCGGTGATATCTACAAGAAGATCATCACAAGGTGAGGAGAATCGACAGTCAGTTGCGTCGGTCGGAATGTCTAGGAAAACATTAGATGAAAAGGGAGGGAAATCGATAAAGGTTACCTCCATCCATACTGCTTGGAAGGATTAAAGTCGAGAAGTGCAGTGGCGTGATCGTGATGATGGCATGATACAAAAGACCGGAAAGGATTGCATGATGAGCAGCTGTGGAGAAAAAAGAGCACATGATTAAAAATTGGGGTTTGCAATAAGTGTTGGTAGGATGATCGAGCAAAAATGGAATGGTATTTGGAGAAGGTTGCTTGAATGCGTTGGTAGCTAGTGTTAAGGCTAGGATTCACAGTTCTTCAAACTTATGTGGGAATAAACGCTGAGGTGATTCTCAATGACAGATTACGTAAGCACCAACTACGGGCACCATTATGAGCACATGGTGAAGTACTGATGCAATGCTGATAGAACGTTGGCACAGAGGCGGTTACACAATGTCGTGGGGTGAACACTTTCAAATGGGCAGTATCGTGTACTGGTCGAGGAGCCTTGATGAGATCACACAAGATAAATGAGAGCAAATAACATGAGTCAAAGAATTCAGTCAGTATATCAACAAGTAACTAAGCAAATGATGAGCATGAAGAAGGCAAAAAGGTATAAAGGCAAAACAAACATATTAAAGGAAAATGCACAAAAGGAAAATCAAAGGAAAGCGAAAAGAAAGGGTTCTTCGGCGCATAAGCTAACAACAGGCCTACGGATTTATGTAGAATAATCATCATCCTCATATACGTTAGCTGGAGGTGAGAAACACCTCAGATAGTTTACTGCAATACAATACAATTACGAAATCGTAAAAGTGAGAGACAACAGAAAACACATTGCGAGACAAGTATTATGCTCTGTTTTATTTAGCATGCATTGATATCTAGCCTCTGGTTGAGGATGGAGGCTAAGTGGAAAGTAGGAAAGATCAAAGGAGCACAACACGTGTGCAATTAAAGTTTCCTTCTGGCCATGCCAACAAGCGTCTCTAAGAAACGAATTGATGACCTTGCGCATCCCAACCATGCAGCTGGGAGACACTAAATAACGCAGACGACGAGGTAATGGCCTTCAGTACTCCTGGTCACGTTAGCAGTTGACATCGTCTCATCTTCCACGCCCACCACGGCAACGTAAACAATGCAACTCGCGACAGTTGGTGTGCTGGCATGCGCAACACATGCCGGAGCGCAGCCTTAAGGATTACAAGCGTGCCTTGCCATCTGAGAGTGCAGATTCGAGCTTTTGTAGGGGACCAGATGACGTTCTCAATATCCTTAGCCCACTTGCAACTAGTGGTGTTTGCGCGGCAGCGAAGCGTGGGTACTAGGTACCGGGGTACTGCTGATGTAAGATGTCTCGGTCATGATAAGCGTATGTCAGCTTAGCGTTTGCCCAACTGCGCCCTTCTCGCTCGTGCAGGAGTTGACTGTTAGAGATTACGTGGCGGTCAACCATCCACTTAGCGACAGCATATGAAATCGCTGACTGCATGTTTTGCTGCTGTTGGATCCGCATATCTGCCCGGTTGGGGACCAAGGAAAGAACAGTGCCAATGACCGGAAACAATGAAGAATACGGCGCATACTCGGAACTAGTGGAACATCTGTGAACACACTCGTTTAGATTCAGATCCTTAATGCTTAACAATGAAAAAAGTTAAAAATGGAAATATTGGAGTGTGAAAAAGCGACAAAAAGTAACAAGGGTTTCGTTCTTCTTACGGCACTGTAGCTGAAGCGTGTTTCTCCCTTCAGCTAATGTGCTATGATGATGATGCGTTGATTAGACCTGTATTCTCTCAGTAATCGTAATGGTGATAATACTACTGCTGCTGGTGCCTTTTTGCCTTATGCGTAACACATGACCTATCCATCGGGGTATGGTCCGTGATATAAGTGCTGAGTAGTTCACTTCCCCTTCCTGCATCAGAAACAAGACATCGAAAGGGATCTCTGCTCACGCGGTGTTCCCACCAAATATGGACTTCATTACGAAGACACCGGTGGTTAAACGCAATCAGCCTAAGTATGTGGTTCTGATGGGAGAGATCTCACACCTGTGCGGTAGAGTTGAACGGACGGTTGTATCGTTGACACTACTCTTTAGGGAGAGAACGATATCGTGCCGGTGCGATAGGTGAGGAAGGTTAGAGAAAGCATCTAGGGCTTTTGCTGTACTGTTTGTGACGTCATCCTCAATTGGAAATGTGCTGATATAGAAGTCCAATATGCTCATCACTAATCTGCATCCCATGTATGACAACCAATTTATGAAGAACAGACGCAAGCCTCTAGGAAGGATTTGAGACCCAACTGACTCCACTATGACTGCTGCACTCCTACGAAAATCGGGACCAAAACACAGAAACAGTTGAGACGATTTCCTACCCCCACAGCTTCACAAAAAATTGCAACTCGTTCACAAGAGCTAATACATCGAATTCGTAGGGAACTGCAGCAAGTCTATCTGATCTTGCAGCATTTTTCCATTTCAGTAATCCGATAGCACTTTCGAATTCGTAATTTAACTTCGTAATTTAGCTCACATCTGGTGGGAACACCGCGTGAGCAACGAGCGTGTCCGACGCCTTGTTTACGGCACAGGAAAAGGAAATGAACCGCTCAGCACCGTCATTTCACGCACCAGACTCCGATGGCTCGGCCACGTGTTACGCATGCCAGCCCACCGACTCCCGCGACGTGCGCTGTTTGCTCACCGAGGATGTGGATGGAAGAAGAGGAGGGGTGGCCAAGCGATGACTTGGTCGAGAGGAATGAAGGCCCTCACTTCTGAGTTGGCCTCGGATGGAGCTTCACGACTCCCAGGTTGAAGTCCAAAAGATGATGAACACGTTTGGCTAGATACACTTACTGACATGGCTAGGAGCCGACCTCAGTGGTGTTCCTGCTGTTTCTTTGTCCCTCCCCATCCCTTGTAGCCTCCCCCTACCACCACGATCTCATTTCGTAGCATAATATAATGTTACGTAATAATTTTTCTTGTTGCCTAGTAGCCGGCTGGTAGTTTTCCGGAACGATGCCCATCCGTTGCTGGCAGCTGAGCTGGCATGCAACGGCTGTATTTCTATTCTTTTTCTTTTATGCATTGCAGCACAATAGCTGAGGTGTTTTAAACCTCTAGCTAACGTGTATAATGATGACGATGATGTTTACTCTGTCGAAAACCAGCTTCAGTTCGAAAGTAACAAATTCCTTGGATTGACTTACCATCACGCTTGGTTTCCTTCGCACGCAGATTTGCACCACTGCTAGCAGATGCTTGTTCAGCACTCTCATAGTTGCTATGATCACGTGTCAGTGGTTCCGAATAGCGTCGACGAAGGGACGCGACTTCGTCTACCAGATGGAGTGGCTGAGTCAGTGTCAGAAAGTGGCAATGAAGATACAAGCGGTCCGACAGCTGTGCAGCTCAGTTGGACTACCTTCGGGTAGACCATTCAAGAGACGCCTGTCGCTCAATACAGGTCGACAAGAGGCACAAAGAAAACTGATATCCAAGGAGATGGTCCACTAAAGACATTCAGAAAGATTTGGACTGATGTCGCGTCAGGTAATGTGTCGCCACCCAGCACAGACAGAACATTGCACAGCCTTTGATCTTGAAGTTATGCATCTACCACAATCCATGCGTTTAGACGTTATCGTGCCTTATACTTGACAGTCTGTGTATTCAGCTAGTGAATTTCCAAGCAAATGAAATCCGCACGCTATTCTTTACCAAAAAGGTCCAAAAGGGAATGTGTCCGGTCGAGGATTCCGAGGGTTTCCGTGTACAGTGCGTAGGTAGGTCGTAATAGACCTGCGGAACTGCAATGGAAAGCAAATACCTCAGGTGCGGTCAGGCACCCAGAACGGTATAGGCTTTCGTGTAACGAGCATCCTGCTTCTTGCACCGGCAAACAATCAAGGTACCCAATACTTCAACTTCCAATTGCATTTTTTGCTTCTGCATAGAAAACGAAGCAAAAATGAAACAATGTTGTACCTCATTCTTCAAGAGTTTTCAGCAACGAGCATCACTAAGTTTACAATACTTATGGAAAAAGAGCTAACCAACATCTGTTTAGACCTCTCTTGAAGATGTCAACTGTTGTTGAGTCCATCAAGGAAGAGGGAACTTGTTCCAACTGCCAACAAGGCGGTTCGTATAGTATTTCCCCTTGATAGCTAGCCGCGACCTCTGACCGGTGACCTCTCAGGTGATCTGATGTAGCTGGCCCAAACAGGTCAGTAGGCTTAACGCCACTGAGGCCTTTCATAATCCGGAAAAGCTCTAACAGATCTCTCAATCTACGCCGCTACATGGAAAAGTCCCAATCTCTAGACGTACATCATACGGCTTTCGCGCTGGTTCTAAATCATTCTAGTCGCCATCTTCCGTACCTCCTCTATACAAACAACATCCTTCCGGAGATACGGCACCCACGCTTGGACACAGTGTTCTAAGTGGGGTCGTACCACTGCTTTATACAATGGGATGAATACCTCCGAGCTAGTTTTACGTAAGGTCTTCCTGAGACAAAAAAGCTCCTGCAGCGCCTCGTTGGCAACATGCTGACATTGTGATGTAATAATTGCACTTAGGTCCCGTGCTTCATCAATAGGATGCAATGTCAGAGGTCCAGTAGAAGACTGCACTGTAATCCCATCATTGCTGGAAGTCAGCAGCTGGTACTTATTGGCGTTAAGGGGCAAATTCCATACGACAGACCAATCTGCTACAGTACAGATACCTGAATAACGTGCCCCTATTAGCCCTGCTAACCAGTTTCAGATCATCGGCAAAGATGTAACAAAGGTCCTCAAGAAGAGGTGACAAGTCATTTATGAATGAGGAATAACGGGGGACCTAAAACAGAACCCTGGGGAACGCCACTGTGAGTGGTGCCTATAATTGTGATGACATCATCGACTCTAACGTGGGAGGTTTTTCTAAAAGAAAGGCTGATATCCAAGCCAACAGTTGAGGATTTATCCCAAGCCATGCCAGCTTCATTGGTAGGAAACGGTGTCTACCGAATGTAAAACCTTGCTGAAATCAAAACAGTAAAGTTCTATCGAAATCCGGCTATCAAGACAACGTGTTGACTCAAAGGTACAACAGATTGGTTAAACATGACTGTTTCTTGACAAAGTCGTATTGTTTCACTCCTATCAAGTTATGAGCAACTAAGTACTCGCAAATTCGGCTTCTGATATGCTTCTCCAAACATTTGAGAAACACGCTTGTGAGACTAACAGGTCTATAATTGACTGGTATCGATTTGGAGTCTCACTTATGTATCGTCACTATAGACACCTCTTTTTAATCTTGTAATCTGCCTTCCCGAAGTAACGTGTTGAAGACCTCGAAGACCAGACGTTGGAGTGTCCGCGAGTGGTTTGACAATCACAGAATGCACATTGTCTGGTCCCGCCGATTTGTTGAAGCCTAAGCTAGCGAGTACACTAAAGACCTCTGACACAGTTAGCGGAGTGGCTGGCATTGTACTCTCGGTTTGACGATGTGGTTGTGAAGGAACGGGATTTCCCTCATCCACACGACGCACTTTATGGAAGACACGCAGCAGCATCTCTGCCTTATCCGTGTCTTCTGTAGCATGACTTCCACACTTCATGATCAGGTTTCTAACGATCGCAAAGACATTTTTGATTGAACGTAACTGTAATACAACTTTAGCTTTGTTTTCGCGTTCTGAGCTAACCGAAGCTTAAATTCCAATGGGGTAGGAACAAAAGGAGATTCCCATTATCTTTCCATCCTGAATGCGTAGTTGATCCACATTCGAGTTCGGTGTACGATTGGCCAGTTGTATGCGCGAAGTCAGCACGTGCATAACATGTCGTGGTCAATCAATCAAGGCCCATGCGCCCTGCGCTAGCAGATCCTGCTGCGCCGGCCACGTGCAATAAGAAAAGGAATGGGTAAACTGTTGTCTAGAGATAAAGTGGAAGACAGAAAATTTGGAGGAATTTGGTGCGAATAATTGAGAAGGAAATGAACTGAAGCTAAAAGCAGTACTTCGCTTTTCTTTGCAACGTGACTGCAGGTTGGGACCGTACAACTAGCACCAAAGATACGCTGGAGCGAGACCTGGTAGAATAGGTGCACGAGAATGCTTATGTCCAGCATGTTAAGTTCTACCTCGTAAGTGGTTGGATACTCATATCACAACCACCTAGTAACAGACCACAGTAAATAATCATCATCAATCATCATCAACAGCAGTACATCAGCCATTTGAACTGATGCTTCGCTGCCATACAACCATGAGAACCTATGAAATAAAGAATAAGAAGAGGGAGAGAAGGGGGACTTACCTGAAAACCTTAATGCCCTAAGCAAACATTCAGGGTCAAGGCGCCTACACCTTGTGTAGTCAACATACCGTCACAAACAGCTGGCTATCGTGCAAAGATAAGGCGACATCGGCGAGACAGCTTCCTTGCGGCTTTCACTGCCACGCGTCATAATCAGCCATTACCCCGCAGATAACTCAGCACCAAACACACTTTAAACAGACAATCCGATTAGGAGACGGCAGCAGACGCGCCACTGGTGTCGGTTGCGAGCCATGTCCTGTAAAGTCTCGAGCCAAGCACAAGGTGAGTCACGTGGACGCCAACCCGGAAGGCGAGACGGACAAACGGCACCCAGTTTGGTCGTCAGTGACTTCATTTCCCGCTGCCAAGTCAACTTCTGTCCACCTCGAGCCCTGCGCCCTCCTACACCAGGTAGACTGAACAAGGCCCTCCTAGGTAAGCGGTGACCAGGCATGCGGAGCACGTGCCCAAGCCAACGTAACTTATTCAGTGCTACCTGTTGTTCTAGGGAGCTAGTATGATCATCACCACCTAGTACTCGCCTACGCACATCATCGCTGCGGACACGCTGGTGCCATCCGACACCAGCAATGCTTCGCAAACAACGATGATCAAAGACTTGGAGGCGCCTCAGATCTTCAGGCCGAAGGGGCCAAGTTTCACTACCATAGAGCAGAACGGCTCTCACTGTGGCCTTGTATACACGGCTTTTCAGACGGAGGGAAACTCCCTTCTGTCGCCAAAGATGACGCAGGTTCAAGAAGGCAGCTCTGGCCTTTGCGATGCGTGAGCTCACATCAGTTTCTATGCGCCCATCATTGCTGACGCAGCTGCCAAGATAAGTGAATTGAGCAACCACCTCGAGTTCCTCGTTAGCAAGCGTCAAGGGGTCATCAAGGGGCTCGTGGTCCTGCAGCAACACTTTGCACTTTGAACGTGCGAAGTGCATACCAAATAATGGGACCACTCTGGATAGGCTATTCAGGGTTGATTGTGCCGCCTCAACATTGTCGAAGAGCAAGACGATATCGTCCGCATAATCTAGATCAACTAACCTTTCACCAGGCAGCACTTCAACGCCTACATCGTGAGATTCCGCAAGGGAACACTCCATGATAGAATCCACGACGAAATTGAACAAAAACGGGGAAATCGGACAACCCTGACGAACGCCACTTGTAGTTGAAAAGCTATTCGATAGGACACCATAGACCCTGACGCGGCCTGTAGTGTTCGAGTATAGAGCACGAAGGATGTTCACATATTTCGTGGGAACACCTTTCCGCGCAAGTATTTCGAACAGTATCGATCGATCGACTGAATCGAACGCACTCTTGAAATCGAGGAACACAGCTATTGTCGGTCTGCGGTTTGCGTGGCGCTGCTCTAGCACCTGCCGCAAAGTAAATATATGGTCTATACAGCCACGTCCTGGGCGAAAACCGGCCTGCTCTTCCCTAATCCGAGATTCCCGTTCTGCGGTGAGGCGACGAACGATAATCGAGGCCAGTAATTTTGTCACAACTGGCGTTAGGCTAATACCCCTGTGGTTCGCACAGTCTGTGCGACTGCCCTTCTTGTATATTGCCACAATAATCGATTCCCTCCAATTAGCCGGCACACACTTCGTTCCAGATACGTTCGAATAGGGAGGTCAGTGCTTTACAGAGGACCTCACCTCCATCCTTAAATAGTGCAGGTGGGAGGGAATCCGGGCCAGCGGCACGAAAACGATTGAGGGCTGTGATCGCGTTTCGGACCTCGGCCTCCGACGGACGCTCTAAACTAACCGTCCATGGCTCGTCCTGCATCACCTGAGTAGGAAGAGATCCGGGAGCAGGGGGCCAGCTGAACTGATCTTTAAAGTGTTCAGCCCAACGAGCCATACGGCGCTCCTTATTGTGTATCAGCGCACCCGCGCTGTCTCTGATTGTCTCACTGACGCCTGGTTTTCTGGGACCAGTGGTGCGGATTAGCTGGAAGAGCTTGCGGTAATTGCCTACTGCTCCTGTCTTCTCCATTTCTTGAGCTCGACTGGTCCACCAGGCTTCCTTGTCAGCACGTAGGCTCCGCTTTAGTTCACGCCTAATAGCCCGTCTGGTCACATTGTGTTCAGAACCAGCCGGGAGGTGTCTTCTAGCTTCCAAAAGGTTCACGGACCTCTCTGATATCCAGTGACTGGTGCGGTGACGACTGATAGTGCCACAAGCAGATGCTCCTGCGTCATGCATGGCGGCCGAGAGCCTATTCCACTGAAGTTCAGTGTCATTAGGACAAGACAGCGAGAGTTCGGTATGCAGTGCTTCTTGATAGGCTTGTCTGACCGAGGGCTGGGACAATTTCTCCGTTGCCAATCTGGGGAGACGCTTGGTGCGCCTTCCGGTAAAGTTCATGGAGAAACGACAGCGCACCAAGGCATGATCAGAGTCGACACAGGTACTCCAGTACGAGCGGCAATCCAGAATGGAACCGCGCCACCTGTAACTTATGGCTATGTGGTCAATTTGGGTCCATCGCTGGCCAGCTACAGGTGGACGCCAAGTGGCACTTCGGCGTCCACTGTGTCTAAAAGCAGTGCTACTCAGAAACAACTGGTGCTCCGCACACAGTTGCAGCAGACGCTCGCCGTTGTCAGTCCGTTCGGAGTTAAGTCCATACTTACCACCCAGCTGAGCTTCTGAAGAGCTCAGACGCCCTACTTGTGCGTTCATATCCCCTGCAAGTACTATAATATCTGAGCTAGTAGCACTGCGTAGTAGGGCGTTCAGTTCGTGATAGAAAGTGTCCTTGACTGCATTAGAACTGCAGTCGGTGGGAGCATAAACGGAAAGCACAAACAAACAGCGTTTTGTTTTACTTCGCGAATTCATTTTAGCTGATGTCGTCAAACGGCTGTTCACCGGAATCCAATCAACCAACGATGGCTCAGCCTTGGAGCTGAGAATGATACCTACACCAGCTGAGAATGATACCTACACCACAGTAAATAAACGTGAAAATAAAAAAATCAATGGCCATCTACCAGAGGTACAACGATCCTTTTACCATAAGGATCACCGAAGGGTCACGTTCGAAACTAGGGGACCGCTCCATTCTTAAATAGCGAACAAAAGATTGGTTGGTTGCATATTTCACTGGTTTGTATAGAGCAGAAAAGAAAACTTTTGTCAGTCCTGTCACCTCCCGCTCATTGAGGGGATCATATGAATGGATGTGGCACTGTTTCACAAGGGAGCATTTCGGTCATAGTCAACACAGCAAGGCCCATGCAAATAGATGTCTAGCAATCGTTTGAAACATTCCGCGTCTTGCGCAATGACGACTAGCTCAGGTAAACTGTTCCAGTCATTGGCCACACGGCTTGACAGTGACAGCAGAGCGAACCCGAAGCCTCCTTGGTTTAAAAAGCTTCATACCGTGGCCTCATGTCGAACTATCCGCACAAAGAAGAAAGAACTCTTGTATCTCATCCCCCATCTCACCACGGATAATACGTCGCGTGTAAATCAAATCACCACTGTGACGACGATACTCCAGGGAGAACAAGTTCATCCTCTGAAGGCGATCAGAGTAAGACAGGTTCCGGGGTGTCATGATGGATTTCGATCCCCGCCGCTGAACCTTCTCTATCAGTACGCATTCGTCTTTCGTAAGAGGATAGGATGCTGGCCGCCCGTACTCAAGAACTGGTGAAACATAAGAGGTGAACAGAAGTCGGAATATCTCTGGAGTCCTCTGGGAATAGGATCTCTATATAGAGCAGAACATCCTATTAGCAGCGACAAGTTTCCTTAGGGTGTCTTGAGTCGTGTGTAGGTGTAGCGGGACAATAAATTCCAAGGATGTGTTCCTGAGCAGGAAGCCCCCAATGTGATAGACACCAAAGGGGTCCGGGCACCAACTGAGACGACCGAACACAGCATGGTTAACGGGTAACAGCCAATCCATTGACCAGCAGTGCACGACGTAAGGCATACACTATCCCACAAGCGCACACACTTGCTTATTAGGGGAGGTTTCAACCTAACCCCGACTATTTCATTCTGTCACGTCTACTGACTCATTTGCATCAGATCTCATTGATATTCTTCACACGGCCCCGTTGTACAACCACACCTATCAGCCGACCAGATTCCGATCCAACAACCAACCATCCCTGCTTGATCTCATCCTCACTAACGAAGAACTGATGGTTGAGCACGTTGAGTATGAGGCCTCTTTGGGGCTCAGCGACCACTACGTCCTCCGTTACGATTTTATATACTTCACTGAAAAACGTGTCAACACGCCAACTTATACCAAACGCTGGACTGATTACGGGAAATTGAACCTTCTCATTTCCACTACCAGCTAGTCACTTGAGCCCCAATCAAGTGCCGACAGCTTGTGGTCAACCTTTTGCCTTACCCTACGTGAACTCTGCTCCACTACCACGACCTGCAAAGAAGTTTACATAAAGAAGAAACGCCCAGCACTCATCCGAAGTCGTACATGGAAGTGAATTTGCTCCAGGGACACGGCATGCAGAAACTACCGCTCAAATCCAATGGCTACTTATTGGGAATATTACCGATCAATCTTGTATGCGGAGACAAGAGGGAGCATCAGCGTCAGCTTAGGAGGAAATTTTCATCCAATCCCAAAGCCTTGTATAGTCACGTCAACAACCTTTGACAAGTCAAGCACGGTGTCACCGCGCTGACGACCTCCACAAGACTCCCAAGGTCAGCGAACGAGATAGCAGAAGTCCTGTGCCAGCAGTACGCGCCTTCTCCGTCTCATTATTGCATACAAAGATAGTATCTTCTTCGGTCTCCCCCCCCCCAACTTCCCTGAAGACCGTTCAATTCACTCCGGAAGATGTCCTGGCGAAACTCAAATCCCTGCGGCTAACGGCCTCTCCTGGCGCTGAGGGTTTCCACGCAAGGCTCTTGCGAGCATACGCTGCATCTCTAGCTTTATCCCTGGCGGAGCTGTTCATCCACTTCTCGCAAGGCAAAGTTCCCAATGATTGGGAATGTGGGACTATTACACTAATCTACAAAGGCGGTACCCGAAAAGTCCCGGCCAATTACCGACCGATAACCCTCCTCACTACGATCTTCAAAATGATGGAATCGATCTTCGCGGACGCTTGAATGGAACACACGAAGGCCCAGAGACTGCTCTCCGATTGCCAGCACGGCTTCCGTCAGCAACGTTCGTGCCTGAGTAATCTGCTACTTGCCAGGGATAGCTGGACGACTGCTGCCGACTCTGGCCTAGAAACGCATGTCATATTTTTGAATTTTGACAAAGCCTTTGACAAGGTTGACCACAACATTCTACTACAGAGACTGTTGTCTTACGGTGTTTCATGGGGTCTTGATGTACTGGATCGAGAACTACCTTCAAAACCGTACCGCTCAAGTACGCGTCGACGGAGCGTTGTCCCCCGCATCCTTGCCACAAGCGGAGTTCCACAGGGGTTGGTCCTCCGACCGGACCTTTTTCTAGCCTTCATTGATGACGTCACACCGCATTTGGAGTTTCCGCGGCTGCTATATGCGGATGACGCGAAGCTGTGGCGCAAAATTAACGTTCCGGATGATGCTCACGCAGTTCAGATGGACCTCGAGCGTCTACATCAGTGGTCCATAGAAAAAAACTTCCATTTTACACTTCGAAATGGCGCATCCTTTCTATCCGCCCTTCCGCTTTTTCCCCTATATATTTCCTGGGTACGTCTATCCTCCAGATCTCTTCAATCAAAAGAGACTTGAGTGTCATTAGCCAGATGAGTCTTTCCGTATCCGATTCCTGCCGGAAAGCAGCAGCTGCTGTTAACTGCATGGTGGGATTGCTTAAATGAGTCTTCGGGTCAAACTGACCCTAGCAACTTCCGCCTCCTCCTCTACGCTTTCCTTTGATCCCACTTAAAGTCTGCTATTCAGGCTTGGAGCCCCTGGCTGCTGAAGGACCAACGTATACTCGAAGCCCCACAATGTCGAGCAACAAAACTGGTCCGACGCCTCAAGCACCTACATTATCCACGACTTCACTGTCTGGGCCTCTACTCGCTTAAGTACCGACGCCTCCGGGGGGACCTGATGCCTGTAGTTATGATCTTATCCAACCCTGGACAACAATGTCGCTACCTACTTGCACTGCGTCAATCGTGCTCCCACCTCCGTGGCCACCAACAGGCTCACACATCAGCACGAGTGGCTGAACTACAGACGACATTACTTCGCTTCGCGAATCTGCCGAAAGTGGAACGCTCTGCCTGCCGATTTAGTCTTGGCAACCAATGGCGGATTTAAAGACTAGCCTGGATTGTCATCCGGCCGAGCTACACCGAGATATTCCCTGAGATAACTACTTGATGGAGTTCCTCTACTTTTTTCTTCCACCTAATTCCTTTCCATAGCCGTTACGGAGGGCGTGGTGGGATGTCACGCTTTGAGCCGGCGTGCATTCTGTTTAAATAACACGTAAGACCGATGAAGATACGGCTAACATACGAGTCCAACCCGCTATAAGGTTGCCTGACTTTTCATCAGACCTGACCCGAATTTTTTTACCCTATGGGTCATATAAAGCTCGAGGTTTTATTCCCATTAGATACAATGTTCCAATGAACCGGTCTAGCGTTGTCTGTAGCAGATCAGCATCATCAGCCTTGGACATCTCTAGCCACAGCTCCAGATGATCAGCATATATGAAGCAATCAGTTCAAAGCTCAGGTGGAAGATCATTGACGTAGATTTTGAACAGCTCAGGACGTAGGAAAGAGGCCTGTGGGACAGTGCTGATAATAAATGCAAGATTGAAGTAGGTATCGTTCACTTTAACTTGCATGCTTCGGTTATTCAGAAACTCAGCGACCCAGGAAAGGAGCTTTCCAGAAATGCTGATTTCCAGGATTTGAAGACGTCCAGGATGAAGTTTGTCGAATGCCCTACTGAGGTCGATGAAAAGGACATCCAGGCGATTAACGGCATTCAGCGACCTCGCCTATTTTTCTCTCCTGACAAGAGACACAGGAACGACTTCTGAAAACCATGTTCAGCACATGAGAGGATATGCAGGATCTCCAGGTAAAGATTAAGGGATCTCTTAAAAAATCTTTCTATAATTTTAAAAATTATCTTCGTCAGACAGATCAGCCAGTACACTGAGTTTATTGATTTACAGGGGACAGAAGGGAAGTCTTATGTTATCCCTTTCGCCTCCACAGCCTTATTCCAAGTCAATTTGGTAGCGTTTCTGGAAAGTAAGCATTCCCGAACACGGTTATTGGTGATTCCATTTATCAACTATTGTAATAAGCATGACGCCTTCGATTCTATTTTTCGGTATGGTTAAATACTCGCAGGGTCGTACACCGCGAATGAGGCGAGTAACAAAACTGTCTGGGGTTTCCGATGGTTCCTGTGTAAGTCAGCCAAATTTGAGGCGAGTCATGAAAAGGTTTGTACGCTGGTCCAATAACTTATCCAGCACACCTAGTGCTTTTGTTAAAGCATCATGAGGCTGGAACTCTAAAGCGTCAAATCGACGTTGTCCTTCATCAGCGCGGTGCCATAGAAACTAGTTTTCGGCCTACTATGTAGTTGGAAGCCGCAGGTAGTAGGTCAAGACAGTCTGCAAACGATGTTGTCGACTAGGCCCATGCAGTTTCGGCAGGAGGTGAAGTCGGAGCAGAGCAGTAAACTGTAGGAGGACGTAATTAAAGGGCTTAGGTTTGTAAGCCGCGACGCCTTTGTTGTATACGAAAAGTCAAACGCATGAGCCGAAGTAAGAAAGTCGCACCGATAAGCAAACTATTGTAACCTGAAACGCATCTAACTACGTAAGTACATTAGGTGTTGGAAGCAGAATGATAGACCAATAGGGAAGCAGATAAGTATGTATGTAAGTATAGATGAGACGAATTGCTACCTATACCACTCAACTCCCCCTACTACTCTTCTGTAATAAGTATGTACTTATGTGTGCCTGGAGTTCAATGAGTTGTAGAGGGCGGAAGAGAAATCCAATGTTAGCCCGGTCGCCTCCAGATCAGCACGAGAAACACGTGTGCCTTAGCGACCCAACAGTTCACAAGTGACCAGGGGAGTCGCAGATGAACAATGCTGTTCAGGCATCTTACGCAGATGGGAATCCAAAAGCCACCTGAAACTTTCCTCAGTCTGTGCGCTGACTACGGTTTCTTGGAGGCACTTCCAGTCGTTTATCACCCAAGTAAAAGGAGAGATGGCGGAGCGGACTCGGAGCATCTTCGGTTTTGAAACTTTCCAAGTGTGACCTCGTGGTAGGCCTTCTACGATGAGTGAAAAAACTGGAGCTTCTTAGTATGCGCCTGTTGAAGATGAGGTCTCCACGGCGGCGATGGTAGTAAAGTGAGAAGAGATCCATCTCTTGGAGTCGAAGAGGGTACGGGAAATCCCGAAGTCCGAAGAGAGTTTGAGCCTCGTCTCTGGACCCTTTCTATTAGGGTACATCCTAGCTTTGAAAGCGGAAAGATTACCGGTAGACCGTATTCAGGTCAGGTCAAACGGACGATAGAGGTTTTCGCCTAACGAGCGTTCACTTTCTTGTGCCGGTAAGTGAAGCGGCCCCCGGCACTTCGACGCTGAACTGACTTCTTGTTTCTGCAAAGGAATGAAGCAACAAGAGCAATCTGTGCACTTTCATGTGTCATCATCAAAATACACTACATATTCCAGTACAATTGCAATACCTATGGAAAAAGGATAGACCAACACTCATCTAATCCCCATTTGAAAGCTTCTACAGACGCACTCCACTAAATCAGAAGGAAGTTTATTCCAGAAGTTAACTACTCGGTTCGTAAAAAACTTTGCCGTGATATCCAAACGAGCTCTATGTTGTTCGAGCTTCAGGTGATCCTCGCGCAGATGGTCTGACATAGCTAACTCAAACAGATGGGTGGGACTAATACCACTAAGTCCCTTAATGATCTTAAACGTTTCTACCAAATCCCCTGTCAACCTACACCGTTCCGAAAAAAATAATCCCAAGCTACTTACACGATCTTCGTATGACTTTCCTCATTAACCTTCGATCATTCTGGTCGCAAGTTTCTGAATCTTTTCTGTACACATGACGTCACTTCGAAAGGACGATGCCCAGGCCTGAACACAATACTCCAGATTTGGCCTAATCATTGCTTCATATAACGGCAAGAATACTTCTGCTTTAGTGTTACTCAGCGCCCTCCTAAGACGAAATTTGTCGCGCTTTATTGGCAGCATGGCGACACTGTGCCGAAGGCTTAAAATTGTTCATTATGATGACAACTAGGTCGCGGGCTTCATCAGTACACCGCAATGATAGAGATCCTGTAGGAGACTGAACTGCAATTCCGCTGCCACTATTGGTCAATAGTTGACATTTATTGGCATTCAGAGGTAGATCGCATTGGCTCGACTAATTCATCACAGTGTTTATACTCTTAGCCAATGTCGCTCGGCTTCCTCTACTGACTAGCTTCAAGTCATCTGCGAAAAAGTAGCAGGGATCCTCAAGAAGAGCAGCCAGGTCATTTATAAACATAACAACAATGGACCCAGTACAGAACCTTGGGGGACACCGCTGTAGGCATGGCCCACACTAGAACTCGCTTCCCCAACACTGACTCTGAAGGTCCTTCCACGTAAGAATTCAAAGTCACAGTAATAGTTAAGGATGCAGTCCAAGCAATATCACCTTCTCAATTAACAATCGATGAGTCACTGAATCAAAGGCTTTACTGAAGTCCAAATAGCACACCTCTACTGACATCCCACTATCAAAACATCGGGTAATCTCGTCTAAAAGCACAATAAATTGGTAAGACAGACTTCTTTTTAAGAAAGCCATGTTGTTCCGCTCTAATTAGATTGTGCTCAGTCAAATGCTCACAGATTATATTTCTTGTAAGCTTTTCCTAGCACTTCAGCATGATGCTAGTCAAACTAACAGGTCTATATTTAAGAGGCACCGACTTAGAACCCCTTTGTGGATGGCAACAATGGTGACCGCCTTCCAATCACGTAGCAGCTTGCATTCTTGAAGAGACTGGTTGAATAACTCCGCGACAGGATACTGAAGGATATCAGCCTGAGGCTTAACTATGGTGAGATGTACACTATCAGGACCAGCTGATATATAAGGGTTCAAACTGGCTAGCACTGTGAAGACCTCTGGCACATTGAGAATAATTTCCCGCACTGTGTAGCTAGTTGAGCAGTGCGGCTGTGATGGAAAGCCTGATTCACTATCCTTCCGATGCAGGTTTTGGTAGACACGTAGCGGCTGTTCTACTTTATCGATGTCGTCTACAGCCTGGGTACCGTCCTCCACGGTTAGACAGCCGACCACCTTTCTTAGGGAAGCCTTTGATTGGACAATAGGTCCTACGTGAGGTGAATAGTAGCCTTAAGATTTTCGGTGTCAACCCGGAGAATGACCTTCTTACGACACTCCTCATATTGTTAGCAGCGGCCAATCTCCTTAGTGTGTCTTGAATCGTTTTTAGGTCTGATACAATTAAAACATCTAGGTATTTCTCCCGGTCGGCATTCTTGAGGAGGAAACCCCCCCAATATGGTAGGTGCCAAGTGGATCAGACACACCAATCAGAAGGACATACTTGGCATAGTGGATAAGTTAACCACACTTGGTGGACCAGTCAAGTAGTAGATTCAGCTTCGCCTGTAGTTTATCAGCAGAATAGACGTCCGAGCAAAGCTTAGGTCATCAGCATAAAACAGTCATTCGGTTTGAAGCGTTTTGTGGTCGCTGATGAACAGCTTGAAAGGTTCAGGTCCGAGGGCAGATTCTTACGGGCCCCCGCTGGTCAGTAGCGCTGACTGGGAAGGGTTTCATTCACTCGCACCTGCATGGTTCTATCCCCCAAAAGTCGGCGATCCACGAGAATAGGTGTTCACTGACAACAATTTCCCGGAGCTTGTACAGCAGTCGCTGATGTGGGACTATATCAAACGCCTTGCTGAAGTCAAGGAAGACAAGTTCCAGGCATTTGCTAACACCTATTTATCTTGCCTATTTTTCCATCGCCACCAGTAGGTTGGTAGTGCAGGAGCGCCTCCTCTGAAAGCCGTGCTGTGTAGTGGAGGTGATGTCCACGCCAGAGCAATGCTTCTGCAGAGCGCGATAGTTTGCAGGATCCAGACGATCTCCATTGTATATGGGCCACACCACCCAGTTTCCAAGCCCTCGGAATGCGTGCGAATTCTAGGGAGTGCCGGAAAGCTTGCCAGAAACAATGTGCTGAGCAACCGTCGGTACAGACCGCCTGGTTTTGATTGGCATAAATGGAGGTGTCATATATCTAAGGTGTAGGTTATAGTTTGCAATAGACTTACTAACGACAACAAACAGGTTGTGGTTACGCTGCTACGGTACAGCCGACGCGTCGGAT
>OX104071.1:60817054-60911669 GCA_944474145.2 Dicrocoelium dendriticum | reverse complement strand
GCCGGTTTGATGTAGTTACACAGGTGGAACTAGGCAAAGAATATGCCGAAAACTGGGAACTGGAGCACGAGTATAATCCACACAGGTTAGATCCAAGAGTTGGGAAGCACTGAGTAGAGCTCGTCGAACTGGTTCGTACGCGCGCACACACAATATTGTGTGGGGAGAATGGGGAGAGTGGTATGATCCATATAAAGAAAGATGTGGTGATGCAGAAGATCGAGGACCTTCAAGAAGTCTAGATAAATGACGTCAGTCCAACTATTGTATGCAATCATCAGGCTGGAAGTGAATGGCCAATGTGAATGGAAACCATGCTGCTCCAGCTTTATGATAGCTCTTTCTGGATAATCCACTAATGCCTCAGCAATGATCGCTTCCGTCCCTGCTGAGAGCGCCGGCAAGAGGATCACTGGACGATAGTTCGTGGATGTTTCAAAACCAAAGCCTCAATGAACATAAGTAATTCCCCATGATAATGTCTACGTGCACATACACACATCTTTACGATATCTGGTTGTATAGAACACCAGTTGCAACAGTTGATCTGCGGAGGTTGCTGCAACTCGGCCAAATAATGGTTCCGGAGTACACCAAGCGGATACAACATATGAAAGGGGAAAATCACCAGCCTTGTGGAATTACTCCAACGACAGTTGAATCCTTGCGGAACAGAGAGGGGAGGTGAACCTACAATTCTGAGTGTCACGGTCGGATGTCCAACATCGAGAAACGCCGGCTGACTGCATCCTGCCTTACGATCCTGTGGAGTCCCAATTTACGATAGCGCTGAGTCATGAGTGACGCTGGCGAAAACCGAAGCGGTTTGTCCTTTACTATCATGCACATCGCAGCACTGCAAGTAGGGAACATGAACAGACAAAATAAAGACGAAACCGGTCATGGGGTCTCAGTGTTTGGAGGAACAACACGAAATCTCCCCACTTCGCTTACGGCCTAAGCGATCGAATGATCGAACTTCACTCCAAAACAAACCGCGGTCCCAATGCAGCTGGCATGTCACAAGCCGGACACACGGTGGGTACTTCAAGATAAGACAATGACCTCCTAACCGGTTACTCGTGGATCTTAGTGGTCTAGCAATCGAAGTGTTAGTCGTTAATCATTAGATCCCGAGTTCCGCTCGCAACCCCACTATCTCTACCTTGTTGGGCAAACATGGATAATATCGGTCGTCGAGTGCCACCTTTTGGGCGAATAACACCGAATGTAGGCTTTGTCGTGCTAGACAGTCAATCATCCTAAGTAGTTTCCTCGCAAGGTAAACATCACAGTTTTTAAAAAGAAGGCGGATATCCGTTGATTTCAAACAGAACGAAACGGTCGCGTGGCTCATTTACATTGTCGCGATATCTGTTCAATTGAGAATAGCTACCATTAGCCTAGGTGAAATTTTTAAAATATGCCGGCTGTATAATTAAAATCAGTTCAGTAATTGCTCGATCTACCTACAATGGCATACGGTGCTTTGGCGGACAAATTAATCAACTGTAAGGCAGAGATGCGCATGTTGGCAGATGACGAATTAAATTAGACTGTAACCAGTACGTAGCTACAGGGGTGCCCACCGCCATTAGCTACGGCGTGAGTCGCTGCCGGTCGACTGCAGCTGTGTGTTAGAATCCCTTACAGCCGAAGTGATAGCATGTCGCGTTCCCGAATGTTTGACGACTGTTAAGCATGGTGTATTTGTAATTGTTTCAGTTTAACCAATATGAGACCCTTCACTAATGATTTCTACCACATTTAATATTTAGGGAGAAACTGGTCAGTGGACAGACAACGAAGAACGCCCTAAGTCGTGCGCCCATCGGATCGCGTACTACGCTGCTTGTTCCGTGAAGAACACTGGTGGACGCAACTTCGACCAACACATGGATCCAACAATCTCTACGGTTGTGATGCCGCAGTCTGTAGACTGCCGTCTACTCAAGGAAGCCGCGCCAAATGGACCATGCTCCCTTACCTGTACATAAATCCGTATCTAGGTGAAGCGCTTTCATGTACCTCTGTCTTAGAACTTTGCTTATTTTCATACCTATCTGAAACTGTCACCCGATTCAGCGCACAAGTTGATTTCATATTTTATGACGGAATTGAACGCAAGTTTTCACGCTTGTATTATACTCGACTTGTTTGGAATGATGAGTAACGTGAAACATGGGTCAGTGCATAATGTTAGAAATTACGTAAATGGCCAGGGTCAGAACTCCACTCCCAGTGATGCCGTACAGCGTTTGATCCAGAAGGGCTAGTTAATTTCATGATTTCTGCGCACGAAGGTTGCAGGTTGCCGTAGCTTATCATGTGAACTGTCTTAGATGAGATCGTGCTAAGTGTACACAAACACAGTGTGGATAGACGAGTTAAGTACATTGGTTGACAGTATCGGAAACCTCAAGTTGTTGCAGACACTGTTTGTGATATCTAAGTATTGAGTTTTCTTTTTCGACACGATGGTAGTGTCAAATGCCGAACAAGCAGACTGGTGTAAGGGCAAGAACTTAATCTAGGACACGCTCCAGGAATTAGGTTGTCGGTTGACTTAGGTGCCTGGTGTTTGTTAGAACAAACGACACTGTAGTAACCATTACACCAGGGTTGTGACGAACTGGAAAGTGCACAATCCGATTGGCTAACTGATGTGTGTGTGTGTGTGGTCAAAATTTCGTATGTTCAAGATTCTGACTTGCATGGTCAACTAGAATTAGCAGGTACTCCCATGGAGAAAAGCGACAATTTCAAGTTAATGGATGATAAACCTAACAGAGCGATGTCACGCGTAATGTGCTTTACCGAGCGCCTCCACATTGAGAAGTGAATGGGAGCATCAGACGGTAAGATTAATGCAATCGGTGTACTTGATTTACCAACCTAAGTGATAACGGAAGTATGCGGCAGAATTTAGACCATGTTTCCATAGGACAGAGGTGATGACGCCAAATCATTTCTAGAGTAGAGCGGTTCCAGTGTTGCGTGTTCGATATGTGCCCGCCCGATTCCCAGGTGATTGAATATTTTTGGTGTACTAACCCGTGTTATAAACGTCAGAGTAATTTCGACTCCTAGTCGGAACAGACGAAACGCTTTCCGTTAACTGTACCCCGTGCACGCATTAGCCGAGTGAATTTGGATCTGTATGGCTTGACAGACTTGGCCGCCAGACATGTATGCACGCAAGTTTCGACGGGATAAGAAATGCATAACGCCGCATGACTGCATTTCAGACCAAGGGAAAAGACTGGCCAATAGCAAGAGTTCGTTTGTTGACTCGGCCAAAGGAGAACATACCTTGCACACCATTACATTGCAACTCAATGACATGGCACCGCAATGATTACACTATAGGGTAGGCGAATGTCAATATGGCACAAAGTTGCCAAGCAGTGGCAGTGCCCTGAAAAGAATTCAGGTGGAGTTAGTGTGGTGCGGGAGGGTAGCTACGGTAGTGTCACAGAAGGAAGCTTAAGTGGAAACTGCGCGGTTTGCGTTGACACATAACAGCGGTGTTCTTGAGGAGAGCCCAGCTATAACATGCGCAGTTTAAGTCGCTGCAAAGCGACATCATCATTATTATCATCAATGCACATTAGCTGAGGGTAGGAAACACACCTCAGCTAATGTGCCATAATACAAAAGATAAGATACAGTCCAACGTGCTATGGTGACCACCTGTCTATGGCGACAAGCCAAAAACATCCCCAACGTTTTGTCCAATGAGTAGTGCCTCTATGCGTGAACCTATCTATGGTGACCCCCTATCCCAGTCGACTACTTCCTATCGGTCCCTTGAGTGGCCACCTTAGGTAGGTTTGATCATAATAAAATTAGACTACAATAATTCAAAAAAACAAGTAATACAGTGTTAAATATCATATTACTCATTTACTATGAGAGTGACTGGAGGGGGTGGACAAAGAAACTCACAACACAAACGCCATTGGGGCCACCTCAGCAAGTGTGTCCAACCAAACGTGTTCATCGTCCTTCGGCCCAGAGCACCAAGGGCTTGTTTAAAGAGGAAGCTATTGTGTTTTATTGCGCGACAGGCTACTGTCAGGTTGCCCTTTGGTACAAAAATCTGACTACAAGGCAGCGGGTCTTTGGCACTGGACTACAGAGAATCCGTTTGATGGAGTATGGTGTCATCCTCACTCCAATCCCCAACCTCGAGTGCCAACAGACGGAGTTTTACAGGTCTCTAATCCTTGACCAATCTGGTATGAGTGGCTCTGAAGGTGCATAGCACCACGCAGAAGAGCTCAATGGATCATTGTGGTACCCAAACCATCGCGCCACGTTAAAGTCCAGTCTCGTCGTGATGCCAGCAAAGCGACAGTATTGCTGAGTCTGCTGGGGAGGTGGGTTCAGACGAGCTCTATTCAAGTTTGAAGGAACTAGGTGAGCTGTGCAACATCCGGATATTCGATAGCATTTCGAATGCAGCACTGCGTTAAAAAAGGCAGGTGCGCGATGAGAACTCCGTGGGACATAAATCATTCGCATGATGGATGGGAGTTCGCGCTGCTTTATGCCTTAATGTGATGTCGTGTCAAGGTGCCTAACATCTTAAACAAGAGTTAGCTTGGTTTGAATGAGTTATGGATTGAATTAGTGAAGATTGGTTAGGTTTGTCGAAAGTTGGCCCTGGCGCAACCCAAAACAAAGGTCAGTGAACCTATAAACCACACCTTCACCAAGACTCATCTATCAAAGACTACGAGGATCGGTACTAGGGCCTGCGATATTCTCCATATACTGCATTGTGACCAAACATGTAAACAACGTTACATACATACAGCCGGTAAAATTGACGGTATCAGTTTCCGAATATGTTTGTTATTGTGACTGCGGATATCCACAGGATACTTGCGCCTTTAAAAGGACCACATGTGGCTTGAGCTGCACCACCCGCACATCTCATACTCCGAGTAAATCTGAGAGGATAAGACTCATAGGCATGTGAGTGGTAGCCACGTTTGAGTGGTAGCAGGTGGACACTGATTCAACATGCTCACCATTCATTTTAACAGGGGCAAATATGTACAACAGCTGTACCCAGGGTAGTGATCGATCCATCCTGGATTCAGTTGTCCTTAGAGCCTAGCACGTTCACAAACGCTATGTGCACCGTCCCAATCAGCGACGATTAGAAGTCTCCTAGAGCCAGTAATCTGGGTGCCGGTTTTCCACAAGTGGGCATCTTATCAATATTCACATCAAGCTCAGTCAGACGTTGGATATCAACTCGAAAGGACCGTTACCAGTGCACAAATGTCTCCGAACACACCGCCATCACATTGCGGCGTAAGTTGTCTGACAACCAAGTCCAGTGGAACTGACTGTATATTTCCATGAACGTAAAGCCAAACGCACAAACCTAGTGAGAGTTACCCGTCACTCGAACTCTGCATACTATGGCGAACCCAGGCTTATTAGAGTAACAATGGAATCGGGCAATGATGTAGAAAACGTTTTACTCTCTGCAAGTACGCTGGCACACGGGCATTGTAAGGTACGCATCTAACCCGAGGTCTCTTGGAGCACGTGTCAATGGAAAAAGCAACTCGGAAGAACACAGCAAGCCGAATTGTCTGGACACAAGCTGTATGTATGGCGTGCCATAAGTTCCGTCCCACTATGGGCACGATTTGGAACAATAGCGGTTCATTTGTGAAACACTTTCTTTGGACAAGTTTGTGAGATCGCTCAAAGATCGCTCACTAAATTTTAGTGGAAGCGGAGCAAAATCCTAAAACTCCTGGTTCAGTCAGAGCAGACAGCAACGGAAGTGTTAGAACCTTGGCGGGGATATCGTAAAAGTCCTACATATGAACTTCGGTTCGAAAGTTGCTGAAGCCTTGGAAATACCAGACATGAGCCTACTTGAATAAGCAAACCTACCAGCGATTAAGCGGGAGCATCACTTTACTGCTCCATCACGCGATTCTGCAGAATGTCCGGACGAAGAATGTGGCCTAACTTGGCCAAATCAGTTTGCGAAAGATGTGCCATCATCGTCCCATCAAAAAATGAATAACGTCCGACTTCACATCGGTCGGCACTCTACCACACTTGAAAGCTTTGGGCTCCTAGATACCGAAAAAATATCCTGCCTTTCTAACAATGCCCAAGACCTTTTCATTAAGATGACCGAACTGAAAGACCGTCAAATTTCGAAGCCACGCGATATCGTGGGTGTCACGGAGACACGGTTGCACAGTGGAGTGACAGACGCCAAAGTCCAGCTGCCGAACCTGTCACTCATACGAAACGATAGGTTTACGAAAGAAGGAGGGGTATTTGTTTATTACCGAAGCGACCTACAGGGAGAGGCCGTTGAGAATTCAGACTTACAGTTCGCCGATTATCTTCGATGTCGCCTGCAATTACATGGCAGAGACACCTGCCTTTTAGACTTGGTGTACCGCCCCCTAGATGTTACACGGAATGGACTGCCACCTTGCGACAGCTTTAAGATTCAATCTGAGGCGAAAGCACACACATCCTTATCATTGGTGATTCCAACGTAGGCTGTTTAGAAACCTCTGTTACAATCGGAGAACCATACAAAACAGAGTTGCAAGAGCTGAGAACCAGTGCTCCACATTGCAATCCCGTCATTATGCCCACTCGTCTCAAAACAGGTAATAGACCATCTTTGCTGGATCTTGTGTTAACCAGCAAGGAACATTTGATTGATATATTGATTGTAGAATGCCCTCTGCATCGCAGTGATCATGTAGTCATCGGTTTTGACTTCATCTGCTATGCGGAGTATCGCCAGCAGAACACAGAGATGGTGCGCACCATAACGCGCTACGGGCGCTTAGCGCAGCTGCTCGGTGCCACAATCTGGTCGTTCCTCGATGAAGACTACCCGGAAGTCGCTTGGCTTGAAGGCGTCAGCAAATTCAATCAACTGCGTACGGACGCCTCAGAAACAAGGGTTTGCAATGGGCCTAAAACCGTTTCTTTCTTAAGGAGCAGAACTAGAAAACGGATGACTGTACGCAACGCAGCCTGGCGAGAGTATAGGTCAACCCCAACGCCTGATAATTGGGACAACTGCATTGCCCGCGCAACCATAGCACTCAACTCTTCAGAGCTGACAAAGTTGCATGGCAGCAGCATAGAGCGCAAACTTTCGGCGCTAATTACAAACTGCTGTACAAGTATGTCCATGGCCGTCGAAAGGTGAGACAGGGAATTCGTGGGCTCCAGGCGACTAATGGTCCAACTACAAAAACTATAGAAGCAGCAAACGCGTTGCGGATGCAACATGCTCCAATATTTTAGGGGGTCTTCCTATCCGGCCATCTTCAAACTTTTGTTCTTCTTCCTCCGGTACAAACATACATAGCTTTTGCTGCGGAAACTGTATTACAGAAGCTGACGTCTCTACGCAAACACAGCTCCCCAGGAATCGACACCATTTGCCCAGAGGCATTGGGAGAAGCAGCAAGACCAGTGGCAAAACCTTTGGCCCAGTTCTTTCAGCGCTGCTTAGACCAGAACTATATTCCTGCAATGTGTAAGCTTGGAATAATAACCGATTCATAAATGCGGAAGCAGGACTGAGCCCTCAAACAACCGCCTAGTGCCTCTTCTCCCTGTATTGTCCAAGGTCATGGGATCCATCATTGCCGTTGCGTTGTTGTGTTAGTTAGAAATTGTAACAACATCGCTCCCGAGCAACACGGCTTATAGCGACAGCGATCGTGCATACCTAATTTACTAATCGCAGAGTAGTCGGGCCGAGTCAGCTGACGCTGGAGAGGCGGTTGCTGTGCTCGACTTGGATTTCTCGAAGGCATTCGATCGATTAGATCATCGAATTTTCCTTTACCAGCTCCAATATTATGAGATCCGTGACCCCATCTTGAGCTGGATCGCCAACTTCCTCCTGCAACAACAACTAGTGGTCAGAGTCCGGAGTTCTTTATCAGAACCCATACTAGTCGAGTCTGGTGTGCCCCAGAGCTCAGTTTTAGGTCCACGATTGTTTTCGATATTCATCTATGACTCTGCACGGACAATCGCTTCAAATTTCCTGCTGTTTGATAACGATATCAAGATATGGCACAGGATTCAGGTGGATGTCATGTAGTACACTTGCAACCGAAATGAATTGTTTAAATTGACCACCGGTACTAATGCCTCCGCTGCTCGTTTTTACTGGGCTTGGCGGGCCGAATGTACAGTGGATGTAGGGATACAAAAGCAAATGCCCATTACCTGTTCCTTGAAAGCTCATTGTTTATATACTTACCTGCTGTGTACCACGCTGTAGGCATGTCGCTCCGTTGAATACATCTGGTCCGGTTCAGCTCGCTCGTCCTCGTATTCGGCCCATTGAACATCGTGGTCTTACATGACTATCGTTTCGTACGAGTTACTGTGTTAGTTACTCGGTCGCTGATTCTCACGTGCTGTTCGTTTGCAGCCGGGACTTTTCCACCGTGCTTCGAACCTGCCCTGCGGAACATAGTGTGACCTAGCTATGGTACATAAGTGGTCAACCTGAAATCTGTTACAGTTCAACGTGGACAAATGCAAAGTACTCTCCATACGACACCATAGTACCTATTCCTACAGGTTAGGAACGCAAATTAATGCAGCGATCATCGGTCAAACGCAACCTTGGCGTGTTGGCACAGGATAGCACGGATTGTTCCAAGAAATCCTCAACGACATCGAAAACTGGCAACCGGCACGTCGGTTGGCTACGACGGGGGTTCGGACAAACAGACCGCACCATTTTCAGACAGATGCTGAATGCGTATGGTCGCCCTCATGTCCAATAGGCAATCCAAACCTGGCAGCCATGGCTGAAGTACGAACTTACTGTACTGGATCAACCTCAACTTCGGGCTTCTAAATACGTCACTGGAATGCGCCACCCTCCATACGATCAAAGGCTGAATCGTTTAGGATTATTCAGCGGGCAGTTCCGCCGACTATGAGGCGAAGATTTTATGATGTATTTGATTTTGCACAATCCAAATCATATGTGCCGCTTTTTACTGCAACCCAGCATTAACACTAAAATTAGAGGCCACTGCTTGCACTTAGCAGGACAGTACAGCCGTCTAGCGTGCCGTAGGAATTTGTTTTCCATCCGTCTGAGTCAAGCATGGAACACTGTCTTCGAATCGGTTGTTTCTGCACCCAGGCTAGCCATATGTAAAAGTCGGTTGGATGACGCACTCCGCCATTTGCATGTTGTTATTTGACGCTACGCTTCAAACTGCACCCGGGAAATATCATGAATTTATTTTTTCGCCTATTGAAGGTATAAAACCCTCGTAATACAGGGCTACTGCATTAAACATGATAAGTCAATTCTTCTGACAGTAGAACTACTAGCTGTACTTTTTGCATTAACGTTTTCCGATAACCCCCAGACTGCCCAACGGGGCTTGTAAAGTAATGCTGCTTAACCCGTATGAAATCATTGTTCAATGGACACGATTAGTTTACAATTTCATTTACCGACCAACTTCAGCGACGCTGCAGTATACGTGTCAAAAATATGTCGCTTAATTGGCCTGGGTTAGGAAATGAAACCGGACCCAGATTACTTGCTCTGCATGACACTTGACAATGCAACTTACCCATCGCCTCTTCGATATTGGGTGGCTTGCGCTGCACCATCCACAACTCGATCCACACACCAGAAATCAAATGGAAAGCAGTAGGATCCCTGAATTATGGAATTTGGACAGTAATGTGGCTCAATGCACTCAAGCACTTCCGTTACGAATAATGAATGTGAAATTAGATGGGAGCATAAGGGCATTTTGACGTAACTGATTTCGACACAAGGTATAAAGTGTCGCAACTCTGTTGACAACCCTTCTCACGTTGGTAAGAGCAAACAGCGCGCGGCTCTGTGTGTGTGCAATTAGTGGGAACAAGAGATACGAGGGAACAGCACACAGGTCAATATAGTTAATGTCAGTTAGATATTCAAAAGATGCAAAGTTAGCGATTAAGAGAATCGAAAAAACCAGGTGAACGCACCAATATTTGTGCTAAAGATAGTAAACGGAATTTCAAATTAAGGATAGTCGTCTAGTACTTTCTCCTTCAACAAGAAATTTTGCGAAGCAAAGTGGACACAGTTCACTTTAAGCAGATCAGTAATTTTTATAGTGGAATGAGGAGTAAGGCGACTGGACGATGTCCAGCGCAAACTGCAGTCAGACTAACGTGAGGTAAAGAGTGTAAGCAGCGGAATCTATGGGTTTTCTCAGTCAGCTGAATCCACAGCGCTTTCAAAATCCTCCTTAAGGAATTCATATTCCTCCATAAGTCTCAAAATAACCATTAAGCCTTTTAAGTTGCATCCAGCGGACACGAAGACCCTGAATGCACCAGTCCACTGAGTTACCAAACCCGAATCAGTCAATAGCCTACCAAGCGGTATACTCATCTGTTATAATATCTACTTACTGAAGATTGGTCGCTCAACGAACGATGCGTATCTTTAGGGGGCGTTTGTGCCGTTTTGTGAAACTTGAAAACGTTAAAAACTAACTTGAGAGATCTATGGAAGAACAAGATTTCCTCAAGGAGGAATTTTAAAGCGCTATGGATTCAATTAGCTGAGACAAAGTAGGGAACAGTCCCTTTTCCTGGTCAGCAACATCGTTCCCTTCGATCAAACGTGGTGACCCAGTTTCTCCTGTCTCCCTTTCGGCATTTGCTCATTGTATGTGTGAGCCTGTACAGTTGTGCGACTATGAGAACAGTGTAGGGTGTTATGACTTCACCAAACCTTGTCTAGCTGTATTAAACTACTGCTTCAGGAATCGACCGAGATGAGCGACAAAAACAAGGACACGCATTCTCGAGGCAGCAAAGGTGCAAGCGAAAGTAATTCACACAGAAAGTGATCCTTACTAGGTTTGTATTCGTCGGTGAGGATTCTGAAGTCGCTGATGTCGACGAAAGCACGTCAAAGGACATCATCAATGCTTACAAGTGTGAAGGCAATAATACTTGATACAACTGTGCAGAAAAATACAGAAAGAAGTTGCCTACCGATGTCGTATGGCGCACTGACGGGACGGGTGAATCACTGGTGCAGATACAACAGCGGGTTAAATAGACGGAGATCTGGATTTCCATATCTAAGGTCTTCCACTACCTCCGAAGAAGGCTAAACATCAGGCTCAATAAGTACCACTACCAGTTAGACCGCGTCAACTGCCATGATGATGGCAAGCCGGTAGATTTTCGCTTTAAACTTCTTGGTACATGTTAAATCCGCCAGTTTGGTTCGAAAAGCGTCCACTATAACATAAAATTGGCATATTTTCAGGAAAGGAAACCGCATCGTTAGAGGCGGCCTGCTAACTAACCTCTGTCTCGCTGTCCTCTTCAAGTTCAGCAGCAGAATAAGGACGCACTTCATGCAGTTCTGCTGCGTTACCCCTTCAAAGCTCTTTTGAACGAGCGCACGTAGCAGCTCGTCAGGCGTCAAGTTGGTCCGTGTGCGTCTGTCCGACACTTGCATTTTCAAAACACGATTTCCGCTGGGTGTATCATGTGGAGCAGGGTAAAAAAATGAGCGTAGTGCAAGAACTAAAGATGCCAAGTGCGTTGTTTACTATGGTAAAAGCGATGACCCATAGTCATCAATGCTGACCAAAAAAACTCCCGCTCATTTGTGCGCTTTCTACCGGAGACGCTGTGGCGCGCACTACTTCTGTGTCTGCTCCTCGCGCGTATACATTTGCTGTTGATAGGCGTACCTATTCTGTTGGACTATAGTAGGTTCGGTTGTTGCCCCATCCTGTTCTGATCCAACAGAACATCCTATACCACCACTTTCCTCTTATTCAGTTAGTTTGCTTGTCAGCGAATACAATAGATCGCCACAGAATGCTCCCGCCAATGTGGGTACCACCTTCTTCACCTTAGAACTCCCAATATTCCGCCAGCTCCTATGCCCATATAAAACGCACAGAGCTATAAGCTTCCTTCTTCTTAACACTCGTGCCCTAAAGAAGCAAATGCATTGTCTTCGCCTTGTTACATATTTGTCGAACCCTCAAACGGTCCCCGTTACCGAAACGTGGTTTATTGACCAGACACCAGAACAACATAACTATATCCCAGGATAGCGTCACTCCTAACCAATGTAATAGTCGAGGAAGAGGTTGCGTGATGTTCATGGATGAAATCATTCCCGCCTCACTTCTGGTTGAGCCCATGCTTAACGGCTTCGCTGGCTCCGTTTTGATAACGGTTGAGATAAATCAGCGCAGCTTCCTCACAGGATGCATCTACAGATTCCACCGTTGAAAAACAGAAATCCATGTTCTCGCGAATCTATTCGATTGCATCACAGAGTATCCAGTTAAGTACAAACTAGTCGGAGGGGATTTCAACATGCCAAAGTATCGTGAGACACTTGTACATCCCACCTAGGTCGCTTGAGTTTGTTTCAGCTATTTGCTCACAAGGCTGGGCACAGCACCCTACCGTGCGGCCGCACTGTAACTCGTCTCTCGCTTTGCCCTTTGTGGCCACTCCAATTCTCCTCACAAAATATTGTGCATGCGCTCGTTCGAACCAGTTCGACGAGCTCTACTCAGTGCTTCCCAACTCTTGGATCTAACCGGTGTGGATTATACTCTTTCTCCAGTTTCCAGTTTTCGGCATATTCTTTGCCGAATTTCACTTGTGTAACTACATCAGACCGGTCTTTCGGAAAAGATTTTGGTCTCATTCGGAAGAAGAAGCTGAGGGCTCCCAAACTACGCGGCAACCATCCCTGCAAGTTGCGGCATAACAAAGTTACAGCCTTTTTGCTCCGCTCGTCAACTGAGCAGCTCTCAGGAAGCTTATCAGCGCTCCACCTGCATCGTCGCTTAAGGCAGGCCGATTAACACACGCTGCCGCTTTGTTTGTGTGTGTACCACTGCAAGTCTGTTGATCGCTGAATCCGACAGTCTGCGCGTTACGACCCCCATCTGCCCCTACGCCTGACCTTGGTGCGGTCGAACAACTCTCAGTTCGTGTGCGTGTTCTGACCTATTCGTGCGTCACCCCTAGCGCAAAATACACTCACCAAGGCTTTGTTGTAAACAAGAGGACAACTAGCATTCCTATGGTTCAGCGTCGCCTATGTTGTGCAGACAACTGCATTAAAGTCCTTAAGATCAGTATCACCTGTTCCAGCTGCATTAAATCGTACTGCCCGCAATGTGCAGGCAAATCTGTCCAAGAAGTAAGACAGACAAACCAAGTTGCTGACACAATTTGGTTTTGCCCATCATGTCAAGTGATTCCAGTTGTCAACTGTTTATCATTGCTAATGAAAAAATGCGATAGGATGACTGAAATAATCGCACAATTTGTAAATACTAAGGTCGCTCCCTCGGAGGTAAATATGGCCACGATAATACCTCACCCGGTCAAAGTTAGTTCTGCGTCTAAACCGAAGAAAAGAGCTAGACGATCCAACCGCACTGCAGCGTCTGTGACTCTAAACCCACTGAGTCACCTCACTCCCATCAGTGGGCAAGCCTCAAACATGCCTGCGTCCACTTCTCCAACCATAAACGCTTCACTTGGAGATTCAGCCATGACACCGATAGCTCACAGCCGAAGGAAATCCGGTGCAGATAACAAGCAGGTAACGTACGCATCGATTGCATCGACAAACACACCGGGAGCGACACACACAAGTTCATCTTCAGTACCGAGCACGCGTGGCCCAAAGCAGCTTTCACTGTCAAGTCCAGTGGTGCCCTCTAAACAACCTGAATTGCCGGCAAAAAGTATAAAGCCAACACTTGCTAGACAAAACCACGCTGCGCTAACTCTCGTGTGCACCAATGTTCTCGAATCCAAATCTGGCACAATAAAAGGCAAGTTGCAAGACGATCGCAACCAGTGGAGTTCCATCTGCGAGGCGATTGGTATTCGGGTTGAGCCTGCAATGCTGCAACGCGTAGCACGTCACCGGACCTCAGTGCACTCTGGTGAACCTCGAATTCTTCGAGTAACTCTAAACTCAGCAGATGAGACAGAGGCTGTCCTGTTCTCAGCAGTTCGTCTTCGCAACTCACCGAGCGGAGTGCGCATATTACCTGATCTACCTTGGAAAGACCGCACAAAAGAAGCAGTGGAGCAACGCGGTATTGCTACTAGGGATAGCAAGAAAACAATATTTGTTCATGGTGTTCCCGAGCTCCTGCATGCTTTTGATCACGATGCACATACACATGACCGAGAACAGTGGTGCTACATCCGCGAAGCACTCTGTGTTAACAATGTTATTGCCAAATCCCTAACAAGAGTTCCGTTGTCACCTAACTACAAGGGCTGCGGTCCTAGGCTAATGAAGGTAATACTACACTCTGAGGGAATGACGCAAGTTCTGTTGGATAGCTGGTTAAAGTTTCGAGCTAGGTTGCCAACAGAAATACGGCTAAAGGCAGCAGGCGAACGACCAAAAGTCGGAAGAAATTCGATGGAACTTGCAAATCCTGCAAATTCTTTATTTGCACAGTCCTTCTGAGAGATCGACATAACAGCGCCCACGTCACACAGGAGGACCGAGCACAGCACGAGTGAAACGACTGTTCAGGAACGCTCAATAATGTCATGTAACACGACTGAAATACGCAAACCAAAAAACGATTAATTGCCGGCCACCTAACGGCCGGCTTAAAAGCGAACACAAACTTGACATCCACCAAGGAACTCCTAACCACAAAAGCCCTATCTTGCATGTACACAAACGCTCAAGGCCTTCGAAGCAAGTTGGCCGAACTTAGAGAACTCCATGCCTCACAACCACGAGACCTCGTCTTGATTACAGAGACATGGTTAAACCCTGAGATAACCGACTGTGAGATCAAGTTACCCGGTATGTCGCTGCTTCGGACCGATAAAACCGGAATGGGTGGCGGTGTGATTCTTTACTATAATATAAGCCTCCGATGTGAAGTTATCGATCACCCAGAAATCCGAGCTCCCGATTCGCTTTGGTGCCGCCTTTGGTTGCGAAACAAGGACACATGTCTACTAGCCGTGGTTTATCGCCCACCAAACTCAACGTCGGAAATGGACTCCAAACTGTACCACGTTTTTCAGTTTGCTTTGAACAAGTCCTACACCCACCTTCTTATCGCGGGAGACTTTAACGTGCAAGACATAGAAACGCCGGCAACTGACGGTACGCAGTTTAAAGCCTGTTTGCAAGAACTTATTGCTATCCACCCTCTTTACAACCACGTAACCTCTCCCACCAGATTTCGAACTTCTAACAAGCCGTCGATACTAGATCTCTTGCTAACTAACGAAGAACTCATGGTTGGCGGGATAGTTACAAGCACACCACTGGGTCGTAGTGATCATGTCACTCTACTCTTTGATTATATGTGCTATACCGAGTACCCGGAAAAGGAGGAGGATAAAGTGCACACTGTCACGCACTACAATGTGTTGTCCAAGCTTGTTAAGGATACATCTTGGACTTTCTTATTCGCATGCCCTCCAGATCTGGCCTGGGATATGTTTACAAGGACTTTGAGCACACTGGTAGCGCAAGCATCGGACAGAAGTCCTTCCAACCCAAAAACAGAGTAAGTCAATTCTGAGGAGCAGACACGTAAATGTATGTCCCGGAGGGATTTGGGCATGGCGAAATCACCAGGGTTGCCCGAATGCCGAACCTGGACTGCATACGTGGACACATCGTAACTTCTGTGTGAAACTGATCCGCGAGGACAAGGTCACGCATCAGCAGAAGTTAATGAAGCGATTCTGCACTAACCACAAACTCCTGTATAGGCACATTAACGGCCTTCGAAAGGTAAAGCGAGGGGTTCCGGCGCTAGTCACAGCTGATGGATACACGCGGTCAGCAATGGAAGCAGCTGATCTCCTACGGCTTCATTACTCTCAAACGTTCCAACAAGTGTCGAGCCCAAACATTCACTTCATTTCTAATACTCCAACATCTGGTTTAGAAAACATCACCTTCACTACGGAGGCTGTGTTGAAGAAGTTGTTTTCCTTGCGTATCCACAGTTATCCAGGAGCTGATAACATCCGTCCAAAGGCTCTACAGGCAGTAGCTAGTGATCTAGCAGAACCACTGGCTGTTTTTCTATCAGCGATGTCTAGAGGAAAACCTTATTCCACCAGTATGGAAGCAAGGGGTCATCACTCCTATCCATAAAGGAGGTAACCGCACTGATCCTGCAAACTACCGTCCAATACATTACTTCCCGTACTATCCAAAGTGATAGAGTCAATCGTCGCAGACGCGCTGATGCAATATTTGGAAAGCCACAATTCATAGCCCCAGAGCAACATGGCTTTCGTCAAAAGCATTCGTGTAATACTAACCTATTAATTGCACGTAATAGCTGGACTGAAGCTGTTGATGATGGAGTTGGAGTCGATGTCATCTAAATGGATTTTTCAAAAGCGTTTGATCGTTTAGACCATCGAGTTCTCCTTCAGAGAAGCTTCGGAACTACGGCATTACTTGAACAATAGTGCGCTGCACACTCCATTCCCGCAAACAGCATTATATGGTGCTAGGGTCTCCACTTCTCTCATACTCAAAAGTGATGTCATTGAGCCCGGCCTTGAAGGACGATCAGATGCCAAAAGGTATCATGGGCAGAGATTGCGTCCAGCTGAGCGCATTGGCGGCGCTGCGTGAAGCTTGCAGCTGTCGGTGAAAACGTTCTACCAGGCCGCTTGCCTGTAAAGGACAGACGTTAGTACGAATTCGTCTGCATCTGAAAACCTTAAGAAGATAGTTGAAAGCCGAAGCTTCGAATAGTCGACCGCGGTTGGTTGTCACTGTGGCTGGACAGCCAGTTGAAGCGACCCAAAGGTCGACAAAGGCACGTGTAACGGTTTCCGCAGCTACACCAGAAATGGGGACGGCTTTTGGCCAAAGGGCGTAACTCTCGATCATGGACGAAAAGTACACCATTCCTTTAGACGGGGCCAACGGTCCCACTATGTCGAGATGGACATGGGCGTGTCGCTTTGAAACGGACGGGAAGCAACCAAGTGGAGCGGATACGTGCAGCTGGAGCCTGGCTTGCCGGCACGTGAGGCATGTGCTTACCGAACTCGTACGATCACGTTGCAGCCCAGGCTAAACCTATCGATCGGATGAGTTTGACTGTGGCTTTAATGCTTGGATGGGAAACGTTGTGAAGCGTAGCAAAAATAAGACGGCGAAAATTTTCTGGAACGACGGGTCGAGGTCGTCCTGTAGAAGCGTCACTTAAAATTGTGCCATCGGATGGTGGCAGATGTGTGGGGATATCTTAAGAGAAGAAGAAACTGCTCTGTAGAATGTTGATCAGTTGATACGCAGCTGCCATAGCAGATAGATCAATTACCTGCTGGGCGGGGTTAATTGCAGCCACACTTGACAGAGCATCAGCGACAACCTCCTGTTGACCAGAACTGTATCCAATATCGGTTGAAAATTGGGCGATGAAATCCAGCTGAGGAACCTTACGGGTGAGTTTTGAGCGGATTGAATTCAAAAGGCGAAAGTTAATTTCTTATGGTCGATGAAGATGATGAAGTGATTACGTTCGAGGAAGTGTCGGAAGTGCCTGATCCTCGAGTAAACAGCCGGCAGTCCTCGGCTGATTATGCTTTATTTAGGTTCTGCTGATTACAAGCTGCTCTAATAGAAAGCAAGTGGCTTCCAACATTCATTAGTCATCTGCTGTAAGACCGCGCCGATAGCGGTGTTCGATGCATCGACGGCTATGCTAAGCGGCGCTTTGGCATCAAAATGCTGAAGCAAAACTGCGGTGGCTAAAACAGCGTTACTGGCATTGCAAGCTGCAATAGCGACGGGTAAGTTCTACCCCCGGTTCTTACGGTCACGGAGTAGGTTGGTAAGCGGGCTGAGTAAATGAGCGCAATGCGGAAAAAATCGTCAACAGTAATTGAGGACGCCGTTAAAACGGCGAATGGCAGCTGCCGTGTTTGGCAGTGGAAAGTCACAGACAGGTTGGACCTTGTCGTCCAAAGGCCGAATGTCAGGTTGCTCAATGCGATGACCATACAACTCTATAGACGGCTGCTGGAAGATACACTTGTCTAGGTGCCAGTGATACTGTTGGCAGCGCGGCTTTCAGAGAGGATTTTGTGACGCTCTCAATGAGTGGCCTCGGATGCACTGGCTACTAATATATCGTCGATATAAGGATAGCCAAAGTATAATCCACGGGTGACGGAATTTATAAAATGCTGGAATGTTTGCGGGGTATTGCGCAAACCAAATGGCATGCGAAGAAATTCAAACAAAGCAAAATATCTAATAACAGCGGGTTTTTTATGTCTTCGTCGGGGACCGGGATCTGGTGGTAAGCGTGTACCAGGTCAATGTTCCAGAACCCATGGGCACCTCGTATGTTTGCCGTTATGGCCTGAATGTGCGGTATGGGATACAGGTCGAGAACGGTTACGTGGATCAGAGCGCGGTAGTCGCCACCTGGACGCCAGCTTCCTGCCCTTTAAGCACCATGTGAATCGGTGACGCAAACGGGCACATTGGTGGTCTAACTATACCTAGTTCGAGCAGGTGCTCGAATTCGGCTTCAGCGCTACTAAGTTTAACTAGTATAAGTCGTCTGGCGTTAGCCAAAACGGGCGGTCCTTCCGAAAGGATATGAGGTTTCGCGGCATCGGTTACAGCGCGCATCGGAGTGACTGCGAAGCAGAGCAATGAACAACGGACGAGGAACATTTGCCCGATGGGTACGCTCATCTGAATCGCTTACAAGGGACGGATTGCCAAAAGTCTCGGGCAAGGTCCCAATGACAGAGAGACACGTTAAACGGTCGACGAGACGGTGTGGCTTTGTAGCTAAAACAAGTCGTAGCTCCACAGAAAAAAGAGTCCAAGGATGGATGTTTGAACGTCTGCGATAAGAAATACACATTGAATAGATCATCCTAAGTCAAGAGTAAGCGTGCGCGAGCGTTGAGCATACACTAGGATGATGGTTCCGTTAGCTGCACACAATGAGCTAGTCACCTTCTCAGTAACGTCAGCGGGATCGCGTAGGATAACGCTAACTTCTGCGCCTGTATCAACTAAGGGGAGTAGCCCCGTTTTCCGGTCGGTACCGAAGAAAAGGCGGCTGCGGTGGCCAGGGGCGTCCTTCGTCCCTAAGTACTGGTCGGTCCGTTTCCCTGTGTTTGGCGCTTAAAGGTACAGGGGAACGGTACGATCTGGCTTGCGGACGAACTCGCTTGTGGTACCAGTAATAGAATGGTTTAGGCGCGGCCCTCGGAGAGGAACGAGAACAAGTTCGGCTTTTAGGACGCGATCGGGGGTTAGTTGTGGAAAGTAAAATGTCTGCGAGTCGCTTATTAAGCTCGGCCATCTGCGCCTTAAGTTCCGCAGACTCAGCACCAGAGATCGCTTGGACCTGCGAAACGGGCCTAACATTCCCATATACGGCCGGCGGCGTCAGCTAACCGGGACAGTGCAGCATCGCCATTAACGGAAAGTAGTGACACATCTCACAGGGCAGTCGTTGTAACCACATTTCCCGAAGAAAATTGTCGTATGCAGTGGTGGGTTTTGCTAGGCTCTGCATTTTCCCTCAAAACTGAGACAGCTTAAAGTCACCGAGTTGGGTTTCGTTTAGGTGTTTGGCTAATCCTTGTCGGCCGGACGAGCCTGTTCTTTTCAGAACTGCGGCTGTACTCGTTTCATAAATTTGCTGATCCTCGGCCAGGTCTAGAACGTCATCCCGGTCGTCGAAAATATGCGGTGGGAGCGCGGCTACGACATGGTGGAAACTAATGTAACTGGACTTCCTATCACGTAAAGGGAACTGCGATTTTATCTGCTTGAGCCAGTCCCTAGGATTAGTCTCGCGAAAAGGAGGTATAGGGAGACTAAATGTTCTAACCTGGGCGTCCTCATCTGGATTTGTAACTTCCATGGTGAAAATCACTGAGCTAACGGAATAGACACCCAAAAGTAAAAGTATAGAAAATTAGAAATGTCAACGAAAAATGTGGCCGAATATAAAAAGAAAAGTAAGACTTAACAAGTGTAAGTGCATCACCGATTATAAGTCGATGTCACCAATTATAGCGGGTTGGTCTAACGCTCTGTTAGATACAAATTTGAATGGCCACCCGAAGGCGTGCGGCAGAACACACGAAAATAGGATAAAAATGTTTACTAGAAGGTTCCGAAGTGTTAAGACTAAAAGTAAGCCACCGGAAGATGACCAGATACGGAGTGTGTGGTAGGGAGCTGAGTGCGATCGGAGAACCGACGTTCGTTTTGAATTCCGCGGACAAAGTCCGGAGGTTGTTGGTGTTTCACATACAAACACGTGCACCATACAACCATGCAAACTTAAAGGTTGCTTAAAGGTTGCGTGACCAGGCTTTACCACCAGGTTTCCCTGGCATTACTGTCAGGAAGCTAATCAGAGTTGGGAACGTTCAGGGTGGTCAACCAAATGCTCGCCCCCGTCTGCTTAGGGTGGTCTTCGCCACCCCAGAAGAGCGCAGGGCCTTCCTGAGCTCTGCCTTCAAGCTCAAATGTACCAACGTTAGTGTGCAACCAGACCTTCCGTTAGCGGATAGGTTACAGTTAAAGGAAGCCATGAGAGATTTAAAAGCCCGGCGTGCAGCTGACGAGCAAGGTCTCCCATTGGTGGGTTTTCAGCTGGGCAGCCGGCGGTCCTTTTCCGCCCTGCCAGACCATATTCTACTTACACATGACCCATGGCTGGTCGTGCCGAAGCCCTCCAAGTAATACGTAGTAAAGTGAGTAGCCTGCGGAAAAAGATGTGCGAGGTGGGTCTGCTGGTAGACAAATCTCATCGAGATATACTTGCTATCACTGGCACCTGGCTGTCTGAGGAAGTCACCGATGGCGAAATATACATGCCTGGCTACGCACTGTTCTGCGCTGACCGCTTAATTGGCCGTCAAGGGTGTTGTAGCTCTTTATGTTAGTTATCACATCGACGTATTGAGGACCAGCGTTTTTCAGTCGCTCTACAAATCTGTTGAGGCTCTCGCAGCCTTGATTTGCGATTCCTCGGTTCAGGTTACGATCGTTTTAGTGCATAGAAGCCCTAAGAGCACATCCAATGGAATCAGTAAGTTAATACGCACGCACGTAGTGAACAAGTGTCTGGTGCTGTGAGACTTCAACCTCCCAGAGGTTTGTTGGGATGATCTAGCTTGCAGTTCGGTTCTGGAATCGTTCGGTATATAACTGCTGGACTTATTTCACTACACAAGTTCCTAGACCTCCCCACTATGTATATGAGCAATCAGCAGCCATCCGTTTTGGAGCGTGTTTTTGCTAAGTCACTTGACTTTGTAGCTGACATTAACTACGACTCGGCTCTTGGCGCTAACGATCACGTTTGCTTGGCGTTCCGGTGTACCCTTATTAGGCCTTGCCAAGCTACTGCCAGTTGTGCCATTTGTGCCGCTGGCTTCCAAGCGATGCGTGATAAATCTAGATCATCGCCTTGTTTGATAACTGAAACCGACACTGTTCACATAGCCCGGGAAAATCTTAAGGCTCACATCATCGACATTTCTGCAACTCACATCCCACTGGCAAAAAGAAGGGAATAGCGAGCTCAGCATTCGTGGATAGATTCCGCGGAGTGGGGCCTGCTAAAGAAGCGGTCTAGATGCTAACAGGCATAGCGAACAGCTCCGTCGAACAGCACGGTTGACAAGGATCGGTTGATTTGAAATGAGTGCAAGCTGCATCTTAGGTTGGTCCGGCTTCAGTATGGAAGAGGCTTAGCTGATACTGCCTCAAAAAATCCCAAGCAGTTTTTCGCTTGCGTTAAACGGCGATGTGGTGCAAACTCGCCCATACCACCATTGCTTCGAGGAGATGGGACCCATGCCTATAGCGACTATGACATGGTATGCGTGCAAGGTGAGCGGTACTCAAGCGTCTTTGTCCGCGAAAAAATACTCCATGCAAAGGATTAGCTTCAAAGGTCTCTGAGGACTGTTGGCTGGATGAAAACCCTGTAACTGAGTCCCAAGTTCTCCGGTTGATAAGAGAGGTAAACTCAACTAAGGCTTCCGGACCAAATTCGGTTCATCCAAAATTGTTGCAAGAATTGGCAGTGGAACTCATTGGACCTCTGACTTGTGTGTTCAAGAAGTCACTCAACAGCTGTGTCTTGCCTATCGAAAGGAAGTAGGCTGTTGTGTGCCAGCTTTTCAAGTGCGGTGACAAAGACCTACCGGCTAATTACAGGTCTGCCAACTTGACTGGCGTTGTCGTTAGGTTTTTGAAAAATTATTACGAGATATATTGGAGGAGCAGTTAAATATTTTTCAGCTGCTTAGGGTCGAGCAACATGGTTTTTGCAAAGGATTTTCGTGTTAGACGAACTTGCTGGTAGCTTGTGTGAGCTAGCTGAAGCGGAAGACAGTAGACATGTGGTGGATGTGGTGTTCATCAACATCACCAAGGCCTTTGACACTGTCCCTCATTCGCGACTCTCACTGAAGGTGAGGTCATATGGCGTATCCGGTCGCACTTTCTAGCGGGTTTTAGCTTTTTTGGATGGACGCCAACGGTGTATTCGTGTGGCAAGCAGTCTTTCGTTTCGAGAAAGTTACTTAGCGGCGTTCCGCAAGGCTCTGTCCTAGGTCCGCTGCTTTTTTCTGTCGACGTGAATGGCTTTCCGAGGGAGCTTAAGGTAACACCGCTTTTATTTGCTGATGGCCTAAAGCTCTGGAATATGGTTGATATCCCTGAAGGTCCTGTGGCTCCTCCACAAACTCTGAATAGGCTCTGGGAATGGTCTGTCTTGTTGTTGCTGCCCATAAACCGGGCGAAGTGTGGAGGGCTGCGTATCGGAGTGTCTGCATCCTCCAAAAGTTATGTGCTCGATCGGAGTGAACTTCCACACGTGACTTATCAAATTGAGCTAGGTATCCACCACCGTTTCACACTATACTCTGAAGACAACTGGAAAAAGGCGGCTAGTAAAGAGTTCCGAATGTGGTGGTTAATCCGTCGTTCTTTCGGGATATTAACCACTGATATATTTGTGAAGTTCTTCTCAGCGTTTGTGCGACCCCACCTAGAATATTGCGTCCAGGCCTGTCCACCATGCCTTGTCCGGGACAAAATGGCACTCGAAAAGGTGTTGCTTGTCAGTACTAGATTGGTCAATGGGCTACGAGGACAAACGCACCCCGAACGCCTACTTAGTTTGGGGATGCAGTCAATGCACTATCAAAGTATTAGCGGGGACCCAATCCTAACCTACCGTATTTTGACTGGGAAGGTTGGCCTTGATTTGTCCTGGCTATTTAGTCCTGCTAGATTATCTGGTCTCCGCGGACATAGTATGAAGGTAGACAAAACGCGGTCTGATCAAGTTAGAGCAGAGACACTGTTATCGAGTAGAGTCATCGAGCGCTGGAACCTGATTCCAGAAAATGTTGTCAAGGAAACTACGGTTAAGGGGTTTGAGCCTCAACTAGACGCACTTGGTTGGCAACACGAAACTTTCCTTTTTCTGACTAATTCCTACCTTCATACCTCAATTTGGTTTTCTTTACTTTTCCTAGCCATTGGTATAATTCTCTTCTTTTAACTGATTTCCCTTACTCTCTAACCTTGGATTTCTCCTCCTCTGTTACTTAATTCACGTAACTGACATAGCAGGGGCAGCTGGTGTAAGGAACATGGGAAGTAAATTGGTGGACCAGGGTGTTGTTCTCGTGGTTTCTTTTTAGACCCATCAAGAAGTCCGAGCACCCCTATCAACTCCTGCATCGACGACCCGCTTAAAAAAGAACACTTAAGGGATTCATCCTATCGTTCCAACCCCACTTGAACTTGAAATGGAACATGTAATTCCCTAATAGTTGAGAATACTTTGCTTCCATAGAATATAGCATTGATCTACACATCAATCGGGGGTCTCCAGCTCACTACAGGCTACTCGAGACAGTAAAACGCAGTTGCAGTTAATTTTGAATCCGCGCACACTACGTACTACTGGGTGGCTTCGGACAGCAGGAATTCCTTATAAAGTGGACAATTTAGAGGTTATTTTGAGAACCATTTTGCAGGAAAGCCGAAGGATGCATTTGCCCCTGGCTATGGTAGTTACGAAATTACTCCCTTCACCAAATGTGCGTAAAGTGGCCAAACAGCGAGAGTTACGCGCTAAGATAGCAGAGCAGAGGAGGAGGGCAGGACAACCGTGGATTGTGCTTGAATACGGTGTTTTACTTGGATAAACACAGTAGGCGCTTTTATTTTTCGTAACAAACATCAATAAAATTCGCGTGTTAAAACACCATTTTTACAAGAGTAATGTTATAACGCTTGGTCATTACAGGCAGGAGTAGTGTTAATAGCCGTTTTCAATATTGTTGTTCAGCAACAATTTTTGCTAAGCTGCGTTAAACAAGACGTTTTTACTCCTCGACTTGACTGGCTAGTAAATAATTACCTAGTGCACCTGCGGGCTTTCAAGGCCGTGGTGTGACCTCTGGCCGGTGTCTCGCTACCATGCCTGCTGCGCAAAGGGTGTGCTTTTTCTCTCTGAGATGTAAGTACTTACCCTTGTCTTACTACTATTTAGGTAGCCCTAATTTTAGTATATTGCACATGTTACCCCTTACTCGTTAGTTTGTAAAGCAAAGGAATAGCTTTCAAATTAAATTTCTGTTGAGATGCATAGTTTTACGTGAAGAACACAGCGGGACCTAATAGTGTAGCATTGGTGATCATTAAGTGGTTGAGTAGGTCGAATTTTAAATGTTCTGGAGTTTACCAGAGATCTGCAGAGCCCTGATTTCTTAGGCGACGTGATGCGTTTATTATGTGGCCTGTTCCTGACTTAATTGTTAACTTATCTATGGATAACTCAATATATGGTTTCCCTGTTATTACTGCTTTGTTTGATTTTGGATTTGTCACTTCACGCTGACGTATTCTGACTGGTGAACTCTAATTCAAAGTCCAGTTGCATATATATTCCCTCTTGCACGAGTGTCCGACGAATGTCACACGAGCGTTTGATTTGCGTCTGGTCTGAGACACTACTAGACATTTTCCTGACGCAACTCGGACACAAAAAATCGCGGTATACCGATTGTGAAGTGCCCGCAAATCAGTACACACGCTAACAGCCGTGCAAACCACTTGCCGCACTCTGTTGCGTGCCGTTATTCATTTGCCAAAAGCGATTTACTTGGACTGCTCCTTGCAAATTGCTCATTGCTGTTGGTTGTCAGCGAATCTTTGGTTCTTCTGGTCTCGGTGTCTGCTCTTTCACAAAGAATCTGTTATCATATCCCTGGAGTTCACCTCGGCTTTGTGACGCCACTTGCGCTTTGTTGAGTCCATTTCAATACATACATGCCACACTTGATCTTTCGAACTGGTGCTCTCGACGATTGCATAGCGGACCACTGCCAACCGGCCCACAGCTCTCTTACATCCACCACTTTCCGACTCCTTACTATGAAATGGTTGTCGAGTGTTGTCCAGACTCGCCGTTTTCTTTCTCTGGCGTTTTGGTGGCTATATGCAGAAAAGCGATGTCTCTCAGCAGTTTCAGACTCATCTGAAGGCATGCAATGCGATATATGTGGCCCTTGGCTCCATGAGGCCTTCACTGGCCTGGATCCCATGCAGTATGACCTTCTGGCTAGTAGCAAGAACACATTCTACAGTTGTCCTGGCTGCTGTGTGCGTAGTATTAAGCGTTACACGCCAGTAAAGAGCTGTCCTGTTTCTCCGGAAGACCTGATGTGTTTGCTAGATAGGAAACTTGATTAGATTATAATGTCAGAACCGCTCAGCACTTCTCCGTCAGGAGACAGTGGAAGATACTGGCAAGCCGTCAGACTCGACATCAGTTTGTTCACCGTCTACTATCAGTAAACCAATTAGTAACGAACTGTCAGGTATCGCGTTTTATTCGGTTGTTTGCGAGAGCGAAAAGCGAGTGTCTACCCTTGTCAAATAAAAGCGGAAGAGGGTTAAAAAGGTGGCAAAACTCAAGACTGACGTAGGAGGTACGTCGTGTGCCCTATCCCCATCCCCTCACTTTCTACTACTGCTGTCTCGTTGCAAGTAGTCGTCTACGCTATTGCAGCCTATTAAGTCGGACGCTAAACCGAAACCGCCAGCGTCCACGGAGCGTTCGGTAAATACTCCGCGTCGCGGAGACTCGTATACTGAGTACATTTTCAGGAATTCCACTTGGTCATCATTTCTTCGAAAAGTGTATGCTGGATGACATCAACTGGTTTAGAATATCTGTTACCAAACTCCTGCCACCCAGCTTACCCGGCGTGACTATGCGAAAACTTACCAGACTTAGTAACTTGCCGGTTGACATGTCTGGATTCCGCTTTTAAGCTATAGGACACGCGTTATTGTACACCCATATCTCTCTTTGACGGAGAGGTCAAAATTGCGGGAAGCTGTGCGAGATCTTAAAGCCCGTCTTGAAGCATTAGAAAAGGGTCTCCGTTTCGTGATTTTCCGGATTGTCATCCGGCGGTCCACTTCTGCCCTACCAGGACCGGTTGATGGCGCTCGATCCCGGGCTGATGATGCCAAATCCCTTCATGTGATCTTCAGTAGTTTATGTAACCTGCGAAGTCGGTGCTCTTGTCGACGACTCCCGTCAAGATGTATTCTCGTTCACTGATGTTTGGTTATCCACAGACGTCACGGACAGTGGAGTGTGCCTACCAGGCTACGCACTGCTGGGGTGTAACCGCACCTAAGATTGTCGCGGCTGCAGCGTTGTTTTGTGCGTCAGCTACCCCCTTACTGTCTTTAGGACGTACACCGCTCACTAGATGGTTCTGCTAAGGCACTCGTTTATTTGTGTACTGTATCCGTGCAACGTATAGAAGCTCCGATATCGTTGCTAGGGGTCTCATTGATTTCCTCCGTGCACATTCGGCAAGTACATGTTTAGTGATGGGTCGGCCGGTGGCCGAGTGGTCTGCGCGCCTGGTTTGCAACCATTAGGTCACCGGTTCTAATCCACGTAGAGGTGGGTGTCTTTGCGGTCTACTCAGGCCACTCGCGATTAGTGGTGGTCGCGTGGCAGCGAAGCGCCGTTAGGGCATACAGCTGACGATTCGTTTTTTATTTTATTCAGTGCTCTTTAAAATTCCTGATATTGACTGTCAGAATTTTTCCTGTGATGCTGTTTCAAGGTGTTTTGCTGTTGAGCTTCTTGCTCTAGCCTTGCATGCTCCCTCACACCAGTTTGTTGATCGGTTCATCAGATTCATGATGGGTCAAAACCCGTCGCTCTTGGACCTGATCTTTGTTAAATCCGTTGACTTTGTCACGGACATTGTATACAACTCACCTCCCGGTGCGCGCTTCCACGCTTGTCTGTCGTTCAAGTGTGCTCTTAGTCGTATGACTAATGGTCCCCTTGGAGTCCAAATATATGGCGTGCGAATTTTCAAACAATGAATACCGTGGCCGTAGGATCGCCTTGCGCCATTTCGGAAATTACCTATTCAAGAAGCTTGGGACGAATTTAAGTCATACTTATATGGGCGCTATCTTCACATAGCACTTTCCGGGAGGAATAAAGCACGCGCACCAGACGCACCAGATGTTGGCGAACTCATTTGCCTGATCCTTCATCATATACCTACAAGCGCTCCCGTTAGGCTCGAATTGCTAGCAGGCAGCATCTGCGTGGTGCTCGACTACAATATGAAGTTGAGCTTGCTCGCACAGCCCCATCTAATCCAAAACGCTTTTTCGCTTATGTAAGAAGGTGAAACAACATAAACTTTATCATCCCAGTGTTGTTTGGCCCTGACACTGCTGCTGTCACAGATCACGATACCGCTTGTTTACTCGGAGAACACTTTTTAGGCGCGTCTGTTGTAGTCAGCCGCCGCATATCATTCTGCAGACAAAGTTCCTGTGGGCTCTCTCCCGCAGAAGATTCCCATGTCAGAGGCTCTTGTGCTCCGGCTTCTGTTATGCTTCCCAAACTGTTTTGCGAGTTGGCTGACGAACTTTGCCCTCTGATTACACATCTGTTTGAGAACTCTACGCAGCTGACCACTGACTGGAAGGATGATATTGTATGTCCCCAAAATGGTGACGAATACCTCCCTGCAAACTATAGCCCGGTCAATTTGATGAACGTGCTAGTGAGGCTGTTAGAAAACTTGTGAGGGACGCTCGAAGGTCATTTAATTGCGTTTGGGTTGCCCAAACTTTCTCAACACGGCTTTCGTAAGGGTTGTTCCTGTCTTACTAACTTGTTGGTGGCTCAAGAACATTGGACCGAAACCATCGCGCGAGTAAAGGCAGTGGACGTGATGTTCATTGACTTTTCTAAAGCTTTCGTCACTGTTCCACATTCTCCTGTTTTGTAAAATCTGCAGTCCTACGGTATTTCTCCACTTGTCTTACGGTGAATTTCAGCTTAACTAATCGGGAGATGGGTGTTTGTGTGGGTTCCGGTCTGTCTTTCGACAATGCGTTCTGAGTGAGGTCTCGTAAGGTTCAGTCCTTGGTCCCCCTCTCTTCAGTTTATACGCTAACACTTACCTGATGAGCTGGCAGTGCCATCCCTGTTTGCATCATCATCATCATACACGTTAGCTAGAGGTAGGAAAGACCTCAGCTACTATGCCGCAATACTTAAAAGAAAAAAAGGGGGAAATTGCAACAGGTGCAAGCCAGCTGAGCTACCGGTAATGGATGGTCATTGTTCCGGTAAACTACTAGCCGGGTACCATGTAGCAAAAAATTATTGTGCAAAATTATATAGGACTATATAGGGAGATCATGTTTGGATGGGGAGGTTAAGAAACTCACAGCACGGATGCCACTGTGATAGACTCCTAGCCATATCAGAAAGTGTATGCAGCCGAACGTGTTCGTCGTCCTTCGGACCTTAACCAGGAAGCTGAGACACTCCAGTCGAGACCAGCTTCGAAGTGAGGGCCTTTATTCCTCTCGATCAAGTCATCACTTGCCCACCTCTTCTTCCATCCACACCCCCGGCGCGCAAACAATGCACCTCGCGGGAGTCGGTGCGCTGGCAGGCGTAACATTTGGCCGAGCCATCGGATTCCGATGCGTGAAATAACGGTGCTGTCATCATCATAATCAACAGCAGAACATCAGCCACTTGAACTGATGCTTCGCTGCCATACAATCATGAGGACCTATGAAATAAAGAATAAGAAGAGGGAGAGAAGGGGGACTTACCTGAAAACCTTAATGCCCTAAGCAAACATTCAGCGTCAAGGCGCCTACATCTTGTTTAGACAACATACCGTCACAAACAGCTGGTTATCGTGCAAAGATAAGGCGGTGCTGAGTGGTTCATTTCCTTTTTCTGTAACACAAACAAGACGTCGAACACGCTCGTTGCTTACTCGATGTTCCCACCAGATGTGTGCTAAATTGCAAAGGCACCGGCGGTCGAACGTAACTAGCCTCTTTATGTCCGTTGATCTAAGGGGCTAGTTTTTACAACCGTACCGTAGGGTCGAACGTACCGTTGCATTGTACACTCTACGCTTTAGCGCGAGAGTGATGTCGCGCCGGCTCGCCATTGGTTTCGCATAAAATTTCACCTACAGTCGGCCATTTGCCGCCAGTGGATCCTATCAGGAGAAAAAGCGTACAGAAATTCCTTGACGTGCGTCCACCATGTCTCGCGATCTTCACGGAGAAGCTGTTTGTGCTCAGCGTGAGTACTCTTGGTTAGTGAATGGCATTTAACGCAAGTAGAAGTAGCTCGACTGCCTTCGAAAAGTTGGCGGGATCGTGCAGAGATCCGTGGTTGATAGGACTATTAGTGGAGCCACGGACTAGGATTGTAGAGTTCTACATGGCACCGGGGATGTGTCCAGTGTGTTTCAGTGTTTGTACCTCAGGCAGTCTTCAACCTTAAATAAAAATAAATAATAATATGCCAGCTGTACGTCGCAACGGCACTTCGCTGCCGTGCGACCACCGCCAGTCGCACGTGGGCTGAGTATGCCTCGAGTCTTCAACCTTGAGGCCATGACATCCTGAAATGCATGGAGAACGTTCGGGGCAGAAAGCTTAGCGACGTCAAGCCGTTTCTGACAACGCTGCTGGGAGCCACCAATACGTAGAGCGACTTTGGCACACAGCAACACGTGAGGTAGGTATTCCAAATTGATTTGTAATCCTGTGTGCAGTCCTGCTAGCGATAGCTAATGGCAATGTGGTCACTTTTTGTCCATTGCTAGCCAGTTGATGGGGGGTCCCCAGGTGGCGCCTTGGCACTGGGATCCCCGAACGCTGGTACTCGGTCGGGGCCGTGATCGGCTAAGTGCTGAAGTTGTCGATCACCATTGTCTATTCTGCGAGTGCCATGGTCGTGTTGACCATGGTGCTCACGTTCGTCAACTTCAAGTCTACTGACCTACGCGTTCAAATCCCCGGCGAGCACCCCCATGTCGGTGCGGCGTTTTTTACGGAGAAAGTGGGTCAGTTGAGTATAGAATTCGCCCTTAGCTGATTCCGGGCTACGGTCTGTAGGAGCGTACGCTGCGAGAATGAACAGACAGCGGCTGCTGGCTTTTCGCCCGGACACTCGCACAGGTTTCAAGTCGGATCGCGCATAGTCGACTGTTGTCAGGGATCCAATCAAGTAACGCCGTTGACAGCCGCGTGGCTTATACGCCTTCATAGAAGCCGGTCTCCATCGACGTTTTTCATCCACCCTCCGTTAAGCACTCACTTCTTTGGCCAGAAATGTGGGGTCAGTAACCATATAGCCGGTCAAATTAGCTTTGACAGCCTCTTACGGGCTCTTGTGGTATTTAATGAGGAGCCAGATGGCCAGCCCAGAACCCCATACGCTCTAGGACGCTGCCGCTGATTGTCCACGACTGCTTCCTCATCTCGCCTGCGAACAGCCGACTTATTCACAGTTATCTTCGCAAGGAAAGTATTCCCCAATCCGCAACCTGGGGACACGCCCGGTGGCGTACAGCTCTGCCGAACCGACCAGTAGTCAGTTCACTTCCGGGCATGACGAAGTTGACTGAGTTCACAGTTGGACTTGGAGAATCAGCTGTGTAGTTGGGTTGCTACAAACAACCTCTATTGAAACCTCGGTTCACTTGAGATGAACCTCGGTCATTCCGATCACAAGTAACGTATGTGAGATGGAACTATTTTGGTGTTGCTCATACCAACACTGAGTTTTGGTCATGCTGGTGCCTGCCATCTTCGTGGATGGGAGACTCGGGATGGTGCACATCAGTGGTTGAAGATCTTAACAAAAATCGCGCCATCAGGCAGTCCGCGGCACTCCTGCACTTGGTTCTTCACATCTAACTTAACATTTCATCCCGATTAATTGTACTCCTTTCTTAGATCCTTTTTTGTCTTCTGTTTGCCTTCTGTCTCGTCTTCTCATCACTGTTATTTGCTGTTATCTTAGCCTCACGATTCTTGGCAACTAGATCAATGACACTGGTCTACGAAACACAGCTGTTCACCTGAAATGAATTTGAACTGATCCGAACTTATTGGGAACCAATCTAGCTCTTTAGCGTGAACTCTGCATCCCATATCTGACGGAAACTGGCCACGCATTTCTGATAAAGTGGGACAACTCGTGTGGCCCCTAACTTCGTCTATGCTTCTCTCGCAGCTACGGCCAATCGCTTGAGTTTTGGCGAGTTGACTCCTTACTGGCCGGAAGCTGCCTAATCTGAATAGTATTAAAAATAATATATCAGCTGTACGCCGTAACGGCGCTTCGCAGCCGCGCGACTGGTGATGGTCGCGCGGTGCCTGAGTATACCGCGAGAACGCCCACCCCTACGCGGATTCGAACCGGTGACCTTATGGTTGCAAATCAGACGCGCAGACCACTCGGCCACCGGCCGAGACTGATGTTGACAAACTTTTGAGCGACAAATATTTCGCAGGGAGTTCGTCTCGATTATCGCCTTTCATAACAAAACACGGCAAAATCGTCGAGTTTGTCACACTTATACTCATTCGCTAATCCCTTATAAGTGGATTTGATGACATGATGAAAGCACCACCCAATAAGGTTCAAAAGGATTTGGAACCATATAATGCTCCATCCTCCTATTGCCGACCCGTGACCGAAAGGACAGGGCGTCTGCCTTGCAGCCCGGATTTCGAGCCCACGTAGAGGACCGGGCGATCCTCGCAGTAATCTTAGCCTTCGTACGCGTGATGGTGATTTTGTGACAGCGAAGCGTCAATACGGCGTACTGCTGGTGTCTTTTACTTATTTTATCAGCGGTTGGCGTCGCGCATAACAAAATTGACCATTACAGAGAAGTAGTAGGGGGAGTTGAATGGTATAAGTAGAAATTCATCACATCTAGACTCATTCAGACAGTTACCACATGCCCGTAAAAGCAATATACGGCCGTTTCATCCTTTCGGGAATCGTCTGCAGTGCACATTCCATCTGACCCTCGTAGGTCTCGAACCCGCAACTCGACTGTTGCTAGTCCGTGGTTGAGACCACGGTGGCCTTATGGTTGCAAGCCAGGCGTGCAGACCACTAGGCCACCGACCGACACATCAACCTCAGCATGTGGCATTATATATATATATATATATATATATATATATATATATATATATATATATATATATATATATATCATTTGGCGGCATCCGTATCCGGATTTGCCTGTCACTGTGGCCTCCATGGGGACAGCCACAGAACGCCTGCGACTACAAAGGGGACCAACGGTGGCTTGCGCTGCACCACCCACACACCCCATATCCGGTGTAAACCCAAAGGAATAAGACCGGGTGGCATGTGGATGGGAGCCACATTTCATCCACGGAGCCGGCCCACACTCCTTCAACAAGCAGAACAGAAGCATTCCGGCCTAATTGGGAAATCATGCACACCAGACGTACACATGGCGGTGGCTGGACCGTAGCCCGTTCCACAAAGGATGGAACCACTCTTTGAGCCAAGCACTGTCACGAGGACGGTGCACCCCGTCCCCACCAGCAACGACCAAGTGTCTTCTGGAGCCATTATGGACGACGTAGTGGTTAATGGACAGGCAGGCACCTTGTCAACATTCACATCAGGCGCAGCCACACCGGGGAGCTCAAGCAACATCTACTTCTGGACTGCAACATTACTCATCACGCAGGCAAACGTGCCACATACGCCGCCTTATTGGCCTGGATTAGTAGATCGAATGGGAGTGTACTCATGGTGCGTCTATTCCACCTGCAATAGTGCCTTCTCCTGCACCTGAGCAACCACCCTTTATAGTAGTCCACAGAATTCGCATTGATCAAAATTTGACTTGCGTTCGCAATACCTGTACTCAACATGAGGTCGTCATAAACTCATCTTCTTCATGTTCTGGTAATGTTATTTTCGGTTTGCCCGAGTGCCGTTTCCCTGCACTAAGTTGGTCGTACAAAAGCGGTATGAGTATCCTCGTCGAATTCATTCGATATACATATATACATGGATTGGGGTCATCCGTGTCCAATGACAGTTCGAAAACACATATGCACGTGCGTTTATCCAAACTGAAATGTGAGCTATCACAGACTGGATAGAGACACATTAGACCTCATGATCAATGGTACGACAAACGTGTATGGCTTTCGTTTGGAGGTCAGGCTAACAAACACTTCCTCAGGCATGAGAATAAGTACCCAATACAAGTTGTTGATATTTTCTTCGACATTTAGACATGACAGCCTTAAATCTTGGGCATCCATATTTGAAGGAACCGGATATAGCAACAGTGAAGCAACTGCTAGGTAGAAGGATAACTAAACTAATGGTACAGTGAAATAGTATGTACTTAGGTGTTGCCGTCTACATGTACATTCTGGGTTGCGTAGCTAATGGGGGAGATCGCACAGCATGCGAATATGATGAAGTGTCCACTTCTGGCTCTCCGTGTCGCCCATCGGTCCGGTCATCTGCTACCCGAGGTACGTGCACATTCTCAAAGAACGATTGATGCGCAACCTTTGGTATTGACCGGTGACATCAACTAAGTCCCGCTGCCCACTGTCAAACATGCGATTTTTCAAACAGTGCTCGCATTGTTTTGCAAATGTCCAAGTATTCCAACGTTTCTACCTACCCAATTGTACTCTGTTGTCAAGATAAATTATTTGATAAACATTTTCATCGTACGTCTCCGGGTGCAGCCATTTGGTGCTCATAAAACGATCGTCGCTATGCGCCGATTCCTTTCCGACGTAATATACTACTGGACTGACTTACTATTCCCGTTGGGTTTGACATTATGCTTCGTCTATACAACAGATTGGCCATGTGCCTTCTCATAGGCGTCTCTGCGCTTCCGCATTCCATCCGCTTAGTACGTACGTTTTCATAAGCTCCGGTAAATTCAGTATGGCTGAGGAACAACTGGAACTATAACTATGCTCCCTCTACTAACCTGCGGAGCGGAACATGAACTGCCGACAACGTGATAATCGCAGTCGGTTACTTGTCTGGATAGTTCACTTGCCACAGAATTTCCAAGGAAATTTCTCTTCGAATGCATAGTCCAATGTGATCACACGAGGGACAATCGTTGAGCATTGTGTTCCGAGTGTCAAACTTCACACTTTATGCGTACTGTAAACGGACAAGCGATGACAACCTTTTTCTTGAAACGTATCCATCGAACTGGAAACATACACAATAATTTGCCACCCTAGCATTGATCCGTATCAGGCCCGCAATTCGCTAGGGACCACCTCACGCACGCCAATTACGAATGAACTCATAGATGGACGGGGCCATTATTGTGCGATATACCGGCTCTCTAACCGTCGTGATACTTAGCATTGAACAGCTGGTTAAGCTTGGGTTATGTAATCTACAAATAGATTTCAAGGAGCAAGATGTAGATAGCATAGTCTGGTGAGTAATACCATGGAGTTTACATAGTGATGTGAATCGCGGCCGAATAATAATACAAAGAGAAAGATGCCGTCTCGGTATGTCACCGTACCAGACTCCACTAGAGGTATCAAGAATAGTATAGCATAGGTCATGATGAGTACAACATTGTAATGGGCAACACGTGAACTCATCGCGAAATACAATCGAGTTAAATGAGCTCAATAAAGGTAGGTTAGGTGTAGCTCGTTCGTTCTAGGCAGGTGCAATAAAGATACCACATTGCACCATGTCAGGAGTTAATTATCCTAGAATGAAACTGTACCCAAGCGCGACTTACATGCGGGATATAAAATAAGGAAGACACAAAAAATAACGAAGATGGCGTAAGCAACTTTTCAACTTAGCAGGGAAACGGTGCGATTATGTCCACTGCAAGCTATCCGTGACGAAAGGTAAAACCAGAGCCGGTTATAATCGCCTCTTGTCCGATGTGAGCGAGAATCAACAGGGATGTAGAACCACCAGGCAGTCCGTCATGTGTTACTATTTATTTCCCCCTGGTCATTCGTTCTGACTGCTAGCATATCTTGACCAATTCACCAGTGTCTAGAATACTACCTATACCCAAACATTTCGATTTGAATGTCACAACCTATTGCCGCTGTTTTGCAGTCAACCTTGATGACGTATAGAGACACTTGAGATGGGATACATTGACCTCATATTGCAACCCGCAATAAGTCACGGTGTCACATGAGAAGAAATGTAATAAGATTCATCTTTCAAGTGGGAATTTATCGAGACACGAACAGATGTTAGCGGGATTTGTACTTTAGGCGAGTACCATTTGGACATCGAACCAGCAGATAATGGTGTTACTTGAGTGAAAATGCCTTCAGTCTGTCAGGCTGAAGTGTGGTGCTTATAAGTGTTTCTAAATGGCTTCCACTTAGTCATTCAACGTGTGATATCAGTTGACATACCAAAGGTCCCTGGTTCGAGTTGCAGTGTTGCGAACGGGCATTTGTTCACACTTGTGTATGGACTGCCACAAACTGGATGAAGAAACAATAACCATGAACCATAACCCTACGTAGGTGCATGAGTTTGGATTGAATGAAAGGATAACAGCCATATTCCTCTAATTTTGGAACATCGCACGTAGAGCTATAACTAGCGAATACGACTGTCAGTGGTTAGTCAGAGTTTGGATGTGAACCTAGACGTCAGCCTTAAGTTTAGTCAGAAGTGTGGGTATCAACAATAGATTGAGAGAGATATCGAAATACGGAAGCAAATGCCATCCGTATGATTACCAGGTAGAAGGATGCACAACTAAATGTATCGTAAAACACAGGTGACTTATGGTTCCTGTGTATTGTAGATACTGTATGCTATAAGCGTTGGTAGGCAATAATATTATATATTTCCTGATGGGCCCCCTTTACACTATCACATCACCAACATATGTAGTAAATTCCGCTGCTCCCTGTTCCACCATCGGCTTTCGAAAGAGTGTGCAAACTCTTTTAGCAAATTTAAAAGAAATACCTTGCACAACAGCTAATTATCTAATATATCAAATGAGCATGTGGGCACGATGGTATCTTCACAACGGGGTTTGGAATGGAACTACTTAGACTTGGCTGGGAAAACAATGAACGAGTAAATTTCCATACCCATAGTATGATTTGCAATGCAAACATTGAGCATTGCATATTTAATCTTATGAGGGTAGACCAATAATGGGTATCATGAGCCTCAGCAGATGGCGCAAATAAGGTGGTTGGCTGGACGTATGATATTCCGATGCAACCTGGATTTCTCATCCTGATTTTACCGCTTACAATTTACTAACAACCTGTCACCATACATCTCGGTTGCAGCTACTCTTCGCAACATATCAATTGTTTCTATGCGTGGATTTATTTTCCAATCAAATATTTATTTAAACACTACCGTACCACCACAGTTGGACCAACCTACTTTTAAGTCAATCTAGATAATTGGCCATTTCTAATTTAAATTATAGTAGTAACGTTTGCTCTTCCGCACCTTGTCTCGATAATAGCTGACTTATCCTAACTTCAGTATGAGCGATGTACAGCGGGAAATATAGCTACACTCATTCTTGTGACCAATATATGAAACAGAACATGTAGCATCAACATCAGCATGTTAATCGCTAGTCAGTGACTTGCCAGGGTTGTACAGTTTACACACGGACGAGCCAATGTTAGGACACTTGCTACAAAGTTTGTTGGGTCTTGAACACCGAATTTCCAATTGCATTCCAAAGCGAGGAAGGGTTGTAGACTACTTGGGCTCCAGGGATAAGTGTTTATCACTACACTCAATTATTCCATCAAATGTACAGTCGAGTGTGGAATATTGTAAGCAGCAACCATTTGGTAATCAGGAGTTAACGCGACCCATGAGAACCATGGTATAGATAAACGACGAACTATGATAACAACAGTACGACGATTTTTAGCGTTTTGCACACGCCGTTTTGAGTTCTGTTTTGTGATTTATGTGGTCTATTAGCCATTAACAAATAGATCATACGGCGAAACGACACTGTTACGGATCACAACATCCAATTTTTCCAACCACTGTGTGTTTGTGTCACTCGGTCCCCAGCGTGCAAGGCAGGCAGATCTGATGGATGATATGCTTGGAGTTACCTTCTTCATGCTCCACCTTATTGGTTATCTACCCCCGACACTTTCAGTCGCTTCCGGGAAGCGCAAACAACGTTCGACGGTGAAAGCGATAGGCTGGCACGCACAATACGTCGTGGAGCCAACACATGAGATATCAAGGAATGCCTTTTTGGAAACAAGGGCTATTCGACTTAGACAATCATTCTCGGATTTCTTTGTTGCTTACGTAATGTTGATACTGCGCACTAGCAATCCTTCACAGATAGCGGCTATCAACTACTGATACTTGTTTCACGTCTTTCGAGCGGCTGGACCGTCTCACAGCCGTACAAAAGCACCACGCGGACGGTGGCAACGTACACCTTGCCCTTGTTCTTCGGACTAATCTCGCGACGACGCCGTAGGTGTCTCAGTTTGTTTACTACAAGTCGGGCCTTTGTGCTTCGTTGTGAGACCACATTTCCAACACCGCGGCCGGCCGTTCCGTGACTCCCCAGATGAGTAAAGCAAGGGGATTGTTCCAGAATGTCACCAGCAATGATGAAAACAGGCACCTGTCAATCCTGGAGCAACGTTTGATAATTGCCTGAGATGAAATACAGGCTATACTTACACATTTTCATCGGTAAAAGATTCAAAGCTCCTTGGATACCCTGTGGATCGTCCCCAAGCAAATCGATATAATCGGCGTTGCCCAACTCCGTGACTGTCACCTGAGAGCTAAGCGCCACGGTTCTGAACATCTTCCAATTCTCTTTGGTCGAAATCTTCGGTGGCAAACTTTAAGAGGAAACTGGGCCATCTTGGCGGATGCCGTTGGTGACAGCAAACGGATAACAGAGCTTGTCGTAAGTCCTGACTTGCCCGACCTCGCAGCGGGACTGGACCTTAACGTAGTGCGACGGTTTGCGTAGCTCTTTGACCCATTGAACTATACTGTGGTCCCCCGGCCCCTTGAGAGATACTCCCACCAGGTTGGTAAATGGTTAGAGGTCAGACAAACTCAGTCTCATGGTCCCCTAGGTTGCGGGTTTTGAGATGTGATGGCATCCATTTTTGCAAAACTTAATCACTGCCACTTCTCCGCTGCCCTGCGGACAGGCCTTTGAGCCAAAGACTTGGGTTGAAGACCCTACTCGTCCTCCTTTCTAGGTCTGGGCACTCTGGCAGTGTCTCAGCTCACATACAACCATGGCGATTTCCTCAAACCTTAACTACATCCTGCTTTGGCCGTCGCGCAGATTATAAAGGGTCGCCTTATCTGCTGCCTAGCAAGGCGGATAAGCGAACACATGCTACTGCTGGCGCCTTTATTCTTCCTTTTTTACCTGTTTCTCCTATTCCGCTCCCAAACCCTCATCACTATCCTATTATAGTTCTCAGCTTCATTGACAGCGGCCGTAATGTTACTGGCGTCGGACCATCTGAAACTGCCTTCCCGCACCACCCACTAGACGATTATCGGCAACAATAGAAGACCAGGCTGTCCCGTTTCGCTGGCGGTGTTCAATGTTCGCACTGTAAGACAACTAGGTCAACAGGCTGCACTCGCACACACGTTGGACACACTTACATAAATAAATAAATATTTTATTGGTATTGACATGTGTTGCGTATCGGAACTAGGATCAATAAACCTAATGGATTGTTGAATTAACTGCGCCCGGCTTGTCCTCTCGCTATTGGTGACACGCATCCAGAGACACCGATGCGGCAGCTCTGGAGTAAGGATCGTACACAGCTCCGAGGCTGAGTCGTCGTTGCTTGATTGGATTTCAGTGAACAGTCCTTTGTGTGCAGTCCGTTTGACGGCATCGTCCAAGGTTAATTCACGAAGTAGTACAAGATGCTGTTTGTTTGTGCTTTCCGCTTATGCTCCCACCGACTGCAGTTCTGATGCGCAAAGGACCCATTCTACCAGGAACTTAACACGCTACTACCCAGTGCTACCAGTTCAGATATCATAATACTTCCGGGGGTTATGAATGCACAATTAGGGCATCTGGACTCTTCAAATCAGCGGAGTCGTAATTCTAGGCTTAATTCCGACCGTACGAATAACAACGCGTGTCTGCTGCAACTGTGTAAAGCGCACCAGCTGTTTCTTAGTAGTACTGTTTTCTGACACTCGACGCCAAACTGCCACTTGGCGCCTTCCTGTAGCTGACTTGCGGTGCACCGAAATAGACCTCATTGCCAATAGTTACAGGTGGCGCGGTTTCATTTTGAGTTATCACTCGTTCCGGAGTACTTGCGTCGACTATGATCATGCTTTGGTACGCCTTCGCGTTTCCATGAACTCGGCCGGTGGCCGAATGGTCCGCGCACCTAGTTTGCAACCATAAGGTCCCCGGTTCGAATCCGCGTAGGAGTAGACGTCCACGCGGTGTACTCTGCCCGCGGACGACTGGTGAAGGTCGCGCACAGCGAAGCGCCATCACGGCGTACAGCTGACACATTAGTTCATTATTTACTGGAAAGCGCACCAAGCGTCTCCCTCTATTGAAAACTGAGAAATAGTCTCACCTCGGTCAGGCAAGCCTATCAAGACGCACTGCGTACCGAACTTTCGCTCTGTTGTTCTATTGACATTGAGCTTCAATGGAATGGGATCTCGGCTGCCATGCACGATGCGGGATCCTCCGCTTACGGCATTACCAATCTTCACTCCACCAGTCACTGGATAGCCTAGAGGTTGATGAACCTGTTGGAACAGAAGAAACCTCCCGGCTGGCTGTACACACGATGTAACTAGGCGGACCATTAGACTCGAACTAAAGCTGAGCGTGCGTGCGTGCTGACACTTATGCCTGGTGGACTAATATAGATCAAGAAACGGAGGAGGCGGGAGCCGTAGGGAACTATCGTAAACTTGCAGCTGATCCGCACCACTGCTCCCATGAAACCAGGCATCAGTGAAACAATCAGAGATAGCGCGGGTGCTCTGTTTCACAATAAGGAGCGTCGTGTGGCTCATTTGACAGAACACTTTCAAAATCAGTTCAGCTGGCCCTCTGCTCCCGGCTCTCTTCCTACTCAGGTGATGCAGGATTAGCCATGGCCTGATTGATTTAGAGCCTCCGTCGGATGCTAGGTTCCGAAACGCGATCACAGCTCTTTATCGTTTTTAATCTGCTGGCTCGGATTCCCTCGCACTCGCACGGCCGTGAAATCCAGCAAAGTACTGACCTCCCTGTTCGAACAAGTCTGAAAGGATGAGACAACCTCAGGTAACTGGAGTGAATCAGTTATAATGGCACTATACCGGAAGGGCAGTCGCACCGACTGTGCTAACCACGTGGGCATTATCCTGACGACGGTGGTGACGAAATTACTGGCCTCAATTATCGGTCGGCGCCTCACTTCAGATTGGGAATCGCGCAGGATCGAAGAAGAGGCGGGTTTCCGCTCTGGACGTAGCTCTATAGACCACATATTCACTCTGCGGCGGGTGCTAAAGTAGTGTCAGACGTACCGTAGGCCGACAATAGCTGTGTTCCTAGATTTCCATAGTGCGTTCGATTCAGTCGATCGATGCATTCTGTTCAAAACGGAAATGTGTTCCCATGAAATATGTGAACACTTTTCGTGCTCTATACCCGAATATCACAGGCCTCGTCATAGTCTACTGTGACTTATCAACAACAAGCGGCGTTCGTCAGGGTTGTCCAATTTTCCCATTTTCGTTCAATTTAATCGTAGACCCTGTCATGGAGTTTTCCCTTGCGGAACCTCACGTTGCTGGCGTTGAACTGCTGTCTGTTCAAATGCTAGTTGATCTAGCTTATTCGGACGATATCGTCTTGCTGTTTACCTATGTTTGGGCGCCACAATTGACTGAATAACCTGTGTAGAGTGGTTCCATTATTTGAGATGCGCTTCGCACCGTCAAAGTTCAATGTGTTGCTGCAAGACCACCAGCCACTTGGAGATCCCTTGACCCTTTCTAACGAAGAACTCGAGGTGGTTGATCGATTCACCTACCTTGGCAATTGTATCAGCAAGGATAGGCACATAGGCACGGAAATCAGTTCACTTCTCGCAAATGCTATGACTGTCTTCCTGAATCTGCAGCGTCTGTGGCGTCAGATGTGGGGCCTTGTTTTGTTTGCCAAATTTAGGTCGGCGCTAGGCCCGAGGTGAACTGAAGGTGGCTTGGCAGCGGGAACTGCGTTAACTGACGCCCAGATTGCTTGTCGTCGGTCCATCTCGCTTTCCAGGCTGGGGTCTACGTGACTCGTCTTGTGCTTGGCTGAAGTCTTAAAGCTCGACACCGGTGGCGGGTCTGCTGCCGTCTTTTAGTCGGACTGCCTGTTTATATTGTGTTTTGTGCTGTGTTATCTACGATTGAGTCCCCCCATGAGTTGGGGCGTTTCACTTTGGTCCAAAACTTTGTGAAAAGTAGGAACAATCCGTGGACAAGTACATCCCCGCCATCTTTAAAATGAGCCGGAGGAAAGCTGTCAGGATGTGGAGCTTTATGCCGTTTCAAAGTTCGGATTGTGCTTCGGATCTGTACTTTGTTTGGAGGGCCACTAGAGACAGACCAAGCAACATCCGGTGGAGATGGAGGTGTTACAGAGGGCTTTGCTGGGTACATAACTTGAAGAGCAAAGTGCCCTGTCCAGTGCTCCAATTCCTTCTGTAGGTCGGTACTTTTTGTGCCACTTATTAGAATGAAGCAAGGGAGACAGAATTTGAGTAAAGAATTCTTTTCGGTAATTCTCTTCAGACTCAAACATTACATGATGATGAGAAAGTGCTAAATGTGCCGGAGTGGGCTGCGTATTTGATCAGAATGTTTAATTCCAACAGGAACCAATCCATAAATCACTGGGTCATTCAAGGTGACAAAGTATGTACAGGGGAAACCACAGACGAAGTTGTAGGCCTACAACTTCGAGTCTGATGAGAATTACCGAAAAGAATACTCAAATTCTGCCTCCCTTGATTCATTCTAATAGATGGGACTTTTGGGATTGCTGAAGACCAGCATTCCCCGTGATTCAATCAAACTTTTTGTGCAATCTAACTCAGATTGTCTGACTGCTGGCGTGTAATTTGCAACCGGTGGACTTGATGAGGTGAAACAAACTGCGGCAATTTCCAACGGATGCAGCCGCCTCCATCTCAGCAGCACGCCTAAACCACCAGGATTTACGGTCAGAGCGAAGGCTTTCTTTTAGTTGTAGAGAAATAGGATGACGGATTTCGTTGTGTTCCGTGCCAACGGGCACGGCGCGTCGACGTTCTAGACTTTCCGAGGAAGTTGCCGAGATCCAGCTTTTAGCTGTGCAGTGGACGAGGCCGCATCTGGACAAATCTGTGAATAGCATTGCGTTTTGCAAGCCTAACCAGTGCTGATCAGCATCCAGAGGAGAGGATGGGACAAAGTTTTCACGAAACTTCTGTTAATACTCTGTCTTTACTGCGTGATCTGCCAATTTGCAAATGTTCAGTCGGGTTTGTTTGGCCTTTAAGGAGTCACCGAGGTGCATGCAAACCGTCCCGCACACCAATGCATGATTGGTTTCCACACAAGTGGACCAGTATGATCGGCAATCGCTTATACTTCCACGCCACTTTCGACTTGTGGTCAATTTGTGACTAACGCTGGGTTGATGATGGATGATCCCAGATGGCATAGTGCCGCCTGGGGTGACGAAAGCTCGTACTGTAGAGGAAAAGTTAGTGATCGTCACACAGACTAAGCAATCCAGTGTCAGGTCGAACATCATCATATCCTTGTGGTCCCTCGAGGTGGCGTTCAGATGGAAGCAGCCGACCAACGCGTGAGTTGAAATCTCCTGCCATAATGACGATGGCCGTTTTAGGTGCCTTTAGGAGCGGGTCATTAAGACTTTGATTGAACTGGTCCTTAACTGCATCCGAGCTGCATTCAGTGGGGGCATAGGCAGAGTTTACAAAAGAGCACGCTCATCGGTTCGATGTCTGCTAACCTTGCAGGAGCCACAGAGTCTAATTGCACGTAGACTACTGTTGCTTGGAATCCAATCAAGGAGGGCAGCCTCGGCTCTACCACTGAGCGAAATCCCAATACCAGCTTGCCCAGAAGCGGCAAACTCAGCATCACCAGAAAGACTTGGATGAAAAGTGGTGTGGGATGGATTGGTGACAATAGCTAGTAGACTGTGTTGGAATCCTGAAGTCATGTCTCAGTCAGGCATCAGACATCAACTGCAAAGGTTTCCAAGGTTCGCGCCAGTCCCGCTTTTTTGTGCGATCTATAGTAGAGTGCGCACATTTTGTGTTGCTAGCTTGAACTGAGATCCAGGTTGCAGAAGCGATGATGGAAGACCAGGTGGCTGGTGGTTCCCTGTGAAGCACTGCGTGGCTGTGTTGGCGGATGTTTATGGGACGAGTTCACCGGTGGAGACGGTTGCTCACTGTCGAGGAATCAGGTAATGAAGTGGGTTAATGATGCAGAGGGATGATAGGTAATTGGGTGGCGTGTGCAGTAGCGGGAACTTAGAACCTCGTGGGAACGTAAATGTGCGTTGAGATACTACCCTGGCTGGCTTGCCGAACAACCTCCTCGTGGTGCCAGCTGGGGGATTCGGAATTTTCCCGTCCCAGCAAATGGTTCAGCGGCAGTGTTCCAGGACGTGTTGGGTTTTCGCCTGGTAAGCGTTCTCCCTATAAAAAGCCACATATGTCCGTTTAACAACACTGTGACGTGGCGGATGTGACTCGCCACTAAATAAAGTCACTGCCCCTTGCTTCATCCTGGCGAAGCATTGTATTCCAGCAACGTTATGCTGTAGTTCTGGGGAGCATTGGGCCCCTATTTGACAAAGGAACAAACGAAAGGCGTATGAACTGAGCAATCAGTCACTGGCTCCCAATGGACGCGATTCCTTGCATTCGCTCCGCTGCCTTGCGGACTGGCTATTCAGCCAAAGGCTCGGGGTGGTGTCCCCTAAGTCAAAACTCTACTTCGGCTTGGGCAACCGGGTAGTATCTCGCCCTCTGACGAAACCATGGACATCGTTGTGTTGTGTTTTCCTTTACTATTTCTGTACCTTCGTTTGAATCCCATGGTTTCCGATGACATTATGTCTATTCGTAGACTTATGCATATATATATATATATATATATATATATATATATATATATATCATCATCAGTACACGTTAGCTGGAGGTGGAAAACACCTCAGCTATTGTGCCGCAATACAAAAGGCAAGAAAAGAAAAAAACAAACAGTGGCACGCCCGCTGAGTCCCCAGTAACGGATGGACATCGTTCCGGAGAGCTAACAGCTGGCTGCCGTAAAAGAAAGTCATATTATGCCTAACGATTGAGATCGTGATTGGAGGGGGATGCTAAACAGGAGGGGGATGGACAAAGGAACTCACAACACAGACGCCATTGGGGCCGGCTCCAAGCCATATCAGCAAGTGTGTCCAGCCAAACGTGTTCACCGTCCTTAGGACCCCAGCCAGGCAGTCGGGATGCACCAACCGACGCCAACTTCGAAGTGAGGGTTTTCATTTCTCGCGACCAAGTCATCACTTGGCCTCCCCTCCTCCTCTTCCAACCGCACCCACAACGCGCAAACAATGCACGTCGTGGGAGTCGGTGTGCTGGCATGCGCAAGACGTGGCCCAGCCATCGGAGCCTGGTGCGTGATATAATCGTGCTGAGCGGTTCACTCGCTCTTCCTGCACCAAATACGCGACGTCGAACACGCTCATTGCTCACGCGGTGTTCCCACCAGACATGAGCTAAGCTGCGAAGGCAGCGATGATCGAACGTGACGAGTCTCTTCATGTCTGTCGACCTGATGGGCCAGGTTTCACAGCCATATAGGAGAGTTGAACGGACGGCTGCGTTGTAAACTCTGCCCTTGAGGGCGAGAGTAATGTCGCGTCTGCGCCACAGGTGGCGGAGATTGGCAAAAGCACCTCGAGCTTTTGCTATACGGTTCGTAACCTCATCTTCAATCCCACGGGTGCTAATATAGCTGCCCAGGTACTTGAATTCCTGAACGACTTCTAGCAGATCACCACCAAGCGTTAGCGCAGGATTGGGTCCCTGCCAATCTTGGAGAAGTACTTTGCATTTTGATGGAGCAAAGCATAGCCCAAAACGACTGACAGCCAGTGCTAATCGGTTCAGTGCTGTTTGGCATGTTTGGGAGCCGTCACAGATTAGGGCAATATCGTCTGCATACTCCAAGTCAAGAAGTCGCTCACCAGGGAGTAGCTCCACACCTTCTAGGTCGTGTCCAGCGAACGCTGTTTCCATGACTTCATCAATAGCGAAGTTGAAGAGGAAAGGTGACAGCGGGCATCCTTGTCTCACACCGCTGGTGATACTGAAGGGTGGCGAGAGTTTGCCATAAACCCTCACCCTGCCCAAACTATGTGCGTACAGCGCTTTGATAATGTTTACATATTTATCAGGCACACCTTTCCTCAACAGACCGTCCCAAAGGGCACATCGATCGACTGAGTCGAAGGCACCTTTTATGTCAAGAAACACGACAACGGTGGGTCGCCAATAAACATGGCGGTGCTCCAACACTTGACGCAATGTGAAAATGTGGTCGATGCAGCCCCGACCTCGACGAAATCCGGCTTGCTCTTCACGAATTTGGCTTTCACGAGTGCCAGTCAGTCTGTGGAGAATGAGAGAGGCAAGCAATTTAGAGGCAATCGAAATCAGACTGATCCCTCTATGATTACCACATACCAAACGGGAGCCTCCCTTGAAAATTGGGACAATGACGGAGCGGTTCCAGTCTGTCGGGACTGTCTCCTGCTCCCAAAGTTTTACTAGCAACTCGTGTAGATCACCTATTAGAGCAGGTCCACCGAACTTGAAGAGGGCTGGAGGAATAGTATCTGCCCCTGCGGCCTTATGCAATTTCAACAGCCTGATCTCACGTTCGACTTCAGCGCGTGAGGGCGGATCCAGGGAGACGGCCCAAGGAGAAGGGCGTTCAATGCCCGAAGAAAGTGATAACTCAGGTTGGTTAAATTGCATAGCAAAGTGTTCAGCCCAACGCACCAAGCGTTTTGACAGGCTGTGGATCATCTGCCCACTCTCGTCGCGTATGGTCTCGCTAACACCAGGTCTCCTGCTGCCTGTTGCCCGTATCAGACGGTATAACTTACGATGATTACCAATGGCAGCGGCTGTTTCCATCTCAGATGCACGATGAGACCACCAGGTTTCGCGGTCCTTCTTTAGGCTAGCACGTAGTTTCGCCCTGAGATTTTTGCGAGATTCATTGTATTCGCTTCCAGCCGGAATACGTCGGCGAGCATCCATAAGTTCCAGAGACTGTGTAGAGACCCAATGTCCGGTTTGGCAATTTGTTTTGCCACATGAAGACATGCCTGCTAATAGCAACGCTTGACGAGTGTGCGACCAGTGATCTTCAACGGTGTTTAGTGGGCGCTTACTCAGCCCAGATGTCAGCGCATCTTGGCACACATTCAGAACATCTGGCTTCGCCAGCTGGCTAGTGTCAATCCGTTCACATCGACGTTGCGGACGTCCACCGAAGCGCATCAGGAGGTCGGCACAGACAAGTGCGTGGTCAGAGTCCACGCTCGTGCTCCAAATCGAGCGACAGTTTTGGACACAGCCTCTCCAGCGGTAACTGATCGCGATATGATCGATTTGCGTCCATGACTGGCCCGAGGCTGGTGGCCGCCAAGTCACACTTCTGCGGGTGCTGTGTCGAAAATTAGTGCTCGCGAGAAACAGGCGAGCATCTTCACACAGCTGGAGCAATCGCTCACCATTATCATTACGGGAGCCTACACCATGTTGGCCGCCCAGATGAAGCTCATCAGAGGACAATTTTCCGACTTGGGCGTTTAGATCGCCAGCCAGCACCACAGTATCCGTGTTTCTTCTGTAACGAAGGAGCTCGTGAAGTTGCTGGTAGAAATCATCTTTTACCGAATCAGTGCTACAGTTTGTAGGGGCGTAGGCCGCAATGACAAACAGGCACCGTTTGTCCCCGCGCGACTTCGAAGCACGGAACGAGCCAGCTAATCTAACGGCGCACATCCTACTGTTTACTGGGATCCAATCAAGCAGGGCAGCTTCAGCCCGGGGACTCAAAACAATGCCGACGCCGGCTTGACCGGCATTTGAAGCTGCATCATCGCCAGATAGGCGCAATGAGAATGTGCCGCCAGTGTCGCATGTGGGGGATCTCAGGGTAAGCACGGAGCTCGAATCTTGCAGGCGGGTTTCTGATAAACAGCAAATATCGATCGATAGGGTCTCTAGTGTGCGGGCAAGTGCTGCTTGTTGGCCAATCTGCAGCAAAGTGCGCACGTTGAGGCATGCCAATCTTAGCGAGACACGAGGACTCCAAAGGGAAACGGATGAACTGACGTTGTCCGCTTGGTTGAACATGGACTTATCGACTGTATTGGAGCGAGGCCCTGCGATTGTGTGTGATTTGAAATTAGAAGACAAGCGACTATTGAAGTAAGCTGGGGGGGCCAAGAATTGGGGGATTGAAAATGGGGGGGATATAAGTAAAGTTGGAGCGGGACAATAAGGATGCAGAAGCGCAAGAAGGGGTATAAGAAGACGGGAAGGCCTGAGCAGTAGCATCCAAACCCCTATCCACCCTGCTCGATGCAGCAGATAGGGCGCCGTTTATTATCCTCTGCGACGGCCAGAGCATCAAGAAATTGTTGTAGGAAAGGTTCATTGTATTGCGTGGGCAGAATACTGTCAGGTTGCCCAGGCCTAGACAGGAGAACGATTAGGGTTCTCAACCAAAGCCTTTGGTTCAAAAACCTTACCGCAAGGCAGCGGGTTTTGGCACTGGACTACAGAGCCCGTTTTATGAAATGAGGAGCCACCCCCATTCCAACCCCCAACCTGGAGGACCAGGAGGCTGAGTTTGTCTGGCCTCTAACCATTGACCAATCTGGTATGAGTGGCTCTAAAGGTGCAAAACAAAGCACCACCCAGCATAGCTCAATGGATCTCTGAGGCACGCAAACCATCGCACCACGGTAAGGTCCAGCCTCATTGCCGGATTGCCTAGACCAAAGTAGGGAGTTATCATTGGTGATTTCACCTCGAGACTGGCTAAGTAGCCTATTCACAATGCAGTAAAGCGAATTCAGGGAATCGCGCCCATTGGGTGCGAGTGACCGATTTCTTGGTTTAAACGCCTTTCTTTTGTTCAGGTACCAAACAGGAGCTCAATCCTCCCCATAAATTCAGCAACAAACTGCTGGGATGCAATGCTCCACCAGAGCGAAGCAAGGGGCAGTGACCTTATTTGGTCATGGGTCACATCCGCCACGCTACAGTGTTGTTAAACGGATATTTGTGGCTTTTTATAGGGGGAACGCTTGCCAGGCGTAAACTCACCACCTCCTAGAACACTGCTGCCGAACCATTCGCTGGAACAGGAAAATCCCAACCACAGCTGGCACCAGGAGGAGGTTGTTTGGCAGGCCAGCCGAATACACTAGATTGTAGCAGAAGTAATAGCAACAGTAACAGTAACGCAATTTTATCTTCTTACTCTTCATCGTAATGTTCGTTTCAACTGTTCTTCCCGCACTACCGTTTTCCAATTTTACCTGCACCCTGTTGCCTCTCAGTGGCCCAGAGATCCTCTGCTCAATTTATATCGATTCATTAGATAATTACTAGACGAGAATACCACTTCAGCGGATTATTTTCCGCAGTCGCAGCTTACACGTCTATTTATTTAAGGTTGTTTATACCCTCAGTTTCATGCTACATCAGTCCTGTCGCGTTGGTTAATAACGCAGTCTCAGAACTCTAACTTCCAGATTCTCCACTTTTGGATCGCATGCTCGTTTTTCTTAACCGTATTCCACTATGAGTTGTGTGCCGTCGACTTGCAGCGCGTTTACTATGCTCGCTTCCACGAGTTAGCTTGCGTCTTATCAGTCCCTCGTGACCATTATTTTTTGGGATTTCGCTCCACCTAATTCTGTAGTTATAGCAGAGTATGTAAACCATTCTTAAGATGTTGGCTATTAAGACATCTATGTTCGGTTTGTGCTTCGATCCCTCAAAATACAAATTGCTGCTTCAAGCCTAACACATCCGTTCCTGTGCTCACTCATGCACGTGCACAGCGTGAACAGGTGGATCGGTACAAAGTTGGATTCGAAGTGCCTGTGGTATGGTTGGATTGTGACACGCAATCTTTATTAAACTCTCGGTTCACTTTAAAGTAGATCTCGATCATTCCGATCGCAAGGACCGTAGCTGGAGGTGTTTCAGTGTTGTTTCTCCCAACACTGACACTGGATGCTTTTGTTAACCTATGTACCTGATATCTGCTGGTGGTACTACTGGAAATGAAGTCCCCTGCATCGCCAGCGTCATCAACCGTACGCTGGCACATGTACCGACGCTTCGCTGCCACGAGACCATCCCCAGTCGTGCGTGGACTGGGTATACCGCGAGGAAGTCCGCCCCTGCGCGGATTCAAACTGGTGACCTAAGGATTGCAAGCCAGACGTGCAATCCCTTCGGCCACCGGCCGACAAAGAAAAATGGTCGTCAGTAGTACCGCGTCGTCGGTCGGTCGGTGCTTGTCAGTCCGAAACACGTATCGTTGTCGGGAGGTTCCCCTCCTAGTAAAGGGCTAGGTTTACAATGCCTCCGTTCAAGCAGTGTTGCTGTACCAAGACAAGTCACGTTTAGTTTGCTTGGATAACATACGCTGGCTTTTGACCTTCAACAATGGGTGCTTGAGAAAGCTTGCTCGTATGTGTTGGTAACAACCTACTGCAGCGGTGAAATCAGTCGTCGTTTCTTAGGCGATGCTAGTATGCCCCACAGCAACTTTGTTTGTTTGCACCAATTGAAATCTCTTGGTCACATCCTGCACATCTTCTTTCAACAAAGATGAAGGAAGGTCGTCTGGTCCGAGAGCCTTGTTTCGTTTAAACACGGTAAGCTCATTTGAATCTCTTCAAAAGTGGGTGGTGTGACAACTACTTCTTACATAGGCTCAGATGATTCGGCAATCGGTAATGTCGCAGCATGCCTGCTGAACTGCTCTTCAAAATGTTCCGCCCAACAGGCTAGTCGACGACACTGAGAATGGATCAACTGCCTGTTTTCAGCTATTGTCTCGCTAACCGGTAGCTTTCTTGGACCCGTGTTCCGGATGCCCCTGAACAGGACTCGACTCTTCCCGATAAGACTGGCTTTCTCCATCTCACGAGCGTTTGCAACCCACCAACGTTCCCGACCATTTCTAAGACTCTTTGTCAGACGTCGTTTCAGAGAGTTGGGTGCACAGCAATCGTCAAAGACATACTTTTTGGCACATTTGTGACGATCACAGTCAGCGTTCAGCTAACCTACCTCATTCCCACTGACAATCGGTGGGCCAGTTAGAATATTGTTGAACCGCGGACTGCGAGTCTAAGTTACAGCTAAGAAGATTAGAAGTTATGCGAATCTCGGAAGCGGGAAGAGTGAGTGCCAAGCGTGCGCACACTAAAACATGGTCGGAATCCAGGCATGTGCTCTAAATTGACCGACAATCTTGAACTGATATGCTCCACGTGTAGCTGATCCGTCGCAATGAGACTGGACATTCACCTTGTGTGACGCTTTGCGTACCCCCTTGACCCATTGCGCTATATTGGGTGGTGCCTCCGAGCCCCTTGAATGCTACTCCTACCAGCTTAGTCAATGGTTAGAGCTCAGACAAACTCCGTTTCCTGGTCCTCCAGCTTGGAGCTTTGAAAAGGAATGGCGTCCATTTCTGTAAGACTTAATTTTTGACGCCACCCTGCTGCCTTGCGGACAGGCTTTTGAGCCAAAGTCTTTGGTTGAGGACCTTAATCGTCCTGTCTAGGTCTAGGCGCCCTGGCAGTATCTTTGCCCACATACAACCACGACTTTTTCTTCAAACGTAAACTTCATCCTTCATCGACCGTCGCGCAGATTATCAAGGGTCGCCTTATCTGCTACATACAGGAGGGTGGATAAGTGAACATATGCTACTGCTGGCGCCTCCCTTCTTTTTTTCTACCTGTTTCTCTTGCTCCCATCCTGACCTCCACTACTAAACGTCCTTCTATAATTCTCAGCTTAATTGTCAGCAACCGAAGTGCCACTGTTGTAGAACCATTTGCAGCCACCTTCTCACAACACCCATCGGACGCCTATCCTTAACCGTTCCTTATAAGTCCGCACTGTCCCGTTTCCCTGGCGTTCGCACTCCAAGACAAATAGGTAAACAGGCTGCACTTGCACGCACCTTTGACACACTAGGTATTGATATGTGTTGTGTGTCCGAAACTAGAATCAATGACCCTAATGGGGTTGTAGAACTAACTGCACCCGGATTGTTCTCTCGTTATTGGTTGCACGCATCCGGAGATGCTGATGCAGCACTCACGGGTCGAACTGAGGTAGATATCATTCTCAGCTCCAAGACCGAGCCATCGTTGATTGGTTGGATTCCGGTAAACAGCCGTTTATGTGCAGCCCGTTTGACGACATCAACTAAGGTTGATTCACGAAGTACTACAAACACTTTGTGATTTCCGCTTATGCTCCCACCGACTGCATTTCTGATGCTGCTAAGGACACATCGCGACGAGACTGGACCTTACCGTGGTGTGTTGGTTTGTGTGCCTCAGTGATCTATTGAGCTATGCTGGGTGGTGTTTATTTGCACCTTCAGAGCCACTCATACCAGGTTGTTCAATGGTTGGAGGCCAGACCAACTTAGTCTACTGGCCCTCCAGGTTGGGAGTTGGAGTGAGTGTGGCTCCTTACTCCATGAATCGGGCCCTATCTATTCTAGTGCCCAAACCCCTCTGCTTTGCGGTAAGGTTCTTGAACCAAAGGCTTTGGTTGCGAACCTTAATCATTCTCCTGTCTACGCCCAGACGACCTGACAGTATTCTGCTCACGCAATAGTATGAACCTTTCTTCTAACCATTTCTTGATGCTCCGGCTGTCGCATATGATTATCAACGGCGCCCTATCTGCTGCATTGCGCAGGGTGGATAGGGGTTCGGACGCTACTTCTCAGACCTTCCAGTCTTCTTATTCTTCTTCCTGCGCTTTTTCATCCTTGGCGTCCCACTCCAAGTTTCCTTTTACCCCCTCAGTTTTCAATCCCCCAATTCTTGACCCTCCCCCACCTTGCTTCAGTAGTCACTTGTCTCCTAGTTTCAACTCACACACAGTCTCAGGGCGTCGCTCCAGTTCTATCGACCAATCTATGTTCAACCAAACGGACAACGTCAGTTCATCCGTTTCCATTTGGATTCCTCGATCGTCTCTAAGACTGGCATGCCTCAGCGTACGCGCTGCTACAAATTGGGCAACAGGCAGCACTTGTCCGAACACCCGCGACAAAATCGATCGATATTTGCTGTTTAAAATGTTTTGAAAAACTGGTAGCTCGAGTTGCTAATTCAGTTGCTCATTTGTTCGCCGAGTTGCGAAATTGGTTTGCAAACGTTTCACCGCCATGCGAGACGGCATCATCAGTGCGTCGCGATATGGAGTGTAATCTCGCTGATTGAACTGTCGACCCGTGATCGGCTGCAGGTGACATTTCGAAAGTGACGGCGTCGATCTGTGTCCCGTGATCTCTACCCATTTCCCCGTGGCAGAGGTCGTCGCTTGGGTTGTTCCTATTCAAGCGGCGTCTCATAATTTCTCTAAGTTCTATCCGTCGGAGGAGTTGATAAACTGGGTCAATCTCGATATGCATGTTGATCGAGTCTTTTGTTGAGAACCACGCTTCCAGGAATTCCCTTGCTCTTTTTGTTTCACCTCGTGTCAGGACTTCTGTTTTGGCCCAATCAATGCTGTGTTCTTTTTCATCCACGTGTGCTGAGAGTAGCGAAGATGCATAGTGTCTTTTGCATGCTCTTTTGTGCTCTTGTAATCGTGTTGTTAATTTTCTGCCTGTTTGGCCAACATAGTCCTTTTCGCAATTTCTACAAACTAGTCTATGTACAACATTGCTTTGCTCATGAGCTTCCAATTTCTCTTTCGGTTTCGACAGAGTTTTTCTCGGTGTAGCAGTTGGTTTGTGTGCTACGATAAAGTGATGTTGTTTGAATAGTCTTGCTGCCATTTCGGATATATTCTTCATATAAGGTAAAACAACGCGTCTCTCCGTCGTTGGTGTAGACTGTCTGTTTGGTTTGTTGTGGTTCAGACACCTTCGGATGAAGCTTCATGGATATCCGTTGAGTTGGAAACATTTGAATAGATGCTTCTCTTCTTGTTGCTTTGCCTCCGTGGTACTGCAGTGTGTTTGCACTCTACCAAATAGTGTCCGCACATAGCTTACTTTGTGGCATTTCGGATGGTTACTGATAAAATTCAGAATTTGGTCCGTATGTGTCCATTTTCTGTCAACTGATGTTTGCAGCCTCCCATGGTTCTGGTTATCAATACATCCAGGAAAGGTAGTTGGTTTTCCTTCTCCATTTCTATTGTAAACTGAATGTCTTCAATGGCGTTGTTCAGTAGCTGCTGTGCGACTTTAACTTGATTGCGTTTGATGATCACAAAAGTGTCGTCAACATATCGGACCCACAGTTTCGGATTAATGAGTGGGAGTACATCTCCCTCCAATTTCTGCATTACCATCTCCGCGATGAGTCCCGATATAGGTGATCCCATTGGTGCGCCTTTCATTTGCTCGTAGATCTTTCCGTTGAAAGAGAAGTAGGTTGACAGACACAACTGCAGTAGTTTGCATACGTTTTCGGTCGTTAGGTTCCCGATTGGTTGTTCACTGCTGCTCAGGCGTTCTGTGATGACTGTTATTGCCATTTGTAAGTTTACAGACGTAAAGAGGGCAGTCACGTCGAAAGATATCATTGTTTCATCATCATCTATTCGCAGGTTTTTGAGCTTTTGTAGAAACTGCTGGGCATTATTAATGGAATATTGCGATCTATAGGTCAGATGTTTGAGACGTCTCCACATTTCTTTCGCCAAGTTGTAGGTGGGTGTTCCTGGTAGTGACACGATCGGTCGTAATAGTGCATCATCTTTGTGTACCTTTGGGAGTCCATAGAATTGCTCCATGCTCGAGTCACGGGCTCTCATTTGTTCGCTCTCTTCCTTCGTGATTTGATTCTTTTCTTGAAGTTGTTTCAGCGTTCTGTTTAATTTGTTTGCCAGCTGTGAGGTTGGATCGGTGTCAATGCACTTGTAGGTCGTTGTATCGTTCAAGAGACGTAAAGCTTTCTCAGTGTAATCCTCTTTATCCATTATAACAGTCATCCGTCCCTTGTCTGCCGGCAGGATGATGATCGTTTCGTCAGACTTCAAGGATTTTATTGCCTGCTTTTCTTGTTTGCACACAAACCAACTGCTACACGGAGAAAAACTCTGTCGAAACCGAAAGCTCATGAGCAAAGCAATGTTGTATATAGACTAGTTTGTAGAAATTGCGAAAAGGACTATGTTGGCCAAACAGGCAGAAAATTAACAACACGATTACAAGAGCACAAAAGAGCATGCAAAAGACACTATGCATCTTCGCTACTCTCAGCACACGTGGATGAAAAAGAACACAGCATTGATTGGGCCAAAACAGAAGTCCTGACACGAGGTGAAACAAAGAGAGCAAGGGAATTCCTGGAAGCGTGGTTCTCAACAAAAGACTCGATCAACATGCATATCGAGATTGACCCAGTTTATCAACCCCTCCGACGGATAGAACTTAGAGAAATTATGAGACGCCGCTTAAATAGGAACAACCCAAGCGACGACCTCTGCCACGGGGAAATGGGTAGAGATCACGGGACACAGATCGACGCCGTCACTTTCGAAATGTCACCTGCAGCCGATCACGGGTCGACAGTTCAATCAGCGAGATTACACTCCATATCGCGACGCACTGATGATGCCGTCTCGCATGGCGGTGAAACGTTTGCAAACCAATTTCGCAGCTCGGCGAACAAATGATATTTGCTGTTTATCAGAAACCTGCCCGCAAGGTTCGAGCTCCGTGCTTACCATGCGATCCCGCACGTGCGACACTGGCGGCACATTCTCATTGCGCCTGTCTGGCGATGATGCAGCTTCAAATGCCGGTCAATCTGGCGTCGGCATTGGTTTGAGTCCCCGGGCAGAATCTGCCCTGATCGATTGGATCCCAGTCAACAGTCGGATGTGCGCCGTTAGTTTGATTGCTTCATTCCAGGCTTCGAAGTCGCGCTTGAGGACGAACGGTTCCTGTTTTTCATTGAACCCTGCGCCCCCTCCCAGAGTGCAGCCCTGATTCTGTGAAACTTGATTTGAAGTACTCCGGAAATCTGGTAGTTTGGGTTGGTGATTCAGTTGCTTATTCCTTCGCCGAGCTTGGAAATTTGTTTGCAGACTTTTCACCACCATGTGATGTGGCATCATCAATGCGCTGAAATATAGTGTGTAATCTCACTGATTCAATTGTCAAGCCGTGATCGACGTGCTGTAGACTTTTTAAAAGCGACGCCTTCGATTTGCGCCTCATGATATGCACCCATTTTCCCAACGTCGGAATTCGTCGCTGAAGTTGTTCCTTTTCAAGCGGCGTTGAGGTAAACTGTCCAAACCGAAAGCAAAACTGGAAGCTTATGGGCAACTTATTTTTTATATAGAATACGAAATTGACGATATTGGACACACAGGTATCAAATTAGCAACACGAATACAGGAGCACAAAAGAGCGTGCAAAAGACACTATGTATCATCGTTGCTCTCAGCGCCCATGGACGAAAAAGAGCAGAAATTCGTTTGGGCCAAAACAGAAGTCATGGCACGAGGCGAAACAAGAAGAGAAAGGTAGTTCCTGGAAGCCTGGTTCTCAACAATGGACTCAATCCACATGCATATCGACCTCGACTCAATTTACCAGCCCCTCCGAAGGAAAGCATTCAGAGAAATTACAAGGCGCCGCTTGAATAGGAACAATTTGAGCGACGACTTCCGGCGTGGGGAAAATGGGTAGTGATCATGGGGCGCAGATCGAAGCCGTCACTCTCAAAAAGTCACCAACACGCCGATCGCGGCTTGACAATTGAATCAGTGAGATTACACTCTATATTTCAGCGCACTGATGATGCCACCTCGCATGGTGGTGAAACGTCTGCAAACAAATTTCCAGGCTCAACGAACTAATGAGCAAGTGAAAGATGATTTCTATCAGCAACTTCACCATCTCCCTCGTTACGGAATATGCACGGATCCTGTGCTGTTGGCTGGTGATCTAAACGTGCAACTCGGAAAATTGTCCTCTGATGAGCTTCATCCGGGCGGCCAACATAGTGTAGGCTCCTGTAATGATAGCCGTGTGCGATTGCTACAGCTGTGTGAAGGTGCTCGTCTCTTTCTCGCGAGCACAGATATTCGACATAACGCCTGTAGGAGTGACTTGGCGCCACCAGCCTCGGACCAGGCATGGATGCAAATCGATCATCTCGCGATCAGTCGGCTGGTGACACCAGCGTGTCCGCAAAGATGATGTGCGTAGGCGAGTACTGGACAGTTATAAGTAAGCTAGTTCCTTAGAACAGCAGATAGCACTGGATAAGTTGCGTTAACTTGGGCACTTATTACGAATTCCTGGTCACCGCTTACCTATGAGGGACTTGACAGCGTGAAGTGGATTCACTGACGACCAAACTTTGGGCTGTTGGTCCGAGTCGCCTTCCTGACTGACTCCACGTGTCCCGCGTTGTTCTTGACTTTGAGACTACAGGACTTGGTTCGCAGTCAACACCAGTGGCGCCTCTGCTGCCGTCTCCTAGTCAGACTGCCTGTTTAAAGTGTGCTTGGGACTGTTATCTGCGGGGTAATGACTGATTATGACACGTGGCAGTAAAAGCCGCAAGGGAGCCATCTCACTGATGCTGCTTTAATTTTGCACTATAGCCAGCTGTTTGTGACGGTATGTTTTTAACCCAAAGTGTAGACGCCTTGAAACTGAGAGTTACCTTATGGTATTCCGGTAAGTCACTCTTCCTCTTATTATTCTTTATTCCATAGTCGTCATCGTTGTATGGCAGCAACACATCAGTCCAAGTGGCTGATGTCCTTCTGTTGTTGATTGATTGATTGACCTGTAGCTGATAGCATTATGGTCATTTTTGGTCCAGGTCATGGAGGAATTCGGTGGACGCCAGGGGGCGGTTTGAACTTTTGTGCTGGAAAACAGTCCTGTTGTGATAAAACTTGTGATCGGCACACGGTTGCAGGAATCGATCATCATGGTTTGCTCGGCGTGCATCGACTCCGAAGCACCCTTCCAGATGTTCTTCAGCATACGAAAGACGGCTCACTTGGGCATTCAACTCACCAGGAATAATCACGATGTCAGTATTCTTAATCATGCGGAGAAGAGATGAAAGTTGGTAGCAGAAATCATCTTTGATACAGTACGGGCATAAACTGTTGCGATGGAATAGCACCTTGTTTTCATACGGTGCTTATTAACTCAAATATTAGTTCGAAGTCGTACCGCACACATGAGACTGTTCACCGGTTTTCAGTCGAGTGTATTACCTTCAGCATATCTGCTGAGTACGACACCAACACCCTTGAATACCTTGAGCTATTGACTCGGTATCACCAGAGACGCGAAGAGTGTAGTCATGGTCGTCAGATTCAGAACCAGGGCGTCAGGCGAAGATTCGTCACAACGCTGTTATCTTGTATGTGTGTTTCGGAGACACAGCACACATCGATACCAAGAGAATGCGGAGTGGGAGTTAGTGTTGTCTGCTGGCCGATCTGACCCAAAGTGCGGACGTTAAGAGAACAAGTGTGAAATGAGATTTGTGATTTGATGGGCCGGTTACGAGTATCGATGGTAGCAGCCGCGAGGTTAGCGCAAATTCTTGCTCAGTAGACGGGGAGGAAGAAGTAGAAGAGGGCGTAGTGTCGCGAAGGCAGATGATACTCTCCGGCTGCCCATTTCGATTGGGGTTTTGTTCGAGGTGTCCTGCCTCTAGCCTTTGACTCAACATCCTGATCCACAAGGCAGTGGGGTACATGGAGGTTCTGTTGCGTCACTCCGCTCGGAGCCTTTGGCTCAATAGTGTAACCCACAAGGCGATGGGGAGCAAGTCTGGCTCGGGAGTGTGATTACAGAGGCCGGTCGACATCCGCTCGCGGCTTGTCACACATGGCTTTAGATGATCTGGAACAATTCACATGTGTTTTGCGATGGTATCGCGTTACGTACGTGCGGCCACTGCTAGCCGCAGTTGGGAGTTGGCGAGTTTTCAGCGTTTGACCCTGGACTACCTGTCTTGAGGCGGACGGTAGCAAACCATTGAACCCCCGAAGGTGCCCACCCACCGTCAGTGTCAAAGCATCCCACTCGTACTCTACGCCAATCGAGCTGTGAGCTTATAACCCATAGACCTGTTGTTTCCCATGGCTGTTTTAAAGGAAGAGAGCCATCGACCTGTCCCTGATCTCTGAGATGATTGTGAGCCTGAGTTAGTCTGACCCCTAACCATTGGCCTGTCTGGTATGTATGGCTCTGTAGACACTTGGAAAGTGCCACCCAGCATAGCTCAATGGTTCACGGAGGTATGCAAACCATCACATCGCGTTAAAGTTCGGTTTCCTTGCGATGGGATAGCGTGGCAGCGTACCTGCAGTGTTGCGCACCGGCGCAGTGCTAATTTATTGAGGACCACCTTTTTTGTCATCTGTCCACTTGACGATGGCAAATGAAATTGACTTCACATCTGGTCACCTTTCGATCCACACTTCTACCTTGTTGGGGGCCCGAGCACTAGAAATGCAGACGACTCAAATCGCTTTAAGTTGATGCGCAACGTAAAGCGGTGGATGACTTGTGTGCATTGTTGCTTAAGCCCAGGTTTTTTATTTCCCGAATATTTGAAGACAACGATAACGAACAAAATGGTGTACAGAATTTAAAACCTAAACTTTATTCCGTTTTTGCGTTTGACGGTTTCATCCATCGTCCTCGCTGAGTTCCATTTCTTTGAGCAGCCTTATCCCTATTCAGTTGACTGTTGCAACCATGCATAAATGTTTACGTTTTCCTTCATTCGTTTCAAATGAATTGACTGTATTTCTACAACTCTTTTGTTCTAGCGTTACACTCGTTCAAGCCTGCCTCGACTATCTTCTCTACGGCTACCCTACAGGTGAGTAACGCCCCGTTTTGCCAAGCACGGTCTTCAGCCCTCCCGCCATTATGCTGTTCCAAACCCTGCTCCCGGCGCAAAGAAAGTCTATGTTCGTGATAAACCTCACATGAACATTGGCACAATAGGTCATGTAGATCACGGGAAAACCACACTGACCGCCGCAATTACCAAGAGTCAGTTTGTTTTATAAAGCTCTCTATTTTCTATACAGTTTTATCAGAAAATAAGAACACCATTTATCGCAGTTATGAAGAGATTGATGCTTCACCTGATGAAAAGAAACGTGGGATTACCATCAACGCTACCGTTGTGGACTACACCACGGATAATCGGCATTATGGGCATACCGATTGTCCAGGTCATTCCGATTATATAAAAAACATGATCACCGGTGCCAATCAAATAGAGTGTGCGATTCTCGTGGTAGCTGCCACAGACGGCACCATGCCTCAGACTAGGGAACATTTGCTGCTGGCCAAACAGATTGGTATAGAACAGATGGTTGTGTTTATCAATAAGGCGGACGCAGCTGACTCAGAGATGCTGGAACTTGTGGAGTTGGAGATACGGGATACACTGAAACAGTATGGCTTTGATGGGGACAATACCCCCATTGTGACTGGATCCGCCTTGTGTGCATTAGAGGTAACATTTGTTAATGCTGTTCCCTTTTTTAACGGTAATGTACCATTTCAGGGTCGTGAACCACAGCTTGGCAGAGAGAGGATAATCCAGCTACTTCAAACCATCGATTCAGTACCGTTACCGAAACGCGAAAAGGATAAGCCATTTCTTCTACCAATTGAGCATGTTCATTCAATCACCGGTCGTGGTACTGTGGTTACAGGACGCATTGAAAGAGGCACCATAAGTCTACAGGAGCCAGTTGAAATCATAGGTTATAACCAAGTTCTTAAATCAACAGTTACAGGTTAGTGGTTCTTTATGTAGATTTTCCCCCTTGGCTTATTACCCCGGCATCTTAACACCGATTCCGTAATCTCCGTACGTGTGTTAGTATCGTACTGTATTCGAAAAATATAACAAATTCGTAATAGATTGCTGCCAAATGAACGAGACACCATCTCACAAGTGTTTGTCAGCAACCATCAGACAGTAGAGCTAGTTCAGTTGACAGTAGGGAACTCTGACTACTAACACGATCGCTGTGCGTGCATACTGCATTAGATAGCGATATGACACGAAGTTTCCAAACTTGAGTCTGAAATGCTACCGAAGTTCTACCTTAACGTACCTGTGAAGCCACGCTTCCCTGTCGCTCTGCCTCCGTCCAACTTTTGTAACTTGAGACTGGTCTGACCCACAGGATGCACTTTTAGCGAACGAATTATCACTACAAAAATAGTTGAGTCAAAACTCAGTCGATTTTAACGAAAAAAGACACTGACTTACGGTAAGCGCCCAACTTCGAATGCCTTTTCAGTCTAATGGTAAGTTCCGGTGTGTAGCGTAGCGTAACATAAGCAGTACGATAGTTCCTAGTCGGTTAATCAAAGATCATCGCTCTGAGCAAGCACACCAAAACCCACGCAGCAAATCGGAGCGACAAGCAGAACACGATTCGAAGAAGAATGTATTGCTCAAGTTAATTGAAACAAACTATACGATAACGAATCGAATAAAAATAATAAAGTACAGTTGTAAAAAAAGATGTACAAACGCTGCAGTACTCCTCTGGAGCGTGAGTCGAAGGGAAGAACGCTCGATGGGCGCTAGCTTTCATCTGTCACAAGTCGAGAGCGAACAGCGACTGTACGTCCGGAGCCTGTACGCTTAGGTATATCGGGATTTGCCACAAGTGTGGATGGGGGCAAGGAGGAAACACTGGGGTCGCACATCGACTGAGTGGATGAATGCTTTGCAATAGAGTTTGTTCAGGAACGCAAACTTCAGTTGATTGTTGTGGTGATTGCAGTTCGACATAAGCATGCTTTAGGCGGTTAATGCTATCGGATTCTTTACAACCATTCTTGTCCAACACGAAGTATTTCACCTTACGAGCCAGGACTTTGAAGGGACATTCGTAAGGCGTAGTCAGTGGTTTACGGACGGTGTTGGCGCACACGAAGACAAAGGGACAGCCGCGCAAATCGGGGTCGATCCATTGATTTCGAGAGTCAGGTTGAGGCGGCATTGGATGAACAGCAGTGAAGTTTTGCTTCAAGTGTGCAACATACGAATCAAGGTCTACTTCTCCAGTGACTCTTGAATCCAGCGCAATTTCACCGGAAAGTTTAAGTATTGTGCCGAAGACTAATTCAGCTGGACAGCAACCGAAATCTTCTTTTACAGTGTTACGAATACTGAGGAGGATGATGGGTAGACTTTCTGATCACTGAGCGTTCGACTGTGTTGCAGTAAATGCAGTTTTTAGCTGTCGGTGGAAGTGCTCGACTAGCCCGTTAACAGCGAAGCGGTAAGTCGTTGTGCGTAGATGCGAACAACCAAGCATTCGATTGGGATCACGTAACAAAAGATGACTGAACTGAGGACCTCTATCCGTGTTGACAGTGGCAGGCGTGCCAAACACGACTATCCACGTTTCGGCGAACATTCTGGCGACTAGTTCGACTGAAACATCCCGTTGTGGCACTGCGTGAGGTCAACGCGTGTATCGACCAACACATGTTAGCACATAGATATAGCCGTTGGATGGAGGAAGAGGCCCAACAATGTCGTGATGGCCGTGTTTGAACTGGGCATCGGGCAACGAGAAAGTGCCGGGACGGTAATGATGTGTCACTTGATTTTGCTATTCTGACAGGCGATGCAATATTCTGCCCACTGTCAGATATTCGAGCTCATGTTCTGCCAGATGTAACGATCAGTTATCAGCTTCGTAGTGGCACGTATGCTCGGGTCTGAAATACCGTGCAAGTGATCAACTACGACTCGTCGGCATTGCTGCAGGACGAAAGGTTAAGGTTTGTCAGTGGACATATCACGGTAAATTTTGGAGTCCGAGTTGAGAAGAGGCAGGAGAGGCAATTTGATGGACGAATTCAATCTGGGCTGCTGGAACTCTGGATCTTAATGTTGATGAGCGGCGATGTCTTCAAGGTTAGTTGGCTGACGTCGTCGCGTCGGCGACAACTTTACTGGCTGCATCGGCATGTCGAATATCAGTAGTGAACTTTGAGGTGTAATCAAGAGGATGTTTCGCGCGGCGAAAAACTGTCGGGTGATCCGCGAAAAGCAAAAGCGAGCGGTTTATGATCAGTAATAACAGTAAATGGGCGGTCTTCGAGAAGATGTCGGGAATGTTTGACGGCGAGATAAATAGCTAAAAGTTCGCGGCCGAAAGTGCTATACTTCGTTTGGGCGTGTTGCAGTTTACGAGCAAATAAGGATAAGGGCTCGGGCTGACTGTTTATTACTTACTGTAGTACAGCCCCGACAACAGTCTGCGACGCGTCGGTTTTGAGAACCATGGAATTTCCCACGTCGGTATTCCGATGGCTAAGCGCGGTGACTGAATGGAGCTCTCTTGATCTTGTCGAAGGCTGTTGTTGCTTCAGTCATCGGCTCGAACTTACTGCACTTGCCTTTAAGCAAGACTCAAAGGCTGGAGAAGTCTAGAGCACTCCGGGATAAAAGGGACATTTGTAAGTTGTAGGGGGACTTATTAGGTTTTGTGTAGATTTGTCGCAGTTACACATAATATTTAACATTATTTTGATTGGTTCTCCGAACTGAGTAATTTAATATCAAACCTTTCACCACTACGCTCAGTGGCATCTTCAGTGCACTGCTGCGTAAACATCTCACGTAAAGTATCGTCGGTACGTAGCTTTTGAAATTGGCCTCTTCGATCCGTGTCCCGTGACATCTGTTCGTTCGATTTTTGCCCGCCCAGTTTCATCCTTTCTCAGCTGTAGGTACACAGGATCGAGGTCAATGCGGAGGTTCACTGAATGATCCTTAGAGAACCATGCCTCGAGGAATTCTCTTTGTTTTCTTGTCCCTCCGTGCGGCAGAATTTCCGCGTTAGAAAACAGGTTTGCGAAGAGTACTCTTTTCGGCAAATCTCAAGAATTTACAATTATAAAATGGGAGGGCAGAGCACAAATAGCTACTGAGGACATAGAGTTGGGACTAGTTGAATCACGACACACCAAAGAGTCTAGATCGATAACGTCGACTAACGTTGTGTCTTTCCTCATCAAGGTGCGCTGAGATCTGTGGTGATACATAATGGTATCGACGTGCACCTTTGTGCTCTTGTATTTCTGTGGATAGTTTTCGCCCCGTTTGACCCACATAGTCTTTCTCACGGATCTCGCACTGTATCCTGTAGATGTCATTTCGGCGTTCTTGTGCCTCCAGTTTTCCTTTAGCTCTAGACAAGATTCCCTTCAAAGTCGCAGTTGGTATGTGAGCTACCATCAGGTTGTGCTGCTTGAGGAGTCTGACTGTCTTTTCCGATACGTTTTTGATGTACAACAAGGCGATACATTTCCCCGTTGTTGGTGCAGGTGTGATAATTGTATTCCTTCGGTTTAGATGTCTTCGGATGAAACTGCGTGGTTAGCCGTTGCAAGTGAAAGACGTAGATTGATGTTCATCTTCCTTTCGTCTTGCCTCCGCAGTATTGCATTGTGCTTCTATCATAATAATTAACCATTCCAAGAAATCGGCGTAGACTTTTAAAGGATTTTGGCATGTGGTCGTCAGCAATGGCTTGCGTTTTTTTCACGAAGCGGTCTAATGCCGTCACAGTGTATTCGATGGCCAGGGAAATCAATACGCAACTGACCAAAGAGGCATTTGTCAACATTCATTTTGACCGTGCTCGGTAAAACGCTTCAAGATCAAACGAAGGTGAGACAGGTGTTCTTCGCGATTCGAACTAGCCACAAAGATGTCATCGATTTAAACGAAAACGAAATCAAGCCCTCTAAGGACTTGGTCGATGAACCGCTGGAAAGTCTGCGTAGCGTTTCACAGACCAAATGGTTTGTGGAGGAATTCGTAAAGACCAAAAGGGCTGGTTATGGCGGCTTTGGGAATATCTTCGGGGGCCACAGAAATCTGGTAGTACGCCCGGATAAGCTCGATCTTCGAGAAAATAGATTTGTCGTGCAGACGGATGAAAAAGTCATGAATGTGAGGGCTGGGATGTTTGTCTGGAACAAGAGCACTGTTCAAAGCACGGTAATCTTCACATGGTCACCAGTCCTCGCTTGACTTCTTAGGGACCATGTGCAACGGAGAAGACCACGAGCTACTGGACGGTCGGGTGATGTCGAAACAGCATATGCTGGAAGTTAGCCTCAGCTGTCGCGAGTTTGTCGGGCGGCAACCGTTAAGGTCCAACAGCAACAGGTCAGGTTTTGTACTTTGGATCCGCAAATTCGTCTAATGACTGATATAAAGCAGGCAATTGCTGAAGTAATTCACTGAATACGCTATTGGTAGCAAGTGACATCTGGAGACCGATTGAGCTTATCGAGGCGATTTTACCAGGGATGTTGAGAGATATGACACTGTAACGGAGTTTTCTGCAGCGTAGATCTACCATCAGACCCTACATCGTAAGAAAGTCGACGCCAATGTTGGGACGTTGGGCGTTTGCCCATCAGGTCGACAGTCCCCAAAGAGGCTAACTACGTTCCACTATCACTACCTTCGCAGCTTGTCTCTTGTCTTCTGGGAGCACCGCATGGGCAATGTGTTCAGCGTCACGTATTTGGCGCAAGGAGTGCGAGTGAACCACTCAGTACCATTCTATCACGCGCCAGTCTCCGATGGCTGGGCCATCTGTTGCGCATGCCAGCCCATCGTCTCCCGCGTCGTGTGTTGTTTGCGCGTCTGGGACGCGGTTGGAAATGGATTAAGGGAGGCCAAACAGTGATTTGATCGAGTGAAATGAAAATCCTCATTTCGAAGTTGGCGTCGGTTGGTACATATAGACGGCCTGGCTGGGGTCCCAAGGATGATGAACACATTTGGTTGGACACACTTGTTGATATGTTGTGAGTTTCTTTGTCCATCCTCCTCTTCTTTAGATTCCCCACCAATCACGGTCTCATATCTACTATGTGTTATAATATGTAACATTAAATTACTTTTTGTATTTTTTACTGTGTTTTTATATCGCCGCATATTTGCTGAGGTGTTTCTCACCCTCTGCTAACATATATTGATGGTGGTGATGTTGATGATGACGACGACAACGGAAGGAAAAGATCGTCTGGGTCCGAGATCAAGGCTTAGCAGCTTTTGGTCCTACATGTTGATCTTGGTGCTGTTAGCCACCTGAAGCGTAATTTCGGTAGGTGGTAGGTAGCGTTTTTCCGTTTTTCGTTGTAAAACACCTCGGCACCGTTTTCAACCAGGAAGGTAAGGTTGGTTGCGGAGTCATAGACGAAAAGTAGGCGACTAGATGGTTGGCCAACTGCAGCCGTCACCATTACTGGCTGGCTTGATCGTTTCCCTTCTGCGGCGTGCTGGATGCGTTAGGGTGAGTACAACCAGGGCGACAGTTCCTAGCTTCTTTAGCAAAACGGCGATGATAGTAACAACGGTGACGTATCGCGTTCCGCGAGAAAGTGCGTCTGTCTCGAGATACTGATCTGCGACTTTTACTACGAGGGCGTCGAATGTTTGAAAGTTGGAGTTCAAGTCTGGACAACCTGTGGGATAACGACTCGAGATAATCGTTTCCCGGGGGAGCGAGTCGTAGGCGAATCGACAGCGTGACAAACGGGATGTTTGCAAAATATTCATGGTCTTCGTCTGCTGTTTCTGCTAGCTTGTCTAACCATACGTCATCGGTGAAGGCGATAAGGATTGTTATGATGTTCGTTGGGAGACATTTTGTCAAAATCTGGCGCAAAATGCCGTCGCCGACCTTGGTAGGACCGATTAAGGAGTGCATGTAGCGAAGAAGCTGTGAAGGTGTGACTTCACCGAGCTCAACACCGGAAAGGAGTTGCTGTGGTCGAGCTTAATCTGAGGCAGAAGTGAGCTTTAGAAGAGAACTGCTTTACGCTTATCGTGAGGTGTATCAGTCAGAATGGAGTCAAGCAAATCTGCGACATCAGCGGCGATACAAGCGAGCATGGGTGCAGCAACATAAGAAAACACCTTGGACAGCGAGGTAATACGGCGGCAACTTTAAAACCAAACGCGACGGTTGGACGCATCGCAAGTAAGCACATTAAAATCAGTGAAGTTTTCTGATGTCCCCTCAGAGGAACCGTGTTCAAAAGCATGACAAAAACGGGAGTTCTGAGCTTCAAATCAGTGTTAAATCAAAAATAAATGCAAAACGGGGTCACAACATATGTAACGAACGAGTTATCACTACAAAAATAGTTTAGTCAGAACTCAGTCGGTTTAGACAAAGAAAAGCACTGATTCATGGTAAGCGTCCGACTTCGAATGCTTTTTCAGTCTAGTGGTAAGATCCGGTGTGTAGCGTAGCATAGCGTAAGCAGTACGATAGTTCCTAACCGTTGAGCGAAAATCACCACGCCGAGCAAACACAACGAAGATTCACGCAGCAGGCTGGAGCGACAACGCAGAACGCGATTCGAACATGAATGTATTGATCGAGTTAATTGAAACGAACTGTACGATAACGAAGCGAATCCGAATAGGAAAGTACATTTAAAGAAAAATGTACAAACGCTACACACTTACACTTCAATTCAGTCAAGTTTAACTATTAAGATACATATATTTAATTGCAGCGCAAAGTTACTTTGGTTAACATCGCCATTATGATGATGATGTTACTTCTTTAATTTTATTCACACTTTTTCGATGCCATTGGTTATCAAACGGGGTTTTATCCAACTAGGTCCATTATCTGCAAGTGACACGCCGAATCGCTCGACTCGCTACCACGCGATGGACGGCGGAATTTGACATCTGCCTTGTAACCCGAAGGTGCAAGCTATCTCGGAATATCCCTAGCTCACGTACAATTGGCGATGGTCGCTTGGCAGCGAGGCGGCGTACTGTTGATGCTCTCCTTCATTCAGGCGAAGCATGTAACCGAACCACCGGAGGCAATTAGGAGTTTAGTGCACATTCTAACCAGGCTCCAGACACCAAATGGCGTTCTTCGTCCGGTTCTACTACAAAATTTGCGCATTCATCGGTGGTGGATCACATTCAGTTCCCTATCTTTATGTTCAAAATGTACCTACTAAATCTCCAGTCCATAGGATAGCACAGATCGCACTGTGCCTCGGGATGATCCACACCAATAGTTAAAGACCGGATCAGACATGTTGCAGTCTGTGGGTTCTTGCATAGGGTTATTAATCTACGTCTCAGTCGGATTAACTTAATACACTTCTCTTGTCGGATGGTAGCCAAAAGGATTGCAAGCCTTACTTAGAACCCTTAGGTCACCGGTACCAATCCGCATAGGGGCGAGTGCCCTCGCGGTATACTCAGCCCGCGCGCGACTGGTGGTGGTGGTCGCACGGCAGCGAAGCGCCGTGACGGCGTACCTAATTCACTTGGTGATCTTCGCTCTGCTTCGTGCTTGATAAGCACTCTAAGGGCCCGCGAAACATGCAGTCAATTAATGCACGTGAGTCAAAACTCTTCGAATAGGCCCTTCCCCATTGTTTCCTTATAAGGAAAGGTTCAATTCGGGTGAGCGGTACTCCATCGATCTTCGAAATTCGTTCCGCATTTCCCCCAACGCATCGTCCTCATTTCTCACTAATGCACAATCTATCCAGTTTCAGTGTGATGTGACCCTGGCGGACACATGTCACATTGATGTTCAAACTTCAGTGATCTGTTTTGGTCAACCACAAAATTGCGCATTATGGAATGAATTTCATTCCCAGAACTGTTCTCACGCAACAAATCGTTTAGCATTCACGAGACATTCATGTTGTTCATGCAACCATTTCCCTTCAAGAACTTTAAGACAGCGAGAACGAACAACATTTAATCGGGAGAACCTGAATTCCGCTTATTTCGTGTCTTCTCAACCAGCCGCTTACAATCAGTGGAAGGGTTGAAGTAATGCATGTGAACACCCATCACTAGGGAATTCAATGAGAAACTGAGACATTCGAGCTCATTACCTGTGACGAAGTGACCTACACCTTACCAGGACAAGGCGAGGCTGGCCACAAAGGTTTGGCCTCGCCCTGGTATGGCGTAACCTACGTCGTTACATGTGACGGTCGTAAACGTTTCCGTTTCCTAGTGATTCCTTTTCATTTGCATTATTCTGATTGTCTGCACGTGGCAGATTGAGAAGACACGAAATAAGTGGAATTCCGATATTCCCGCTCAAATGTTATTCGATCCTGGTTCGTAACCAGTAACGTTACACCTTTACATAAATAAATGGTTAACGTTTTGATTCGTTCTCTCAGCTGAGTAATTTAATGTCAAACGTTTCACCACTTCCCTCAGTGGCATCTTCAGTGTACAGCTCCGTAGAGTACGATTGGTAATTGCACAAAACTGATACAAGTTGACCAGTAACATGCTTGATTTGTGTGTATGTAGGTCTATGTATAAGTAGTCATATTGAGTGAGCCTTTTGATGCGACCCTGAATTGGTGATTTTGTTCGCTGTGTTCGCCATCATAGGAAGTGATAAAAAGAGATCTTCGATTTGGATGATGTTCGTGAAGTGGGTAAAATGCTCTGCAAAAGTAAGAGGCAGTTTGTTTAGTGACGAGTCGCATCCGCCACGTCACAGTGTTATTAATCATTCATTGCTTTTTATAGTGAAAACGCCTGCTTTGCAGAAACCCACCACTTCCTGGTACACTGCCGCCGAACTGTTCTCTTGGACGATAGTAGCCTGAACCACCCAGAACAAGAGGCAGTTTGTTCGGCTAACCAGTGGTAGGACAATCTTGTATTAGCAAATTGCAAGAAGCAGAGGAGACGTGAATTGTAACGCTCATCTCTCCACCCCATTGGCATGATTTTTCTCTAGCTGTTTAATTGTCTCACCCAATCAGTGGATGAGCACAGTCGCCTGCGGTACCTACGCATGTCAGAACACCACCTACTCGACGCAGTCAGTGGCGTTCTTGCATCTGATTGTTAATTTGCATCTCAGTCTGATTAATTTAATACACTTCTTTTATCAGCTGGTGGCCGAAAGTATTGCAAGCATTACTTACAGCCCTTGGGTCACCGGTTCGAATTCGTGATGTGGATGGCATCCTCGCGGTATACTCAGACCACGCGAGACTGGTGGTGATCGCGTGGCAGCGAAGCTTCGATACAGTGTGCCGGCGTACTGCTGATGACTTTCTTTATGCTCCCGCTTTTCAACATTCTATTTGCAGTGTGATTCGTGGCAAATGGATCCGCGCACTTCTGTGCTCAGATCATATTTGTTCAACTGAACTAGCCGCACCACAATGATATGTACTCTTCTCTTGACTCAAAGGCGTATATGCCGCTGTCTCCGGCCCGTGGCCTTAAGAATCACTAGCCTGCCTTGTAATCTGAGGTCGCGAATTCAGGCTTGTTTAGGGGTCCTGGTGAGTCTCGCAGTATCCTTAGCGCACGCGCGACTGGTAGTGGCTGCGCAGTAGCAAAGCCTCGGTGTTGCGTACCAGCGTACGGCTGATGCCTTTTTTCTGCCTCTTAATCGACTGGGGTCTTTGCAAGCCATGCTTGCGTTGGAGCGCTTGGGGTAGTTTCGATGGCGTTGGTACCACGGGTTGTGCTACAACCTAAATCAAGTGATCATTTCTAATGTTTGTTCTATGATTACTAAAACCAATGACTTGTCCGCCCAGTCATTCAGTATTACTTCGCACGTCAAAGACGCAAATGGTATACCAAATCGCGCAGGACTCCTCATTAACGTATTCAACGGTGTTCGCATAGCAATTGGGTCTGATCCAACAATAGCTATAAACTTTTATGCCCACTTGACACCCTAGGAATTGACCTGGCCTGCTCGTCCTACTCTGCGGTCCGTGCTCTCTATACGGTTATCGAACTAATTTTCTCCATCCAATCATCGGGTCCACGAATCAGTTGCTGTTGGAATGAGCATTGCCCTCAAGACTGCTTTTGTGCTTCCTCCAGTTAACAGGATTCCCCTGAATCACTTTTTGTGTTGGTTGTTTGGCATCAAGTGAGGCTATCACAGACAGCAGTACTAGTCGTTATGTTCGTAGTTGCAGATTATATATATATATATATATATATATATATATATATATATTGTCCGTTAACAGACATTGTGCCATCAAACCCATGGCAGAAGCGAAAACCGGGGAAGATAGAAACATGAACTGCGATAATAAAAAATATGGAAAATGATTTTTGGGTTTTACACACGCCATTTTGAATTTTTTGTTTTGTTTGTGGAAAGTAGAAGTCACGATTAAAATTCCCGCACAATAATGTGCCTCGACGGGAAATCGAACCCCGGTCCACGAATTTCCGGTCCGCTGCTCTACCACTGAGCTACCGAGAGCTGGCGATTGGGTGCGCAAATACATGACTTCTGCTTGGTGCGCGACGTATTGCCAGTGAGCTCACAGTACCTGTCCTGGTGTTGCAGACTGGCTCACTCACCCGTCACTTCCCAATGGACCGAATTACCTGTCCTTCGGACGTCCAATGGGTGATAGTAGATTAATTTTGGATGTTTGTGAGTGGTAAAGCAGCGGACCGGAAATTCGTGGACCGGGGTTCGATTTCCCGTCGAGGCACATTATTGTGCGTGAATTTTAATCGTGACTTCTACTTTCTACAAACCTTACACTACTCAAAAACATCCAAAATTAATCTACCGCCGCCCATTAGACATCCGAAGGACAGGTACTTCGGTCCATTGGGAAGTGACGGGTGAGTGAGCCAATCTACAACACCAGGACAGGTACTGTGAGCTCATTGGCAATACGTCGCGCACCAAGCAGAAGCCATGTATTACAATTTGCGCACCTGATCGTCAGGCCTCGGTAGCTCAGTGGTAGAGCAGCGGACCGGAAATTCGTGGACCGGGGTTCGATTTCCCGTCTAGGCACATTATTGTGCGGGAATTTTATTCGTGACTTCTACTTTCTACAAAATTTTTGTTTTGTGTTTTTTGTGTGTATTACTGGGGATATAATGGCAGAACAACATTGACGCCACTGATGTCTGTTACAAGCCATGACGTCCAATGATTCCAACCACTGAGATTCAGCATCTCGTAGTCCCCAATCTGGAAGATGGACTGATCCGACTAACGCCGAACTTAAGGTTGCCTTCTTCATGCTCCTTCTCCACGTCATTGGCCGTCCACCGCAGCACATTTTCCATTCGCCCCCTGGGAATGCAAATAGCGCTCGACATGGAAGGCGATGAGCTGGTATGCGCAAAACGTGCCCGAGCCAACGCATGCGATGTCGGAGAAAAACGCCCTGAATACTGGCACTACTCGCTCCAAGCACTCGGTTATGTTCTGATTACTTGCAGTCCTGTCTCTGTTATAGACCTCTTTCGCGCATGTAACTGCACTTGATGTGATCAATTCAGATACATTTCCTGCTGATTTAGATAGGGATTCAAAAGTAGCTTATCTAGTGATCTTAAAACGTCAGTCCGATAGACTGTTCGTTCCCAACTCCGAGCACATGGACAATGCTGCTATGTGCTGACCACTTGACTACTTCTATGTACTAGTGCATGTGGAGACAACGGACGCTTCCTTGCCACTTGGATCTCCGCAACGCATGATCAGTCAAGAATCCACATAGCTCATGTCGCTGTAGGCTTTTCATGATGTGAGTCCTCCATCTTTGTCTGTGCCCGTCTGGGCTTAATTGTTTAGCTTCCGATTACGCTCCAGTCCTGTCCGCTGTTTCCCAACGGAAATCGCAGCAACGGATTATCTCGATTGACGACCCAGAAGTTGTCCTAAGACACTTTTCTATTAACCCGCTGTGGTGCTCTGTCTTCACCTATCTTTATGATACCAAGTTTCGGTGGCATATCATTTCTGCTGCTATATGAGTTGTGGTTGCTACTTCGTCCTTGTCCTCTAACAACACTGAAGATGCTATGCGCATGTCAAATGACGGGACTACTCTAGAAAGTTTATTCAGGCTTGATTGGGCGCTTCAACATCGTTAGAAAACAACCCAATATCGTCCGCATAATCAAGATCAGCTAGCGTTTCACCAGGCAGCACCCCAACGCCTGCGTCGTGAGACTCCTCAAAGGCAGTATGAAAGCCTTAAAAATTGCTCATGACACAAAAATGAAGACCATCTGTAGAGTCTTTCAAACTTATGCTTAAAGCACGACAGCAACCATCTTCCATCTATGCCGGTAGCGCATACTGTCCATATGAAATAAAACAGTTGTTGAAATCCGTTGACTATGACAAGTGCAGCTGCTATCTCTGCGATGATTCAAAGATGGGACTGCAACTTGGATACACAAACTACTGATGTTTCTTGTGCGAGTGGGATAGAGAAGCAAGGGATTTGCACTACGTCCAGAACGAATGGACTCCCAGACAAACTATAACAGCTAGAGAGAAGAATAGCCATCACCAGGCTCTGATCGAGGCTCACGAGACGCAATCACATCAGGGCAAAACTCTGTGTTAGAGCGAAGAGAGGCCGCGAATTCTGATGGTATCATCGTGTTTCGTGAATGGAAGTGGCTGCTGCCATTGGTAACCATGGGAAATTATTCCGTCTGATGGGGGAAACGGACAACAGGAAACCTGGTGTTAGTGGAACTACATGTGATGCGAGTGAACAGCCTAACCACAACTCTACAGAACGCTTAGAGTGTTTGGTTGAACATTTTAATCGGCAAGAATCGCCAAAATCTTTGCCGACTACTAATCCACTGGCTCCCTGGAGCTGTCCCTTTGGGTCCACCATCTCGCTCAGAAGTCGAACGTAAGATCGGACTGCTGAAGTTGAATACGGTCGCAGGACTAGATGACATTCCTTCAACTGCATACGAGGACACCCTAGAGACCGACTGTATGTGACAGCAGAGGCCATCGTCATCCATCTTGAAAATCCGGATCTTTGTGTCCAAAAGAGAATCGTCTGGATCATACATCCACCATGATCAAAAGCTGCTTTTTGCATTTACGACAATCATGCCATCTTTCCCATATTACAAACGACCAGTTCAGTCACATAATCTTATTCGTTAAACGATGCATTCCACTGACTCACTGCAGTTCAGTTCAGCTAATGAACTTTGGTCCGAGCACTGAAGTCCGATTGATCTACTTGCCATGACTCACGACGGCGGGATAGTGGAGCTATAGGCAAATAGAATGTAGAGAAACTGGGAGCAAGAAGCAAGTGGATTAAACTAACCAGAATGGGACGAAAATTGACAATCAGATGATAGAAACCGCACCCAGGAATGCTACTGACTTCGTGACTGCGCCATGTCTGGCACAGTCTCCAACCATTAGTGTGAACCATTCTGAGGCCCCCCCTCCCATCCACGACGTGCACCCACCTAACCAAGTCTCTCAGACAGTTTCTTCAGGCTTCCATGCCATGTCACATACTGGACACCGCGGTTTCAACTAACTTGGTGCAGCCACGGCGTATAATGCACGCAAACGACTAAGATTTAGCAAACACTCTAGTAAGGTGTCAGAAGGCTTCTTTGCAAAGAACAACAACTGGCGGACCTCAGCATTGCTCATCCGATGTTCCCACCTGACGTGATCAATACTCCGCAAGCACCGTTGATCAAACCTGGCCAAGTGTTTAATGTCTTCACGTGCTGACCAGATTTCTAATCCATACAGTAAGAACAGCCTTATCGCATCGTTATACACACTGCCTTTCACTGGCAAGCTGATATTCCTCCATCTCCATAGATGGTTGAACCTCAAGAAAGCCACAAGCACCTTGCTGATACGCGAAGTAACGTCTTCAGTAATGTGACCACCAGAGGTGACAGCTACCAAGGTAAGTAAAACCATCCACCATTTCCGGTGACTGTTCGGTGATTGCTAGAACCGGAGGTGTTACGGTCCAATCCTGCAACAGCACTTTGCACTTTGAAGGTGCAAAACACATGCCGAAGTATGCAACGCAACGCACAAGTCTGTGTAGTAGTGTTTGCATAGCCAATGCGCCAGATCCAAAGAGAACTGTGTCGTCCGCATAGTCCAGGTTAGTTATTCGGTCGCCTCGCGGAACTTCCATTTCAGAATAGTCTGAAAGAACGGAATCATTCATGATCATTTCGATAGAAAAATGTTAAAAACGAATAAGAGATGTAGGACAGTCTGGTGAATCTCACTTGTCGTGGGGAACAGGAGAGTTTCCCGTAGATCAGGGGTGTAGAAACTTTCCGCAAGGAGGACCACATTTTATGAGATAAAGATATATATGTCGCGCCATATTCAATCTGAAGTTAAGACAATAGCAAAAATTACACGTCATGAATTTTTCATTGCAAGTTTTTTTAATGTTAGGTGGGAAACAACTTGAGGGCTTTATTTTTCGATTGAGTTAAGACTCCTTTAATAGAAGCACTAGATTGACTTCTTATAGCTGGTTAAATATAAACAGTACAACTTTGATTTTTGCCAGCATCTGACGCCATTAACTTCTGTGCTCATGACGTCCATTTTTGTAATCGATAAAGTATCTTCTGTACGAAAAATACAAGCCTTTATTATTTCATGTTGAGACCGCGGGCCAGTTGAAATGCTCACGCGGGCCTCATTTGTCCCGTGGTCCGGATTTTAGACATCCCTACCGTAGACCCTTAGACGGGTTCAGAAATTACGGCAGAGATACTACAGAATGAAAAGGAATTTAGCTGGCACGCCTCTTATGGATAGACCGTGCCACAAAATTGTGCGGTCAACAGAGTCGAATGCAGCTTTCAAGTCAAAGAAAACCACCATTGTCGGTTGTCTGAATATGTGTCTCTACTCCAACATTTGGTGCAGAGTAAATATGTGGTCGATATATGCACCACCATGGCGGAAGCCAGCCCGGGTTTCAGTAATTCTGTTCTCACGAGGACTAGTAAGTCGTCGGATAATGGTACCCGTAAGGAGTTCAGATACACTGGAATTAAGCCTAATGCCTCGATGGTTTTCGCGTCAAGTACGCTGACCCTTCTTGAAGATGGGCACGATCGTTAATTGTCGCCAGTCTGAAGGCACTTCTTCAGTGTCCCAAATCGTGTTACAAAGAGAAGCAAGTCCAGTCACTAAAGAGTCACCACGATTTTTCAACAAGAATGGGTGAAGGTCGTCGGTTCCGGGAGCCTTGTTTAGTTTTGACACGACGAGTTCATATTGATTCTACTCTACAATGCGGTTTGTGACTTTTACTTCCACATTGACTCTGGTGATTCGGCAAGCGGCAGTGTCCAGGCAAGCTTACTCTTTAATATGGTACTCCGAAATGGCTATTCGACGTCACAGAATGAATCAGCAGTCCATCTTGCTCTGTTATTGTCTCGCTAGTGGATGATTTGCTAGGACCCATGCTCCTGGTGGGCTGGAATAGCGCCCGTCTGTTTCCAACAACACTGACTTTCTCCATCTCAATGGCTTTTGTAGCCCACCAACGTTCCTGGTCGATTCGAAGGCTCCTTGCAATGCGTCGTTTCAGAGTTACAGACACTGAAACTCCGTGCCTATTGGAATATATTTCCATTCTTCGATCAAGCTGATCAATGCCTCAGGGATCCATTTGCATTTACGACGTCTCAAGTTGGGTGCACAGCTTGCGTCAAAAGCATTCTTCATGGCACATTTGAGACGATGCAGTCAGCGTTCGGTTCATCAACCTTATTCATCACTGACTATTGAAATTGTTGAGCTGCAGATTGCGAGCTCAAGTTACAGGTAAGAAGATTAGAAGATAGGTGCATCATTGAAGCGGGAAGAGTGAGCGTCAAGCGTGCACGCGTTAGAGCACGGTCGGACTCGAATCACGTGCTCCAGCTTGACCGACTGTCTTAGACTGATGTGCGCCATCTGTTGCTGATGACAATATGATCACTTTGGGTCCAGATCATAGAGGGATTCGGTGTGCACGGTTGTGCTGGAAAGTAGTCCTGTTGTGATAAAGCTTGTGGTCGGCGCACGGTTGCAGGAATCGCTCACCATTGTCTGCTCGGCGTGCATCGACTCCGAATCGGCCTCCCAGATGCTTTTCAGAGTCTGTGAGACGTTGTACTTGGGCATCCATGTCACCAGCAACAACCACTGTTTCGGTATTCTTCGCCTTGCGAAGAAGTGATGACAGCTGTCGATAGAAATGGCCTTTGATACCTTTTGAACTGCATGCAGTAGGGGCATAAACTTAGGCAATGAAAGGCACCTTGGCTTCAGACGCTGTTTATTGACTCCAACAAAGCTTCGGAGTCGAGCTGCACGTATGCGGCTTTTCACCGGTAGCCATTTAAGCAGGTTGCCTTCAGCATGTTTGCTGAGGGCGATAGCAACAGCGTAAATACCTTGAGCCATTGTCTCGGTATCATCAGAGACGCGAATATTGTAGCAATGGTCGTGAGATTCAGAACCAGGAAGTCGAAGATTCTTCACAATGCTCTTATCTTGTATGCGTGTTTCGGACGTGCCCAACACACTTTCAATTGCCGACGCTGAGTGGACAGTGAAATGTGCCGGTACTGCTGGCCCATCCCAAACCTAGAAGCCTCGAAACGTTAAAGGAACCACGTGTTGTGATATGCAAAACGCCCGGCTTGATGGATTAAGTGCTACATGTATCCGATGGCTGCAGCAGCTAGGTTAGCAGCATATTTCTAGCCCAATTGACGGGGAAGTGATGACATCGCGGACGACGCAATATAGGACAGTCGGAAGCGGAAGAGTATTGTCAAAGATGGGCAGATGGTACTCTTCGGCTGCCCTTCCCCGAAGAGTTGGGTTTTAGTTCGATGATGTCCTGCACTCTAGCCTTTGACTTCACACAGTCTGCCTTAGAAGGACAGTGGGCCTACATAGAGCTTCTCTTGCGGGTACTTCCACCCGGGAATCTTTGGCCCTCAAAAAACAAGCCTGTACCCCCCATACACTACTTAAGGCAAAATGCAGCTCGACGCGAGGTTGTGAGTGGCGGTGAATTATTGGAATCTGCTCGAGGCCTGTTGTGCTAAAGGTTGTGGTCGGCGCACGGGTGCAGGAATCGTTCACCCATTGTCTGTTTGGCGTGCATCGGACTCCGAAAGCGCCTTTCCAGATGTTCAGAATATGAAAGGACGGGTCACTTGGGGCATTCAATTCACCAAGAAGTCAGCATCCGTGACTGTTCTGTTTTCTTCCATCATGCAGCAGAAAGAGGCGGGAAAGTTGAATAGCCGAAATCATCTTTGACTACCGTAGGCTGGCGTAAAATGTTGCAATGCATCATGGCCCTCTGTTTTTCATACGGTGCTTTATTAAACTCCAAATAGTAGTTCGAACTCGTACCGCATACATGAGACCTGCTTCAACTGGTTTCCAGTCTACTGGTAGTACCTTCAGGCATATCTGCTAAGTGTGACACCCACACCAGTGGATGACCTTGGAACCATTGACTTGGTACTCTCAGAGACCACGAAGAGTGTTAGTCATGGTACGTCAGATTCAGAACCAGAGGCGTCCGTCGAAGATTCGTCACAACGCTGTTATCTTGTATGTGTGTTTGGGGAGACACAGCACCCATCCATTTCCCAGACGAGAATGCGGACGTGGGAGTTCGTGTTGTTCTGCTGGACCGATGTCTGACCCAATGATGCGGGACGTTAAGAGAACCAGTGTGACAATGAGATTTGTGATTTGATGGGGCCGGTTACGCAGTATTACGATGGTCGCAGCCGCGAGTGTTAGCGCACAATTCTTGCTCAGTAGACGCGGCGGTTTGTGGTTTGTGTAATTGACTTTTTGAGTGCGCCCGCCAATCAGACTGTAGGAAAAGAGGGACGTCGTGTCGCGAAGGCCGAGATGCTACTCTCCGGTCTGCCCATTTCGATGCTGGGGTTTTTGGTTCGAGGTGTCCACTGCCTCTAGCCTTTGCTCTCTATACATTCCTGACCCACAAGGCCGTGGGGTACATGGAGGTTCTGTTGCGTCACCGCCGCTCGGAGCCTTTGGCTCCATAATAGTGTAACCCACAAGGAACTTGATTGGGGCCAGCAAGTCCGGCTCGGGAGTGTGATTGCACGAGGCTGGGTTGACATCCGCGCGCGGCTTGTCTACACACAGCTTTTGAAGACTCGGAAACATATTCACTTGTGGTTTGTATGGATGGTAATTGCGTTACGCCCGTTCTTGTACCACGGCTAGCCCGCAGTTGGGAGTGGGCGAGTTTGCAGTGTTTGGCGACCCTTAGTGCTATCCTGTCTTCAGGCGGATGGTGTGCAAAAACCATTGCAATACTCGAAAGTATTGCCCACCCACCCGTCGGTGTCAAAGCGTGGCATTTCGTACTTTGCGCCAGTCGGAGCTGTGAAGCTTATAAACACCCATCAGACCCTGTTGTCTCCATGGCTGTTTTAATAGGATGCGGGCCAATCGACCCTACTCCAACCCATGATCTAACGAAGAGTGTTGGATTGTGAGGGACTGTGTTAGTCCTCACCCACTTAATCATTGACACCTGAGTAGTGTGATAGCTGGACTCTGTATGCACATGCAAGTGCCATCCAGCATAGATCATGGGGTCAGCGGGGATTACGCAAGTCATCGCCCCCTCGTTATGGTCCACTATCGTTTCGGTAGTATAGATTATGTATTATAGTCCCACTTTGTCGTGGGTATCTTGACCTTTTTAAGGAATCATTGAAAACACGTATGTTTGTAACTCTCTGAAGTGCCAGATTACAAGTCGGGAAAAACATTCACGTATTTCTTCGTATTATATGTCAAACATAAACATAGCGATCAGCTGAGTCGGAATGCGCTTTATGTAGTGGAAGATCACAACTCATTGAACTTGTGGTGGCATTCTGCAGTAACACAGATATATACTACTTGCTGTCCCTGCCCCGGACAAAAAATTTTCATTTGTCTCAACCGAGATAGCTATTCATAAAATGCCATTTGGTGTGCAGCGGTATTGGAGGCCAGCAGAATTTGTCATTGTGCGGGGTCAAAAACTGATACCTTTATGCTCTGCAAAGATTTTGCACTATTTATCAAGTATTAGTATGGTGCCTCTGTGATCGATTCGCTCAGATATCTAGGTTGTTCTTCTCATCTATAACTGATAAAAACACATTTTAATTAAAAACAATAAGTTTTGGGATGGTTCGCAGAGCTGGGCGATATTCTTTTGAAGACGTAAATCAGTAGTTTTCAACCGAGAGCTTCATCACTGCCACAAATACTGACCAATAATTGCGGTAATTACTTTTGAGGTTTGGATCGTATTTACGAACAAAAACCGCAGCAGCTGGGAATGTCCAGAACAACCGGAAAATGTTTCCAGCAATGTCAGCTAACGCGAATTTGTTCAAAATATGGACACGGATCAGTGATCAGAACGAGTTGCTGGAATAACTGTATTAGTTCAAACATCCGCCCTTGTTTTTTTCCATACTTCTTAAGTAACACTGAGCTCTTGTACGGCCTTCATTTGCTTCTGTTTGCAGTGATAGTTACAGCTCAATAGTGTGCAGTTTATCGGCATAGTTATGCTTTGTGCCCGTAGGGAAGTCCTGGATTCCGGACGCTTGACGGGCGCTTTGGACATTCAGATTCCGATGTGGTGACGCGTACCTCATCTACCAGCCTGACAGTGGTACTGGGGCATTGTGTGTCACAATTATTGCTTTATAATCTGTGTGGTGTGATACCTTGATGGACATCGTGTTGTGTACGTGCTATTTTACATCATTTCTAAACTTATTTAGGATGTTGGTTAAGTCTAATGGGCATAAATATACGGTTGGTCATGAAAAATGAAGCGTCACTCATTATTTTCTTAAAAAATGTCGAGCTGATACACCTACATTTTACATGTCATATTTTGTCCTTAGACATCACAGGGTACAATAGATTAGATTATTATGAACTCAGTGGCAATTTTAATTTGTGTATGTGGTCACCACCGTGCTTTTACTTCACTCCTATATGCACTACTTATGTCGATATTGGGTATGTAGTTTTCCTCTGTTATTTTTTAAGATACTTGGTCGAGGCTAGTTTGGCTATATCTATTGACATATAAAACTTCTGTTAAATTGGGGCTCTAGAGGTCTGGTTTAAAAAGGGCCTATTCTCAAGCCTCTTTGTTACGCTGTCGTCAACCATAAAACCTGAGTAATGCAATGCAAAAATTGTAATAGAACTGCCGTTTGCGTACTTCAGTTCTCATCACATCTCTAGATATTTCGTTAGTTATTGTGTTTTCTGTATTGAGTTACCATGCACAAATGAGGAAGGAAACACCAGAAAGCAATGTGTGTTTTGCTTAATTATCAGTTTTAACCGTAAAAACAATTCAGCATGTTTCATGGGCGCAAACTTTCTGAGCAAACACTGAGTAGGACAGACTTATTGAGTGAGTGCCCTGGAAAATTGAAGACATACAATCAAAGCATTTGGTGCCATGCCTTGACAGAGCTCTTTATATGATCTGTGCAGTCCGTCTCTTCTTACACTTGTTTCGACTTCGTCTTGTGGAAGCACTTACTAATTGGGTGATATTGACTATACTCGAGTAACCGATCACCTAATACGCCACACCTTCCCTAGACCACCTTTGGCGCAAGCCACTTTTTCACCCGACATATTGAACCTCAAGTATGTGTTGATTTGCCAAGCAACGGACACTCTGACTTCAGAATACTTCGTCGTTATTCGGAGGAAACGTTTTTAAAATACGTTGTCGAGGATCTTGCGCGTTCGTGTCATCGCCATTGCATCATCATTTAATATCATTGTTCTGCGTCGGATTTTGTTCGGGATCGTTGTTCTCTTCTTATTGCTCATTGGAGTTGGTTATTTTAGACCTTCCTCCTGTCACAGGTATGAGATATTCCATCAACTCATGAAATCAGGATGAAGCAGGCGATCAGGGTGGCCTCCTGTTGCGCGGTTTTGAATCGACGAAGAATTACCGTCGTGGCCAAGTTTTGGGCGCACCGAAATCACCTGTCGATGCATAATTACTTCCAAGCTCAGGTTAGGTGGGCGCCTATCACATTCCACATTTCCTTCCGGGAGACTCCATTTCCAAGTACTATGGCCTATTGTTTGATCATTCTCTGGTTACATAACTGTATTGCCGGGCCAAGCGGCTAGGTGTTTATGCGCCTGCTTTTGCAATCTCTAAGCCAAGCCGTTCGTACCTACGCAGGTATCGGCCACGTCAATGTATATCCAAGCTGAAGATTGTTTTGACAATCGATGCCCACACTCGCGATTCCAACGATCCGACGGTGGATGCTACCTTACGTAAACCATTTTATGCGCTTCTCCGCTCGTCTCTTCTGTATCAAAGCAGTACAATTGTTTCAAGGTGTCATCAGGATCTTAAGATGTACAGGGGTCCACCTGTTCGGATCCGCGTAGGGCCAGGCCACATAGCAGTATCCTGCTAGTTCGTACACGACTGCTGGTGGTGTGGCTCGGCTTCCGGACAGGCTGTTTGTGAGATCGTGAGATTAAAATGGGACTTCAAAAAACCCTTATTAGCTTACCGATTAATTTATTCTTTTCAATGTTGGTCAGTCTGGGCGGTGCAGCTCCCTGATTTAGTGGATCCAATGTTATAGCATTTCGTACACGGTTCTCGACTACCAGGAGATGGGTGGAGGCAGTTCAGCTTGCAAGTCAGCGGATATCCAAAAACAGTTTGCTTAATACATTTATCGCAACGATGGAGAGCAAACAAGCTGTTCAGTATCCGGCTGGCTAATTGGTCGACTGGATCTGCCACTGTTGCCCCCATTGACCGAACAACTTCCTACGATTCAAATTAACGATCTTGTCCAAACCACGCCTTTCCTAGCTACTCCGTGCCAGTGACTAGCCTTTACATTTTACTTACCGTAATTGATTGATTGATTTAGTTCGGCGTACGTTAAGAATCTAATCACAATGGAACGAAACTGAACAATCAGATGCAAGAAACCGACTGCAAGTACGCCGCTTACTGCGCCATGTCAGATACCGTCTCTAACCATTGCTGGGTGTATCATTAGGCTCCCATCCACGAAGACAACAAACACCAGGCTGACAAAGTCCCAGTCAATTTTTTCATGACACTATGCCACTTCATTGACTGGCCACCTCGCAGTTTCAGCCAGCTTGGTTCAGCCACGGCGTGGAATGCAGGCCGAGCAAGCCGGTCCTCGGACATACGGTGGACATGACCTAGCCAGCGTAAGCGATGAAGCTTCAGTAAACACTCTAGTGAGGCATCAGAAGACATCTTGCCAAAAGCAACAACTGGAACACCTCAGCATTGCTCATCCGGTGTTCCCACAAGATGTGAGCAATACGCCGCAAGCACCGGTAATCAAACACAGCCAAGCGTTTAATGTCTTCGCCGCGAATTGGCCAGGTCTCCGATACATATAATATAACTGGCCTTATCGCTGCGTTATACACCCTACCTTTCACCGACAAGCTTATATTCCGCTGTCTCCATAGATGTCTGAGACTCTGGAAAACCACACAAGCCTTGCTAATACGCGAAGTAACCTCTTCAGTGATGTGACCACCAGATGTGACACAGCTACCAAGGTAAGTGAACCGATCCACCACTTCCAGTAGCTGTTCGGAAACAACTAAAACCCGAGGTGTTGCGGTCCAATCCCGTAACAGCACTTTGTACTTTGAAGGTGTAAAGCACATTCCGAAGTCTACAACGCTACGCACAAGGCTGTGTAGTAGTGTTTGCATAGCCAATGTGTCAGACCAAAGGAGAACTATATCGTCTACATACTCCAGGTTTGCCAATCGCTCATCTGGCATAGCTTACACTCCGGTAGAGTCTGAAAGAACAGAGTCACTCATAATCATTTCAATCATAAATTTGTAAGGGAATAGCGATATAGAACAACCCTGGAGAACCGCATTTGTCTTGGAGAACTCAGGAGACAGTTTCCCGCAGACCCTTATACGGCCTCGGGAATCACGTTAGAGGGAGTACAGAATAGATAGGAATTTAGCCGGCACACCCTTCATGGATAGGCAGTGCCACAAAATTGTCCGGTCAGCAGAGTACAAAGCAGCTTTCAAATCAAGGAAAACCACTATTATCGGTCGTCCGATTGTGTGTCTCTGCTCCAACATTTGGTGCAGAGTAAATATGTGGTCGATATATGCACCACCATGGCGGAGGCCAGCCCGGGTTTCGGTTATTTAGTTTTCATGAGTACCAGTAAGTCGTCGGAGAATGATACCCGTAAGGAGTTCGGATGCAATAATATTAAGCCTAATGCCTCGATGGTTTTCGCGTCAAGTACGCTGACCCTTCTTGAAGATGGGCACGATCGTTAATTGTCGCCAGTGTGAAGGCACTTCTTCGGTGTCACACATCGTGTTACAAAGAGAAGCAGGTCCAGTCAATAAAGAATCACCACCATCTTACAGCAAGGATGGGTGAAAGTCCTCGGCTCCGGGAGCCTTGTTTTCTTTCAACACGGAAAGCTCATAACTTGGTCGAGAGCATTGAACGCCCTCATTTCAAAGCTGTCTCCGACTGGAGCGCCTTGGGGTCCGAAAATCGATGAAGACGTTTGACTGGATACACTAACTGACATGACTAGCATCCGACCTCAACGACGTTCGTGCTCTGAGTTACTTTATCCCCGCTCCTCTATCTTAGCCCCACCGTCCAACTACGATCTCATTTCCTGGCATAATATAACTGTGTATGATCACTTTTTTGCTGCATAATAGCTGGCTGGTATCCTTCCGGAACGGTGCCCTTTCCATTACTGGTAGCTCAGCTGGCATGCATCTGCTGTATGTTTTTTTTCGTTCAAGTATTCCGGCACAGTAGTTGAGATATTTCCATCGATAGCTAACGCGTATAATGCTTCTTCTAAAGTGGGAGGTATGACATCAACTTCCCACGTAGCTTGAGGTGATTCAGCAAACGGCAATGTCGCAGTAGACCTGCTGAGCTGCTCTTCAAAATGTTCCGCTCAACAGGCTAGTTGACGACACTGATAATGGCTCAGCTGCCCGTATTTCTCAGCTGTTGTCTCGTTAACGAATGGCTTTCTCGGACCCGCGTTACAGTTGAGCTGGAACGGAACTCGGCTGTTCCCAATAATACTGGTTTTCTCCATTTCACATGCATTTGCAACCCACTAACGTTCCCGGTCTATTCGAAGACTTCTTGCGATGCGCCGTTTCAGAGAGTTACGGACACACTGAAACTCCGTTCATATTGGAACCTATTTCCGTACTTCGATCAAGCTGATCAATGCCTCAGGGATCCATTCGCAGTTACGACGTCTCAAGTTGGGTGCACCGCATGAGTCAAAAGCATTCTTCATGGCACATTTGAGACGGTGCAGTTAGCGTTCGGTTCATCAACCTTATTCATCACTGACTATTGAAATTGTTGAGCTGCAGATTGTGAGCTCAAGTTACAGGTAAAAAGATTAGAAGATAGGCACGTCATTGCAGCGGGAAGAGTGAGCTCCAGGCGTGCACTGCATCACGACCTGCTCGCTACGCCTCCCCCCCCCCCCCCCCCCCCCCCGGCTACCTCTCTCCGCCGCAGGTCGGAATTCGAGGACGTGCCTTCACAGGCTTGACCGACAGGTCTTACGACATGCCTGGGCGCCATCTGTTGCTTGATTGGCACAAGTATGATCACTTTGGGTCCTAGGTCATGGAGGGTGGCGGACGCGGTTCGTTGTCGGTGCACGTTTGTGTTGGGATGCAGTTCCGGTTGTGTGATGATGCTTGTGGTTCGGCGCACACGGTTTTGCAGGTTATCGTTCACCATTGTCTGTTTGGCGTGCTGCCGTCGCACGCCGTATCAGGTTGAAGGAAGAAAAGTGGGATGCGCGGGCTGTGTCTGTAGAGTACGCTGGTAGCTTGGGGCATCCATTTGTCACTGTCAGCAACAACCACTGTTCTCGGCATATTCTTCGCCTTGCGAAGACTGTGGATGGACAGCTGTCGATAGTTAGAGTATTTGGTCCTCTTGATATCCTTTTGAAACTGCATGCAGTCGGGGGCTTAAACTGAGGCAATGGAAGGGCACACCTTGGTTCATGGACCGCTTGTTCGTTTATTGGACCTCCATACAAAAGAGCTTCGAGAGTCGGAGCTGCCACGTATGCGGTCTTTTCACCGGTTTGCCATCTCATGCAGGTGTTGCCTTCAGCATGTTTTGACTGACGGGCGCATGACCTAGCAGGCGTAAATCTACCTTGAGCCATTGTCTCGGTATCGTCAGAGACATGCGAATAGTTTTGTAGCAACCCCATTGGTCGTGTGTGTTTCAGTAACCATCGGATAAGTCGGATAGAAAAAGATTCATTCCACGCCGTTGCTACATCTGCTGTATGCGTGTTTCGGCGGCACAACCACACATCTAGTGCCGAGGAGTAGTGGAAAAGTGAAAGTGCCGGTCTGCTGTCGGCACCGATCTAACCGTAGAGCTCGAATTCGATTTTTTTATTGGAACCAGTTCCCCGTGATATGATAAAACTCCTGGCTTGATGGAAGAGCTACCTGTATGCGATGGCCGTAGCTGCAGCGAGGGTTAGCAGCAATTTCTTGCCCAATAGACATTTGACGGGGAAGTAATGAAATAGAGGAGCGAAAAATAGGAAGTTGTAGAGGCAAGTATTGTCAAGAGGCAAGATGCGTACTACTTCGGCTGACCATTACAAGACGTTGGGTTTTGTTAGTGATGTCCTTCCTACTAGCCTTCTGACTCAAACAGTTCTGAACTCTTAGAAGACAGTGGCTACAATAGAGCTTCTCTTGCGGTACTCACGGAAATTCCTTTGGTCTCACTGCCTGACCCTCAAAACTGTGTGGCGCAAGTGCCAGATCGGGAGTGAGTCGTGGTTTGCAGTAATAAATTACTGGATTCTGCCTCCAGACCTGTCCACACACAGCTTTTGATAGATATTACGACACCCCATGCACAGATGTTTTGCGAAACCGTTTTGTGTGACGCACCTGCGACCTAGCGCCATTGCCCACCAGGGGGGAAAGTTTGGCGGGTTTGCACCAGTTTGACTAGGGGCTGCCTGGCTTGAGGTGGGCGGTAGCAAACCATTGAGGCCGGAAGGTGTCCTCCCACCATGAGATACAACGTGTGGCGATCGTGCTGTACGTCAATCGATCTGTGAGTTTCTAATCCATAACCCAGTTGTGTCTCATGGCTAGGTTTCAAAGGAAGATGGCCATCGACCCCTCCCTAACCTCTGAAGAGAATTGGATAATGAGCTCGGGCTACTCTGACCCCTAACTACTGATTTATCTGGTATGTGTGGCTCTGAAGGCACTTGGGAAGTGCCACCCAGCATAGCTCAATGGGTCACGGGGGTACGCGAACCATCGCACCGCGCTAAGGTCCGGTCGCGTTGAGATGATATCGTGGTTTCTCCTGTATTTGCCATGACACAGTAGATTACCATGGTTATTTCGCATGTTTCCTTTCGTCGCTTTTGGATTCGGCTAGCATTTTGGTGCGATTATGGATCTAAACTCGCTATCAGATAGCTACCTAAAGGACTTGTTTTTCTTGCTGGGCTTGTAACTATCAGTGGTCGTCATAGTGATGCACAGTTTGGGTAATGTAAGTTACTGCAGAAATATTTTACCAACACTAGTCCTCACGCCGATTGACGTATGACTCAGGGAGAGTAAGATCTGTCGCTTCACGACACTTGTGACGGCACAATCTGAAAAACTATATCCACTAACTTTTTTCGCAGTGTACCGTTTAATCCAAGAGGACGATACCAGTTTAAAACTGCACATGGAGGGTAGTACGGTTTCTAAAACTAGTCTGCCCTAACCGATTATTTTTATCCCTCACCTTCTCATCTCTATCGATGGGTCACTTAGGCGTAACAGTGAACTCGCATATTCCTCAGTGCATCAGCGACTAGGTTGCCACATGAATATTCGGATCATTTGGTGTACTTAGCTCTTTTATTTTTCGATGCATTAAAACTACATGGTACGACTCTCGTCTCAGCTCATCATTGTCAGCAGTCTCTGTGGGGGGGGGGGTTACCACTGGACCATGTTTTGCACCAGAAGCTTCCTGATTCAAAGTCGCACGCATTTGCAAAACTTTCCAAGTGCTGGATCGTCTGTGGTATTGCTCCTTAGGCTTACTTATAAAAACATTGGCACAATTTTTGCTGTAGCGAACAATTCGGGCCGGAACAATTAGTCCCCTTCCAATGGATAGAAGCCCTAGGGTTCATTCACATCACTGACCTTAGCCGGTTTTGTGCATACAACGGAGGAATAACATATGTCACCATATCTTTGAAGTCTTCTCCCCATATCTGACCCTCCGTTTTATCCTTTACTTATCGGACGTATAAATTCATAGTTGCTTTCGCTTCATTCTTAGTGCTCGGACTCATCATGTTGCGCATTGTACAATTTTCTGCGATATACACAACTTATAATTTCAACGATATTCTAATTTTTAAACATTCCTCTCTGGTTATCGGTAGTTGGATCTCAATCTGAAACGTTTTCCGTCTAGAAACATTTGCCGTTCCTAAACACGCAGCCCTTATTTATTTTCCTTTGTTTTATTTTTCTCTAGGATTACCCTGTTATCACTAAAAAGGAAGGCGGGTCGATCCAAACCGTTCGGAATAGGTGCCTCATGCACGCTCTATAGCAAATCTTGGGATTGTTCCGGCCTTCATGATGCTTCCAAAAGAGAAGGCATATGGTTATGCCGGAGAAGGACTCTATCGTTTTTTTGTAATTGGGACTTCATAAAGGAAAATGGTACTATTTTGTCGTTTCCGTTTTATTTTACCTTCTAAAGTCATTTTCTTACTTAGCACACCTTTTATCTCACTTTAATAACCTGTTCAGCATGATTATACGGGCTGTTTCTGATTTTCATTTCTAGGTTATCGAAACCGGTCAATCGTTTCACCCTTCGCTCATGGCATAGTCAACGTTGGGTTATGGTGTCGTGGGTAAACCACTACCCGATCCGGTCTTGGAAACTGGGGCACCTGACGCTTTTTGTTGTCCTTGCTTCCTCCTGCGGCGCCACTCATTCTATTGGCTCTACTTCCCCCCCCCCTTCCGCAATCGTTTATAGTCCTGTAGCCTTTGTATTATTCTTCCCGCGCACTTCGTTTCACGTTTAATTCATGAGGGCCACATGGTGCTTCTTTGATGAAGAAAATTGGTTCCACTTTACTCTGGTTCTTCTCTCATACATTTATACGCATTTTGGACGTTATGATATTTTTATGGTATAGTAGATTTGATGGTAACTGGGCCGCGCAGTTGCTCTCGGTCAGGGGTTTCACAATCGTCTATCCTGCAATATCTATTGCGTTGGTCTCGGTTATGACCACCGTTTTGTGCAGAAAGTTCTGTTACACCGAGAGGAACTCATGAAATATCAGACAAACTAGTATGTCGCTTGTTCGAAGTAACAGTCAAGAACATCTGTTATCATCAATGCGTTAAAACAACAAGCTAGAATCTCTGCATTGGTATTTGCCTGGCCCAGCACGTAATTGATTGGTAAGTACGTGAAGAGAGATTCAAGGCGCAAATATCTATCATCAATACACGTTAGGTTGAGGGTGGATAATACACCTCAGCTAATGTGCGCAATACAAGAAGCTAAAAATGCAAGGTTACTATACACAAAAAATATTCTGACGACAACTTATATAATGTTTAAATATTATTTTATGCATTTTGTGTGTGATGTGAATTTGAATGTGCAATCTAAATGGTGCAGAACTGGACAAAGGTTACTAACAAACACCGAACTCCGGCTATTAAGCCATTTAAACACCAAGTGGGTCTAACAAACGTGTTCATCGTTCTTAGGACCCCAGCCAGGCCAATGGGGAGGCACAAACTTCCATCGTGAAGGGTTTCATTTCTTTCGGACTAAAGTCATGCTTGACCTCCCCTCCTCCATCCAATCGCACTCCAGGGCGCGCGCCAAACAATGCACGTCGCGGGAGTTGGTGGGCTGGCATTGCTCAAAATGGGCAGGCCTAGCCATCGGAACTGGTGTGTGATAGAATTGGTGATGAGGCATTCACTCGCTGTTTCCTGCACACTAAATACGCGAACGACGAACACGATATAGGATCCACGAGCGTGTGGTGCTGCACCCCAGGACATACCTAAGCTGCGGATGGTCGAATTTGTGGACTGGCATTTTTTTGCCCTGTTGACCTGTTGGACCAGTCTCACAACTCGTATAAGCTCGGGTTTGAACGGACGGCTCCTGCAGTTATAAACCTCTGACCATTCAGGGCGAAGAGAGTGATTGATACCGCGTCTGCAGCCACGGGTGGCAGGGAGATTAACGTGAGCACCTCGTGCTTTCGCTATTCGGTTCGTGTTATCATACACCTCGATCCCACGGCGTTAAAAAAGCTTGCTACTGTCGCTTGAACTTTTTTCCGTACGGACTTACTAGCTGATCACCACCACGGTCAGGCGGCCCATTGCGATGGTTTCCTGGTCATATATTGGAGATGTAATTGCATTTACGTTGTTGCATATAGCACGCTTAATCCCAAAACGATTGACAGCCAAGGTGCTAATCGGGTCCAGTGCTGCTTGGCACGGTTCCCGGAGACTGTCATCAGATTTAGGGGACAATATACCCCCGCATTCTCCAAGTCAAGATGTTCGCTCAACAGGATGTAGCTCCACACCAAATTACTAGGTCGTGGGTCCAGCTCGAACCCAGGTTGTCCTTGACTTCGTCAATAGCGAAGTGGAAAGAAGAAAGGTGGACAGCTGGGCTAACCTTGTCTCACCACCGCTGGGCGATTTACTGGAGAGCAAGCGTACAGTTTACTTATTAAACTCCTCATCTCTGCGCACAGAACTATGCGCATACATGCAGCTTTGATAATGTTAAGGTCTTCTTACGGGCACACTCTTTTGCTCTATGACATATTGATTGAAATTGGTGTCATCGCGCAGCCTCGACATTTTTATGGCCCTACGTGAAGTAAGGGCTAAGGACGTGTAGTCGATAATTGAATCAGATAAAGCAGTCAGTAGTGCTTCATGAACATAACTCGGAATACAATATGTGTTGTGACCGACATTTTTATACTTTTTCAACGATGCAAGTAAATTCGAACGGCTCACGAAATCGCGGGGACATAACCAATCTCACACGAAACGAGCTTTATTGTCTCCTTGGAATTGTTCTCCACCCCGCGTGTAGACTGTGATTGCATTTAATACGTTTCAAAGCTTCTGAGTGGTAGCACTATTCCAGTTGTATGGGCCCCAAAGAAAAATAAGAGTGAAGTGCCCACTCAGGCCAAATTCTTTCAATTCTCAACGACGCCACTAGCAGAAACTCGCTCGTTGGTCTAGTGGCAGTTGCTATCTCCCACTGAAACAACAGTTCAATACGTACAGTTTTACAGCAACTCGTTTCAACTCATGCATCTCCTGGATGAAATCAACCTGTCAGACCAAATTCCTATGTTCCCTTTCTATGTAGAATCATTATTTACTCAACGTGCTGCTACATCAGTAGGTTTATTACATGTGCGTTTTAGCTGAAAACGGTGGCTGTTCGACTATCAAATTCCGACTGAATTTCTATGTGAATTCTTTTCTATTGTGCTACTAGAGAATGTGGATTGTCACTTACGGAATACCCCAAATATCCAATGTCGGTCGGCGTCTCAAGTAATGAGTATAGCCCATTAGGTTTTGTGCTCGTGATTTCCTTCATGTTGATGGTAGAAAAGAAGCCATTTCTACCTAAATAGCCCAAGTTGCCTGACTACAAAAGAATATGTCGTTGATATCTGCTTTCCGTTCGTCGGTAGCAGCAGCTTCAAACAATTTGGATAGAAAGGCTCAATGGTGAATCTTGCTAACTTAGGGTTATATGCGACAAGGAGACAGAACAGCTGTCTGCCTTAACCTGGACATACTCATACTCTCAGGGAGGATGGATTAGATCAAGAGGTCAATTTACCGAAAATCAACTTTTTCCGGTTCAGTTACTGCACTGCACCAACCTTCAACAAGAGCGCATCTGGTGCGCTACCAGTATTTTTTATGGGTGCGAGTCCTGGCAGATTCTCTGGAAGGAACGGCAGTTATTCTTTCTGCATTCGTTAACGGTTGATTTAAGTGGAATACGCTATTATTTGGTGGGAAAACTTTACGTGTTAATGGTTACTGGACGTTCGACGTACGCATTATTTGGGGAATGCGAGTATTCCCTTCAACAAGAACTGGTTTCGTTTTGCCGGCCATGTTATCGGGCGAGACGGGTCGTTACACGGTCCTACGCATGACTCTCTGCGAGTCTACGGTTTCGCGCTTCTAATTCCCTCGTCAAATACTGGTTGGGAGCGACACCCAGTGGGTCGGTCAGTCATTCCACTTGGCCGGACAGCACACTGAAATCGCTGGACGTCGTGTCGATGCCGCTGTTGGATCGTACGTCTTCCAGGATGGGGAACCTAAAGATGAGGAGTGCCATGGCTCTGCACTCTTGAAAGACATGGCGCAACCGGAATCAGTGTGAAGAATTGTGTACAGTATTGTATGATTCACATGTTTAATACTACAAACATTGAAAATGACAAAAAGAGTAATAAATCGGACGTGTGAAAAACAAAATAAACAGTGTTTGTTTCTAACTTTTGTCAAAATGTTCCATTCTTCCTCCGGCTTTAGCTGAAGTGTGTTGACTCACCTTTAACTACCATGCCACGAGATTATGACGCAGTGACTTCCCTTTATTGTCTGCTATCTCAATGGCTTTGTTGGCTCTATGTCTAGTTGCTAGGTCTGTCGAGTTGGTGATGCTTGGTGCGCGATCACGTTATCGGATTTGCACTGTCACTGTGGCCTCCATGGGGACAGCCACAGGACGCCTGCGCCTACAAAGGGGACCATGGGTGGCTTGCGCTGCACCACCCACAGTTCCACCCACACACCCCATATCCGGTGTAAACCCGAAGGAATAAGACCGGGAGGCATGTGGATGGGAGCCACGTTTCATCAACGGAGCCGGCCCACACTCCTTCAACAAGCAGAACAGAAGCATTCCGGCCTAATTGGGAAATCATACACACCAGACGTACACATGGCGGTGGCTGGACCGTAGCCCGTTCCACACAGGATGGAACCACTCTTTGAGCCTAGCACCGTCACGAGGACGGTGCACTCCGTCCCCTCCAGCGACGACCAACTGTCTCCTGGAGCCAGTATGGACGAGGTAGTGGGTAATAGACAGGTAGGCACCTTGTCAACATTCACATCAGCGCATCCACACCGGGGAGCTCAAACAACATCTACTTCTGAAATGCAAGATTACTCAGCACGCAAGCAAACGTACCACATACGCCGCCTTATTGGCCTGGATTAGTAAATCGAATGGGAGCGTACGCATCATGCTTCTATTCCGCGTGCAATAGTACCTTCTACTGCACCTGAGCAATCGCCCTTTTGAGCAGTCCACGGAATTCGCATCGATCAATTTGCCTTGGATTCGCAAACACCTGAAATCAACATGAGTTTGTCATAAACTCACCTTCTTCATGTTCTGGTAATGTTATTTCTCGGTTTGCTTCGAAGTGCCCGTGTCCCTGCCACATAAGGTAGGCCGTAACATAATACGCGGTATGAGTATTCCTCAGTCGATTCCATTCGGTCTATACATATATGCAAAGATTGGCGTCGTCTTCCGGTGTCCAATGGCAAGTTCGGTTCACAACATTATGCCACGTGCTGCATGTATCCACACTGAAGTTGGAGCTGTCACAAACTGGAATTAGAGACACCATTTTAGGCTCTCATGATCAATGGTACGACACACACGTCGTATGGCGTTTCGTTTGGAGGTCAGGTAACAACCCCATTTCGACAGGCTTGACAATAAGATACCCAATACGTAAATGTTGATGTTTTCTTCAATCACATTGGACGTGGACTGCCATTAAATATTGGGCGCGTCCATATACTTGAAGAGAACACGAATGTGCTCAAATAGTGAAAGCAAACTGCTAAGTAGACGGGTACATTAAAACTACTGGTACAGGTGTGGCACCTCTTCGCTGTACAGTCTGATTTGACGTAAGCTGATTGGAGACAGATGATAACACAAGTCATTGCGAAATGCGTATGTCATTGTCCACTTCTGTGCTTCTCTGTGTACCTCCGATCCGGTTCGAGTTCATGCGCTGCCCGAGTGCATGTGGCACCATACTCAAAGATCGATTGATGCGCACCCTTTGGGTCATTGACAGCCTTCCGTGTACAATCAACATAAGTCCCGCTGTCCCCACTGTCTCAACCATGCGGACCTCCCAAATAAATAGCGTTCGCAATTTTTGTATCAATGTCCCATCTACTGAACCGTTTGTACCTACCGACCATGTACTCTACTGCGGACCGTAAGCTATTTGCTATCGATCTATATCATAACTGTCGCTCGGTGCTGCCATTTGGTGCGACTTCAAATGATTGCCGCTAGGACCTCGATTACTTTCCGATGTAATCATACTAACACACTGGATGTACCACTTCCCGTTAGGTTCATCCCTTTACTTAGTCCATCCAAAATTTTGGCCAATGTGCATTGCAACTATCTGGTTGGCGTCTCGGACGCGGTCTGCTCTTCCATACACGTTTAGTACGTGTGTTTTGTTATGACAG
>OX104071.1:60441430-60816565 GCA_944474145.2 Dicrocoelium dendriticum | reverse complement strand
GATCTTCGCTCTGCTTCGTGCTTGATAAACACTCTAAGGGCCCGCGAAACATGCAGTCAATTAATGCACATGAGTCAAAACTCTTCGAATAGGCCCTTCCCCATTGTTTCCTTATAAGGAAAGGTTCAATTCGGGTGAGCGGTACTCCATCGATCTTCGAAATTCGTTCCGCATTTCCCCCAACGCATCGTCCTCATTTCTCACTAATGCACAATCTATCCAGTTTCAGTGTGATGTGACCCTGGCGGACACATGTCACATTGATGTTCAAACTTCAGTGATCTGTTTTGGTCAACCACAAAATTGCGCATTATGGAATGAATTTCATTCCCAGAACTGTTCTCACGCAACAAATCGTTTAGCATTCACGAGACATTCATGTTGTTCATGCAACCATTTCCCTTCAAGAACTTTAAGACAGCGAGAACGAACAACATTTAATCGGGAGAACCTGAATTCCGCTTATTTCGTGTCTTCTCAACCAGCCGCTTACAATCAGTGGAAGGGTTGAAGTAATGCATGTGAACACCCATCACTGGGGAATTCAATGAGAAACTGAGACATTCGAGCTCATTACCTGTGACGAAGTGACCTACACCTTACCAGGACAAGGCGAGGCTGGCCACAAAGGTTTGGCCTCGCCCTGGTATGGCGTAACCTACGTCGTTACATGTGACGGTCGTAAACGTTTCCGTTTCCTAGTGATTCCTTTTCATTTGCATTATTCTGATTGTCTGCACGTGGCAGATTGAGAAGACACGAAATAAGTGGAATTCCGATATTCCCGCTCAAATGTTATTCGATCCTGGTTCGTAACCAGTAACGTTACACCTTTAAATAAATAAATGGTTTAACGTTTTGATTCGTTCTCTCAGCTGAGTAATTTAATGTCAAACGTTTCACCACTTCCCTCAGTGGCATCTTCAGTGTACAGCTCCGTAGAGTACGATTGGTAATTGCACAAAACTGATACAAGTTGACCAGTAACATGCTTGATTTGTGTGTATGTAGGTCTATGTATAAGTAGTCATATTGAGTGAGCCTTTTGATGCGACCCTGAATTGGTGATTTTGTTCGCTGTGTTCGCCATCATAGGAAGTGATAAAAAGAGATCTTCGATTTGGATGATGTTCGTGAAGTGGGTAAAATGCTCTGCAAAAGTAAGAGGCAGTTTATTTGGTGACGAGTCGCATCCGCCACGTCACAGTGTTAATAATCATTCGTTGCTTTTTATAGTGAAAACGCCTGCTTTGCAGAAACCCACCACTTCCTGGTACACTGCCGCCGAACTGTTCTCTTGGACGATAGTAGCCTGAACCACCCAGAACAAGGGGCAGTTTGTTCGGCTAACCAGTGGTAGGACAATCTTGTATTAGCAAATTGCAAGAAGCAGAGGAGACGTGAATTGTAACGCTCATCTCTCCACCCCATTGGCATGATTTTTCTCTAGCTGTTTAATTGTCTCACCCAATCAGTGGATGAGCACAGTCGCCTGCGATACCTACGCATGTCAGAACACCACCTACTCGACGCAGTCAGTGGCGTTCTTGCATCTGATTGTTAATTTGCATCTCAGTCTGATTAATTTAATACACTTCTTTTATCAGCTGGTGGCCGAAAGTATTGCAAGCATTACTTACAGCCCTTGGGTCACCGGTTCGAATTCGTGATGTGGATGGCATCCTCGCGGTATACTCAGACCACGCGAGACTGGTGGTGATCGCGTGGCAGCGAAACTTCGATACAGTGTGCCGGCGTACTGCTGATGATTTTCTTTATGCTCCCGCTTTTCAACATTCTATTTGCAGTGTGATTCATGGCAAATGGATCCGCGCACTTCTGTGCTCAGATCATATTTGTTCAACTGAACTGGCCGCACCACAATGATATGTACTCTTCTCTTGACTCAAAGGCGTATATGCCGCTGTCTCCGGCCCGTGGTCTTAAGAATCACTAGCCTGCCTTGTAATCTGAGGTCGCGAATTCAGGCTTGTTTAGGGGTCCTGGTGAGTCTCGCAATATCCTTAGCGCACGCGCGACTGGTAGTGGCTGCGCAGTAGCAAAGCCTCGGTATTGCGTACCAGCGTACGGCGGATGCCTTTTTTCTGCCTCTTAATCGACTGGGGTCTTTGCAAGCCATACTTGCGTTGGAGCGCTTGGGGTAGTTTCGATGACGTTGGTACCACGGGTTGTGCTACAACCTAAATCAAGCGATCATTTCTAATGTTTGTTCTATGCTTACTAAAATCCATGACTTGTCCGCCCAGTCATTCAGTATTACTTCGCACGTCAAAGACGCAAATGGTATACCAAATCGCGCAGTACTCCTCATTAACGTATTCAACGGTGTTCGCATAGCAATTGGGTCTGATCCGACAATAGCTATAAACTTTTATGCCCACTTGACACCCTAGGAATTGACCTGGCCTGCTCGTCCTACTCTGCGGTCCGTGCTCTCTATACGGTTATCGAACTAATTTTCTCCATCCAATCCTCGGATCCACGAATCTGTTGCTGCTGAAATGAGCATTGCCCTCAAGACTGCTTTTGTGCTTCCTCCAGTTAACAGGATTCTCCTGAATCACTTTTTGTGTTGGTCGTTTGGCATCAAGTGAGGCTATCACAGACAGCAGTACTAGTCGTTATGTTCGTAGCTGCAGATTATATATATATATATATATATATATATATATATATATATATATATATATATATATATATATTGTCCGTTAACAGACATTGTGCCATCAAACCCATGGCAGAAGCAAAAACCGGGGAAGATAGAAACATGAACTGCGATAATAAAAAAATATGGAAAATGATTTTTGGGTTTTACACACGCCATTTTGAATTTTTTGTTTTATTTGTGGAAAGTAGAAGTCACGATTAAAATTCCCGCACAATAATGTGCCTCGACGGGAAATCGAACCCCGGTCCACGAATTTCCGGTCCGCTGCTCTACCACTGAGCTACCGAGGGCTGGCGATTGGGTGCGCAAATACATGACTTCTGCTTGGTGCGCGACGTATTGCCAGTGAGCTCACAGGACCTGTCCTGGTGTTGCAGATTGGCTCACTCACCCGTCACTTCCCAATGGACCGAATTACCTGTCCTTCGGACGTCCAATGGGTGATAGTAGATTAATTTTGGATGTTTGTGAGTGGTAGAGCAGCGGACCGGAAATTCGTGGACCGGGGTTCGATTTCCCGTCGAGGCACATTATTGTGCGTGAATTTTAATCGTGACTTCTACTTTCTACAAACCTTACACTACTCAAATACATCCAAAATTAATCTACCGCCGCCCATTAGACATCCGAAGGACAGGTACTTCGGTCCATTGGGAAGTGACGGGTGAGTGAGCCAATCTGCAACACCAGGACAGGTACTGTGAGCTCATTGGCAATACGTCGCGCACCAAGCAGCAGCCATGTATTAAAATTTGCGCACCTGATCGTCAGCCCTCGGTAGCTCAGTGGTAGAGCAGCGGACCGGAAATTCGTGGACCGGGGTTCGATTTCCCGTCGAGGCACATTATTGTGCGGGAATTTTAATCGTGACTTCTACTTTCTACAAAATTTTTGTTTTGTGTTTTTTGTGTGTATTACTGGGGATATAATGGTAGAACAACATTGACGCCACTGATGTCTGTTACAAGCCATGACGTCCAATGGTTCCAACCACTGAGATTCAGCATCTCGTAGTTCCCAATCTGGAAGATGGACTGATCCGACTAACGCCGAACTTAAGGTTGCCTTCATGCTCCTTCTCCACGTCATTGGCCGTCCACCGCAGCACATTTTCCATTCGCCCCCTGGGAATGCAAATAGCGCTCGACATGGAAGGCGATGAGCTGGTATGCGCAAAACGTGCCCGAGCCAACGCATGCGATGTCGGAGAAAAACGCCCTGAATACTGGCACTACTCGCTCCAAGCACTCGGTTATGTTCTGATTACTTGCAGTCCTGTCTCTGTTATAGACCTCTTTCGCGCATGTAACTGCACTTGATGTGATCAATTCAGATACATTTCCTGCTGATTTAGATAGGGATTCAAAAGTAGCTTATCTAGTGATCTTAAAACGTCAGTCCGATAGACTGTTCGTTCCCAACTCCGAGCACATGGACAATGCTGCTATGTGCTGACCACTTGACTACTTCTATGTACTAGTGCATGTGGAGACAACGGACGCTTCCTTGCCACTTGGATCTCCGCAACGCATGATCAGCCAAGAATCCACATAGCTCATGTCGCTATAGGCTTTTCATGATGTGAGTCCTCCATCTTTGTCTGTGCCCGTCTGGGCTTAATTGTTTAGCTTCCGATTACGCTCCAGTCCTGTCCGCTGTTTCCCAACGGAAATCGCAGCAACGGATTATCTCGATTGACGACCCAGAAGTTGTCCTAGGACACTTTTCTATTAACCCGCTGTGGTGCTCTGTCTTCACCTATCTTTATGATACCAAGTTTCGGTGGCATATCATTTCTGCTGCTATATGAGCTGTGGTTGCTACTTCGTCCTTGTTCTCTAACAACACTGAAGATGCTATGCGCATGTCAAATGACGGGACTACTCTAGAAAGTTTATTCAGGCTTGATTGGGCGCTTCAACATCGTTAGAAAACAATACAATGTCGTCCGCATAATCAAGATCAACAAGCCTTTCACCAGGCAGCACCCCAACGCCTGCGTCATGAGACTCCTCAAAGGCAGTATGATAGCCTTAGAAATTGCTCATGACACAAGAATGAAAAACATCTGTAGAGTCTTTCAAACTTATGCTTAAAGCACGACAGCAACCATCTTCCATCTATTCCGGTAACGCATACTGTCCATATGAAATAAAGCAGTTGTTGAAATCCGTTGAGTATGACAAGTGCAGCTGCTATCTCTGCGGTGATTCAAAGATGGGACTGCAACTTGGATACACAAACTACTGATGTTTCTTGTGCGAGTGGGATAGAGAAGCAAGGGATTTACACTACATCCAGAACGAATGGACTCCCAGACAAACTATAACAGCTAGAGAGAAGAATAGCCATCACCAGGCTCTGGTCGAGGTTCACGAGACTCGCAATCACATCAGAGCAAAACTCTGTGTTAGAGCGAAGAGAGACCGCTACTTCTGATGGTCTCATCGTGTTTCGTGGATGGAAGTGGCTGCTGCCATTGGTAACCATCGGAAATTATTCCGTCTGATGGGGGAAACGGACAACAGGAAACCTGGTGTTAGTGGAACTACATGTGATGCGAGTGAACAACCTAACCACAACTCTACAAAACGCTTAGAGTGTTGGGTTGAACGTTTTAATCGGCAAGAATTGCCAAAATCTTTGCCGACCAATAATCCACTGGCTCCCTGGGGCTGTCCCTTTGGGTCCACCATCTCGCTCAGAAGTCGAACGTAAGATCGGACTGCTGAAGTTGAATACGGTCGCAGGACTAGATGACATTCCTCCAACTGCATACGAGGACACCTCAGACACCGATTGTATGTGACAGCAGAGGCCATCATCATCCATCTTGAAAATCCGGATCTTTGTGTCCAAAAGAGAATCGTCCGGATCATACATCCACCATGGTCAAAAGCTGCTTTTTGCATTTACGACAATCATGCCATCTTTCTCATATTGCAAACGACCAGTTCAGTCACAGAACCTTATTCGTTAAACGATGCATTCCACTGACTCACTGCATTTCAGTTCAGCTAATGAACTTTGGTCCGAGCACTGAAGTCCGACTGATCTACTTGCCATGACTCACGACGGCAGGATAGTGGAGGTATAGGCAAGTAGAATGTAGAGAAACTGGGAGCAAGAAGCAAGTGGATTAAACTAACTAGAATGGGACGAAAATTGGCAATCAGATGATAGAAACCGCACCCAGGAATGCTACTGACTTCGTGACTGCGCCATGTCTGGCACAGTCTCCAACCATTAGTGTGAACCATTCTGAGGCCCCCCATCCACGACGTGCACCCACCTAACCAAGTCTCTCAGACAGTTTCTTCAGGCTTCCATGCCATGTCATGGACTGGACACCGCGGTTTCAATCAACTTGGTGCAGCCATGGCGTATAATGCACGCAAACGACTAAGATATAGCAAACACTCTAGTGAGGTGTCAGAAGGCTTCTTGGCAAAGAACAACAACTGGCGGACCTCAGCATTGCTCATCCGATGTTCCCACCTGACGTGATCAATACTCCGCAAGCGCCGTTGATCAAACATGCTCAAGTGTTTAATGTCTTCACGTGCTGACCAGATTTCTAATCCATACAGTAAGAACAGTCTTATCGCATCGTTATACACATCGCCTTTCACTGGCAAGCTAATATTCCTCCATCTCCATAGATGGTTGATCCACTAGAAAGCCACAAGGACCTTGCTGATACGCGAAGTAACGTTTTCAGTAATGTGACCACCAGAGGTGACAGCTACCAAGGTAAGTAAAACCATCCACCATTTCCGGTGACTGTTCGGTGATTGCTAGAACCGGAGGTGTTACGGTCCAATCCTGCAACAGCACCTTGCACTTTGAAGGTGCAAAACACATGCCGAAGTATAAAACGCAACGCACAAGTCTGTGTAGTAGTGTTTGCATAGCCAATGCTTCAGACCCAAGGAGAACTGTGTCGTCCGCTTAGTCCAGGTTAGTTATTCGGTCGCCTCGCGGAACTTCCATTTCAGAATAGTCTGAAAGAACGGAGTCATTCATGATCATTTCGATAAAAAAAATGCTAAAAGCGAATAAGAGATATAGGACAGTCTGGTGAATCTCACTTGTCGTGGGGAACAGGAGAGTTTCCCGTAGATCAAGGGTGTAGAAACTTTCCGCAAGGAGAACCACATTTTATGAGATAAAGATATATGTCGCCCCATATACACGTCATGAATTTTTCATTGCAAGTTTTTTTTATGTTAGGTGTGAAACTGAATTTGGGGGCTTTATTTTTCGATTGAGTTAAGACTCCTTTATTAACAGCACTAGATTGACTTCTTATAGTTAGTTAAATATAAACAGTACAACCTTGATTTTTGCCACCATCCGACGCCATTAACTTTTGTACTCATAACGTCCCTTTTTGTAATCGACAAAGTATCTTCTGCACGAAAAATACAAGCTTTACTTTATTATTTCATGTTGAGACCGCGGGCCAGTTGAAATGCTCACGCAGGCCTCATTTGGCCAGCGGTCCGGATTTTGGACACCCCTACCGTAGACCCCTAGACGGGCTCAGAAATTACGGTACAGCTACTAGAGAATGGAAAAGAATTTAGCTGACACGCCTTTTATGGATAGGCCGTGCCACAAACTTGTGCAGTGAACAGAGTCGAATCTAGCTTTCAAGTCAAAGAAAACTACCATTGTCGGTCGTCTGAATGTGTGTCTCTGCTCCATCATTTGGTGCAGAGTAAATATGTGGTCGATACATGCACCACCATGGGTTTCAGTGATTCGGTTCTCACGAGGACCAGTAAGTCGTCGGAGAATGATACCCGTAAGGAGTTCGGATTCAAGGGAATTAAGCCTAATGCCTCGATGGTTTTCGCACAAAGTGAGCTGACCCCTCTTGAAGATGGGCACGATCGTTAATAGTCGTCAGGCTGAAGGCACTTCTTCAGTGTCCCAAATCGTGTTACAAAGAGAAGCAAGTCCGGTCAATGAAGAGTCACCACCATCTTTCAGCAAGAATGGGTGAAGCTCGTCGGTTCCGGGAGCCTTGTTTAGTTTTGACACGACGAGCTCATATTGATTCTACTCTAAAATGCGGTTTGTGACTTTAACTTCCCACATTGACTCCGGTGATTCGGCAAGCGGGAGTGTCCAGGCAGGCTTACTCTTTAATATGATCCTCCGAAATGGCTATTCGACATCACAGAATGAATCAGCAGTCCATCTTTCTCTGTTATTGTCTCGCTAGCGGATGATTTGCTAGAACCCGTGCTCCTGATGGGCTGGAACAGCGCCTGCCTGTTTCCAACAACACTGACTTTTCCATCTCAATGGCCTTTGTAGCCCACTAACGTTCCCGGTCTATTCGAAGACTTCTTGCGATGCGTCGTTTCAGAGAGTTACGGATACACTGAAACTCCGTTCATATTGGAACCTATTTCCGTTCTTCCATCAAGCTGATCAATGCGTCAGAGATCCATTCGCAGTTACGACGTCTCAAGTTGGGTGCACAGCTTGCGTCAATAGCATTCTTCATGGCACATTTGAGACGATGCGTTCAGCGTTCGGTTCACCAACCTTGTTCATCACTGACAATTGAAAATGTTGAGCTGCAGATTGCGAGCTCAAGTTACAGGTAAGAAGATTAGAAGATAGGCGCGTCGTTGGAGCGGGAAGAGTGAGCGCCAAGCGTGCGCACACTAGGGCATGGTCGGAATCAAGGCACGTACTCCAAATTGACCGACTGTCTTAGACTGATGTGCGCCATTTGTAGCTATATGGCAATATGGTCACTTTGGGTCCAGGTCATGGAGGGATTCGGTGTGCACGTTTGTGCTGGGAAGCCATGCTGTTGTGATAAAGCTTGTGGTCGGCGCACGGTTGCAGGAATCGATCACCATTGTCTGTTTGGCGTGCATCGACTCCGAATCGTCCTCCCAGATGCTTTTCAGAGTCTGTGAGACGTTGTACTTGGGCATCCATGTCACCAGCAACAACCACTGTTTCGGTATTCTTCGCCTTGCGAAGAAGTGATGACAGCTGTCGATAGAAATGGCCTTTGATACCTTTTGAACTGCATGCAGTAGGGGCATAAACTTAGGCAATGAAAGGCACCTTGGCTTCAGACGCTGTTTATTGACTCCAACAAAGCTTCGGAGTCGAGCTGCACGTATGCGGCTTTTCACCGGTAGCCATTTAAGCAGGTTGCCTTCAGCATGTTTGCTGAGGGCGATAGCAACAGCGTAAATACCTTGAGCCATTGTCTCGGTATCATCAGAGACGCGAATATTGTAGCAATGGTCGTGAGATTCAGAACCAGGAAGTCGAAGATTCTTCACAATGATGTTATCTTGTATGCGTGTTTCGGCGGCACAACACACATCAATGCCGAGAGAGTGGAAAGTGAAAGTGCGGTCTGCTGGCCCATCCAACCTAGAGCTCGAACGTTAAAGGAACCAGTGTGATATGAAACTCCAGGCTTGATGGAAGAGCTACATGTATCGATGGCTGCAGCAGCAAGGTTAGCAGCAAATTCTAGCCCAATAGACAGGGAAGATGAAATAGAGGAGCGAAAAATAGGAAGTAGAAGAGGAAGTATTGTCAAGAAGGCAGATGGTACTCTTCGGCTGCCCATTCCAAGAGATGGGTTTTGTTCGTGATGTCCTTCCTCTAGCCTTTGACTCAACAGTCTGACTTAGAAGACAGTGGGCTACATAGAGCTTCTCTTGCGGTACTCCACCCGGAATCTTTGGCTCAACAGCCTGACCCACAAACTATTAAGGCAAATGCAGCTCGGGAGTGTGGTGGCGGTGAATTATTGGAATCTGCTCGAGGCCTGTTGTGATAAAGGTTGTGGTCGGCGCACGGTTGCAGGAATCGATCACCATTGTCTGTTTGGCGTGCATCGACTCCGAAGCGCCTTTCCAGATGTTCAGAATATGAAAGACGGGTCACTTGGGCATTCAATTCACCAGAAGCAATCGTGATGTCAGTATTCTTCATCATGCAGAGAAGAGATGAAAGTTGATAGCAGAAATCATCTTTGATACAGTAGGGGCGTAAACTGTTGCAATGCAATGGCACCTTGTTTTCATACGGTGCTTATTAACTCCAATAGTAGTTCGAACTCGTACCGCATACATGAGACTGTTCACTGGTTTCCAGTCTACTGTATTACCTTCAGCATATCTGCTAAGTGTGACACCCACACCGTGATTACCTTGAACCATTGACTTGGTATCATCAGAGACCCGAAGAGTGTAGTCATGGTCGTCAGATTCAGAACCAGGGCGTCAGTCGAAGATTCGTCACAACGCTGTTATCTTGTATGTGTGTTTGGGAGACACAGCACGCATCAATACCAAGAGAATGCGGAGTGGGAGTTAGTGTTGTCTGCTGGCCGATCTGACCCAAAGTGCGGACGTTAAGAGAACAAGTGTGAAATGAGATTTGTGATTTGATGGGCCGGTTACGAGTATCGATGGTAGCAGCCGCGAGGTTAGCGCAAATTCTTGCTCAGTAGACGCGGAGGAAGAAATAGAGGAGCGAAAAATAAGAAGTAGAAGAGGGCGTAGTGTCGCGAAGGCAGATGATACTCTCCGGCTGCCCATTTCGATTGGGGTTTTGTTCGAGGTGTCCTGCCTCTAGCCTTTGACTCAACATTCTGACCCACAAGACAGTGGGGTACATGGAGGTTCAGTTGCGGCACTCCGCTCGGAGCCTTTGGCTTAATAGTCTAACCCACAAGGCGGTGGGGAGCAAGTCCGGCTCGGGAGTGTGATTGCAGAGGCCGGTTGACATCCGCTCGCGGCCTGTCACACACAGCTTTAGAAGATCTGGAACAATTCACATGTGTTTTATGATGGTATTGCGTTACGCACGTTTGACCACGGCTAGCCGCAGTTGGAAGTTGGCGGGTTTGCACCCCTTTGTTTAGGGGCTACTTGGTTTGTTGCAGGCAGTAGCAAACCATTGAATACTCGAAGGTGCCCACCCACCGTCAGCGACAAAGCGTTGCGCTCGTGCTTTACGCCAATTTAGCTGTGAGCTTATAACCCATAGACCTGTTGTCTCCCATGGCTGTTTTAAAGGATGAGGGCCATCGACCTCTCCCTGATCTCCGAAGAGTGTTGGATTGTGAGACTGTGTTAGTCTCACCCCTAATCATTGACCTGAGTAGTGTGAGTGCCTCTGTATGCACATGCAAAGTGCCATCCAGCATAGCTCATTGGGTCGCGGGGATACGCAAGTCATCGCCCCACGTTATGGTCCACTCTCGTTTCGGTAGTAAAGCTTATGTATTATAGTCCCACTTTTTGTGGGATCTTGACCTTTTAAGGAATCATTGAAAACACGTATGTTTGTAACTCTCTGATGTGCCAGATTACAGAGTACGGAAAACATTCACGTATTTCTACGTATATATGTCAAACATAACATAGCGATCAGCTGAGTCGAATGCGCTTATGTAGTGGAAGATCACAACTCAATTGAACATGTGGTGGCATCTGCAGTACACAGATATAACTCATGCTGTCCTGCCCCGGCAAAAAATTTTCCAGTTTGTCTCAACCGAGATAGCTATCTTAAAATGCATTGGTGGGCGGAATTGGAGGCCAGCAGATTTGTCATTGTGGGGGTCAAACTGATACCTTTATGCTCAGCACAGATTTTGCAATTATCCTATTAGTATGGTGCCACTGTGATCGATTCGCTCCAGATATCTAGGAGTTCCTTCTCATCATAACTGCTCAAACAATTAAACCAATAAGTTTTGGGCTGGTTCGCCGAGCTGGGCGATTTCTTTGCAGACGTAAATCAGTAGTTTTCAGAGAGCATCATCACTGCCAAATACTGACCAATAATTCGGTAATTACTTTGAGGTTTGATCGTATTTCGAACCACCGCATCAGCTGGAATGTCCAGAACAACCGGAAATGTTCCAGCCAATGTCATCTAACGCGAATTGGTTCAATAATGGAAAGGATCAGTGAATCAGAACGATTGCAGGAAACTGTATTAGTCAACCACCGCCCTTGTTTTTTTCCACTTCTTAAGTCCACTGAGCTCATGAGGCTTCTTTGTCTGTTTGCAGTGATAGTTACAGCTCAAAGTGTGCAGTTTATCGGCTCGCATTATGCTTTGTGACCGTAGGGAGTCCTGGATTCCGGCACGCTGACGGACGCTTTGGACATACAGCTTCCGATGTGGTGACGCGTACCTCATCACCAGCCTGACAGTGGTACTGCATTGTGTCAAATTATGCAATATACTCTGTGTGGTGTGTACATGATGGCATCGTGTAGTGTAGTGCTATATTACATCATTCTAAACTTATTTAGGATGTTGTTACAGTCCTACTGGGCATAAATATACGGTTGGACATGAAAAATGAAGCGTATCAAATTTCTTCAAAATGTGAGCTGATACACCTTTTACATGGTCATATTTGTCCTTAGCACACCAGGTTACTATAGATTAGAATATTATGAACTCAGTGGCAATTTTCATTTGCTGGAATGAGGTCACCATAGTGCATTTACTTCACTCCAAAATGCACTACTTCATGTCGAAAATGGGTATGTAGTTTCCTCTGCTTATTTTATAAGATACTTGTCGAGGCTCGTTTTGTATATCTATTGCCCATAAACTTCTGTAAATGGGCTCTAGAGGTCTGGTTTAAAAAGGCCTATTCTCAAGCCTCAGTGCTTACGCTGTCGTCAACATAAACACCTGAGTAATGCAATGCAAAATTGCTCAACGCGTTTGCGCTACTTCAGTTCTCATCACATCTCTAGATATTTCGTTAGTTCTAGTGTCATCTGTCTTGTGATACCAGCCAAATGAGGAAACACCGAAAGCAAGTGTGTTTGCTAATACTCGATTTACCGTAAAACATTCGCATGTTTCATGGGCGCAACTTTCTGAGCAAACACTGAGTAGGACAGCTATTGAGTGAGTGCCCTGGAAATTGAAGCACATACATCAAGCATTTGGTGCCTGCTGCAGAGCACTTATATGATCTGTGCAGTCCGTCCTCTTACACTTGTTCGACTTCCGTCTCTCGTGGAAGCACTTACAATTGGGTGATCTGACTATACTCGAGTAACCGATCTACCTAATACGCCCCACCGTCCCTAGCACCTTTGGCGCAAGCACTTTTTCACCGAATATTGAACCTCAAGTATGTGTTGATTTGCCCAGCAACGGCCCTCTGACTACGAATACTTCGTCGTTATTCGAGAAAACGTTTTAACTACGTTGTCGAGGATCTTGCGCGTTCGTGTCATCTCCATTGCATCATCATTTAATATCATTGTTCTGGACGTTTTTGCTTCGGGATCGTTGTTCTCTTCTTATTGCTCTTGGAGTTGTTATTTTCGCCCCTCCTCCTGTCACAGGTATTGAGATGTTCCATCAACTCATGAATCAGGCTGAAGCAGGCGATCAGGTGGGCCTCCTGTTGCGCGGTTTGAAACGAGAAGAATTACGTCGAGGCCAAGTTGTGGGCGCACCGAAATCCCTGTCGATGCATAATTACATCCAAGCACAGGTAGGTGGGCTCCTATCACATTCCATTTCCTTCGAGGAGCTCCATTTCCAAGTCTAGGCCTCTTGTTTGACATTCTTCTGTTACATCACTGTATTGCCGGCCAGCGGCTAGGAGTTTATGCGCCTGTTTTGCAATCCTCAAGCCACTCGTTCGAACCTACGCAGGTATCGGCCACGTCACTGTATATCCAAGCTGAAGATTGTTTTGCAATGAAGCCCCCACTCGCGATTCCAACGAGCGGTGGATGCATACCTACGTAAACCATTTTATGCTTCTCCGCTCGTCTTTCTGTATCAAAGCAGTCCAATGTTTCAGGTGTCTCAGGCTTAAGATGTACAGGGGTCACCTGTTCGACTCCGCGTAGGTGCCAGGCCACCTCGCAGTATCCTGCTAGTTCGTACACGACTGCTGGTGGTGGTGCTCGGCTCAGACAGGCTGTTTGTGAGCTCCGTGCGATTAAACTGGACTTCAAAAACCCTTCTTAGCTACCGATTAATTTATTCTCTTTCAGTTGGTCAGTCATGGGGTGCACCCCTGAATGTAGTGGATCCAATGTTAGCTCGTCACGTTCTCACTACCGGAATGGGTGGAAGCAGTTCAGGGGATATCCAACAGTTAGCTTAATACATTTTCGCAACGATGGAGAGCAAACAAGCTGTTCAGTTCCGGCTGGCAATTGGTCGACTGGATGCCACTGTTGCCCATCCGAACTCCTCGAATCAAAAACGATCTTGCCAACACGCTTTCCTAGCTATCGTGCCGTGACAGCCTTTACTACCGTAATTGATTGATTGATTAGTTCGGCGTACGTTGAACTAATCACAATGGAACGAAACTGAATAATCAGATGCAAGAAACCGACTGCAAGTACGCCGCTAACTGCGCCATGTCAGATACCGTCTCTAACCATTGCTGGGGCTATCACTAGGCCCCCATCCACGAAGACAACAAACACCAGGCTGACAAAGTCTCAGTCAATTATTTCATGACACTATGCCACTTCATTGACTGGCCACCTCGCGGTTTCAGCCAGCTTGGTTCAACCACGACGTATAATGCACGCCGAGCAAACCGGTCTTCGGCCATACGGTGGACATGGCCTAGCCAACGAAAGCGATGAAGCTTCAGTAAACACTCTAGTGAGGCATCAGAAGACATCTTGCCAAAAAACAACAACTGGCTGACCTCAGCATTGCTCATCCGGTGTTCCCACCAGATTTGAGCAATACGCCGCAAGTACCGGTAACCAAACACAGCCAAGCGTTTAATGTCTTCGCCTCGAATCGGTCACGTCTCCTATACATATAATATAACCGGCCTTATCGCAGCGTTATACACCCTACCTTTCACCAACAAGCTTATATTCCGCTGTCTCCATAGATGGCTGAGCCTCTGGAAAACCACACGGACATTGCTGATACGCGAAGTAACCTCTTCAGTAATGTGATCACCAGATGTGACACAGCTACCAAGGTAAGTGAACCGATCCACCACTTCCAGTAGCTGTTCGGAAACAGCTAAAACCCAAGGTGTTGCGGTCCAACCCGTAACAACACTTTGTACTTTGAAGGCGTAAAGCACATGCCGAAGTCTACAACGCTACGCACAAGTCTGTGTAGTAGTGTTTGCATAGCCAATGCGTCAGACCAAAGGAGAACTATATCATCTACATACTCCAGGTTTGTCAGTCGATCATCTGGCATAGCTTACACTCCGGTAGAGTCTGAAAGAACAGAGTCACTCATGTTCATTTCAATCATAAAGTTGTAAAGGAATAGAGATATAGGACAACCCTGGACAACCGCATTTGTCTTGGGGAACTCACGAGACAGTTTCCCGCAGACCCTTATACGGCCTCGGGAATCACGTTATAGGGATTACAGAATAGATAGGAATTTATCCCGCACACCCTTCATGGATAGGCAGTGCCACAAAATTGTCCGGTCATCCGAGTCTAAAGCAGCTTTCAAATCAAGGAAAACCACTATTATCGGTCATCCGAATATGTGTCTCTGCTCCAACATTTGGTGCAGAGTAACTATGTGGTCGATACATGCACCACCATGGCGGAAGCCAGTCTGGCTTTCAGTAATTCTGTTCTCACGAGGACCAGTAAGTCGTCGGAGAATGATACCCGTAAGTAGTTCGGATGCAATAATATTAAGCCTAATGCCTCGATGGTTTTCGCGTCAAGTACGCTGACCCTTCTTGAAGATGGGCACGATCGTTAATGGTCGTCAGTCTGAAGGCACTTCTTCGGTGTCACACATCGTGTTACAAAGAGAAGCAAGTCCAGTCAATAAAGAGACACCACCATCTTTCAGCAAGGATGGGTGAAGATCGTCGGTTCCGGGAGCCTTGTTTTCTTTCAACACTGAAAGCTCATGACTTGGTCGAGAGCATAGAACGCCCTCATTTCAAAACTGGCCCCGGCTGGAACGCCTTGGGGTCCAAAAATCGATGAAGACGTTTGACTGGATACACTAACTGACATGGCTAGCATCCGACCTCAATGACGTTCGTGCTCTGAGTTACTTTATCCCCGCTCCTCTATCTTAGCCTCACCGTTCAACTACGATCTCATTTCCTAGCATAATATAACTTTGTATGATCACTTTTTTGCTGCTTAATAGCTGTCTGGTATCTTTCCGGAACGGTGCCCATCCGTTACTAGTAGCTCAGCTGGCATGCATCTGTTGTGTTTTTTTTTCTTCCAAGTATTCCTGCACAGTAGTTGAGATGTTTCCACCGATAGCTAACGCGTATATTGCTTCCTCTAAAGTGGGATTTGTGACATCAACTTCCCACGTAGCTTCAGGTGATTCAACAAACGGCAATGTCGCAGTAGACCTGCTGAACTGCTCTTCAAAATGTTTCGCCCAACGGGCTAGTTGACGACACTGAGAATGGCCCAGCTGCCCGTATTTATCAGCTGTTGTTTCGCTAAAGTATGGTTTTCTCGGACCCGCGTTCCGGTTGAGCTGGAACGGAACTCGGCTGTTCCCAATAGCACTGGTTTTCTCCATCTCACATGTATTTGCAACCCACTAGCGTTCCCGGTCTATTCGAAGACTTCTTGCGATGCGTCGTTTCAGACAGTTACGGACACTGAAACTCCGTTCATATTGGAACCTATTTCCGTTCTTCCATCAATCTGATCAATGCGTCAGAGATCCACTCGCAGTTACGACGTCTCAAGTTGGGTGCACAGCTTGCGTCAATAGCATTCTTCATGGCACATTTGAGACGATGCTGTCAGCATTCGGTTCACCGATCTTATTCATCACTGGCTATTGAAATTGTTGAGCTGCAGATTGCGAGCTCAAGTTACAGGTAAGAAGATTAGAAGATAGGCGCGTCGTTGGAGCGGGAAGAGTGAGCGTCAAGCGTGCACGCATTAGAGCACGGTCGGAATCGAGGCACGTGCTCCAGCTTGACCGACTGTCTTAGACTGATGTGCGCCATCTGTTGCTGATGGCAATATGATCACTTTGGGTCCAGGTCATGGAGGGATTCGGTGTGCACGTTTGTGTTGGGAAGCCATGCTGTTGTGATAAAGCTTGTGGTCGGCGCACGGTTGCAGGAATCGATCACCATTGTCTGTTTGGCGTGCATCGACTCCGAATCGTCCTCCCAGATGCTTTTCAGAGTCTGTGAGACGTTGTACTTGGGCATCCATGTCACCAGCAACAACCACTGTTTCGGTATTCTTCGCCTTGCGAAGAAGTGATGACAGCTGTCGATAGAAATGGCCTTTGATACCTTTTGAACTGCATGCAGTAGGGGCATAAACTTAGGCAATGAAAGGCACCTTGGCTTCAGACGCTGTTTATTGACTCCAACAAAGCTTCGGAGTCGAGCTGCACGTATGCGGCTTTTCACCGGTAGCCATTTAAGCAGGTTGCCTTCAGCATGTTTGCTGAGGGCGATAGCAACAGCGTAAATACCTTGAGCCATTGTCTCGGTATCATCAGAGACGCGAATATTGTAGCAATGGTCGTGAGATTCAGAACCAGGAAGTCGAAGATTCTTCACAATGATGTTATCTTGTATGCGTGTTTCGGCGGCACAACACACATCAATGCCGAGAGAGTGGAAAGTGAAAGTGCGGTCTGCTGGCCCATCCAACCTAGAGCTCGAACGTTAAAGGAACCAGTGTGATATGAAACTCCAGGCTTGATGGAAGAGCTACATGTATCGATGGCTGCAGCAGCAAGGTTAGCAGCAAATTCTAGCCCAATAGACGGGGAAGATGAAATAGAGGAGCGAAAAATAGGAAGTAGAAGAGGAAGTATTGTCAAGAAGGCAGATGGTACTCTTCGGCTGCCCATTCCAAGAGATGGGTTTTGTTCGTGATGTCCTTCCTCTAGCCTTTGACTCAACAGTCTGACTTAGAAGACAGTGGGCTACATAGAGCTTCTCTTGCGGTACTCCACCCGGAATCTTTGGCTCAACAGCCTGACCCTCAAAACTGTGTGGAGCAAGTGCAGCTCGGGAGTGTGGTTGCAGTAAATTACTGGAATCTGCTCCAGACCTGTCACACACAGCTTTTGAAGATTTAGAACCATGCACATATGTTTTGCAACCGTTTTATGTTACTCACCTGCGACCACGGCCAGCCACAGGGGGAAGTTGGCGAGTTTGCACCAATTTGGCTAGGGACTGCCTGGCTTGAGGCGGGCGGTAGCAAACCATTGAGCACCGCAAGATGCCATCTCACCGTCAGAAACAATGCATGGCGCTTGTGCTCTACGCAAATGGAGCTGTGAGCTTCTAATGCGTAGACCTGTTGTCTCCCATGGCTAAGTCTTAAAGGAAAAGAGCCATCGACCTCTCCCTTACCTCGAAAGATGATCGGATTGTGACACTGAAATAGTCTGACCCCTAACCATTAATCTCTCTCTGGTATGAGTAGCTCTGAAGACAATTGAAAAGTGGCACCCAGCATAGCTCATTGGGTCACGGGGGTACTCAAACCATTACACCACGCGAAGGTCCAGTCTCGTTGCGATGGTATCGTGGTTCTCCTGTATTTGCCATGACACAGTATGTACCATGGTTATTACGCCTGTTTCCTTTCCTCGCTTTTGGATTCGGCTGCATTTTGGTTGCGCATTATGATCTAAACTCGCTATCAGATAGCTACCAAACGGACTTGTATTTCTTGCTGGGCTTGACATCTATCCCAGTGGTCGAATAGTGATGCACTTTGGTAATGTAAGTTACTGCAGAGATGTTCCAACACTAGTCCTCACGATTGACGAATGATCTGGGAGAGTAGTCTGTCGCTTCACGCCCCTTGGTTGCGGCACATCTGAAAAACACTAGTCACTAACTTTTTTCGCAGCTGTCCGTTTAATCCAAGAGACATTACCAGTTAAACTGCACTGAAGTACCGGTTTCTAAAACTAGTCTGCCCTAACCGATTATTTTTATTTTTATTCCTCACCTTCTCATCACTATCGATCGGGCTAAGCGTCCAGTGACTCCGCATATTCCACAGTGCACAGCGATAGGTTGCCTGACTATTGGTATTTGTGCTACTTAGCTCTTTTTCGATGCATTAACTACTTGGTACGACTTCGTCTCAGCTCTCATTGATCAGCAGTCTCTGTGGGTTACCACTGGACCATGTTTTGCACCAGAAGCATCTGATTCAAAGTCGCCACGCTATTTGCAAAACTTCAAGTGCTGTATCCGTCTTGGTATTGCTCCATAGCTACATATCAAAACATTGGCAATTTTTCTGTGCGAACCAATCGGGCCGACAATTCGTCCTCTTCCTGGATAGAAGCCCTAGGATCATTCACATCACTGACCTTATCCGGTTTTGTGCAACAACGGAATCACAAGTGCCCCTATCTTGAGTCTTCTCCCCATATCTGACCACCACTTTTATCCTTTACTTATCGACGATCATCCTAGTTGCATTCGCTTCATTCCTGTGCTCGACTCATCAAGTTGCGCTAGTACAATTTTACTGCGATATACACAACTTATAATTTCACGATATTCTAATTTTTAAACCTTCCTCTTGGTTATCGGTGTTGACTCCATTGAACGTTTTCCGTCAGAAACATTTGCCCGTTCCTCAACACGCAGCCTTATTTATTTCCTTTGTTTATTTTTCTCTAGGTTTACATGTTATCTAAAAAGGAAGGCGGTCGATCCAAACCGTTCGTGAATAGGTGCCTCATGCACGTCTATAGCAAATCTTGGGATTGTTCGGCCTTCATGATGCTTCCAAAAGAGAAGGCAATGGTTATGCCCGGAGAAGACTCTATCGTTGAAATTGACTTCTACAGGAAAATGGTACTTTTTGCTTGTTTCCGTTTATTTTACCTTCTAAAGTCATTTTCTTACTTAGCACACCTTTATCTCACTTAAAACCTGATCAGCATGATTATACCGGCTGGTTTCTGCTTTTCCTTTCTAGGTTATCGAACCAGGTCAACGTTTCACCCTTCGCTCTGGCAGTCACACGTTGGGTTATGGTGTCGTGGGTCAAACACTACCCGATCCCGGTCTTGGAAACTGGGGCACCTGACGTTTTTGTTGTCCTTGCTTCCACCTGCGGCGCCACTCATTCTATTGGCTCTACTTCCCCCCCCCCTCCGCACTCGTTTATAGTCCTGTAGCCTTTGTATCTATTCTTCCCGCGCTTCGTTTCACGTTTAATTCATGAGGGCCACTGTGCTTCTTTGATGAAGAACATGGTTCACTTTTACTCTGGTTCTTCTAACATTTCTACGCATTTTGGACGTATGATATATTCTGGTATCGTAGATTAGATGGTACACTGTGCGCGCAGTTGCTCTCGGTCAGGGTACAATCGTCTATCCTGCAATATCTCTTGCGTTGGATCTCGGTTATGACCCCCGATTTTGTGAGCAAGTCTACTGTTACACCGAGAGGAACTCAGGAAACTCGACAACGTAGTATGACGCTTGTTCGAGTAACCGTCAAGAACATCTGTACATCAAATGGGTAAAACCACGCAGATCATCAGCATTGGTATTTTGCCGGCCAGCAACGTATTGAATTGGGTAAGTACGTGAAGAGAGAATCAAGGCGCAAAATTATCATCAATACACGTTAGTTGAGGGTGAAAAACACCTCAGCTAATGTGCCGCAATACACGAAGCTAAAATGCAAGGTTACTCTACAAAAAATATTCAAAAGCAACTAATATAATGTTAAATATTATTTTATGCATTTTGTGTGAGATGTGAATTTGAAGTGCAATCTAAATGGGAGCAGGATGGACAAAGGAACTCACAACACGAACTCCGGCTCTTAGCCATATCAACAAGTGTGTCTAACAAACGTGTTCATCGTTCTTAGGACCCCAGCCAGGCAATGGGGAGGCACCAACTTCCAAGTGAGGGTTTCATTTCTTTCGACTAAGTCACTGCTTGACCTCCCCTCCTCCTCCAATCGCACTCCAGGCGCGCAAACAATGCACGTCGCGGGAGTTGGTGGGCTGGCATGCACAACAGGCGGCCTAGCCATCGGAACCTGGTGTGTGATATAATGGTGCTGAGGCATTCACTCGCTGTTCCTGCACTAAATACGCGACGCCGAACACGCTTATGGCTCACGCGGTGCTCCCACCAGACATGACCTAAGCTGCGGAGGTCGAATGTGACTGGCCTTTTTATGTCTGTTGACCTGATGGACCAGTTCTCACAACTGTATAAGCGGGTTGAACGGACGGCTGCATTATAAACTCTGCCCTTCAGGGCGAGAGTGATACCGCGTCTGCGCCACGGGTGGCGGAGATTAACGAGAGCACCTCGTGCTTTCGCTATACGGTTCGTGTTCTCATCCTCGATCCCACGGGCGTTAAAAAAGCTGCTCAGTCGCTTGAATTTTCGAACGACTTCTAGCTGATCACCACCACGGTTCAGCGCATGGATGGTTTCCTGTCAATATTGGAGAAGTAATTCGCATTTCGATGTAGCAAAGCATATCCCAAAACGATTGACAGCCAGTGCTAATCGGTCCAGTGCTGCTTGGCACGGTTGGGAGATGTTATAGATTAGGGCAATATCCCCCGCATACTCAAAGTCAAGAAGTCGCTCACCAGAAAGTAGCTCCACACTTTATATATTGTGTCCAGTGAACCCTGTTTTCCATGACTTCGTCAATAACGAAGTTAAAGAAGAAAGGTGACAGTGGGCAACCTTGTCTCACACCGCTGGCGATACTGGAGAGCAGCGACAGTTTACTATAAACCCTCATTCTGCCCGAACTATGCGCATACAGCGCTTTGCTAATGTTACGTATTTACCGGGCACATCTTTTCTCTATGCCAATTGATGAAAAATGTGTCATCGCAGCTCGACATTTTCAGGCCCTACGTGAAGTACGAGCTAAGGACGTAGTCGTAATGAAACCAGATAAAGCGTCAGTAGTGGTCATCATGAACAAAACCGAATACAATGAGATGTGCGCCATACTCAACGATGCAAGTAAATTCGAACGGCTCACGAAATCGGGGGACATAACCAATCTCGAAACGCGCATAATTCGTCACTTGGAATTGCTTCTCCACCGCGTGATAGACTGTGATGCATTTAATAGTTTCAAGCTGAGTGGTAGCACTATTCCAGTTGTATGGGTCCCCAAAGACACATAAGAGTGAAGTGCCACTCAGGCCAATTCTTTCAATTCTCAACGCGCCCCAGCATAAACTCGCTCGTTGGTTAGTGCAGTTGCTATCTCCACTGAAACAACCGTTCAATCCGTACAGTTTTACAGACTCGTTTCAACTCATGCATCACCTGGATGAACTCAACCTGTCAGACAAAATCCTATGTTCCTTCTATGTAGAATCCTTATTTACCAACGTGCCGCTACATCAGACGGTTGATTACATGTGCGAATTAGCTGAAAACGGTGGCTGTTCGCTATCAATTCCGACTGAATTACTAAGTGAATCTCTACTATTGTGCACGGAGAATGTGGATTTTCACTTCCGGAATACACCATATCGTCAATGTGACGGCGTAGTAATGGGTAGCCCATTAGGTTTTGTGCTCGCTGATTTCTTCATGTTGATGGTAGAAAGAAGCATTTCTACCTAAATAGCCCAAGTGCCATACTACAAAAGATATGTCGATGATATCTTGGCTTTCCGTTCGTCGGAGCAGCAGCTCACACATTTGGTAGAACGGCTCAATGGTGCTCATGCTAACTTACGGGTTATATGCGAAATGGAACAGAACAGCTGTCTGCCATACCTGGACATACTCATAACTCTCAGGGAGGATGGATTGATCAAGAGGTCCATTTACCGAAAATCAACTTTTTCCGGTCAGTACCTGCACTGCACCAACTTCACACCAGAGCGCATCAGTTCGCTCAGTATTATTGTATGGGTGCGAGTCCTGGCCGATTCTCCTGGAAGGCATGCGTCATCTTTCTGCATTCGATAACGGTTGCTTAAAGAGGATCGCTCTTATTTGGTGGCAACATCGAGTTAATGGTAATGACGTTCGACGTCGCATCTTGGGGAATGCGAGTATTCCCTTCAACAAACTGGTTTCGTTGCGCCAGTTATCGGTCGGTCACGTCCTACGCATGACACCTGAGCGTCTACGGTATCGCGCTCTATTCCCTCGTCAAAAACCTGGTTGGGAGCGACCTCGTGACGGTCAGCCTTCCACTTGGCGGCAGCACATGAAATCGCTGACGTCGTGTCTATCCGCTGTTGGATCCGTACGTCTTCCAGGATGGGGACCCAAAATGAGGAGTGCCAGTGGCTTAGCACTCTTGAAGACATGACCTGCAACCGGAATCAGTGGAAGAATTGTGTATAATATTGTATTGATTCACATGTTTAATACTACAAACATTGAAAATGACAAAAAAGGTTAAAACTCGGCGTGTGAAAAACAAACTGAAAACGTTTTGTTCTACTTTTTGTCAAAATGGTCCTTTCTTCCTACGGCCATTAGCTGAAGTGTGTTGCTCACCTTCAACTACCACACCACGATGATCATGACGCACTGACTTCCCCTTATCTGCTAATCTTCAACGCTTCGTTGGCTCTATGTCTAGTTGCTAGGTTGCTGAGATTGGTGATGACTTGGCGGCGTCCGTATCCGGATTTGACTGTCACTGTGGCCTCCATCAGAACAGCCACAGGACGCCTGCGCCTACAAAGGGGACCATGGGTGGGTTGCACTGCACCACCTATAGTTGCACCCACATACCCCATATCCGGTGTAAACCCGAAGGAATAAGACCGCGAGGCATGTGGATGGGAGCCACGTTTCATCAACGGAGCGGGCCCACACTCCTTCAACAAGCAGAACAGAAGCATTCCGAGCTAATTGGGAAATCATACACACCAGACATACACATAGCGGTGACTGGACCGTAGCCGGTTCCACACAGGATGCAACCACTCTTTGAGCCTAGCACCGTCACGAGGACAGTGCACACCGTCCTTTCCAGCGACGACAAACTGTCTCCTAGAGCCAATATGGACGAGGTAGTGGGTAATATACAGTTAGGCACCATGTCAACATTCACATCAAGCACAGACACATCGGGGAGCTCAAACAACATCTACTTCTGAAATGCAAGATTACTCAGCACGCAAGCAAACGTACCACATACGCCGCCTTATTGGCCTGGATTAGTAAATCGAATGGGAGCATACGCATCATGCTTCTATTCCGCGTGCAATAGTACTTTCTCCTGCACCTGAGCAACCGCCCTTATGATCAGTCTACGGAGTTCGCATCGATCAAGTTTGCCATGGATTCGCAACACCTGAAATCAACGTGAGTTTGTCGTAAACTTACCTTCTTCATGTTCTGGTGATGTTATTTCCTGTTTGCTCGAGTGCCCTTTCCCTGCATTAAGTTAGCCGTACAAAAGCGGTATGAGTATCCTCGTCGAATTCATTCGGTATACATCGATTGGCATCATCCGTGTCCAATGGAAGTTCGGATGAAACATAAGCACATGCATTTATTCACACTGAAGTGTGAGCTGTCACAAACTGAATAGAGACACATTAAACATCATGATCAATGGTACGACAAACGTGTATGGGTTTCGTTTGGAGGTCAGGATAACAACCCCTTTCGCAGGCATGACAATAAGTACCCAATACGAACTGTTGATGTTTTCTTCAACAATTGGACGTGACCGCCTTAAATCTTGGGCGTCCATATTTGAAGGAACCCGATGTAGCAATAGTGAAGCAACTGCTAAGTAGACGGGTAATTAAACTACTGGCACAGGTGTTGCCCTCTACGTGTACAGTCTGATTTGAGTAGCTGATGGAGCAGATGATCACACAGCATGCGAATGCGATGCATTGTCCACTTCTGGCTCTCTGTGTCTCCGACCGGTTCGGTCATGTGCTGCCCGAGGCATGTGCACCTACTCAAAGAACGATTGATGCGCAACCTTTAGTATTGACAAGTGACATCAACTAAGTCCCGCTGCCCACTGTCAAACATGCGACTTTCCAAATAGTGTTCGCAACCGTTTGTACCTAACGACATGTACTCTACTGGGACCATAAGCTATTTGCTATCGATCTATATCATACGTCTCGGGTGCCATTTGGTGCACATAAAATGATTGTCGCTATGCCTCGATTCCTTTCCGATGTAATATACTAACACACTGATGTACCATTCCCGTTAGGTTCAACCCTTTACTTAGTCCATCCAAAAGTTTGGCCATGTGCAATGCAACTTCTGGTAGGCGTCTCTGCGCGTCTGCCTTCCATCCGTTTAGTACGTGTGTTTTCATAAGCCCCAGTAAATTCAGTATGGCTGAGGAACAACTGGAACTAATTATGCTCACTCATCACTAGCCTGCGGAGTGGAATATGAAATGGAGACATCGTGATCATTGCTAGTCAGTTAATTGTCGGGATTGTTCATTTGCCACAGAATTTCTAGGAAAATTCCTCTTCTGCGATACACCGGCGCTCTAAGCGTCATGCTAGTTAGCATTGCGCAGCTGGTCAAGTTACGGTTATGTAATCTACAAATCGATTTCAAGAAGCAGAATGTAGATAGCATAGTCTGGTGAGTAATACCATGGAGCTTACATAGTGATGTGAGTCGCGGCCGAATAATAATAATACTATGAAGATATCGTAGCTCACCGTCTCGGTATGTCACCATACTAGACTCCGCTTGGGAAGGTAGCAAGAATAGCATAGCATGGGTCAGGATGAGTACAACATTGCAATGGGCAACACGTGAACCCATCGCGAAATACAACCGAGTTAAACAAGCCTGATAAAGTTAGCTTAACTGTAGCTCATTCGTTCTAGGCATGTGCAATAAAGATACCTCATTGCACCAAGTCAGCAGTTAATCATTCTAGAATGAACCTGTACCCAAACGCGACTTATATGTGGGATATAGAATACGGATGACACAAAGAAAATGACGGAGATGGAGTAAGCACCTCTTCAAGTTGGCAGGGAAATGGTGCGATTATGTCCACTGCAGCCTATCCGTGTCGTAATGTAAAACCAGAGACGGTTATGATCGCCTCTTGTCCGAGGTGAGCGAGAATCAACAGGGATGTAGAACCATCAGACAGTCCGTCGTGTGTTTCTATTTATTTCCCCCTGGTCATTCGTTCTGACAGCTAGCATATCGACCAATTCACCAGTGTCTAGAATACTACCTATACCCAAACATTTCGATTTGGATGTCACAACCTATTGCCGCTGTTCCGCAATCAACCTTGATGACTTATCTGAATCTCAGAACATTTACCTAAAGGCGGTAGCAGTACAAGTGAGCGTATAGAGACACTTGAGATGGGATACATTGACCTCATATTGCAACCCGCAATAAGTCACGGTGTCACATGAGAAGAAATGTAATAAGATTCATCTGTCAAGTGGGAATGTATCGAGACACGAACAGATGTTATCGGGATTTGTACTTTAGGCGAGTACCATTTAGACATCGAACCAGCAGATAATGTTGTGTGTGTGTGAAAATGTGTGCGTGAAAATGCCATCAGTCTGTCAGGCTGAAGTGTGATGCTTATAAGTGTTTCTAAATAGCTGCCACTTAGTCATTCAGCGTGAGATATCAGTTGACATACCAAAGTTCCCTGGTTCGAGTTCCAGTACTGCAGTGTTGCGAACGAGCATTTGTTCACACTTGTGTATGGACTACCACAAACTGGATGGGAAAACAATAACCCTCATGAGCAATAACACTATGAACGTGCGCGAGTAATGGAACAATGGTATATGACGGGTAAAAAAGCATACACTTAACGAGTCCCTCAGGTTGGCAATAGAAATACTAACAGATTGGCAAACCACATAAGTGGTTGAAGTAAGGAGCGTCAGTGAGATAAAAGGTAGAAGTATGACAGTTTTAGGGGGATAAAGTGGTACGACGCAAAACTGGCTAAGAAATTATTATCGTTGGTGATGGTAGCAAATAAAAATGGAGTACTCACCGGTTCGCACAGATTTACGACCGTGAATTTGGGGTATAAATCCAAAGAGGCTGGTCAGCCTAAATATATACAAGCGTTTTCGTTCATAAAACAAAGCGCAGGGGGCTCAGTGCGACGTCCAATCGTTTTTTAAACGTATCTAATGTGGGGGCACAAACAACTGAGTTTGGAAGAGCGTTCCAGGGCCCGCAGACCCGGAGGGAGAAATAGGTTCTCCGACAGTCTAGACGACTGTACTGATGGCTCAGCTTTAAACTGTTACCGCGAAGGTTAGTGTTTGGGCTGAGCTTCAAGTGGTGGCGGCATACGTGACTGGGATCGCTCAATATCTGGTACACTAGTATGAGGTCTCCACGAAGTCGCCGGTACCGTCCGCTGAACACTCCGAGTATCTCCAGTCGTTCCTGGTAAGGAGTGTGGCGCAAGCCCTTGACGATTTTCGTTGCTCGACGCTGTGGGTTCTCAAGCGCTGCAAGGTCACGTTTTAGCCAGGGTTGCCAAGCCTGGATTGCATATTCGACGTGAGGACGCACGTAGGCATTTAGCATCAAAGAGAAGATGGATGGATCCAAAATTCCGAATGCTCTTCGCAGGAGTCCAACGTGCTGGTTGCCCCTTTTAGAAGCGGAATCTGACTGTTTGGAACACCCGAGGTTTTCCTGTACCAGCACACCCAAGTCGCGTTCCTGAGTGGTGGTCTTCAGATCGTGTGCCCCAAGCTTGTAGACGTGGACTTGTCGATGGCGGATATGAACAACGCGACATTTGTTCACATTAAACGGCAGGGCGTTTCTCACCGACCAATTCCAGACCTCATTCAAGTCACGCTGTCGGACTTCATGGTCGTCCGATCGTTTTATCGCCCGCCAAACCTTGAGGTCGTCCGCGAAGAGTAAGAATTTCGACGTAATAACTCTTACTAGATCGTTAATGAAAAGCAGGAACAAACGAGGCCCAAGTACCGAACCCTGCGGTACGCCGCATCCCACTCGAATCGGATCAGAAAAGGATGATCTAACTCTGACTTCTAACTGCCGTTCAGAGAGAAAGTTACCGATCCATCCTAACAACGGGTCTCCGATACCGTACTGTTGGAGTTTAATGAGCAGGATTCGATGATCCAGGCGATCGAAGGCTTTCGAAAAGTCCAAGAATGCAACATCGACTCCTGTTCCCTCATCGACAGTCTCGGTCCAGTTGTCACTAGCTATCAGCAGATTCATCGTACATGAACGATGTTGACGAAACCCATGCTGTTCTGGCGCAATTATGCCGTAGTTTTCCAAGTATCCCATTAACGCATCTGCTATCACTGAGTATGAATTGAATGAAAGAATAACAACCATTTTCAACTAGTGCTGGAAGATCTCACGTATAATTATCTAGCCAACCAATACGATTGTCGTTGGTTAGTTAACATTGAAGCGTTAAGCTAAAAGTGACAGCTATAGATTTGGTTAGAAGTGTGAGCATCAACAACAGCTAGAGACAGATATAGGAATAGGGAAACAAATGCCATCAATACGGTTATCAGGTGGAATATGATACACAAATAGGAGGTACAATACAAACAGTGATGTCTTATCGTTAGTGTGTGTGCTGTAGATGCCGTCTGCTATATGCGTTAGAAGGCGGTAATATCGCAGATTATCTGCTAACCGCAATGACGTGATCACAGAAAGAATATATCTAGCAAATCCCACTGCGTCCTGTCCAACATTCGACGTTCGAAAAAGTGCTCAAACTGTTTTAGCCAATTTACAAGAAGTAGCCTGCATAACATCCAATTACCCAACCGTTGGCAGATGTGGCTGTATACTCAACTGTGGCGAGAAGCTATTTATGTAGACGACAGACTCATTGTGAGTCTCGAGTAACACGTAAAAACGCCCTGGTCCAACCAAGACGTTAACTAAAGTAAAATTAAACAAAATACAACTCAAGTGCAATATGTGCATACCTCAGTCCTAGTAGAACCGAGGCAAATCACACGGACGAGCCAACGTGTGAGTGCTTGCAACGAAAATTGTTGGACCTTGAACACCGAATTTCCAAACTGCATTCCAAATCGAGGAAGCGTTGTAGAGTCATTGGACTCCAGGTATAATTGTTGATCACTACACCCAATTTGTTCAACCGAATGCACGAACGAATGTGGAATATTGTAAGCAGCAAGCGCTTGGTAGCCAATAGTGAACGCAGGCAATTCACGCTAGCGGCGTCATCACTACCACTGACTTTTAAGATGAGAATGCTTGAGGGTAGGCGACCAATCTAAGGGATTCATTAGTGTTCCTTCGAATCCGTCACACACACACACACACACGAGCGGTTGTGGCCTTTCAACTGTGCATACAGAGGAGGACTAACTGGAGGGTCTATGTGTTGCTGACATTCACAATGAGCAACACTCACACCTAGACGTTTAAAGACAATTCGAGGTCACTCACAGTACGAGTTGCACTCTGGTCGGACACTAGGTCTGCATGGATTGTGAAGCTCCAGTGAGTGAGACTGCAAACACTACACGAACGAACGTGTTCCCATACGTTTGAGCTCCGGTCACTGTGTGGATACTCACACATAGGGATGGGAACTCCGACAGCGCATGGTAACCTGCATTCTTGCGTCTGGTTATGGAGGCTGTGGGCCGTCTGAGCCATGAACAACTGCGGCATGTCCTCGTGGACCGTAATAATGCGAACATGTATGATTTCGGTTTGGAGGTAAGAATAACAGCCAAAGTATTCATGTTTTGAGCAGTTGCGCGTTGAATAGTAAAGCGTGCAATAAATAAAGACTTACTAACAATGTCGAACAATACCTGTGTTCCGTCTGGCTCACCACTGGCGTACTTTTGGGCCCACGCAATTAGGCATAAATTGATTCGTTCCATTCATCCGTCACGACGCACAAAACACTGAGTTGGAGCGTGCTGGTCATTATGCCATTGAGAGCACCTCAAGCATAACACTACACTACGCTGGACCAGAAGCATATCGCGATTAGGCATACGAACGACATCGAAGTTGTATGTGCAGAGGAGAGAGTACTGAGCAATACAAAGTAATCGAAGTCGAGATAATTAGGCTAATGGTGTATGGTCATAGGTAACGTGGTCTAGCCCAACTGCGGTGAAGAAGCGTCATGAATGCAACATCAGCCTCAGCGTAGGGCAACAAAACGGTATTTGCACGTGCATGATTTGGCGGCGTCCGTATCCGGATTTGCCTGTCACTGTGGCCTACATGGGAACAGCCACAGGACGCCTGCGCTTACAAAGGGGACCAAGGGTGGCTTGCGCTGCACCACCCACAGTTCCACCCACACACCCCATATCCGGTGTAAACCCGAAGGAGTAAGACCGGGAGGCATGTGGATGGGGGCCACGTTTCATCAACGGAGCCGGCCCACACTCCTTCAACAAGCAGAACAGAAGCATTCCGAGCTAATTGGGAAATCATGCACACCAGATTACATACCTACATACACCAGTGCGGTACAAACGGACACTTGTGAAGACTTTAGTTAGTCGTGCCAGACGAATTTGTTCGGGCGACTCTCTGGACGATGAGCTAGTGTTAATTACAGCAACACTAAGGGCGAACGGCTACTCTCGAAAATTTATCGAGGAACAGCCAACCGCTAGGGCCAAAGGACTTGGTGCACACGGCAGCCAAGAAGAAGGTGTATAGCGAGTTACCTTTCAAAGGTGACGTAATCACACTGAAGACAACTAAGCGTATAATTTCGGCTACACAAGGAAGTTACTATGCTTCACAAGGTGCCGTCTTCAACTGAACCCGAAATTTGCCCATACCTCCAACGAAGGAAGCTCAGCCTATTGGGGCCAACTCACACTGTGTATAACAATTTGTGTGACTGCGGAAACAGTTATATAGGCAGAACTAATAATACGCTGACTTCCCGAATGAAGGAATATGTACCACGATGGGTTCAACATGAAGGCGCTCAGATTGCCTACCTTCGTCAGGTCCCATGTTCACGCAGACCGCCGGCTTCCTCGATGGGCAAACACCTATTAGGCTCTGGTCACCGGATAGAGCTGGGCTCAGCGTTTGATGTTGTGTTACATCACACTAATCCCCTCTTCCTTCGGTTTGCTGAGGCTGTCGCCATAAGCCGGATTAAGCCAACCTTGTGTGTCCAGAAACAATTATTTGTCAGCCTAAACCTGCCTTGGACGTACACGTGATCATCCGTCATTCGTTTTGCCCCTTAAGCTTGTCCAGTTTTATTCACTGTTAGCTATATCTATGCATATCGGTCATTGTTAATGGTACTGAGGAGACAATACGAAATGCCTGCATCTACCAGCCTTGGTCTTCTTTCCGTGCTTTTCAAATTGTTGATGGGAGCTAACTGCTTTACACATCTTTTCTCAACAGACATACCCGAAAGAGCACATCGATCCACCGAATCGAAGGCACCTTTGATGTCGAGCAAAACGACAACAGTGGGTCGCCAGTAAACATGGCGGTGCTCCAACAATTGACGCACGGGGAATATGTGGTCGATGCAATCTTGACCTGGACGAAACCCTGCCTGCTCTTCGCTAATCTGGCTTTCATGAGTTCCAGTCAGTCTGTGGAGAACGACAGACTCAAGCAATTGAGATCAGACTGTTCCCTCTATGATTGCCGCATTCCGAACGGGAGCCTCCCTTGGAAATTCGGAATATGACTGGGCGGCTCCAGTCTTCGGGACAGATTCCTTTTCCCAAAGTTCTACTAGCAACTCTCGTCAATCCTCTACTACAGCAGGTGCCCCGAATTTGAAGGAGGCTTGGGGAATTCTATCAGCGCACGTAGCCTTATGCAATTTCAACAATCTGATCTCACATTCGACTTCTACGCGTTATCGCGGATCTATTGAGACAACCCATAGAAAAAGCTACTCAATGCCTGGGAAAGAAAGCGATAACTCATGTTGGTTAAATGGCCTAGAAAAGTATTCGGCCCAACGTTCCAAGTGTTTTTCCAAGCTGTATATCGGCTGTCCACTCTCGTCGCGCATAGCCTCACTGACTTCAATTCTTCTGCTGCCTCTTTCCCGTATCAGACGAGATAATTTTCAATGATAGATAGGTCACATTATATCCCAGTGACCTAGCAAAATGTGTAGCCCAGCCGATGTCCCCCATGGCTCAGTGGTTTATGCGGCTGGCTAGTTGACATATGCCTCTAATGGTCATGGGTTCGATCCCCAGTAGGCGCCTAAGGTAATGCGAACCACGGAGGAGCTTCAATAGGGTGAAACGCGTCTGGGGCTATTCCGGTCTAAGTTGTGCTATGTAGCTTGTGAGCAGCTAGGACGAAAACATTACAATTAAAGTCCTCTTAGTAATTAGTACTGTAAAAATGTAGCCACTCTGGGTTTCAAGTGCTATGGATGTAGCGTCTACTGAGAGGAAGTTATGACATTCGGAGTTTAGTCACTTTCGTCCACTAAGGTAGTAACCCGCGTGACAGTGGATGATAGGTCGTGCTATATTCCAGTTGGTTTGCAATTTATGTAGCATAGCTGATGTCCTCCATGGCTCCGTATCTTAAACAGCTGATTAGTTGGAATCTGCGTCCAGCGGTAACGGTTTCGAACCCCAGTAAGGGATCGAAGTAATGCGCACCACTGACAAGCTCCGATAGGGCAAAATACGTCTACCACCTTTCCAGACTATTTTGTCCTATCTAACTTGTGGGCAGCTGGGAGGAATACAATAACATTGTACTCATCTAACCCGTTACTGATATGAGACGTGGCCTTTCGTAGTTTTTAATTTCATTGCCGTAGCGTCTAGTGAGAGGAATTCATGACTTTCGGAGTCTAGCCACTCATATGCCACTGTAGTAACGTGCGTGGCAGTGGAAGCTCGGTCGTGCTAAATCCCAGTTTGATTGCAAATTGTGTATCCCAGCCGGTGTCTGCCATGAAGCAATGGCTTAAGCTGCTGGCTGGTTGGCATCTGCCTCTAGAGGTCATGGGTTTCGAATTCTAGTAAGGAACCGAGTGAATGCGCATTACTGACGAACCCTTAAATTGGGTGAAACGCGTCTGGTGCTGTTCCGAACTATTCGGTGCTATGTAGCTTGTGAGAAGCTGGGAAGAAAACATTCAAAGCTTCCTACTCCTTAGTAAAAAACACTTAGGCTATCGTATTTTCAAATGCGATGGCTTTAGCGTCTATTGAGAGGATGGCATCACCTTCGGAGGCTAGCCACCTTCATCTACTAAGCTAGTAACCTGCGTAACAGTGGAAGTTAGGTCTTTCTATATCTCAATTAGCTGGCAAATTATTTAGCTCATCTGATGTACCCCATGGCTCCGTCGTTATAGCCGCTGGCTGCTTGGCATCTGCCTCTATCTGTCATGGGTTGGATCCCCTGTAGCGGACCGCAGGAATGCGCAAAACTGACGAGCTCCAATAGCGCGAAACGCGTCTGGTGCTTTTCCATACTTGGCTGTGCTTTGTCGCTTCCGAACAGCTGGGACGAAAACATTACAGTCAAACTCCTCCTTCTGATTAGCAATGTAGAATTTAGCCTTGTAGTTACACGGAGATTCCCCAACTTGTTTGGTAAAGCAACCCTATGTACTATGCAATCGTAGTTTTCTTATGTATTAGGGAAGTAAGTTGTTTGCATGTTTTACAGTGCACGTGTTTGAATGAGACGCATCGACAACAGCCGGACTTTTTCTGCAGGCTTAAAAATGCACGTCGTTTCTCCGATCGCACTCAACACCCAACCACATACTACCTAGCTAGCCAACTTTCGGTGCCCTATTGTTACTCTTAATATTTAACAACGTTCTAAGAAAAAATTTTCTAGCTTATTTTCGTGTGTCCTACCGCACGCATCTGGGTAATATGAATCGAAGTATCGGATGAAAGCAGCTAGACTAACGCGCTATTGCCTTCCCTATTTTCAACTGGTATGGATGTAGCGTCTAGTGAGAGGAAGTCGTGGCCTTCGGAGTCGAGCCACTGTCAGCTACTAAGGTAGTAACCTGCTTGATAGTGGAAGATAAATCGTGCAGTATTCCAGTTAGATTACAACTTGTGTGCCACAGCCAATGTCCCCCATGACTCAATGGCTTAAGCTGTTGGCTATTTGGCATCTGCCTTTAGCGATCATAGTTTCGAATCCCAGTAACGGACCAAAATTGCGCATAACTGACAAGCCCCGAATGGGTTAAGACGCCTATGGTGCTTCTTCGACCTATTCTGGCCTATGTGGATTTTGATCAGCTAGGACGAAAACCTTGCAATTGAAACCCTTCTACACCTTAGTGTGTTACAATTTAGCCTCTCCCATTTTCAAAGTATATGGATCTATCGTCTAGTGAGAGAAAGTGGTGGCCTTCGGAGGCTAGCCACTTACAACTAGTAAGGTAGTGACTTGCGTAGCAGTGGAAGGTGGGTCCTGCTTTATTCCAGTTAGCTTGCAAATTGTGTATCCCAGACGGTGTGTTGCATTTCTCAATGGCTTAAGCTGCTGGCTGGTTGGCATCTGTTTCTAGCGGTCAGGGGTTCGAGCTCCAGTAGGGGACCGAGGGACTTCGCACCACTGACTTTGCCCAAAAGTGCTTAACACGTCTGGTTCTATTCCGGTCTAAGCTGTGCTGTGTTTTCTGAGCAGCCTGGACGAATCCATTATCATTGTACTCTTCTTACTCGTTAATGATATGTAACATAGCAGTTCGTAATTTTATATTTTATTGCTGTAGCGTCTGGCGTGGGGAATTCGTGACTTTCGGCGACTAGCCACTGTCATTTGCTAAGGTAGCAACCTGCATGGCAGTGGAAGGTAGGTCGTGCTTTAATTCAGTTAGGTTGCAATTTGTGTAGCAAATCCTATGTCCCCCACGGCTCAACGGCTTAAGCTGCTGGCTAGTTTGCATCTGCCTCTAGCGGTCATGGTTACGGTTCCCAGTTACTGCTCGCAACTGAACAACCCCTGTGAGGCCTAACGCGTCTGGTGCTTATCCGGACTAGGCTGTGCTACGTAGCTTGTTGGCAGTTGGGTCGAAAGCATATCAATTAAAATCCTCCTACTCATTCGTACCAAAAAATATAGTGTGTCTTATTTTCAAGTGCTGTAGACGTACCTGCTTATAAGAGGAATTCATGATCTTCGGAGACTAGCCACTCTTATCTCCTAAGATAATAACCTACGTGACTAAAAGATAGGTCGTGCTATAGCTGTTACCTGCCATATTTTGTAGCGCAACCGATTTTCTTAAGAGTTCCTTGGCTTAATCTGCGGTTTATTTGGCATCTGCCTCTATCCTTATCGATTGCCTCCCCCGAATGGGACCGAGGAAATGCACACCAATGACGCGCGCCAATATGGCGAGACGCTTCTGGTACTTTTCCGGACTAGGCTGTGCTCTGTTGCTTATGGGCAGCTGGGACGAAAACGTTACACTAAACTCCTCCACCTCCTTTGTTGTACAATATTTACCCTCTCCTTATGTCAATGTTTGTTGATGTATACTCTATTGTCGATAGTCTTGGTCAACGGATACTAGCCACTGTCTTCCGTCCAGGTAGTAACGCGTGTGGCAGAGGAAGAGGTTGTGCGATATCGCAGTTAGCTTGCAATTGGTCTAGCCCAGCCAATGTCCCCCACGGCTTACTAGCTTATACTGTTGGCTAGTTTGCAAGTGCCAATAGCATCCTTGAGTTGGATCTCCAGCATGGCACCCAGGAAATGCACACCCATGACGAACAATAATAGGGCGAATCGCATCTGGTACTATTGCGGGCCAGGCTATGCTATGTAGCTTGTGGTCACCTGGTGCGAAAACATTACAATTAAAAACCTCCAACTCATTAATGATATATAATGTAACCTCACCTTATTTCAAAGTCTATGGATGTATCGGATAGTGAGAGGAATTCATGACATGCGAAGACTAGCTCCTCTCATGCGCTAAGGTAGTAACCTGCGTGCCAGTGGATGATAGGTCGTACTACATCTCAGTTAACTTGGAAATGGTGTGGCCAAGCCGATATCTTTATGGATCGGTGGATTAGGCCGCTTGCTAGTTGGTGTAAGCCGTTAGCTGTCATTATTTTGATGTTTATTATGGGACTGACAGAATGCGCACTACTGACACACCCCATTGCGGCGTAGCTTGTCTGGTGCTTTGCTGTAGTAGGCTGTGCTATGTAGCTTGTGAGTAGCTACGACGAACACATTACAATGAAATCTTTCTCAACCTTACTAATATAAAATGTGGCCTCTCCTTTTTTCAACTGCCATTTATGTAACGTCTAGTAAGAGGAAGTCATCGCCTTCGGAGTCTAGCCACTGTCAGCTGCCAAGGAAGTAATCTGCGTTGCAATGTAAGAGATGTCGTGCAGTATCCCAGTTATCATGCAAATTGTTTAGTTTAGCTTATGTTCCCATGGCTCAGTGCTTTAATCTGCTGGCTAGTTATAATTTGCCTCTAGCTGTCTTTAGTTCGGTCTGCAGTAGGGGAACGCGTGCATGCGCACAACTGACGATCCTTGATGGGGCGAAATGCCTCTACTGCCTTTCCGGACTAAGATTTGCTATGTGTCGTGTGAACAGCCGGGACGTAATGGTGCACTTAAAGTTGTCCTACTCATTATTATATTATACAGCATCCCCTACGTTCATAATCTTTGGAGGCAGCGTCTGGTGGGAGGAATTCTTGACCCTCAGAAGCTAATCACTCCTAGCTGCTAACGTAGTTAGCTGCATTGCAGTGGAAAATGGGTTGTGCTCTCAGTGTTAGCTTACAGTTTGTTAAGCCCAGCGGATGTCCCCCATGACTCAGTGGCTTACGCTGGCCTCTGTCTATAGCTGTCAGGTTGTTGATCCTCAGTAGGATAATAAAGGAATGCGTGTTACTGACGAGCCTCAATAGGGTGACATTGGCTAGCCTCCAAATTCATGGCTCCCTCACACTAGACGCGACACTTATAGCATTTGGAAATAGGCTACACTATTTTATACTTGTAATGAGTAGGAAGACATCATTTGTACTGTTTTCGACCCAGCTTCTCACAACCTACATAAGTCTGCCTAGCCCGGATAGTTCCAGACGCATTTCGCCCTAATTGGGCCACTTATATGGGCGCATTTCCTCGCTTATTCGTTGAAAATCCAGCGTATGACCCTTATACGCATCTGCAAAAGTACCATCAACTTAAGCCACAGAGCGATGGGACCTCATCCGGGATACACTATTTGTAAGCTAAATGGGATATAGCAGGAACTTTCGTGCACTGCCAAGTAGGTTTCTACATTAGCGCATGACATTGGCTTGCCTCTAAAGTTCATGACTTCTTCTCATGGCAGTTGAAAACAGGTGAGCCTGCATTCTATGTCAGTAACGTTGGAGGATGATTTGACTGCCAATGTTTTCGATCCAGGTGCTCATAAGCTACATAGCAGAGCCTAGTCCGAAAAAGCGCCAGACGCGTTCTGCCCTATTGATGCTTGTCACTAGTGCGCATTCACTCAGGCTCTTACTGGAGATCGAACTTGCGACCGTTAGAGGCAGTTGCCAACTAGCCGGCAGCTTAAGCCATGAAGCCATGGTGGAAATCGGTTAGGCTGCACAATTGCAACCTAAATGTGATATAGCACGATCTAGATTCAACTGCCATGCATATAAATACGTTAGCAGTTTCTATTGGCTAGTCTCCGCAGGTCATGACTTCCTCTCATTAGACGTCACTTCCCTATCATTTGCCTCTCGGAAAAGGCTACATTTTATTATGTGCAGGAGCATTTCATTTGCAATGTTTTTGTCTCAGCTGCTTACAATCTGCACAGCATATTCTAGTGCAAACGAGACCCAAGCGTTTCGACCTATTGTGGCTTGCCAGTGTCGCGCCATTGATTAGTCCCATATTGGCGCTCGACACTATGACTGCTAGAGACAGATATTAAATGGCCAGTAGCTTAAGCCACCGAGCCATTTGGTACATCGTCAAGTCTACACAAGTTGCAAGCTAACTGGGATATTGTGGGAGCTATCTTCTACTGCCATGCAGATGGCTATATTAGTGGATGACAGTGCTTTGCTTCCATAGACCAAGACTACCTCTCACTAGACGCTATTACAGCGCAATTGCGATTAGGAGAGGCTACATTTTATATCAGTAATGTGGAGGAGGATTTGAATTGTAATGTTTTCTTCCCAGCTTCTCACAAGTTACATACGACAGTCAAGTCAATAGAAGCACTTCGCAGGTTTCTCCATATTTTGGCTCGTCAGTGGTGTGCATTTGCTCGGTCCCCTAACAATGATCGAATGCAAGGCTGCAAGAGGCGGATAGCAAATAGTCAGTAGCTTAAACCACTGAGCCATGGGGGACATCTGCTGGGCTACGCATTGCAAGTCAACTGGGACACAGCACGACATATACATCTCTGCAACCCAGACTACCACCAGCTCAGATGATAGTGGTTATCCTCCGAAGGTTATGAATACTTCTCACTAGAAGCTACCTCCATAGCATTCGAAAACCCGGTAGGCTACATTTGATCTTACTAATGTATAGGAGGATTGTAAACGTATTACTTTTGTAGTGTTTATAAATTCTTCACATTTTTTATTGTAACTTCCTATTCTATCTTCCGTCAATTTTTGTACATTTGTTTTAACTCACAACAAGATATATACTCTTCTTCGAATTTCGTTCGTCTTCTGGTGTCGGTGACGTTGTGCCGCCTTCGAGTGTTGTGTGTGCTTCGCATCGGTTGTCGGATCGCTATCTACGATCAGCGTTCGATTCCTCCGTTCGTGTCATCGGACAGGTTTGCTGATTTTCACCTTTTGTAACCTGACCGTGAGCAATCGTGCTAAGGTCCTATTCGCAGCGGTTCTAACTCTCTGTCAGATACTATACTTTGTCCTAGCTGCTCACAAGCTACATAGCACCGCCTGTTCCGGTATAGAAGCGGACAATTTTCGCTATATCGGGCTTTTTCAGTGGTAGGCATTTGCTAGGTCCCCTACTAGGAATCGAACCCATACCAGCTGGATGCAGATGCCAAATAGCCAGTGGCACAAGCCACTGAGCCATGGGGGACATCGGCTGGGCTACACAATCTGCAAGCTAAATGGGATATAGCACGACCTATCCTCCACTGCCACGCAGGTTGCTACCTTAGCAGCTGACATCGGCTAGTCTCCGACTGTCATGACCCACACACAAGCCGCTACTTCCATACAAACTGATACCTTCATTGGCCATAATTTATATTACTAGCGATTAAATAAATATGTAAATGGTAGATTTCTGGACGATGCAAAATGCTGTTCCCTGCTTTAACAGATGCAATAGCGGTACAACATTTTCTTCACATTTACTAATTACTTTTTCAAACGTAAACAGGGGCGCAATTTTAAATTGGGTAACACAATGTAATTGTGACCGTTTGATAGCATAATGGCGGTATAATTTGAATTTGAGCTGCAGCTTGTTCTGTAGTGCAAGGTATTGATGTCTCAATGATAACTCTTTGCAATAAAACCAAAATTCTTTGTAACGTTTTGCTATACAATACTATTTACATCTATAATTAGCTAGTGGTTTAAAAATATGCAGTTAATATTGCTGACATTGAAATTATTCTACATAACCCTGCGCGTAAAATACCATGCCTTTCATTTTCTGGAACGCAAATATTCAACACCGCAGGGCTGTATGTCATAGGAAAACCTAAACAAGTTGAAACATATATTTGGTTGCTATGTCAAATTTGTACCGCAGAGCTTCCGCCTGACGAGTATTTTTCCATACTGTGCCATCACACGTTCCGCAGTGTATTCAGCATCGTACTGCTTTTTCTTCCTGCCATTGAATCAGGATTTGTCACAGTCAAATGACAGGTGTTTGGGCCAAGCAAAAAGTATTGTACGAAATGTCGTGTGTATGGTTTACCGAAATATATTCAGGCACCATCGATGCTGTATTCGAATGCGTTATCTAGGTGCTGTGATGTCCAGAACATATTATTTACGTTGCTGACGGTTACTTGCTTACTAATCGTGTGCTTATGATGGCAGTGTATAGCAGTTTCTGATATCACTTTATAGTTCGCTCAAAATCTTTGAGTAGTGTCTAAGAAAGCAACCTTCTCCGATTCTCGTAGTCAATTTTGTAATCATGACCTTTACCACTTTGTTACGGATTGGATATCTGCCGTTTAAATACATGTGAACACCGTTTATAAGGCTGCGAATTTCCCAGTTTATGCCTCTGTAAAGAACTCATAGGTTCAGCTTCATCCTCCGAAGCTAAACTGGGCCAAATCTCAATTTATCACATCGCTGTCTGTGTGTCAACCTTAGATATATCTGCAAAGCATTCCGTGAAGCGTCTCTGGACACTCGCCGGAGCATGTTTGTTTAGTTCCGTAGATTAGACTGGACTACTGAACAGTGTTCAATTCACAGCAATACGTATGTTTTGGAAAGCGACATGCGCAATGCTCTGAGGTAAACATGATGGCAGATGTGGCCGATAGTATTCCTGGCTTTCGAAACTTGAGTCACAATGTTCAGAAACGTTAAACCGGACTGAATAGTCCAAGCCTAAGTCGTGAACTGCCCTGCCTTACGACGTATAGGCGCCTTGTAGTAATAAACCACCTGGCGACCAGCACTTTCATTATACATTTTAACTAGAGTTGGGAAATACCTAGGCTACTGTGCCGGAATGCATAAAAGCAAAAAGAGGAAGGCAACAGTTGCAAGCCAGCTGAGCTACCCGTAAAGGACGGGCATCGTTCCGGTAACCTACCAGCCGGCTTCCATGCAGCAAAAATATTACTATGCAAATTTATATGAAGCTGAATGGTGCGCTCGTGCTTGGTGGGGATGCTAACAGATATGGAGTATAACAAAGCAACTCACATCGCGAACGCCACTGAGGTCGGCTCCTAGCTATATCAGCAAGTGTATCCAGCCGAACTTGTTCATCGTCTTTCGGACCCCACCCTGAGAGCCGAGACTTTCCAATCGTCGTCAGGTTCGAAGTGAGGGTCTTCACTGCTCTCGACCAAGTCATCACTTGGCCACCCCTCCTATTCTTTCATCCACACCCCCAGCGAGCAAACGACGCACGCCGCCGGAGTCAGTGTGCTGGCATGCACAACACGTGGCCGAGCCATCGGAGCCCGTTGCGTGTAATTTCGGTGCTGAGCGGTTCATTTCCTCCTCCTGTGCCTTAAACAGGGCATCGATCATGTTCCTTGCTTACTCGGTGTTCCTACTAGATATGTGCTATATTGCGAAGGCACGGGTGGTCAACCGTAACTAGCATCGTCATGCGCATTGATCTAAGGGGTCAGGGTTCACACACATACCGTAGGGTCGAATGTGCGGCTGCATGGTAGACGCTACACTTCAGGGCGAGAGTGATGTCGTGCCGTGGTTATAAGTGCAGAAGGTTAGCAAAGGCGCCACGGGCTTATGCTATACGGGTCGTGAGCTCAGGTTCAACCACACGGGCGTTGGTACAACTTCCCAGGCAGTTGAATTTTTGAACGACTTCCAGCTGATCCCCACCAAGGGTCCGCGTAGGAGACGTCTAGGCCAAACTAGGAGAAACGCTTTGTAATTCTAGGATGCGAAACAAAGCCCGAAGTGACGGACGGTCATTGCTAATCCGTCCGGTGCCGTTCCGCACATTTGTAGGTTGTCAGAGATTAGGGCAATATCGCCAGCATACTCCAAGTCAAGAAGTCGTTCACTGGGAGCGGCTCCGCACCTTCTAAGTCATGAGAATGCGGTTTCCATTACTCCGTCAATAGTGAAGCTAAGGAAGAATGGTGACGCCGGGCGTCCTTGTCTTACACCGCTGGAGGTATTAAAGTGTGACTGCAGCTTAAAGTAAGACCTCACTCTGCATGAGCTAGTGCGGATGATGCGTATAATATTTACATATTTCTCAAATACACCTTTCCTCAGTAGGTAGTACATAAGGGCATGGTCATGCACCGAGTCGAATGCCCCTTCGATACCGAGGAACACGACAACTGTGAGCCGCCAATATATGTGACAGTGACACAACAACTGGCGTAAACCGAAGAAGCGGCCACTGCAGCCGCAACCTCGACGAAACCCGGCTTGATTTTTATGAATAGGGCTTACATGAGTGCCAGTCCTTATATGAATAATGACCGGGACAAGCAATTTGAGTGTGATAGAAATCAGACTGATTCCTCTATGATTGCCGCATTCCAATCGTGAGCGTTCCTTAACAATTGGGACTACGGCGGAGCAGCTCCAGTCGGTTGGGACAGTTTCCTGCTCCCACAATTTTAATATTAACGTATAAAGCATCCACAAGAGCAGGTCCCCGTATTTGAAGTAGGTTGGAGGAAGATCCTCTGGTCCCGCGGCTTCATTTAAGTTCAACAGTCCGATCTCAGGTTCGATTTCTGAGCGGGTGGGTGGATCCAATGAGACAGCCCACGGAGTGGGGCGACCTGGGGCCGGCAAGTAAGCTAACAAGTGAGACGGTTTCATTGCCGTTCAAAGTGCTCAGCCTAACGTTATAAGCGTTTTGACAAGTTGTGGATAGGCTGTCCACGCACGTCACGTAGATTTGCACTAACACCGAGTCTCCTGTAACCCGTTTCCCGTATCAGCCGGAATAACTTATCATGGTTAACAAGGACAGCGACCATTTCCATTTCCGAAGCACGTTGAGACCACCAGCATTCGCGGCCTCTCTTCAGACTAGCACGGAATTTTGCCCGGAGCTCTTTGCGAGTTTTATTCTGTTCACTTCCGATCGGAATACGCTGGCGAGCATCGATAAGTTCCAGAGACTGCGAAGAGACCAATTGTCCATTTTGACTATTGGACTTATCACATGAGGTTATCCCTGCTGCTAGTAAGGTCTGGTTAACATGAGACCAGTGATCCTTACTTGAATCTAGTTAGCTCAATTATATGGACTACCTCTTTCTGTTTATTCTATTCATTGAAACAAAATGGTTTAATATTATAAAGCAGCTATGCTTGTATGCATATTTTAGCACGCCTCTTTTAAACCAGATTATACCATTCATTTAATTATTTATAACTCGCATGACAGAGTACTTTGATAGGCATACAAACACCTGGCATCGCCAGTTGGCTAGTCTCAATGCGTTCACAACGTCGTCGTGGGCGTCCGCCAAAACGCATCCGCAGGTCAGCACTTACAAGTGCATGATTGGTGTCCATACGTGTGCTCCAAATACAGCGACAGTTCTGAAAGCAGCCACCGCATGTGAAACTTATCGTAATGTGCTCGATTTGGATATATAAATGGTTCCGGGCTGGAGGGTCCTAAGGCACCCTCCAGCGAGTGCTATATCGGACGTTAGTGCTCGTAACTAAATAAATAAATAAATCTTTTATTCTCAACAAGGTGAGGCAAGACTTTACAGGCATGAGCATTTTGACATAGCGATGCATGATCAAGAAGGTGCAAAAATCCGATATTTTTGCCATAGCAGTTTGTGTTTTTGTAGGGGGTATGTATGTATGTCATTATGTGTGTATGTGTATGTAGTTGTGTATTTTGTGCTTGTAGTTGTGCTGATCCAATCTTCAATGTTTGATATCGTCCTCAATATGCGAGTAGGAGATGGGTGTCTGTGGGTTGGATAGCATTATCCGGATATCCACATAAATAAATTAACCACTCACTGTTATCCTTACGGTTGCCTACATTACGTTGGCCGCCCAGATGCAGTTCATCAGTGGATACTTTACCAACTTGAGCGTTCGGAGCCCCAGCCAGCATAACAAGGTCCGAGCTTCTTCCGTGACGAAGGAGCTCGTTCCGTTGGCGTTAGGTCGTCTTTTACCGAATCATCGCTACAGTTTGTGTGTGCATTGGCAGCGCTGAAGAATAGACAATTGTTAGTCCCGTGCGGCTGCTGTGAAGCTATGGACAGGCCAGGCGATCGGATTGCACACAAACGGCTATTAAATGGAATCCAATCCACCAGAGCAGCTTCAGCCCGGGGACTCAAGGCGATACCAACACCGGTTTGGCCGGTGATCGCAGCCGCATCGTTGCCGGATGGGCGCAGTGAGGTGGTGCTGCGGGTATCACCTGAAGGGGATCGCAAAATGTGCACTGAGCTCGAGTCTTGCAGGCGGGTCCTTTTGCTCCGCAACCCTCTAGCCCAACGCACATAGTTGGTCAAGGTCACCCTGACTGGTTGGTTCGTTTCGCTCTCGACTGGTTGTATCTTTGTGGGAGTTATACATCTGTTACAGTCTACCGTCTGCCTACTAGAAATCTTTTATATCTACTCTGATATTTATCAGACTTCCGCCATCTGGTATTTTCCTTGGCAATATCGTTTTACCTTATTTGTTACTTCTCTTCTCTCCATTACTATTCTCCTTCGTGGCTAACTCTCTAAATTGGTCTCAAATGCTTGCGGTAAAAAAAGGAATATCTACTAGCCGTCGTGTAAACACAGCGAGTAAAATGGGAGGCAATACAGCGACCAACGTGACCATGCCGTGCTCCGTTAGGGTGATGGACGTATTTTCTTCTATGCGCCGAGAAATCGCGCAGCTGCAAGATGAGTTGGCGAGTATGAAAGTGACCTTTAACAGCTTACAGCCAATAGCTGAGCGTTTAGTGGCTATTACAAGCCTAGTTCACTCTGGCAATGTAATGGATGAAAAGTTTAGATCTCCCTTGTTCGCTAGTTCCGATTAACCACCCAGAAATTTCTCCGCAGCAATTTTAGCCCAGCCGAAGAAAATCCAAAATTCCAACAGCCTTGACCACGAAAAACGTGTTAACAAAAACTCTGCCAACGTAGCCAGAAAATGCCGCCGAAAACACTGTCCTCTCAACTCTGAGGCAAAAGTCCAATTCGCCGGGTGTTTGAAAACGCATTCGTCCGCTCGATCGATGGCTTGATCGACCGCAACGGGTAGGCGATTCCCTTCAGCCCAGCTTTCAATCATCATTATATATTTTCCCTTTTTTATGTTTTTATCTGATTCCCGGATACCTCCCCTCCTGAAGCTGCTGCCGTTGTGTAGGATGCTAGGCGGAGATTAACGTGGAGCCTCCTTGAAGGGATTCTTCGCCTACCGGTGCATCGCCTTGGCTGTAGTGTTCTGGATTCGAATTCCGTACTCTGCGGTCTGGTACTATTCGTCTGATGACAGGGTTCTTCTACTGGCTCTGTAGGCAAGTTGAAGCTGTCTGTTAACAGGTCAAATGGAAGCTTGGCGGATTCTGTTGCTTGTGGCTGACACATTGTTGTTCGCAGTTGGTTTGCATGGCGTACCCATACCTCCGTTCCAACCAGCACGTCGTAAATGACGTTTCCGCGCTTGCACTGGATCGTGCCTGGCGTCCATTTCGCGTGTCCACCCCGATAATCACGCACAAGTACTGGCTGACCAGGTCTAAACGAACGTTGCTTGGCACCAAACCGCCGATTGAAATCACGTTCCATCTTTAGGTTCCTTTCACCAGCTATGGACTCTGAGGATGGCCGAACTGCATCATATGGCATGCGAAGTTTTCTCTTCATCATTGCCTCTGCTGGTGATATTCCACCCGGTGTTTGTAAATTTTGTGTAGATCGATACAGAAATAGGAAGCGGTCGATCACCTCCTCTATGTCTCCCTCCCTCCTTGATTTGAGGAGAGCGCGTTTGAATGTATCCACAAACCTCTCCGCTTGGCCATTCGATTGTGGGTGGAATGGTGGAGACCGCACGTGTTTGATGGCGCAACGTTGGCAGAATTCCGTGAATGTGGCCGAAGTAAACTGTGCTCCATTGTCCGTCACCAATGTTTCAGGGCAGCCGAACCTGCTGAAGATTTGTCGCAACCTAGAGACGGTTGCGCTGGTTTTCGTGCTTCTCATGAGGAACACTTCGGGCCACTTGCTATAAGCGTCGACCACTATGAGAAAGCTCTGGCCATTGATTGGGCCTGCAAAGTCTACATGAACACGACTCCAAGGTTTAGTTGGTTTAGGCCATGAGCGGAGTTCAGTCTTTGGCGGTGCCCTTGAGGCGGTAGCGCAGTTGCCACAACTTTTAGCTAGCTGCTCCAGCTGCCTGTCCATAAACGGCCAATACACATAACTTCTGGCAAGCGCTTTCATTCGGTTGAGCCCTGGATGTCCTGCATGGAACTGTCGCAGCACTCTTTGTTGCAACGCCTGCGGGATGACTACTCTGTCTGAGAACATGATGCAATCGTCCACAATGGAAAGCGAATGTCTTCGCTGATAGAACTGCTGCATTTCGGCAGATGAACACGAACGTGGCCAGCTGGTTCTGTGGAAGTGTGTCACCTTCTTCAGGATTGGGTCTCGAAGCGTTTCGGCCCGCACAGCATCGGCCGTAACTGGCATACCATGTAGTGCCTCGTTCACCAGGAATTTGACATCAGGTTCGATCTCAACTGAGGCAATGATGATGTCCTCGTGTTCTTGTTGCTGGGAATCAATGAGGCGTGACAACGCATCTGCTTGGCCCAGCGAATTCGTTGACTGATAACGGATTTCAAAATCATAGCCCAGCAATGTAAGTGCCCATCGTTGGAGTCGATTGGCTGTATAGGCAGGAATTCCCTTCTTCGAGCCGAAAATGGCCAGCAGCGGCTTGTGATCCGTCAAGAGTTTGAAGCGGCGACCATACAGCATCTTGTGAAATTTCTTCACAGCAAACACTATGGCCAATGCCTCCTTCTCGATCTGACTGTAGTTTCTTTCAGCTTTCGTTAGCGTCCTGGCGGCATGTGCGATCGCCTTCTGAGATCCATCTGGGAACGTATGGGAAACTACGGCACCGATCCCTAGACTCGATGCGTCTGTGGCAAGGACAATTTCCCGGGAAGGATCAAAATGAGTTAGGAGTAAGTCTGAAGCCAACAATGACTTGACCCGCTCAAACACAGTCTGGCATTCTGGCGTCCAATTCCAGGTTTGGCCCTTGCTCAGCAACTTATTCAATGGGGCACGCAGGCGATGTAGTTCGGGCAGAAAAGCGCTGTAATGACTGATTAGGCCACAGAATGAACGCAGCGACTGCAAGTCCACAGGTGGGGGCATCTTTTGAATAGCTCGGATATTTTCTGGATCAGGGCGACGACCGTCTTTTGAGAAGATGAAACCGAGAAACTTGATGGTTGGTGTAAAAAAGGTACACTTATCTTCGCGGATACGGAAACCATATGACTGGATACGTACAAGCACTTCAGCGAGCCGCTGAAATAGTTCTTCTGCCGTCCGACCCATTAAAATGATATCATCCAGGTACGCCGCAGCTCCAGAAACTCCCGCGAGCATGGTGTCCATCAGCTGCTGGAAGATGGCTGGTGCTGTTTTCACGCCAAAAGGGAGGCGGTTGTATTGGTACAAGCCACGATGAGTGTTGATGGTCAGCAATTCTCTTGAGCTTTCATCAACCTCAACCTGGAGGTAGGCATCGGACAAGTCGAGCTTGGCGAAACACTTCCCACCATTCAGCTTGGCAAAGATATCTTCTGGTATCGGAAGGGGGTACTGATGGTCGTCCAATGCGGCATTCAGGCCAGTCGAAAAATCGGCGCAGACTCGCACTTTACCGTTCGGCTTTTTCACAGCAACAATCGGCGCAGCCCATGAAGAGTAGTTCACTGGTGTGACGACACCGGCTCGTTCCAGTCGGTCGAGCTCTTGATCAACTGCTGTCATGGCTGCATACGGTACCGGTCTTTTTGCTCTAAAGACTGGCTTGGTTCCTTCACGAAGACGCAAGTTTGCTTTGAACTTAGTGCAGTGGCCGAGACCATCTTCGAACAAGGTGACAAACTGCTGCTTTAGCTTTCTGGTCATCTCTACTATCGACAATGATGAATGTACTGGGTCGGTTTGTACTGTATTGCAAATCTGACTCATTGGAGCATCAAACAGTTGTAAGTCTTCCATCCAGTCAAGTCCAAGGAGGTTCAAGTTTGGTCGATCAGACAAGTAGCAGGTTCCGGCCTTTTCCACTCCGTTGAATGCAATTTTGCAATTTATTTCTCCGACCAACTTCAGCACTCCACCGGATGCATTGTGAGCGATTTTGTTGGAATCAATCATTTTCGGCTTCTTTATGTGCTTCCAAGTGTTCTCGGAAATAATCGTTATATCTGATGCCGTATCGAACTGCAGCCGGGTTGGGATTCCGTTGATAAGCACAGTGATAAATCGGCGGCGTGTTCTAGAATGGCTTTGAAACGTAGCAATCACCGATAGTGATTCTGCGTCAGGTTTTCTGAAATTCTTCCTTCGGAAGAACTGCTTCACATTTCTTGGCCGGGACTGATGGCAAAAGTCTTCCTTGTGGCCGCGTTTATGGCACTTATCACAAATATGACGCTTGAATGGACAGTATCGTGCGAAATGCCATTCACCACATGACCAACAAGGTGTAGGTGGCTTGTTCGGCTTTCTGTTGAACGACTTATTCGAGCCAGATTTTCTTGCTTTTTGCACAGCATGAACAGTATCCGCAATGGTGGGGCAACTCTGCTCAATCATAGCCGTGTCGTGTTTCAAGGTAAGTAACCGTTTGCATTCGCGTACAAGAGACTTCAATGTCAAATCTGGGTCTTGATCCAAATTAGCAAGGAGCCGAGTGCGGATTTCCGCGTCGCGTGGAGACTGTAAAGCACTGACAAATATAAGACACTTAAACTGGTCATCCGTCAAACAGCGTAACTTGAAACGTTCACATTCGCGGTTAACCATGTCTGCTAGTGCCCCATAATCGTCTGTATCACGCTTTACAATTTTTAGACATTGATAGCGAATGCTAAACAATGATGTCGACTCACCAAAAATTTCTTTGAGTGTTGCCACTGCTTCGTTGAAAGTGATGTCCTTCGGCTCTTTGGGCAATATGTGGTCAAGGAATCTTGTATATTCATTAGTTCCGAGCTTGCGGAGAAAAATGCGCACTTTCCATGAATCATCTTGACGGCTGAAATCCGGCTGTAACATATCCTCCCAACGTTTGAACCACGCCTCGAAAGTGGATTCGGAATCAGCATCATAATGAAATTCAGTGATTGAATTCGTAAGAAGATCAAGTGAAACAGCTTGCGTGTCCCGTGTAGCTGCTCCGTTTGATTGTACGTTTAAGCACTGCGTTAAACTTTCAATCAGTTTCATTTGTGCTTCCATCTGGGATTGTTGCTGAAGAAGCAGCTTTTGAAAGTGTTCGGCAGAAAAATTTGTAACATTTCCGTGCTTGTCCGTCGCCATTGTTAGATCTTCCCTTTTTCGCTATTCCGAATTAACCACCCAGAAATTTCTCCGCAGCAATTTTAGCCCAGCCGAAGAAAATTCAAAATGCCAACAGCCTTGACCACGAAAAACGTGTTAACAAAAACTCTGCCAACGTAGCCAGAAAATGCCGCCGAAAACACTGTCCTCTCAACTCTGAGGCAAAAGTCCAATTCGCCGGGTGTTTGAAAACGCATTCGTCCGCTCGATCGATGGCTTGATCGACCGCACGGGTAGGCGATTCCCTTCAGCCCAGCTTTCAATCATCATTATATATTTTCCCTTTTTATGTTTTTATCTGATTCCCGGATATCGTAAGTGAAACAAAGACTTCAGAATGACCTTTGCTGTACTTGTTCAACACGCCATCAGTCTGCAGCTCTTCTTGCAGTTATTTGACAAACCAGTGTGGAAGAGCCGATAACGCCAGGTAGGTCAAATAAGGTACCGTTACGTTTTCCCATGTGAACAGATTAGATATTTTCGGTTTGACTGCGTCATAATCTGGGTCGGAATTCAAACCTACTGTCATAAAACGCACTTTGGAAAATCGGAAAAAAGCTTACGGGAACACGTCAACAAGAAGCACATAAATGCACCTTTCGATTGTTATTATGGTTTCCGAGAAAACGAACTGTTGCTATGACGTCAGGCTTACGAATGCTGATAGCACAGGAGTAGCCTAAGACAACCGTGTTCCTAGAGCACACAGTTAATCCAGTACTTTTGAGTGTGGAGAGTGGTTTCTGTTTTCAATACTGTGCCCCGGTCGCAAATTAGGTGAAAGGACATACCTCGACCGCATAGGCTTGGACCTACAGTTCGCTATCACATCGACAAGTAGTTTACATATTCTTCGCTAAAAGCTATTGCCTGTATGCATCACCCCAAAGTGAAGATCCAGCGCCGTGCGATATGCCAAGCAAATGGCAAAGAAATACGATCGAGGAATGCATAGAGGGGAATTATATTACAGCAGGGGATTTCGTCGTGTGAGCAGTTATGCTGAAATAGGGTCATCGGCCAGTTCAAGATTGCGGAATTTCTCGGCGTCATAAAATCCGGCTTTTACCACACGACGTGCGAAGAAGCGTCCGTTCAGATCCAGCACGGCTGTAAAGATAATCGGAAAATGTATCGTCACAAGCGTGCTCCGGTTGATCACAATCCACTGATAAATGTGGTGTTTTAGTTACGGAACTAGGTGTAGTAATATGCGACACATAACTTAAGTATGGGTTTACAGCCGCTCGATAGCCGAAGGGGTTAGGCGTCTTTCTTGCCACCGGCTCGAATCTGAACATGTTCATGCGACCTTGTATGTGGCCCTCGTGTTGCAACGAAACGTCGATACAGCGTACGGGCATAATGCTTATATTTTTTTTGCGTTTTTCCACTACCACTAAATGTGCAGCTAGGTAATTACGGTAGTAAGGTTTGATCTGCTCATCATTGTTATTTAACTTACGTGAATTAGTTTTGGGAAAAACGAGGGTAGAAACATATCACCAAACTCCGGGGCGACCAATTCCAATTGTACTTAGAGACTTTGGTGCAGCTAGAGGCGAGTCGTGCGATGCTTAGAAGAGTACAGCTAATGAAAGCGCTCATTCTGTGCAACGTGAGGCAAGTAACAATTTGCAGTCAGTTGGTGGTGTCGCCCCTTACGTTGGGACACCTAAGAGACTCGTATAATGATTGGTAAAATCTTGCATTTTGCCGACTGATTCGTCAGTTTTATTGCGGAATGATATGTATCTGTGTCTAATAGTGGAAATTCGCACAGTTGTGAAATATCTCCGCGTGTCTATGTGCAGAACATCAGACAAACCTTACCTTTTGTGGCTGATTCCTCTGAATCGAACTCCACGAAAATGCGTACCGCTTCGTCGTCTGGAGCATCCGGAAGCTCAAAAATCATGCATGTAACCACTTTGCCATATTTCGCACATTCCTCGGCCGTTTCCGGTTCCAAATCGTCGTCTACCTCACCAGAACCACACATATTGCGTAACAAAATAACCTGGAACATGACAGAGAAATCATTAAATGTCAAGCATGTATTCCCACAGGAAAAGATAATGCTTCGCTACTTGAGAGACGCAAGTGCTCTATCTTCAGGCAAACTTCGCTCCCGTCCTACTGGAAAAAGGTAAAATTCACTTCAATTAAACAGCACGGAAGTGTGGTGGACCCAGTTGCCACACATGCGTCACGAGGATAAAAAACAAATAGTAATGAAGAGAAAATAAAATAGGAAGTAAGCGGAGTTAGGGAAAGGTGAGTCAAATTATTTGGGATGGAATATTAAAAGCGCGATGGGAGCGCCACTAACTGCGTGGCTGCGTCATGACTCTTGGGGTCTCCAAGCGCTGTGGTGGGCCATTCCGAGCAATTGTCTACCAAGACGGACACGTACCAGGGTGACCAAATATTTGTCAACATTCTCATGACTTTTTGTCTAGTCATTAGTTTACCAAAGGGCACAGGTAGGACAGCCTAACCAACGCTCCAGTGAGGCACCGCAAGGTTGTTTTTCCAAAACACCAACTGGAGTATCTCAGCATTACTTACACGGTGTTCCCATCAGATGCGAACAATGCTTCATAGGCACCGGCGATCAAAGACAATCAATCAATTGACGTCTTCAGCGCGAAGTGGTGAAAACTCCGATTCATACACTAACAGCAGTATGCACTCCACCCATTCTTGACTGAAAGGTTGATATCCAGCCGCGTTCACGCGGGTCTTACCGATACGCTACCAAGACAATCGGACCGGTTGACTAATTCCGGGTGTTATTAAGTGGTAACTGGTACCCACGGTGTGTTGTCCAAGTTCCGCAACAGTGGTTTGATGGTGCAGAGCACAGCAAAATGTAGAACTCTACGCGATAGTCTACTCAATGGTGCTTGTATAGCCACTGGATCCAACCCGAAGAGAGCCACGTCATCCGCGTACTCAAGGTTTGTCAGTCGCTGACCTAGTAGAAAAAGGGCAGAGTACAGGTGTTACACCGGGATCTTGTATCGACATTTCGCTGGAAAGTAACCATCATCAGTTGCACGCGCACTGCGTTACTGTGAGATCACCTGTACTAACACGGGCTCAGACTGGTGACCGTGTATCACAAGCAATAAAGCTGAACCACCCTGCCGTCTATGAACCGTAAGTTTATGTGGTAGTACGGTAAAGTTCGTAACCGCGTCTAATAGGGAGCAATAAAGTGCCAATGACAGAAATCCTCAGGGGTGTCAAATCTGTTCCACGTCAGAGAATCTGAGTTCGTAGCGGCGCGATATGCATTCAGTTCGGGTGCACTTGACTAAAGTGCATGTCTGATCTGGGTTAGGTGGTTACGGCGTGAGCCTGAGAACAATTTGAGCACAAATCAGATCGTAGTTTGGCACTTCGTTACTTGACTGTATCACGCAAAATGAGCCGATATCGCCCGTGGAAGGCAATTTAAATGTCTTCCTTTAATTCAACAAAATCATCCAATCGAGAACAAAACACTGTACGACAAACGGAAGTTAAGAAACCGAAAGATCATAGGTCAAGTAACCTTCGGGGTAATTTTATTCATAGCACAAACACGTATGTCGTATTAAAAATGCACAGTAAGACCTGGTAATGTGTCCTGGGAAGGAGTCACCGATCGATGAACCGGTTCGTAGTATTTTGCTAACATGGTGGTTCAATGTTTCCGCTCATCGTCAATTGGACAGTCGCGGCAGTTACTAGATGCCAAAACGCTAGCTTCCAACCGAAGCCATGTGCGGCGATATCCACACACGAATTCATCTGCACAACTAATCATGATGCAGTTAGTCACAAACACACATTGACTCAGGCTGTTGGAACAGGCTAATTATCCGGTCAAATCTGGGGTGTGAATAATAATAAATAATAATGTGTCAGCTGTACGCCGTAACGGCGCTTCGCTGCCGTGCGACCACCACCAGTCGCACGCGGGCTGTGTATACCGCGAGGATGCTCACCCCTACGCGGATTCGAACCCGCGCCGCAAGATTACGAAACAAGCTCGTTACCTCTAACTCCGGGCCGACGGGGTGTGAATGCAACAGCAACCACTGGGGTAAGAATGATCACATGCTTAGCGCATATATGCACTGTCGGTGGCCTGGATTAAAACAAACGGTTCCGGGGTTATTTGTCTTCTGACCACCACTGGAGTAATACAACAAACCCATGGTTAGAGCAATTTTTGAACCACAAGGGTGTTTTAAAGGAGCGTTCTCAACGGCCTGACCGAAATTCATGGCATTGCAAATATCTCCAGTGCAGATCATTTGGTTCGTGAGGTGGCACACTTTGTGACACGGAAGTATTCATGCCCCATACGATATGCAGCTATTCATCAAATAAGCGGTTCTGTCTGGACTACAGTCTTGGGGCAACAGTAAACCATCGGATAACTGGGCACAGCGAACAAAGAGTTCCAGCAAAAGTAGTGGCGATGGACGAGAGACATGAGTTTAGAAACCGAACTTACGCAACTTCGATTTTCTGGCAGGGGCAAATTGTTGAACGTTTCTTCCGCCGTCACATCCGACACTGGCAATGGTCTTGCAGTCTGTGAATGTCTCAATCGCTGCTGTTGATCCCGTTCGTGGATGATCTTTCCTCCCAAACGACTGGTCTTCTCCACTACCAGCGCAGTCGACATACCCTGACTCTCTCGTCCAAGTCCCTGGCCTTCACGGTAGCCCATCCGCGCCATCATTTTTGCCGCGACAACGTTTCTACGGAGAGTAGCATAATCGTATGGCAGGGAGTTATACAAGTACAATGCTGAAGTATAGTGATATGGCTCGGAACGCGAAATATAAAATGCCAAAATCGCTGTTCATTTATAAATGAAAATAGTATTGTGAGTAGAGTCTCCAGAAGAGCAAATGCATGGAGCTCTCCCGATTTTGTTAGCCTAACACGTTTGATGTGAAGGTTCGCTATAGAGGCTGTTTATCTAAAAGAAGCAGTCGAACTGAAGGGACGGTTGCAAACGAGGTGACAAATACAGATGGTTCGTGAAGTCCACATGTGTCATAGTCAAGGGAGAAGCATCGCGTACATTCCAAACTTGCTGGTTGCCGAGACCGCGTCGCTGTCGTCCGTATCCATTGCACTTTCAGCGTTCGATTCCATTGTCGTATCTTCCACCAAAGAAGAAGGTGGTGCTATCGCAGCACCCTTGTATGGGGGTCGGGCTACTTGCGCACGTCGCCCAGAAGCCGCGGTTAGTATGTCATCATCGTCCTCCTCTTCGTCTGAGAGGTCGGGGCGCCTGCACATTCCAGACACTTCGCCATCGATGCGGTGCGCAGCAGCATTTATAGCTGATTCCTAAGTGAAAGCGAAATGGTTGAAGAATGTCAGATGGGAATAAAAGTGAGACGAAAGCGTAATGTATGTTTCACTGAGCAATGTTACATGGACGCGGTACATGCGCTGGATCCTACCTCTAGAGTGTGATGAATGATGACTTCCACACTATCTTGGCAATAAAAATAGAATCAAATGAATAAATGGTTAGTCAGACACTCTACGACTAGCTCGAAGGCGAAAAAAGCGATTTGGGGTAAATTAAAAGGGGCAGATTTTCTAGAATGAAGGGGATAGCAATCAAAGGTATTCGATTGATTGAATGTCAAGTTGACATTCTGTGGAGTTCTGAAAAACCACCTCTCTTTTCGAATGGACTAATGTAGATTATTTTGCATCTTCCATCCGAAAAACACCATGTACAATGTCTTTTGGTAAAATTCTTCCCGTATCGTTGTTATGCGACCGACCGATGAAGAAGGTACGCTAAAGCAGGTAGTTAACAGAGGGCACCGATGTATAAGTATCAGACGATTTTCGGCCGAAGAATGAAAAGTGTTATTTATTCGGTGGCCTACTCAAATGTGAATGATTTCTTGCAGGCAATGGCGATTTATGTCAGTTGCACATCCTCTGTTTATCCAAAGGATCCATGTATTTAACAAGCGTGTTCCATGACCTGTTTGCAGTTTTACGATCGCTTATAGGAGTGGCATCGGGCGGAAGGAAATTTCATTGAACGTTATGTTAGGGGCAACAAATTACTTACATCGAAGCAGAAGTATAAGGCAATGGATCCAGCAATACGCCAGTACATCGTGCCAACCTTTCGTGACCACCTGCGCTCGCTGTGGGCTAGGAATACTACGGAATCAGCTGCTGTATCTCTCCGCTGATTCGAATCGTCGATCTATGGATTACAGGCCAGACTCTTGAACCAGTCGGTCGAAGGCCGCTTACTCATATGAAGCGGTTATTAATGAATCGATCTTTTTCGAAGTGTACTCGCTTGCAGCAGAAAGCGACGGTGGCCCCGTTTCCGAACAAAGATGAGCAAGTTTAAAAAAAAACTCAGTTCCGTTGGAATATGGCGCTGAGTGCGGTTCTGGGTAGTCACTAACCTCAGCCCGTCTCCTTTCTCTCTTAATTCGTGCGAGTTCTTCGTATTCGTTTGGTAGGAGCGGATTGTACTCATCAGAAACTCCTAGAGGCAAATTTGGCTCGCCAAACATTAAACCCACGGCGGACATGGCAGGAGAAGAGTATCCACCGAGACTGCGGCAAGAAGCGAGGAGATTTGCACGTTCCAAGCGACCGGTGTGTTGATTAAATCTGCAAACGCACAAATATCAGTATATAGCGGTTGAACATGTGGTATCAATAAACTCATCATAAGGCGTTATGGTGAAAAGTGCGAAAGATGGGATAACCAAAGGAACCATACGAGATTCAAAAGTGCGATCGCGTCCGAGTTTTAGGTAGATCCAAGGACCAAAGCGCATTTATGAGCTTGTTACTACATCGACGTATTGTTGCAAGCGGGAGAGCAAAAACAATTGGGTGAGACAGACGACGGCCCTGGTAATCTTAACTAACCAATAGAGAGATCGGAATCGTACATCAGCCTATTATTAGAAAATACATAAGACCAGAAAAGACGGAGTAGTGGAACAGTTGCACCCTTCTCGCTACCACCAAAGTTTTGGATGTAACCGGATGCTCAGAGATGTGAATCTTCGATTAATATCGGTTAAGCGGTACGTGAAAGATGTACACATTGTGGTAATTATCGGTGACTTGGCTGGACGCATGTATGGACAGTAAATCATAGCATTAGGAAAGCTGACAGTGCAATTTGTTAAACTAAAGTCCGATATCTATCCTGTGGTTTTCAGCCGCGGTGCAGATCTTGAACCACAGTATCGGTCAGAGTGACAGATCAAATCGAGCAGATGCGAGGGTATATTGCATCGAACGTGTGCTTGTGTAGTACATTTTCTTGTCCGGAATAAACAGACGTGATCAGTTTGCGGGGCTAAAGCAGTCCATTTCAATCAATGTGTGTGATCGCAATCTCGACTAAACTGTGAGATCCCCAGCAAGGATGCATAAACCACTGAATTATTGTTCATCAGTATTTCTCAAAAGCCAACGAGAGGTTGGTGTGGCGAGATAACAAACGCTAATTCCTATTCTCCTTGCATACGCTATGCAGAATGTAGCATATATAATTAAACAAGTCAACATCACGTATACCTTCGTAAACTGTAACCGTAAATAACAAAGCTCAAGGAAAACAAAAACGGTTATCCCTACGTTAAATGCAGATGGATTAGAATGAACGCTGACAATGTGCTCTGTGTTACACAACGCTGATAAAAAAAATCGTCAGCTGTACGCTGTAACGGCGCTCCGCTGCCGCGCGACCACCACCAGTCGCACGCGAGGACACCCGCTCCTACGCAGATTCGAACCGGTGAACTTAGGATTCCAAGCCAGGCGTAAAGACTAATCGGGCACCGGTCGACAACGCTGATGGATGAATTGATGAGGCCATTGAGCCTAAAAGTCTACCAGGTCCATGTACAACCAACTTAGTAGGACAGATTTTGAAACTGGTTCTGGAGGGATGAGCTCTATTCTTAGAGAGGATAAACTTGACTTTGCACGCCTTCCAACTCTCGGCAAAAACCCTCAGTGAAGTTTCTAAGAAATAGCGCTTCCTATCAAAAATAGAAAGAGACTTTTATGATCGAAAGTGTTTGTAAAGCCCCGTACTGTGGTGATGCCTAAGTTCATCTGCTAACCCAGTGAATCTAAGAAACTATAACACTAAGAATCCATGGAATCATGCTGACGCTTCCGATTGTAGCTGGACGAACCCACGCTACTTGGTGAGGTTTACTGCACTTACCCACAAAAACAGTTACCTTAATGACATTGCGAATCATTTTATCGAAGATCGGATCGGTGTGAAGGAGTGGAGTCCCGATGACAGTGGGGAAGATATACTGGTCCATTATGCTGATGAAATATAGGCACTCCAATGTCATTGTGATACACTGTATGCCGCGTTTCCCTTCTATCATGTCTACAGTGGTTAGCGTCATCTGCGCCCTGGAGCTCAATCGCCACCTCATCCAGAAACGGAGTACTCCAACTGCGTCCTTAGATTGTGTGAGAAAAACAGCGACATAATGGGCTCATATGGTGAAACCGTTTTGTCCCTGGCCTTGTGTGCACCAGCAACTTTTCGAGTAACTCAACGCCTTCAATAGATCACTTCAAGAGGATAGCCCCACAACCGCTGAAATCGTGAAATAGATCAACTTGCTTTGAAAAAGTTGGGAGTATAAAAAAGATCAGAAGGCAACCTGTCATTTGTTAGTCCTACCAGACCTGAGGCCCTGAACTTAACTGTCCCTTATACCAGGACACCGGAGAAGTAAAGAGAAAAATTATAGTTACATGCAAACATGTGCTTAGAAGAGCAGACTTTCCAAGAAAGGCTTAACTTTCACGTACTAGGCAAAGTACCGAAGTTAATTCATGTAAGACGCCCATTTCTGCGAATCCCAAAGAGGAAATGAGCGGAAAACTTTCGACAAACAATTGTTTTCCATTAGTTCATCATAAGATCGTTACACTAGTAGACGTTAAGTTGGACTAGATTAGATTACTGTACAGTAGAACAATTGATTAAACGATTCAAATTGGTTAATCGACATTGATCAGGTGACTAGGTCACGGATGTCATATGAGGGTTGGGATGTGATCCCCTCCTTTCGTAAGCGGCTGGCCAAGACAACTAGCAATTGAACTATCTTTTTGGATGCAGAAGTACGGATTCACCAGTCTTATGCATACCGCCTCCGCGGTAGCAATCAGACGATTCCTTATTCTGTGCTTCGGGTGTGATGGTACTTTGTACACGATGTCAGAAGCGGTTTGTTTGTCCACATGGTGTCCGGTGTCCATCAGATGGTTTGTTATTGAACTGCAGCTGGTTCTGTTTGTCTGGTTGGTGAGCCAATGCGGAAGATGTTCTTTGATTCTCTTACCTAAGTGTCTGGTTGTTCATCTAATGTACCTAGACCTACAGGGACAGGTAAACCGATAAGTTATCGTTGACTGGAGACAATCAGGCACTTGGTCTTTGAATCTCGGAACAAATAAGGGTTGGCTCGTATAAATCACATTTAGATCAGCTGCGTTAAAAGTCTTTCCGCAGCTTTGTATCAGCCTGTGTTTACAGATCTCTGCTGCGTTGTCGCCCTTGATAGAATAGGAAATTACCGAAAATCGGTACAGCGGTCTGGTAGAGTTAAGTTTCAGAGCACATCTCAAATTCTGTGAGATGACGATGCTTAGATTCATACGTATTGCATGCCAACACCTTTCGTAACTATCGGAAAGATACGGTCGGCGAAAATCGCTGTTATGTTTAGGAGAGGCTGTCGTGCAGAGAATGGGGAGCAAAATAACTTTAGAAATTTGCTAAACGACCACGGTTACTCACAAAGTCGGTAATACCAACTCAAGGACATATGCCTATTGCAGCGTGAAACGCGTTAACTTAGATTTCACAAGTCGAGCGATGGACGTCGCTAGTCAAACGACTGTGTAATTCGGACGACATCGTGGGATTTGCAAAGTGGGCATCCATGAGGAACTATTCCACCAAGATACAACCAGAGCGGTTACGACAAAGATGGTGCAAACGGCTTCTGCCACTTAATAGAGAAGATCAGGTTGTGCTATTCAATGCGCTAGGCAAGTAGTTGTTTAACGAAACCTGCGATGAACTGAAGAGACAGCGAAGTACCAGTACCAAAATAACCAGTGAGCCGATTCTCAATGGGCGTGTAGATAGCGAGTCGCACGGATAATCCATGTGAGTCTGTCGATAAGACGTCCCTGTTAGTTGACTTCGGGTTGAAAGAGGATTATAGGCAGTGTAACAAGGCTGTGGCATAATCGTGCAGTGCTACTACAGATGTTCCTTACGCGGTTGACGTCTAAGAACAACCGGAAAAACAGAAGCCATGGTCTGCCTGGATCCAGGCGGTAAAACCGCAATATTTCGAATATGAAGCTGGAAACAAATCGCGAAGCAATCTGGTTTCTCCCTACTCCAGTGAAATGCATTGTAAGCATCAAAAACCCGGAAGAGATTCGAGGAGCAATAGGAGTAAAAAGGTACATAGAAAGCTAGCAAGATATTGATCGTAGCTTGAGGAAAGTTGTGAGCACAGCCTTCGCATGTGTATCGTAGTCGAAACCCAAGGGAAGTACGTGACCACGCAAACAACCTAATTGATGTCACGTGTATACATGACGAAATAAAAAGATAATCATCGCCTGCAAACTTCACCTTTGCGAACCAGCCTGTACTACGCGATACAAATAATGTGAGGCAGACCACAAAAGTCAAAGATCTGAAAGCGCCCATACCGGACGGACCAAATCTCATAGCCAATGGGAAGAGCGGTTCTCACTCTGGTTCTGTAAACACGGTTAATATGGCCAAGAGAAATCCGGAGATGGTGCCAGAGGTGACGCCAATGTATAAAGTAAGTTCCGATTTTTGCAGTATGCGAATTAGTTTGAGTAACCGCACTGTTAATGCAAATGTCAATATGGATGATATCACCAGCTGTCTCTAGAACTTCGTCGTATAGGGTCAAAAGAGCAAGCAAGTGCTTGGATGCAGCGGACGATAAGCAAATGATGCGAGGAACTTGTAAGTCGCGAAAACAAGATATCGGGGCTCATAGATGTGTCGCATCAACCATGCCTAGGACGTGGTTTCACCATAAAAGTCGTCAGCTGAGAGCCATGGATTGATGGGTGAAGAGAAAGTAGGTCACGTGATTCTAACAACCCGCCCCACATCCAACAAGACTCCACATGAGAGTCATTGAATGGGTCCGGAAAAGGCGACTGACTCCTCAACGTCTCCTAGTAACGCTGTTGTGCGAACGAAGCTCAAGTAAGAATCAGGACGATCTAAGTAAACGAAAAAACTTCAAAAAGAAGAAATAAATGGAGAAGCAGCAAACACAAATTGTGCAGACCGATCGAACATTTGTGTTGTGAGGGGCAATTGCCGGGATCCCATGCTACATAGCTATCAGTGATAGGTGAGGAGCGAAGCCCAAAACACAGCACGCGCAAACCCACAAAAAGGGGGGAGAAATGGTGGATGAGAACACAGTGCGGAAAACCAATCGGTGGCATGGGGATGCTGCTCTGCAAAACACACTTGGACACAATTGTCCAGACAACTCACCGGCGACGTTACCGTTGTTCAGGAAGTTAAGGGGACATAAATGTTTGGGTGAGGAAAGAGTATCATATAAAAACACGAAACATGGATTTCAGCACAAATATGATGAGTGAATGGCAACATGTAAGACGTTTTGAGCAATATGAATAAGCCCAAAGGAATTGACGGAACTAGAATGATTTCGTCTCTTTGTCAAGTAAAGCATAGATCGAACGGAAACCGGTCTGAATCGAGTATGCGGCAAGCACGGGAAGCAATGGATCGGTACGCCGACGCGCTTCGCTGCCACACAACCACCAGTCGTGTTCCCTTTGTGGATACTGATGTTCATCCAATGCTCCCAGAAGAAACGACTCTGATACCCGGCGGTGAAGCGGAAAACGCGCAAATTCGATGTAAGCTTCTGCACAATCTTTTCCATCGTACCACAAAAGAAACATACAGTTATAGTGCAAGGAAACGAATGATTATATGCATACTGGGACCTTTGGAAGAGCGATGAGTTGCAAATTCAAAAAGGTGCAACCCGACGCAGAGTGAGCATAAGAGTCAGGAGCGGTAAACTGAGCTCAACGGGTGTGCAAGGTGCATTAGTCATGTCGTTTCTCCTTCGATAATCCCTAGTGCTGAATGTGATTTTTTTACTTTCCAACCTGAATACTGAGATTGCAGTCTTGAATCCCATAATACCTATGAGAAAAAGGCTCCACATGTGGGCAACAGGAGCTGAAATTGTGCAATGCAACTGGATAAGAGGGACAGAAAAGTATCCCACTTCGAATGCAATCCCAGTAAAGGAGATGATCAGATTTGAATCGAGGCGATTCAAAACCCAGAGTGACAACCCACAATACCCAAATTCTAGCGACGCTCGATAGACAAAGCACCTGGGAATCCCACTGGTAAGCGTTCCAGAAAAGTTATGAACAAAGCACAAGCATGTGTCGTAATCATTATAAGGTGGTGAAAAGGAAACGCACAAATTCTAGACACTGACAGCTCTCTTGTTCATTTCTAAGTTCAGCCGAGTTCTCAACTCTCCTTAGCAATAAATCACACGACGAGTTTTCAGTCAGATCCACCATGGAAATGGTAACGCTTCATCGCTTAGTAATTGGCGATAGAACGTGTTTCGAAACATACATGGCCAGTAATGTGGCCTGCATGCTACTGTAATCAATGACCAGGTCATAAAATCAAGGTCGGAACATGATAGCATTCAAAACGCGTGTGTCAATCGCTGACTACACTATAATGACCTGCGAGACCTATACATGGTGTGGAATAAATGACTTCATGTTAACTACAATGCACATGAGCTCTGCATAACAGACTATTACCGTGCAATGCCACAGTAGTTTCACTTGAAACATGCAAGATAAAACTCATCGGATGGTTGGTAAATTCTGAATCCGGACCAATGGTTATGTCAGCGATTTCGAGAAGGACCCTAAATTGCTCGTCGAAAGTAGACCACTAGTTTCTTAGTGCCTGGAGGATAAACTCCCGGTTCAATCCGAATAGTCCATCTAACATCAATTTCCTTGCACCTGCGTTGCAAGGCACCTCGGAAATACGATCAGGCTTTTGTCTAAAAGGTAAACACTACCCTGCATCGATACAGAAACGCACAGTAAGAAACACCAATAGTTCTATTCTCGAACATTTGGTTGAAAAGACACCGCGTTCAAGCGAATGACTCATTCAAAGTCACCTATACCACCCCGCAACGATAATACGAGGGTCTCAAGGAAGGCCTGTTAAGCATACCCGAAGCAATCGCTCTCAGGGTTTTGAAACCAGAACTATGCAAACAACGGACGCCGGTGGAAACCTTGAATTTACCTTGACCACGAACGCGCTCCCGCGAGACAGTCATCGCTAATCTGTTTGCCTTCACTCATTGTGTGTGTGTGTTGGCTGACCGCACTACTTGGACTGAAAAAAACATGGATCGACGACCTGACAGGCCAAACCAATAGGTTGTATAAATTTAGTGGTTTCTTCCAATTAAGACCCAGCTCTCATTAGCCCACCGGCAATCTAACATTGATCTATAATTGTAAATGCCTGCAGAAACAAATCGCAAACAATAATCGTCGCGCAACTGTGAACTTCCGATCCCATAAGAATTAGGACGAGGATGAACAACCTCGATGGCCACCGGCTTCTGTGAAGGCGTATGAGCCACTCGGCTGTCAACGTCCCTCGTACCTAGCGGCGAGTTAGGTGATCCATGGAATTATGGCCTCTTCGCCGCTTTACTTGGGACCTTTAGGCCCTTTGAATAATTTGCCACTACTCGAAAGCCGTTTTATCCTCACTTAGATAGCCAGCTCCAACGATTCGCAGTTTACGTCAAGAGCCCTCTTGCATTATGGGTTAGGTCTTTTATCATCCGAAGCTCCGGGCGGGGTCCGCTGAGCCAACCCACTTCTTCGTCCTAGCAATCGCGAAGTACCACACAACTTATGGATCCATGTCTCAACAATTACTCACTCGCTCTCTGCTTTCCCTCTCTCGAACTGCTTTCCTCGGCCAAGATGCTTGCGGCCGAACTTGCAATACTACGTTGTACCGCACCACTGTTAAGTCACTGTATTCCAAGTTTGTTCAACCCTCCCCATTCCTGCTCCTCCTTCTTTATTTCCGAGACTACAACACCATGCCACCTTGCGCAATCGTTCTAGCCATACGGATCAGCAGTTTAGGTCCGAGGGTGCGCCAAGTCATTTCTCAAGGCCCGTTCCCAATTCAAACTAGCAACCTGCAATGTTCGGACGCTGATGCAGATCGGATCACAGGCGGCCCTTGCTCGCACTCTAGAAACTATGGCCGCTGATGTCTGATACCTCACTGGGAACCGTTTACACGACTCTAGCACGACGCTACAACTAACTACACCGTGTGCGGGTTCAACCGCCATTTTTACATTGCGCCAATCTGGAGACTCAACTGCCAAAGCCGTTAGTTATGCTGACATTGGGATTGAGCTGAACACATGTGCTGAGGCCGCGCCACTAGACCGGATCCGTATCAACAGTTGACTCTGAACGATCCGACATGAAACTTAAGCGCAACTGGCCACGCGCGAAAGCAGCAGACGCCGCTTGCTCATTGTCGCAGCGTACGCTCTCACAGACTGCAATAATGAGTCTGAAAAAGAAGTTCTATCCTAAACTGGCCGTAAAAGCCCCGCACCCGCATCGTGTTTCTCGTGGGGGATTGGAACGCTCAGGTCGGTTGACTTGAAGCTGACGAACGTGAGATCGGTGGTCAACACGGTCATGGCATTCGCATAACAGATAACGATAATCGCCTACTTCAGCTTTGCGCCGATCACGGCCTCTTTCTGTTGAGCAATAGCTTTCGGGGATCCTGCGCCAACGCGCCACCTGCAGACCCCCATCAACTGGACAGCCGTGGACACACACTGACCGCATCATCAACAGTTACACTGGTGGGACAGCATACAGAATGGCAAATCAATATGGAGTACCTATCTCACATCGGATCACACGATGATGTGTGCCAAGTTCACGCTGCGTTTGGGTGCTTCCCAGCAGTGTCGGCAGGAACGGCTTCACGTGGCTAAGCTTTCTGCTACGAACGTTCTCCGCGCACTTCAGAATGCTATGGCCTCAAGGCTGAAGACTGCCTCATACACAGACATTGAAGTACATTGAACACACATCCGCAGCGCCATGTACAACTCTACAACCCCAGTCGGTGGCTTCAACAGTAGTTCTGTTAACCACTGGTATTCTGCATGATCTTTCCAACTTCTCAAAGCCCGTTGAGCAATTACTACAGGCGTTTTATATAATTCACTGAGCAAAATTACCAAATCTGAGTTCAAACAGCCTCTACGTGAAGATCGCCAGACCTGGTGGATGAAGCGGGCCAATGAGATGGAGCAAGCAGCCACCACCAGTAAGCTATTCCTTTTGATCCGATTCACTGGCGATAAAAGGTCCACTGTAAGCGTTGTTTTATGCGAAACTAATGGCGAAACAATCCACTACCAAAAACGTCGATTTTAGCAATGGAACAGCAGTTTAGTCGGCCAGCAGCATCGGCGAGTAATCTTTCCGGAATCCAGATGCTCCGTGGTGTGTAGACACTTCACCACTACCTGAGGCTGACGTTGCCCAAGAGCTTCACCTCTTAAAGCGCTAAAATATCCACGGCCCAGATAAAATTCGCCCGGCACTTTTCAAAGATGGAGGCCCATCAATAGTCTGGAAGTTATCTTCCTTTCTCCAAGAGATTTGGATCAGTGTAGTTATTCCATCTAACTTGATCCTAGCGGATATCGTGCCCGTCTTCAAAAATGGTATGCGAGCTGCCTGCGTTAACCACAGAGGGATTAGTATCAGCTGTGTTGTTACCAAGATGCTCGTCGCTCTGCTATTTAGGAGGTTAAGCCTAGTACGTGAACAGAGCATACGTGAAGAGCAGGCTAGGTTTCGCTCTGGTCGGAATTACATCGATCACATCTTTACACTCCGCCAAATACTCAAAAGTCGTCAAACATTTGGTCGGACAAACATCGTTGTCTTAGACATACAAGCCGCGTTTGACTCTGTTGGCCGAGCTGCTCTCTGAAGTTGTCTATTGAGCAGGAGAGTGCCCAAGAAGTATGTCACCATACGTCAAGTCATCAGCTCACAAATCTCGGGTGAGTGCGGATATACGGCGGACATTTGCGCCCGTTCAGTATCACCAATTGCGTGAGACAGGATTGCTCAGCATCCCCTTCTTGTTCAATTGCGCTATGGACGAAATCATAGAGTGTTCTGGAGAACTGCGAACGCAGCGGCGTCGAGCTGCTCCCAGGGCACCGACTTAGGGATCTGGAGTATGCATACGGCATCGCAGTAATCTATTCTTCACAGGTCGCCCAAAATGTCCTGTGTAGATAGATTGGAGATGTCCGTCACCCAGTTCGGAATGACTTTCGAACCATCGAAGTACAAGGCTTTCCTGCGGGATTGGTTAGGCCCTACTCCCATCCTTACCCATTCAGGTCATTTGTTGGACGTGGTAGACAAGTTCGTTTACCTCGGAAGCTGCATCAGTGCTAATGGCTTAACGGATAAGGTCTCTTTGCGCATCTCCAAAGCTCGGGTTACTTTTGCTAATCTCCGCCATCTCTGGTGTCGAGGCGATTTAAGTTTGCAACGCTACGGTGAGAGCGGTTCCGCTCTATGACTGCGAGACAGCCAATTCGCGCAAAGGATGTTGAGAGGCTATCTGTTTTCGATCACCGCTGCTGGTGTATGATGCCAACATTACACTAGTAATGAGGATGTTCGAAGGAGGATTATCCGACTGGATAAACTTTTGCCGGCCACCGAGCAGCATAATTTCATTGCGCAAACTTCAGTGGCTTGGGCATGTTCTTTGCACGCCCACTCATAGTTTACCTCTCCGTGCCCTCTTCGCGGGCGCAGAAGTCGACGGGAAACGAAAGTAAGGTAGACACTGTATGAGTTGGGCTAAAAGCATGAAGGAGCTCCCCACAACGTTAGCTGTTGTCAAGCACTCTTGATTTTTTGGTGGGGGCACAAGGGTCACGCATAGCTGGAAATGTTCTAGGATATGGCATGAAACTGTGCGCAATGGTGGATCAATTGTAACACTCTATTCGCATGAACACTTAAATTCTTTTTCTCTCTCTTCGTTTGCTTATTATATTCCCCATACTTTGTGGCACCATGCCAGTTGTACTATTGGCCGTGTTCGATATGTCGAATATATATATATATACCATCCAAGAATTGTAGAATGCAACATCCGGATGTAGCTTGAGCACTGACATCTGAAATGTATATGAGGATCAGCCTGACAGCCGATTTTATCCACCCCGGATTTGTGGGAAGCGCAACTCTTGCTACCAAGGCATTATTATTATTATTATTATTATTATTTGGGAATTCCTCGCATTTTCAACGTATTTTTTGCATCATTAGTAGTGCGTATTCATCGAATCCATCAGGATTCGAACCCATAACCCCCAGCCGTTTGCACCGCCCGGCAGCATCTTATGCTACAGGGGCATGAGAGGCAGCGTCGGACCGTCACGATTCGCAAGCGAAGTTCCATGCAAGTTACGAACGTTGCAGAAGGCAGGGTTGACCCCGGAACACATGAAATCCACTGACAGTAGCTATGAACGACATAACATTATAAATGGTTACGGCAGGTGTTTTGATGTACTCATGAGCAAGGGATGTTGGTACAAGTACCAGGGAGTTTGTCGCACCAGCTTCCAATTCAGATAATCCCACACATACCCGTAGAAGCACTACTGATGATGCCCGAACAAGTTAAAACGGTAGTCCAGTGCTTATCCGGGTATGTGGAAGATTGACTGATTTGGAGGCTGGTGCGATAAACGCTCAATTTAGTACATCAAAATCTCCTGCTCATGAGTGTCACTACTACTACTACTACTACTACTTCTATAGGTACTATCGCCAGTGCGCATTAGAGATGTCACCTCGATTGGTGACGAAACCTCTCTGATTGAATTGCTCAGCTCGGTGAGGAAACCAACCTCTGAACAACTAACCCGACCTACCACTGTTTCTATACGTTGCACATCCTCTAATTGCTTCAAATGCAAATTTTAATAAACCAAATACATTGAACCTTTTCCTCCTCTCCTCTCTCGGAGTCTTGACAAAATTGGATGTCCTCTGAGAAAATGCAAAGCAACGAGCAACACGAATGTCAAAAAGTTAGTCGCCACTTTGAACCGTTAACCAAATAGCGTCACTCGAGTATACCGGACTAGTCTGCTACACACTAGAACCCCACTCAAGGTTAGATAAAAAAAACTACTCTCAAATTCATTGTCACGATTTACATGTTGCGTGGACAAGTGAACACAGTAATTAAACAATCTGATCTGACCCTCCATGGGTGTCCTCTCGTAAGAGCGAGAAACATTCTCATTCACAACACTGAACAAAGTGTGGATCGTTACCGTAAAGCTGTACGTACCAGTCTCATAGAATGATTGCGAAACGGGCTTGTAATCCAAGTCTAGTAGTGATACACGAACCACGTGGAACGGTGATAGATGAGAGTCCAGACCAGAGTAGCAAGGCGTGGTTAGAAACGGAAGCCTTTGATTGCGGTGAATAGTGCTATTATGCAACACGTTGGCGGATGTGCTAATGACCCGAAAGCATCATGGACGTCAGAATAAAGATTGCTTAGTAACAGATTTGGTACAAAACATACGATAAGGAAAAGGTATATAGTTGATTTGGGTGATCGTCCATCGGTTCTTCATGATGTAGGCAGAGCGCTTTTAGCAGTGTCCAATCATTAGTACGCCAAGGTGACACTGCTGAAAGTAGCTGGCACTCCGCTACCAAGCATTAAAATTTGATTTGCAACTGTTGCGGCATAAAGCGCCTTAGGAATTTCAATAATTCGTTGAATGCTAACCGGTGGGAAATCCACCCATATAATACTCCGTGTTTCTGCCTGACAACCTACCGGTTAGCTTATCATGGTAGCTGTATCACCACCGAAGAGATCACTGCCGCTGTGTCAAGACTTATCGGACCCTTCATAGTCTCTGTCACTTACGCAGGCGGTAAAATGTAAGCGGACTGGCCAAACGAAGGGCTTGTGCGCGACCAGTGTAACTGTGTAGATCAAAGAAACAACCAATGCACCCTGACGACATCAATGGACTGATCGCGTTTGACCACCGAGACCTACTAAGTATCGAGTAATATTTCAGTTCGCTAACCGGTACCTCGATAAAGCAATTGTTGAAATCGACTGACCTCTCCCCGTCCAAGCCACGTGATCTGTTTGCGTGTACGTATGTGTTACCAGCTATTATTGCACCTGTTTAGGCGAAAACCTGAGGTGGCCAGTCAACGAGGTGACAAAAAAGTGAAGAAACACACCAAAAGGCTACGCTAGATTAGTGCTTTGTCTTCATGCATCAGCTACATGAGTGATTAGATACCCTGTTGTAATCGATGCAGTCGGATCCTCAAACAATCTTAGATGAATTATTGTCATCATTTGAACTGAATCAAAACAGTTAGATCCAACACACGTGGTGTATGGATCACGACTAAGTCCCTGAGCTAGACTAGAAAGACCAAGAAATAGGAGGAATTGTCGGTGGTTGCATCGTGCTTCCGATTTCCTGTTTCATTGGGGGCATAAAGTGTCCACATGCGTGCACTTGCTGCGCAAAGAATTGTGTCCGATAGCGGCAAATGTCACCGAGTGAGATAGGGGGTAGTTAAAAGGCTTCTTATCCACAAAGAAAAATAATGTATATACATACGCAAAGATGAAAGGATATCGGAAAAACGCACGCAAAAGTAATGGACAGGTATTCGAACTGTGGTAAGCAGAGAGGCTTAATTGGCACTGGTATGCCGGGCAATAGGACTATACGGTTGAAGGCAGTTTGAAGCAGAAACTCTAGTAACACCATGGGATCATGCGTGAAACTGTAGGCCAATGAAGGGATAGTTAGGAGATGGTTTCTTCATGTAGATCTCCATGAATAAGGCGAACGTACACAGTATTCCATGTTGAGTATGTTGCAACGGTGGCAGTGGAGTGGATTGTAGGATATTCAAGGGCCTACACAGGAGATATTCGATTTCGTGTATGCATCCGATGTCAGAATTAATTGCAGACTCCTACTGCCATGCGCCACTGGCAAAAGAAGCTATGGAGTAAACGTATATCAGCTTATCGCCCCGGGAAGTAAGAAACAGGTGGCAGTCGAGTGGAAATAAGAATCTTCAAGTCTAAAGACAGCCCAGAATCTAGAAAGGGACTGTGTCCATGTTGCATAAGGAGCAGGTTTTGGTCCTCATTGCCGCTGCTCAGTTACCGAGGTGTCGGTGGACTGACCCATTAGTGTTTGGCCACATCAGCAAACATCCAACAGAGTTAGAAGCAAAAACGATGTTTACAAGTTCCATGAGTTTAAAAGCTAACTAATCCATTGTCCGCAGCAAACATGAAAGCCAGAGAGTCAGGTTACTAAAATGTGGAATGCACTACCTGAATGGTTAGCGGAAGTCCGAATGGATAAGCACTGTAGGTTAACATTGCTTTCCATAGAGGGTTTGATCAACTTAATCGGACCAATAGGTGCCAGTCATCGAAGAACGGTTTGGGATTGCAAATGGCCGGAACAAACATTCTTCCAAAAACTATGACAAATGAACATTGGTACAAACAAGCGCAATGAGTGGTTCACACATCAAGCGATGATCGTCGCGGCGACAATGCACTGAATAGAAATAGGCTAACCTGAAGGCACCATCTGATGCGGTACGCTGCTTCAAGTCCACAACAGGAGCCACAGTAGGCTTGGAGCTGATTTGGCCTCCGAGTGCATCGCGGCGGCCTTGAGCACGCTTGGCTGCCATATGAGATTGCATAAATTTCAGACTAGGCGATAATAAAAGGAATGAAAAGAATGTAACTCGTGTGGAAAAAGTAGCTAGAATGGGGAAAAACAGATGTCTCGACAAATGTCTTAAACACAGGCGCAAATCTGGGTTTTGACAGTTATCTAGGATAGACACCAAAACAAAAGTCGTGGGGAAAATGGAACCGGTTTGTCTCGACAAAGCGATTCGTGTGTATTCTAAGGAGTAGCAGTTATTTTGGTGCACGCATTGCAAAGCTCAGTATGAGTGAGATGTTCCCCTATTTGAGTTTGTTGTTCGATGGCAATTAAAATAGTTTGGGATATTGGCGACGAATTACGAGTATGCAAGTAGAGGAAATATCGCCGAAGATACGCATCAAAAGCCGATCGCAGAATGACTCATACTCGTTGTATTCGAAACAGGTAAGTTCACAATTGTGTTGATAGCTGAATTACGCTTTATCGGTTCACTTTTAGAATGATGAATAACTTCGGCAGGCCGATGGTAATCGATTTGTATGGAATCCAGTGAACAATCACACGTGATCAGTCCGATTTAGTCGATCCGTTAGAGTCAACAGGCAGTGAGAATAGGCAAGCAGCCTCTGTTACTTCGATATCGAAGTGGCTGTCGAAAGATTAACTGAATAAAATGATTGCAGTCTGAGGCAGATCTATCCAGTGTGAAATCAAATAAGCCGTATGATGCCCAACAACCATTGGAAAGAGTAACTACTTCAATCTGTTATCAGCATTTCGATCGCACTAATTACACCTGATTGCGACTGACAAAACTGATCACCTCAGTTTGAAGCTTAATCAAAAAGCCAATTGTGGAATGAAGAGCAATCCAAATCTTGGCGGAAAATTGGTCGAGATAACGGCTGAGCCGACTAAGCCATATCAGCAGACTGGCCAGTAAAACCACAATGCTGTAGAGAGAGTGGCTTCTGAGTTGGCCATTGCTGACGCACAATGAAACGCTGTAAGTAGTGAGAACAAGATGGCAGTGATTTGGCTACCAATACCGCTCAGCCTAGTTCCATGTTTTGAAAGATGGGTGGATTATTAGTTCAATCTCGCTCAGACAGTGCCTCAGGCAGTAGTTTTATAGACTACAATCTGGTGTAGATCTTAGTAAGGTGACCCAATCAAAAATCGAACGTCTTAGTTCAGTCTTTGATTGGGTGACTGAACCACCGAGCAGTCAAATCGGAACGATAATGCCAGTAATGAATGAATCACCCTTCGGATGCATTTCCACAGCTGCAAACGAAAAGCATACAACGATCCGTCGAACATTCAATGCCGCCAAATTCTGCCCCATTTGGGAGACCAGGAAGTTGCGTATGCCTCCAGTGAAGTCTAGTCAACCGATCTCCTCAACAACCATTGTATTTACCAATTCGTTTGTAACTGCGGTATAGTTACATTGGCAGAACAGATCGATCGTTGGGTAAGCGCATTGGAGTATATCCAAAAACGGATTGCTAAACTATCGACACAAAAAGCAGCTGAACGAAAAAAGGTATCTAAGCTGCCGGCATCATCTATCGCCAGACATCTACTCGAAACAGACCATCAGGTTGACCCTGGGTCAACAATTACAGTTATGTATCGAAATTAAAATCCCAGAGTTTTGTGGTTTGCCGAAGCGGTGGCATTTAACCTGCATCGTCCTATCATCTGTGTACAGAAACAATTATCAGTCTCCCTAAAGCTTCCTTGTGGCTCATGATCCTAAGATCAAGCTCGTTGATCTGTTATTCTTGAGCCTACGTAATTTTCCTTTGTGACCAATTCAAACCTTCGATTTTTCTGTCACATGATTCATATTTATTTTGTTAGTTTGCGAGTGAGCAGATAACACGAAATGGTTCCATCTCGCAATACCAGTCTTCTCATTGTCTTATTTAGAAAAGCATAGAGTTAAAGAGTGGTGATCCGTCTAAAAAGGTCGGTATTAACCGCATGTTGAAATGAGGTAGGTTGCCGGTACCCCAGGTATTCGAGACAGATGTCGTAGAAATATGTCGTCACAACCGATACACAGAATGTATTGGTGCGCGGATTTGCAAGTCCCATCGATTCCAAAATTTCATACAGATGGGTAGGGTATGAGGATTGGCGGTTAACTGCGGTTACGAGGATTGCTATTGTGAAAGGAATGTTCAGCTGCATAAGGCAGTGGCGCAATCGATCAGCGCCACGGTGGTTAACAACGAGGTTGGTGAGGCCGCCAGTTCTCCAAGTTTCCATGAGTCATTTCGCAATGTAGGCAAAAGTTCAAGAAAGCATCTGCTTTCAGATGCATATATGTTGGCCCCCGGGACATTTCGAATTCGTACATTCTGACTGGTTATGATGTTTGTATGAGAGGAACTCAGTCACATGTAAATCTACTCCTTATGTTTAATGTGAGCATTAGGCAGTCAGTGGAAGATGCTTACTGGGTGGATGTTCAAGGTTGATGAGCCAAATGACAGCATCACCAGAACAAGAAGCAAAATGAAGTTGATTGTTTGTTGTGCAGAATATTAACTGAAAAATATAATTTCACAACACGTACCATGGCGTGCCTGAATAATAGATGCTCCACAAGTCCCTAAATTGCGCACACTACGAATGTTCATTCGATATTTAGGTCCGGACTTGGTAGATACGAATCAAATGCATTAAAGTCTGGGTGCACAGTGTTTATTACGATTGCCGCCTAGCTGTCCGTCTGTGTTCGATGCATAAATACGCTGTTCTAACAGTCGATCTGTTTGGACTAACTGTTGTGTGTGCATAGACTGCGACACGTAATATCAAGCTATATGGCGATTTACTGCGGAATGAAATGTATTCACTTTATCCATTAGGACCGTATCAGAAGCGAATAATTGTTGAGTGTCCCAGTTTGAATACCATTAACAAACATCAAAACGGCGCAAAAAGTGGACACAACGCTCAACATGCAACTGCCATTAGATTTACCGAAAATATTACTAAAAAGGGATCATTTAACAGGTGTTCGCTCATTTAAAAACGAATAGATTGAAACAGTTCGCCACAACTGCAGCCAACGTAAGAAGCAGTACCTACTAATGGCCGGAGACCAATGTTTCTTCTATCAATCGCCCGTCGGATGAAAAACGTTTTGACTCAACTGATAAACGTGTAATTCTGATCGTTTGGGCGGATGGCGACTCACACTTGTGGTTTACGTGTGATGAAACTGCTTGAGTACGCTTCAAAACCACATTATCCTGAAAAAGCAATAAGGTTTACCACCTGCCATTGCTGTCAGAGACCGGAATAGATTGACTAAAGCCATAGAAAGATAGCCTTAACGATACTCGCTCATCTGGTACAATTACTTTTTTCTGGGTCACAGGTCGTCAGTGACCGGAAAAGAAAGTGGCTATATAAGCTGAACCAAACACGTACCATGTAGTTGCTCACAACTGAGATAACCACAACAAAAACCGAAGTCCAAAAAAGATCTTTTGATCTTTGAGTACAGATTGAATACATAATCACCGATAAGCGCACTAGCATGGAAATAGCTTGCTGGGATGCAGGTGCAGGATGATGGACACAGTATCGTCAATGAGAAGCTGAAGCAAGGACTAGTGGTGGAGTGTCTCAGGCATCCAGCCGGTAATACACGAGTCGCCGGTTCTAGCTTGAATTGGTGTAAACGTCCTCGTAGTATCCTAGCCGAAGCGTAAACACTGAAAACCAACTATCGGCACAAAGTTTCGGTGTACCGCAGACACCTGATGTTCGAAGCCATGGCAAAGTATTATCAGTGAAGATGCGTATCGGGATCGAATCGCGCAAGTGAACAAACCAATTCCACTTACCGGAATTCAGTTAATCCCAAACATATCCACAAGTCAGCCGGTTCTGTCATGGGAGTCGTTTGCGAGCACAAAAGCTCTTCGCAATTCAATCGTGTGACAAATATAACTAAAACGGATATCGCCACCACGGCGAACACCTAAATGGAATCAGGATAGATGGCGAAAACAAAGCGAGATAAGCGAAGAATTTTTGGTGTTATCCGCTCCCAACAACGAGAGCTGTCCACATTTGAATACAGCTTGAGTGATCAAGATGATTTAGGTTCCAACAAAGATAGCGTATCACAATCCAACCACACGGCTGGACTCCAAAACATAACATTGTATATTTGCAAAAGTCTGCTAACACACATAATGCCATCAGAAACCATGGGATTTAAACGAAGGTACAGAAACAGTAAAACAGAACACAACACAACAATTCCCATGGTTTCCTCAGAGCGCAAGATACTACCCGGTTGCTCAAGCCGAAGTAGGGTGTTGACTTAGGGGACACCACCCCGAGCCTTTGGCTGAATAGTCTGCCCGCAAGGCAGCGGAGCGAATTCAGGGAATCGCGCCCATTGGGAGCCGGTGACTGATTGCTCAGTTCATACGCCTTTCGTTTGTTCCTTTGTCAAAACAGGGGCCTAATGCTCCCCAGAAGTACAGCATAAGGTTGCTGGAATACAATGCTTCGCCAGGATGAAGCAAGGGGCAGTGACTTTATTTAGTGGCGAGTCACGTCCGCCACGTCACAGTGTTGTTAAACGGACATATGTGGCTTTTTATAGGGAGAACGCTTGCCAGGCGAAAACCCATCACGTCCTGGAACACTGCCGCCGAACCATTTGCTGGAACGGGAAAATCCCGAACCACCCAGCTGGCATCACGAGGAGGTTGTTCGGCAAGCCATTGAAAGTGAGGTAAAGCAAAACGGCTTGTCTAGGTGATCGCTCTAATGTAACTCGTACATAGTAAGGAGACTTACTAGGGGAAGAATATCTGTATGTTTTACCTGCGTCACATAAGGAATGGCAATAGACCCTAGGGATGGCGGCAGGATGCATCAGGAATAGAAGACAGAAGCAACCGAAAAGGATGTGGGGTTGGTCTATTAGCGGAAACAAATGGGAAGTGGAGTATTTTACGGTGCATTGTATTACTACAGAATGAGAGCCCACGCTGATCAGGGAGCTGAATCGAAGTCAATTTTAACTCGCTAGTAGCAGCATAGTGCTGAGTCCGTATGGGACGGCAACTTAGTGAGCCCGTTGGCTTCGAGTGTCCAGTTCATTCATCGCCCACCGTATCAAATTTTAGTCTGATATGTGTGACAAAATGCGGTCGATCCAGCTGATAACCGCTGGATTTTGCCCAAATAGTTGCAATATGGTTGGATAATAAAACGCCAAGGTGGGCAGGTATGGGGAACGAATGGACAAACTAGTGCGGATTGCTTGTGTGAAATACGCAATCTATCTGGCATCAGGCGGGCTGCTTCTGAACACGAAATGTTGAACTTAGGCACTATACGTTCTGTGCCTTCGCCAAATATTACCGGTCTTTCGTATGCACCAATTTCCAAATATGGGGGGTGGCCATGTCCGGTCACGCTACAGTGTCACACATCTTCACGTACATCAACAAGGTAAACGCATGGGTTATGGGTGGCCACATAGACTTAAAAGAAATGCGTGCGTTAACCTCTTCGGTGATTGCATCATAAAATGCAGTAAAACAAGCAAAATTAGTGATATGCTATCAATTCTGTGGCAGCGATAACTGACGCAGTCCTACAACAATAGTCGGCCCGTGGCCCTAAAGATCACAAGCCTACCTTGTGATCCTGAAGTCGCGAGTTCGAGCCTGCGTGAGGAACCGGACGACTCACGCAGTATACTTATCCCACGCGCAACTGGTGGCTGCGCAGTGGCGAAGCGTCGGTACTGCGGACTAACGTAGCAGGTTGCAGAAGAAAGAGAAACTATGACGGCGTACCCTTGAGGTCAGTGGTCGCCACGATGAAGTGTGATTAATAGAGTCGAACAAAAGCAGTCGTTAGATATGTGAAGAATACCGGTGTTTGTTTGTATGACGAGGTTGGAGCACTTGGCAAAAAATGCGCTCTTGTACACTCTGCTAGAACGGAAGCCAGACTTCCTCTCTTATCAATTCGACCTCTCAATGAGTTGAAGCACGATACATGTTGCTTGTTTGGAAAGGACGGAGAACACACCAATACCAAAATGAGGTGTGACAACACTCTTGACTCCTCCGAAGGATTGGAAGTGACAATTGGCAAACGCCAGTCAGAAGGTATCTCATAGACTGATAGGCAGTGACAAAACCTGTCACCAATGGATTGTTGCCGTCTTATAGCAATGACAGGGGAAGGAAAACGGGGTTAAGTACCTGGTTACGCGTCAACAAAACAATTTCATATCAGATCTCATACATAGTAGAACTATATCAGCGTCCTTGGTACGATGACGTTAAGCGATTAACAACTTAGGCATGCATGGTTGATAGGAGTACACTTTAAAGTGATCAGGCTGAGGGCAAAAATTATTCACTTTGTAAGCACTATTGACTAAATAAGTATTTTATTCGAACAGCACTCTAAATAGATCGGAATAAAACTCGGGTGATCTCGGAGACCATAGTTTAACGGGCTCTTATCATCTCACCTGATTCTGAAAGCCCAACTTTGGCAACATTCTTGGGCGTGACATCAACCACAGAATCGAATTTACTATTGAACCAACTCAAATGCAGAGAGCAGATAAATCAACACACTTATAAATAGTTTATAGTTCAAAAACTTCAAGCTGAATCAGCTAATGGCTTCAAAAGCATTGTGTGTGGTGCGATTGAGACGACGACGATAGGCGTTTGACCCATGTGTCTAATTCCTCAGCGGTAACTGAGGTAACATTTCCTACTGACACTAATTGACTCCCGACTATGACTCTAGGCCGCGAGTTAGGCGCCACCAAGTTGGGTAGAATCTACGAACTTCAGCGTCATAGGTGTGCGCACTGAATTATAATCTGAATACTGAATACTGTATTATAGAGCAAGTAGAAATGGATTCTGTACAACTCTTTCGAAATATGGCGAAAAACGTTATAAAAGTTGTCAACCGTGGATATCATCGTCGTTCTCATGTAATATTTAAAATATTCGACTTACGATATTTCAGGATTCACAGATGTGATATGTCATCGTAAGTGTGCAATCGTTCTCTGTATCGAATAGAGGCAAAATACAAATCTAACAACGTTTTGAACTGTTGCACAGATGTTGCCTCAATCACATGTTCGGGCAAACTGTTCCAAATGTTTACCACTCTCCGTTCGAAGCACAGTGGGTGGGGAACACATTTCACATCCGGCACGACAAGTTTGTATCTGTGTCCGCGTGTGCTGCATGGTCCTCGTAGGTGCAGCATTGACCTTAGCATGGGGAACTCACCGAGATGTAGAATTCGGTAGGTCATAATGAGGTCGACTCGCACCCGACGGTAGGACAAGGTGTAGAGTCCTAGTTTCTCTCACCGGTCTTCATACCCAAAGCCACGTAAACTCAGGATGAGCCTGGTAGCAACGTGTTGGACCCGTTCGATCTTTTGTGCCTCGCCTCTGGTAATCGGAAAGTAGGCGGGCGAACCGTACTCTAGCATTGGTCTAATGATAGAAGAGAACAGGCGAGTGGCAACCTCTTCAGACCATGTGCCGAAGCTACGTTTGAGCGCCCAAAGCATGCGCAGTCCGTTCCGATATAGCCTGTTCGTGTTGTCCACGGACTTCAAATCGTAGCGTGAAGGTACACCTAGGTCCTTCACGGAGGGTGTGGGATATAGCGTTTGGCCGTCAAGAGTGTAGGTTCGGCCGTTAGCATTCTTCCCCAGGCTCATAAATACAGACTTGGCTGGGTTGACCGAGAGAAGAACTTCTGCAGACCATGTGGATAAGCGGTTGAGATCTTGCTGAAGTAGGCCACAGTCATCGGGAGCGTCGATTTCTCTCAAAATCTTCATGTCGTCCGCAAACAAGGCACACGGCGACCGGAGAAGCTGCGGTAGATCGTTGATGTGGATCAGGAACAGAGTGGGCCCCAGCACAGTGCCTTGAGGCACGCCACTTGTAGAGGGGTACCAGTCAGTCAGATGGTCGTCGACCTGTACTCTCCACTTTCGTCCAACAAGAAAGTCGCGGATCCACCGGTGCAGTGAGCCACCGACGCCACACATGCTGAGTTTGTGAAGGAGAACCTCATGGCTGACCTTGTCGAAGGCTTTACTGAAATCGATGAATATCACATCGACGGATTTCCCCTTGTTTATTGACTTCAACCACCCATGCCTCGTCACAAGCAGGTTCGTAATGCATGATCGACCTTGCATAAAACCGTGCTGTGCGGGCGTCAGGACCTCGTTTGACTGTAGCAACTGCAGCAATCTCTTCTTCACGATTTTCTCAGCAACCTTTGCCAAAATAGGCGTCAGACAAATTGGCCTGTAATTGTCTACTTTGCTAGGGTCGCCGCCTTTCGGAATAGGCTTCACCACCGCACATTTCCAGTCAACCGGCAATGAACCTTCGGACAGCGACCTGTTGAAAAGGTCAGTCACGACAGGAGAGAGGATGGTTGAAAGTGACTTGAGAACCAGTGGGTGAAACCCATCAGGTCCGGCAGGTTTGGTGCCGTCAAGGTTGGCGAGTAGTTGAGCTACCTCTTCAACGCCGCAATGCAGACTATCGAGTTCGGTAAAAGCGGTACACGTCGAACTCGGAACAGACACCTGATTATTCGCAAACACAGAAGCGAAGTGCGCCGCCAACGCGGACGCACGCTCAGTGCTGGAGGTTAGGGGTTGTCCATCCGTGCCATCCAGCACTGGCACATCACCTGCCGGCTTTAGGCGTCGCTTCACGTATGCAAAGATTCTCTTGGGGGCGGTCTTCGCGGCTAATGCGAGCTGCACTTCAAAGTGTCGGCGTTTATTCTTTTTCGCACTGTTGCAGAGGTTCCGCTGACATTTGTACCCTTCGTAATCATTGGCAGAGCCAGAGAGAAGGAATTTGTCCCGCAGTCTGCGCCGCCTCCGAGCCAGGTTTCCATACTCCTTGTCAAACCAATGAGGCTTAATCGGTCTAACCTTTCGACATTTCAATGGCACGAATTGGGAACACAATGACGTCAATCTCTCTTTTATAAATATCCAACAATCTTCCACAGATGCAGCTTGTGACAGAGACCAATCCAGTTGGCTCGCGGCTCGAGCTAGACCATAGCAGTCCGTTTTCCAGTAGTTGGGAGCAGGTTGCAGCGGATGTGAATACGGCAAAGATAATTCCATATCAGCTATCAGTACTGAGTGGTCGCTCGTAGCTAGGGGCTCCAGAATCCTAATGTCACGCACTCGTTGTTCGTAGCTCGTTAATATCACGTCGAGACAGGACGAGGTTGAACGTGTTGATATGCGTGTTGGCTGGCATATGTGTTGCGATGCACCAGTTTCAAGTACCAAATCCACGAACTTTGCTTCAACCTCACTATGTCCAGGCATCAAATGCACATCAGGCCATCGTATTCGAGGACAGTTAAAATCGCCCATAAGCAGAAAGTGTGGACGACTCATGTGGGCTTGAAGATGGGGCAGCCAATCCAAACAACGACTCAGGGGACTGCGATAAACTGCGCCCACAAGCAGTTCTCCGCGCCTGAGGCGGATGGAGCACCACAGTAGCTCACACAGGCCATCGTCACTTCGGTAGGTGCTCACAAGTCTCCCACGCAGAGAAGACCGGATGTAAAGTAAGACACCACCGTGGGCATTCTTTAGTCTATCGCATCGGAAACACGAGTAACCGTTGAGTTCAAGTTCTTGGGTGTATAACTCTGCATGCAGCCATGTCTCTGCGAGTCCCACTACGTCTGGCCGCTCAGACGCAACGAAACAACAAAGCTCATCGCGCTTATTCATAATACTGCAAACGTTTGTGAAGGCTACTCGCAGGCCGCAGCGGGAGCCACCGGGTGTGCTTGAAGTGTGAGCAGCCTGTTTATCCTGATTCGCGGATGGTTGGAAACCACCCGAAAATTTACGATACGAAGATTTGTTTCCCCCTCACCAGCGCGCCTTTTCAACTCAATGATGGCAGACTTGAGCCGCTCCCTGTCTACTGGGTCCAGGTCGGGACGAACAAGGATCTTCAAACCTTTCAGCCTACTTAGGCGAGACATGATCAGTCTTGGACTGGCTTCATCCACAAAAGTGATTCTCATAGGCCGATTTTGTTGATCACTTTGCTTTCCCAGACAGGTAATCTGCCTCACTTTTACTGAATCCTCACTAGCGTCGAGGAGTCTATCAATTAGACCCTGTAAAAACTCGACATCGTGATCGTAGCGCACTTGGGGTGATGGATCACTGGACTCCGGTGCGTGAAATATCATGAGATTATAACGCCTCTGGTGGGACGAGATTGGCTTTGCTGGGTGAAGTATACTACCAGCCTCAAGTGGTTTGGTTAACTGTTGACTTACAGAACGTAAACGCAAAACGTTCCTTCGTAATTTCGTCCTCTGTTCTTTCCACTGGTCTTCAGCACTCAGACTTTCACCTGCTGGGACATCAGTGTCCGGTGGACACAACAAAGGTAAACAATTTAGGCCAGGTGCAACTGGGCTTCTCACAACGGTTGGACTTCGTGTCGGGGAGTTTGCACGGGTAGAGGAGGACGACTGAGCCGAAACCTGAAGGCTCTTCGCGCTAGGTTGTTAGGCCAAACACACGGAGCTGTTCGCAACGAAACGCTGAGGCCTACACGTCGGCTTTACTCTTTCTGGCTGTATCTTATTTCGGCAATTTTCACATATAGTTTGGATGAAATCGTGTTGGATCTCGCGAAGACGATGAAAATGCTCAACTGATAATCCAACACATGAAATGTGGTATTTAACTTGGCACAAAATACACGTGAGGGTATTTGCACGGTATCCGACTAGTTTGGAACAAGTACCACAGTATGACTGCTTCGGCATTGTGAATAATTCGAAAACAAGATGGCGGCCAATTGACGAAGAAAATGGCGATAGCAAGATCGCCGAAACCAAGCGATGAAAACACAAGTATTTCTGGTCGGAAATTTCAGAATCGGAAATGAAACTGAATTGTAGCTCAATTTCCACAAAATACTTCCAATGAACGCAGAAAGTTAACACAAAGTGATCTTGTCAACACAGCCAAAAGAATGCAAACCAGTAATAAAGGTCGAGCCACAACCTTGAACCGACATGAGATGTCTGGCACAAGCTGGCAGTATGGTTAACTCTGATCCAGGTCATGGTTGTAGTTTGGCGGTCACAAGGCACACAGTCGGCACACGGTTAAAGAAGCCTAACGCCACTATCTCCAAAGAATGCATCAGTCCCGAAAAACATCTACTGAACGCTGTCAAGGTCCCGGTAGGTACTTTGCATGTCACCTGCAGCGATCGTTATTGCTCAACTCATTGCAATAAGCATAAATGGTGAGGGTTGTGTTGCGGGCACGTCAAATCTTCCCGAAAAACGCGCCAAAAACCCCGGCAGAATGGCTGTGGAAATCGAGGTTCAATTCCTCCCCACAACGCAGCAGCGCTCAGCCACTCCAAGACGCGGCCCAACTGCGCACCTTTCGACAATGCTCATTTGCAAACTACCACCTCTTCGGGGCGACTGTTTTCCCTAACTTAATAACCCACAGCACTGGCTGTGATTGCCCTTTGTTGGTCGTAAAAGAGCCTACAGAGGACCACTTGCCTTTTCTTTATCTTCGCCTCAGTTGGGAGTCGGTCGGGTCACGTGATTGCGTGTGAGTCGTTAGCTGGCCAGCCTTTGCGTCTAAGTCATTAGCGTGCGTCTATCGTAACCCCCTCACGTGTGTGCCCGTTACGAGGGCTCAGCATCTATCCGAACACGTGCGGCTAGGATCGTTCACATGCTCGCTCAATTTTCCGTCTCACCGGCTAAGTTAGCGTCCTCAGGTCAGCGCAACTCCGTTCGAGTGGCCAGCGTTACAAGTCGTCATCGTAGGCGTGCTCCAACCGTGCCAGCGACAACCTTATCAGGCAATTACGCAATCACATCAAGAGGCGGCGTTCCCTCAATTATAACAGGTTGCTAATGGAACTCCACTTTATTAAGTGAAATAATAATAATAATAATAATAATAATAATAATAATAATAATAAGCTCATTAATCTCTATGGCTCTCCAAAGTTGAACCATATCCATGCAGCTAACTAACAGAGTCCATTTGAGTAGACTGCCATCAGCATTTCTGAAAATGGTACTACTCGAACTAAGGACTCATTATGGACGGAGACGTCAATATCAACGAATTCACCACCATGATGTCAGCTTATATGTTCTTCAGAGATACAGTACACATAACTTCCAAAGGAGTTGAAAAAGAGTAAGAAACTGGGGCGAACTAATGTGGGCCGGATTATTACTATGAAAGACAACGAAGTTACATCGTTGACTTTGGTTTCAAAGTTAGCTGCAGCGGTCTACTGAGAAATCCGGAGAGACATGAAAAGAAGAAAACCGACGGGAAATTGTGAATAGATGAAAATCTCCAGCTATTCATTTCTAGAGCTACCTCTCACAGCCAATCATTGCTTCAAAAGACTGCATCATATGGTAGTGGAGTAGACAGAATTTTGCTCTAAAGACTTGGTCACTGTATGACATTAGAAGATTGATCCTAGAGGTAATGGAGGCAAATTAATTTTGGCAGTGACTGCGGCACCCAAATGGGTGGGTAATCGTGGTTTGCAGACTACATTCGCGGTCCCGTATGATGCCCAGAGTCGTAACACTAAACGAGCCTCCAAAGATGATACGATTTTTCATAAGGAAGTGCCGTTACTAGGTCCTCTTCTGCTAGACTATTCGGACATCAGTTCTGCTCGCTGCAACGTTGGGCTCACTGGATAGCGATCGAGAGCACTGTCCACACAACAACCCTTAATTAACCCAGCTCACCGTTTCGTTCGGCCACGCCCCGGTTGGTCAGCAAGCTGGTAAGACAAGGTCTGCCATACGGTTCAATCTTAGTTGACTCCAGTATGGAGATTTCACTGAATATCGGAGGACAAATTCGCTGGAACCCCAGAGTTGGAGTGTGAATTGCACTGTATACGCCGCGATCCGTGGAGCTAGCCCACAAGTGTGTGTGGATGATCGAAGAGTAATAGCGATCGCAGAGATACGCTGTTTAGAATTCAGAGCCACCTAACAGGATTCGTTTCGTTCCGGTTGCAAATAAACAGTGCGGAGGCAGGCAAAGATTCAGTAGCATCGAAAGAGCACTAAGTTGCAACACTACTCCATAAATGCAGGCTAAAGGCTACTCCTAACCAATAAAACGTGTCTCTGTGTTATGAGTATTGAGTGCAGGTATAGCTCGAAAAGAACAATTACATGGGCATGTAAACAGGAGGGGGGATAATATAACCATAGCATGGGGTCTTATGTCAAGGTCAAAAAGTGGAGCGGTCTCTAGCCTCATATATGAATCTTAAAAAACGAAAAGGGAAACTATGCATTTGGTAGACCAAGAAAAGATGCAGTGACGCTAGAGTGGGTATGAAGCTCACCTCGTTTGCGCATTTGTTGTGCTCGCTCCAGGACCATACACGCTTGGAGATTCTTCATCAGACGCACTCCAGTTTGCAGCCACTCGGAGGCCAACTAACGGCGCGCCAGATGAAGGAGAAGAACCTCCAATGTCAGCGTCGGTGAGGGGAACACCGTCAAGTACATCCAAATCATCATAAAGGCTAGTGGCCATAGAGCGAGGTATCTGAAAATAGCAGGATGAGTAATTCGACTTACAAGAGGTACTTTTCAAACATACACGCATACTCAAACACAAAACGTAATGAATAACATAAAGTGTCCTACTGTACACCAAAAAAGAATAAAGCAGAGAGTAAGGTGAAAGACGTAAGTGCAAAAGTGATTTCTACTTGTAACAGAACAGAAATAGTGACAGTATGGAAATGGTGAGGACCGACAACTAGATGTCCAACGCAGATGCGAAGCTTGGAGACTCATAGCGATAACAAACATAAATTCCCGGAAGAGTATTTGAAAGAGGGCATGTATCTGTTGAACAAAGTACAGGCCGGTGACAAAAAGAGTAAGGGTTAAAGGCCAGTTAAAAGTAACAAGGCATTCTATGTAATAATCGTTACCCAATCTCGGGTTGTCATCGTAGAGGCAAACAGCCAACTGGAGAAACCAGCTGTTTTGAATGCATATCAAAGTACGCTGTCATGCGAGTTGAGTAAGCGCTCAGTGGATGCAGTTAAAGCTCACTAGTCTCATATTCACCAGACCTTACTAGCAGCAGGAAAATCCTCATGTGGTAAGTCTAATCGCCAACATAGACATTGGGTCTCTTCGCAGTCTCTGGAATTTATCGATGCTCGCCGGCGTATTCCGGCTGGAAGCGAACACAATGAAACTCGCAAAGAGCTCCGGGCAAAACTCCGTGCTAGCCTGAAGAGAGACCGCGAATCCTGGTGGTCTCATGGTGCATCAGAGATGGAAGTGGCCGCTGCCCATGGTAACCATCGTAAGTTATTCCGTCTGATACGGGAAACAGGCAGCAGAAGGCCTGTTGTTAGTGAAACTATACGTGACGAGAGTGGACAGCCTATCCACAACTTATCAAAACGCTTAGAGCGTTGGGCAAAGCACTTTGAAAGGCAATTTAACCGGTCGGAATGGTTAGATTTCTCACCGGCCACGGATCACCCCCCTCCCTGGGCTGTTCCTTTGGATCCACCCTCTCGCTCAGAAGTCGAACGTGAGATCGCACCGTTTAAGTTAAAAAAAAGCCGCAGAACCAGATGACCTACCTCAAGCTCTCGTCAAATGCGGGGGAACTGCTCTTGTGGATGATTCATACGAGTTACTTTGCTTTGCTTTGCACAATCGAAGTTCAAAGCATTCCTCCAAGATTGGCCTGGATCACCTCCTTCGCTGACCCCTGGTGGCGATCAGCTAGAAGTCGTGCAAAAATTCAACTACCTTGGAATTTGTATCACCGCCCCTGGGATAGAAGGTGAGATCACGAACCGTATAGCAGAAGCTCGGGGTGCTTTTGCTAACCTTCGCCACTTACGACGCCGGAGCATCACTCTCGACCTGAAGGGTACAGAGTACAATGCAGCGGTACGTTCGACCCTACGGTTGTGACACCTGGCCTCCTAGATTAGCGGACATAAAGAGGCTAGTTAAGTTCGACCACCAGTGCCTTCGCAATTTAGCTCACATCTGGTGGGAACACCGCGTGAGCAACGAGCGTGTTCGACGCTTTGTTTACGGCACAGAAAAAGGAACTGAACCGCTCAGCACCGTTATTTCACGTACAAGGCTCCGATGGCTCGGCCACGTGTTACACATGCCAGCCCACCGACTCCCGCGACGTGCGTTGTTTGCGCGCCTGGCGTGTGGATGGGAGAAAAGGACAGATGACCAAGCGATGACTTGGTCGAGAGGAATGTAGGCCCTCACTACGAAGCTGGCCTCTGTTGGAGCGTCTCGGCTCCCGGGTTGGGGTCCGAAAGATGATGAACACGTTTGACTGGATATACTTGTTGCTATAGCAAGGAGCCGACCTCAGCGGCGTTCGTGCTGTGAGTTTTTTTGTTCCACCCCACCCCCCTTAGCCCCCCCCTCCAACCACGATATCATTATTTAGCAGTTTATAATTTTGCATAGAAAATTATTTTTTTCTGCGGCATAGTAGCCGGCAGGTAGCTTACCGGAACAATGCCCATCAGTTACCGATAGCTCAGCTGGCTTGCACCTGTTGCATTTTATTCTCCTTTTTCTTTTAGGTATTGCGGCGTAGTAGCTTAGGTGTTTCCCACCTCTAGCTAACGTTTATATTGTGTGCTTGCAGTTAGGCGTGATAAAACTCTTTTTGCGACACGATAGCCGACCGTTAGCCCTCTGGAACGATGTCCATCCGCTACTGGGGACTCAGCCGGCGCCCTCTCTTGTTATTTGTATTGCGGCACAATAGCTGAGGTGTTTTCCATCTGCAGCTAACCTGTATAATGATGATGAATCTCGGGTTGAGCCAGCCCATAGCCTTAAGGATCACAAGCCTGGCTTGTAGTCTGAGGGCGCGGGTTCGAAACTGCCAAGGGACTAGGCGACCTTCGCAAAATCCTTACCGCACGTGCGACCGGTGGTGGATGCGCGATGCTGCGTACCGGCGTACTGATGATGCCTTTTTAAATCTCGGGTTGAAAGATGTGATAGTGGGTAAAGGAAGTACGCCAGCATACTGTACTGGCGCTTCGCTGCCACGGGATCCCGGATGGTTGTGTGGGAGATATGGATACTGGGATGTCACCCGCACATGGGCAAAGTAGTGACATGTAGATTGTAAGGCATACGCCTACGCCACCCGCCACATGGTGATCAGATTCACGGAACAAACGACAACTCAAAAACATTTAGCTGACACTAACTATCAGCAACTATACGCTTTGGAACTTTAATCATCCACATCATAATACTATAAGTCAACTAAGGGTGAAAAATGCTTCAACCATCATGCAAAAGAACAGAGCTGACGACAAAAAGACAGAAATTGAGCGCAATTTCGATGCATACTAATAGCGCTGCATATGCCACAGAAAGAAACAGAGCTCATCAGGATCCGATCGAATACGCCATATTTGGCATCAGGTCAGGTGTACGGAGACTTATCAATAACTTTATCCAACCAAACGCGTTCATTACTTTTTTGGACCTAACCAGGAAGTGCAGAAGCTCCAACCGTGGCAAATTCGAAGTCAGGGCCCTCATTCCTCCAGTAGTCAATGGTTGGCCACCTTTCCTTTTCTTTCATCCAGATCCCGGTCGCAGAAACGATGCGGGATTTCGTGTGCTGCAATGTGTAATACATGATTCAGCCAATGAAGCCTAGTAAGGGAGATAGTGGTGTTGAGCGGTTCACCTGATCTTTCTTGGTAAGGAAACAAGACAGCAAACACGCTCATCTCTCTCTCTCGGTGTGTCCACCCGTTATGAGCCCAATTGCGGAGGCACATGTGGTTGGATGTAACTAGCCTTGTTGCATCTGTCGATTGGATGGCCTACGCTTCACAATCGTACATTAGGTTGAAAGAGTGGCCGCAATGCAAATTCTATCTTTCAGGGTGAGGGTGATGTCGAGTCGGCGCCGTAAGTGGCGAAGGTAAGGCAAAAGCACCTCGAGGTTTTGCTGTATGGCTTGCCACTACTTTTCTGTTCCACAGGCACTGTTACAGCTGCCAGGTCGCTGAAATTATGAAGGACTTGTAGCTGATCACCATCAAGAAACAGCGAAGCCGGTTATTGATACCAATTCTGGAGAAAAACTCTGCAAAGCATAGTCTGAAACGATTGACAACCAATGTTAATTGGTCCAGAGCTTATTGTTATGTTTATGAGTTGTTAAAAATTAGAACAATACCGTCAATATAATCTAAATCAAGACAATCATCACCTGGGATGAACTCCAACTCCTCTAAGTCGCTTCCAGTGAATGGGATTTTTAAGACCTAGTCGTCAAATTAGGCGACACAAAACGGAAATGTTCGACCTCTGTGTGAGATGGCGCAGACTAGGGTGATTACTGGTTGGCAGCAGGATAGGTAGTTCTGGTACATTAAGTACCTTTTCAAAGTGCTCAGCTTAATGCTTCAAGCGTTTAGAGACGTTGCGAATGAACTGTCCACTCTCGTCACAGTTAACTTCGCAAACACCATGTCTAAGGTTGTCCGTTTCCCGTATCAGACGAAATACTTCCGATGGTTACCAGGGGCATTGGCTATTTTCATATTCTATGGTACTATCATATTTGACGCTCTCTCGTCAGTTTCGCACGTGTTTTTGACACCCTATTTGTGTTTGCTCCTAGCCGGAATGTGTGAACCAGCGTCCAGAGGTTCAAAACATTGCGTATACACCACATGAAAGCATGCCTGCTGCCAATAAGGTCTGGTGAACATACGACCAGTGACTCGACTGTGCCCAATAAGCGCTTAATTAATCCAAATGCCAGTACAAGTTGATACGCATACAGAAAATCGGACTTCGCCAGTTAGAAAATAGCTATACGCTCACTGCGTCCGATGAAACGCATACGCAGATCGGCACATATATGGTCGGAGTCCAGTCTCGTGCTCCAAATTGAGCGACAGTTTTGGACGCAGCCACTCTAGCGAAAATTGGTACGGATGTAATCGATCTGTGTCCATGGATCCAAATTACCCTCCGAAGGGTGTTGCCTCGGGGGTTAGTGTTTGCGAAAAAGAGCGAACGTTTTCATATAGATGGAACAATCATCAACCGTAAGCATTATAGAAGCCCACTGTAACGGATTTGTGCAGTAATAATCGCGTAAGCTTAAACGAGAGTTACGCGCAACCTAAGCACGGACTCTATTCACGCACCTATTCGGATGGTACGCTCGCAAACGGACAACGATACGTACACGATCGGGGGACTAGACGCAAGAGATACTTAGACGCACACGCAGCAGCCGGTTAAACGACCCACACGATCACGTGACCACGCGGTTCCCAACCACCCACAAGATGAGACAAGAGAAGACAGAGTGAACCTCTGAGAGCCCTTTTATGACTCACAAAGGCCGAATCACAGTTGGAACAATGCTTCATTTTGTTGGTGAATGGAATCACCAAGTAGGGCTGGTGCTTTGCGAAAGAACATTGTCCACTTTAGCTCAATTGTGTTCCGAGTCCGAGTGGCTGGAACCCCCTACGTTGTGGGCAGGTACTGAACTCTGCTTCTCGCATCTCATGCACTGGAATTCGTGGCGCATTTTTGCGGGGTTATTTGGCGTGTCCCCAACACCCCCTTTGAAGATAATCCGTACCGCTTCTGGCGAGGAGTGATCTGGATGGATTTCGGTGATCTCCGTATTCTTCCTGTTCTTGGGTAAGGCGGCTTCTTCAGCCGTAGCGGCGACTGGGCGGCTTCAACCGTGGTCTCCCGTTGTGTAGCCATTCGAAAGATATCCCACAAGATGTGCAGCGGCAGGTGCTCAGGAAGACTGGCTGGCGTGGAGGGTTTTCCGTGGCGCGGTCCAAGTTGATTGCGATGGCGGACCCACGTGTCATCCTTCACGGAGACATCATGCAGCATATCACCTCAACGGGCCGTCACTGTTGCTCTGATCCAGCAAGCATCACTTGCTCGATAGTCACGAGGGCATACCGGGGCTCCAACGACAAATTTATTGTGCTTGGTGCAGATAGTAGATTGACTTGATGGCTTTTCGGTCGGGATGAGCGCTTCGTTAGTGGTGCGTAGCTTGCGGTCTCTCAATGCTACAGCCGGAGACTGGCATCCTGGAGCAGTAGGATTGGGTGTGGACCGATTAGAAAGCAAGAATGCTTAAAGACATTCATCCACGGTCCCCTCAGCACGAGTTTTTAAGAGCGCCCACCTGAAGGTGTGCACAAACCTCTTCGTTTGAAAATGGCACTGGGGATGGTAAGGCAGTTAGCGTGGATGTTGGATGCAATACCGGTGACAAAAGTCTACGAACATGGCAGACCCAAACTGGGAGCCACTGTCGGACACCAAAACGTCGGGATGGCCATGTTGACTAAAGATTCGTTGCCAACAACCAAGCGTGGCGGATGCGGTTGGTGGGTTGACGGCGACCACTTAAACCCATTGGGAATAGGCATCGACCACGACCAGGTAGGAAATGCCACTGAACGGACCAGCATAGTAGATGTGCACTCGAGAACATGGTGTTGTGTCGGCTGCCAAGGAACTGGTTGTTGGTGTGATGGCATCTTGGATGCTCGTTGAAATCTCGAACAAAGGCGGACCAAATCATCAATGCGGTTGTCAATACCAGACCATTAAACATAACTGCGGGCGATTGCCTTCATTCTGTTCATACCGGGGTGAACAGAATGGAGCTGGCGGAGTACAGCGTGCCGGAAACATGAAGGAACGACAACTCAGTCTGCAGTCATGAGGCAAAAATCGACCACGAAAAGGGAGTCGCGGCATTGATACGGTTGTTTCAGTTTGCCAGATAAGGCAGTGTTTGGCCAAAGCCTCTGAAGGTAATTGACAGCTTTCTGCAGGACAGCGTCCTGAGCAGTTGCGTGACGTATGTCAGCGGCCGTAATGAGGAGACTTTAGATAGCGTTCAAGAGTTGATGACGAACGTCGTCCTCGACGGTAACAGCCGCGATCACAGTGTCTTCTACTGTAGAATGCTTGGAAATGAGGCGAGGGAGTTCGCCGGCTTGACCAAAATCCTGAGTACGGCAGTAGCGGATTGCGAAGTCGTAAAAGAGAAGGATGATAGCCCAACGCTGAAGTCGGCTAGCCGAGTATGTGGGAATGCCTTTCTTTGAACCGATAGCGCGAACCGCCGGCCATACAATATCTTGTGGAACTTGGTGACGGCAAACACGATGGCCAGAGCTTCCTTCTCAGTCTGACCATAGTTCTTCTCCGTAGGCGTTAGGATACATGAGACGTGCATAACCGCTTTTTCGGAACCATTTGAGAAGCGATGGGAGAGAACTGCTTCGATTCTGTAGGCAGAGGAGTCAGCAGCAACCAAAATCGGCAAGGATGGGTCGTAATGGGTCAGCAGTAGGTCAGAACTCAGCGTGGATTTCAGACGAACAAAGGCCTTCTCTCATGCGCGGGACGCGTGCCAAGGGAAATCCTGCTGCAACAACCGTATGGGCTAAGCTCGAATATCATACAGCGGTGTCAGGAAGGCGCTGTAGTAGCTGGTGAGACCCAGAAAGGATCACAGTTGTGACACATCCGCCGGAGCCGGCATCTGATGGGTGGCTCTGAGGTTCTCAGGATAACGGCCACTGGCATCGAAAACGAAACCAAGATATTTGATCGATGGAAGAGAGTATTGGCATTTCTGGGCATTCAAGCGAAAAGCATACTCTGGGACACGCTGAAGGACCGCAACCAGGCGCTTCCGAAACTCTTCTGGAGTTCAACCAACAAAGAGTAGATCATCAAGATACGCGGTCGTACCCGGAATGCTAGAGATCATGCGCGTCCATCGTCTGTTGGAAATGACCGGAGAGGTTTTAACACCAAACGGAATCCTGGTGCACTGGAGAAGACCGTCGCAACGAGGCTGGACCTTAACGTGGTGCGACGGTTTGCATACCTCTGAACTATTGAGGTATATTGGGTGGTGCCTCCGAGTAGCTTGAGAGCTACCTCTACGATGTTGGTCAATGGTGAGAGGCCAGACAAACTCAGTCTCCTAATCCTCCAGGTTGGCGGTTTGAAATGAGATGGCGTCCATTTCTGAAAAACTAAGTCATTGCCACCTCCCCACTGCCTTGCGGACAGGCTTTTGAGCCAAAGGCTTTGGAGGAGGACCCTAATCGTCTTCCTGTCTAGGTCTGGGCGCCCTCGCAGTATCTCAGCCCACATACAACCATGACATTTTCTTCAAACATAAACTTCATCCTGCATCGGCCGTCGCGCAGATTATCAAGGGTCGCCTTATCTGCTGCATACAGCAGGGCGGATAAGCGAAAACATGCTACTGCTGGCGCCTCCCTTCTTTCTTTTCCACCTGTTTCTCTTACTCCCATCCAGACCTCAATTACTAACCTTCCTTCTATAATTCCCAGCTTAATTGACAGCAACCGAAATGCCACTGGAGTAGAACCATCTGCAGCCACTATCCCACCGCACCTATCGGACGCCTATCGGCAAAAGTCCCTTATAAGGCCACGCTATCCCGTTTCCATGGCGACATTCAACGTTCGCACTCTAAGACAAACAGGTCAGCAGGCTGCACTCGCACGCACCTTGGACACACTGGGTATTGATGTGTTGTGTGTCCGAAACTAGGATCAATGGCCCTAACGGGGTTATTGAATTAATTGCACCCGGCTTATCCTCTCGTTATTGGTTGCACGCATCCGGAGACACCGGTGCAGCACTCACGGGTCAAGCTGATGTAGATATCATTCTAAGCTCCAAGGCTGAGCCATCGTTGGTTGATTGGATTCCGGTGAACAGCCGTTTATGTGCAGCCCGTTTGACGATATCAGCTAAGGTTGATTCACGAAGTAGTACAAAACGCAGTTTGTTGGTAATTTCCGCTTATGCTCCCACCGACTGCAGTTCAAATGCTGTCAGGGACACATTCTATCACGAACTGAATGCGCTATTACGCAGTGCTACTAGTTCAGATAGTATAGTACTTGCAGGGGATATGAACGCACAAGTAGGGCGTCTGGACTCTTCAGAAGCTCAGCTAGGCGGTAAATGTGGGCTTAACTCCGAACGGACTGACAACGGTGAGCGTCTGCTGCAACTGTGTACGGAGCACCAGTTGTTTCTTAGTAGCACTGCTTTTAGACACAGTGGGCGCCGAAGTGCCACTTGGCCAGCGATGGACCCAAATTGATCACATGGCCATAAGTTACAGATGGCGTGGTTCCATCCTGGATTGCCGCTCGTACTGGAGTACCTGTGTCGACTCTGATCATGCCTTGGTACGCTGTCGTTTCTCCATGAACTTCACCGGTAGGCGCACTAAGCGTCCCCTAAGATTGGCAACTGAGAAATTGTCTCAGTCCTCGGTCAGGCAAGCCTATCAAGACGCACTGCATGCTGAACTTCCGCTGTCTTGTCCTAATGACGCTGAGCTTCAGTGGAATAGGATCTCGGCCGCCATGCACGACGCAGGAGCATCTGCCTGTGGCACTATCAATCGTCACCGCACCAGTCACTGGATATCCGAGAGGTCGGTGAACCTGTTGGAATCTAGAAGACACCTCCCGGCTGGCTCTGAACACAATGTGACCAGACAAGCTATTATGCGTGAACTAAAGCAGAGCCTGCGTGCTGACAAGGAAGCCTGGTGGACCAGTAGGGCTCAAGAAATGGAGGAGGCAGGGGCAGTAGGCAATTACCGCAAGCTCTTCCAGCTTATCCGCACCACTGGTCCCAGAAAACCAGGCGACAGTGAGACAATCAAAGACAGCGCGGGTGCACTGATACCCAATAAGGAGCGCCGTATGGCTCGTTGGGCGGAACACTTTCAAGATCAGTTCAGCTGGCCCCCTGCTCCCGGACCTCTTCCTACTCAGGTGATGCAGGACGAGCCATGGACGGTTAGTTTAGAGCCTCCGTCGGAGGCCGAGGTCCGAAACGTGATTACAGCCCTCAATCGTTTTCGTGCCGTTGGCCCGGATTCCTTCCCACCTGCACTATTTAAGGATGGAGGTGAGGTCCTCTGCAAAGCACTGACCTCCTTATTCGAATGTGTCTGGAAAGAAGAGGGCGTCCCGGCTAATTGGAGCGAATCGATTATAGTGCCAATATACAAGAAAGGCAGTCGCACTGACTGTTCTAACCTCAGGGGTATTAGCCTAACGCCAATTGTGACAAAATTATTGGCCTCGATTCTCGTTCGTCGCCTCACTGCGGAACGGGAATCTCGCATTCGGGAAGAGCAGGCCGGTTTTCGCCCAGGACGTGACTATATAGACAATATACTCACTTTGCGGCAGGTGCTAGAGCACCGCCACGCATACCGCAGACCGACAATAGCTGTGTTCCTCCATTTCAAGAGTGCGTTCGATTCAGTTCGAAATACTTGCGTGGAAAGGTGTTCCCATGAAATATGTGAACATCCTTCGTGCTCTGTACTCGAACACTACACGCCGCGTCAGGGTCTACGGTGGTCTATCGGATAGCTTTCGGACCACAAGTGGCGTTCGTCACGGTTGTCCGATTTCCCAGTTTTTGTTCAATTTCGTCGTGGATTCTATCATGGAGTCTTCCCTTGCGGAATCTCACGATGTAGGCGTTGAAGTACTGCCTGGTGAAAGTTTGGTTGATCTAGATTATGCGGACGATATCGTCTTGCTTTTCAACGATTCTGCGGCGGCACAATCAACCCTGAATAGCCTGTCCAGAGTGGTCCCATTATTTGGTATGCACTTCGCACCTTCAAAGTGCAAAGTGTTGCTGCAGGACCATCAGCCACTTGATGACCCCTTGACGCTTGCTAACGAGGAACTCGAGGTGGTTGATCATTTCACTTATCTTGGCAGCTGCGTCAGCAATGATGGGCGCATAGAACTGACGTCAGCTCACGCATTGCAAAAGCCAGAGCTACCTTCTTGAACCTGCGGCATCTAAGGCGACAGAAGGGAGTTTCCCTCCGACTGAAAAGTCGGGTATACAAGACCATAGTGAGGGCCGTTCTTCTCTATAGTAGTGAGACTTGGCTCCTTCGGTCTGAAGATCTGAGGCGCCTTCAAGTCTTTGATCATCGTTGTCTGCGAAGCATTGCTGGAGTCGGGTGGCACCAGCGTGTCCGCAACGATGATGTGCGTAGGCGAGTGCTAGGTAATGATAATCATGCTAGCACCCTAGAACAACAGATAGCACTGAATAAGTTGCGTTGGCTCGGGCACGTGCTACGTATGCCTAGTCACCGCTTACTTAGGAGGGCCTTGTTTAGTCTGCCAGGTGTAGGGTGGCGCAAGGCTCGAGGTGGACAGAAGTTGACTTGGCAACGGGAAATGAAGACACTGACGACCAAACTGGGTACCGTTGGTCCGTCTCGCCTTGTGCTTCGCTCGAGACTTTACAGGACATGGCTCACAGTAGACACCAGTGGCGCGTCTGCTGCCGTCTCCTAATCGGATTGCCTGTTTAAAGTGTGTTTGGTGCTGAGTTATCTGCGGGGTAATGGCTGATTATGACGCGTAGCAGTGTAAGCCTCAAGGAAGCTATCTCGCCGATGCCGCCTTATCTTTGTACGATAGCCAGCTGTTTGTGACAGTGTTGTCTACACAAGGTGTAGGCGCCTTGACCCTGAATGTTTGATTAGGGCATTAAGGTTTTCAGGTAAGTCCCCCTTCTCTCCCTTTTCTTATTCTTTATTTCATAGGTCCTCATGGTTGTATGGCAGCGAAGCATCAGTTCAAATGGCTGATGTACTGCTGTTAATGATGATGATGATGGAGAAGACCACGATGTGTGTTGATCGTCAACAAGGATTGTGACTCAGGAACGATTTCGATCTGCATGTAGGCGTCTGCCAAGTCGATTTTAGCGAGACACGTACCACTGTTGAGTATTGTGAAGAGATCGGCTGGGACTGGTAGTAATTAGCAATTTGGCTCTAGCGCAGCGTTGAGAAAGTGGCAAATACGGAGGGATCCATTCGCCTTCTTGACCAAGACGATCGGCGCAGCCCAGGTAAAGTAGGACACAGGCACCAGGACGCCCATGTCTTCCAAACGATGGAGTTCGGAGTCGACCAAGGGTACGGTTGCGAATGGGACAGGCCATTTGGGACGGAATACTGGTTGAGCCGCAGATACGAACTGTAACGCGGCACGTGTGCGTGTACAGCAGCCAAAACCATCCTGGAACATCTGGGCCAAGTGTCTGATGATGTCGTCTGTTCGGTCACTTGGTACTGCTGGAAAATGTACCGCATTGCAGATGGCCCGTAGAGGAAGATCGGCCAAGGCTACGGTTTCGAGCCAGTAGAGACCAAGTAGGTTGAGATTCGCCTTCCTGATGTAGCAAATCTCGTTGAATGTGGAGCCTCGGAAGGAGGCAGAGCAATGCAGCTGCCCAGTTAGCTGCATGGCACCACCACAGGTGCTGGTGGCTGATTGGGAGGTCGATTAGGAACGTGCCTCGCAAAGGGATCGCCAGAGATCCTCCGAGATGATCGTGATGTCCGACGCAGTGTGCAACTGCAAGCGGACAGACTGACCCTTGACCAAAACGTCCATGAATTTTCTACGATCCGCAGCGTTGAATTGGAACGTAGCCAGCAGGCTCAGAGAGCCGCTACCTAGACGAAGTTTAAGTTTGTTTTGGGGTGTGGGGCGGGACCTCTTCTTTGGATCACAGGTTGAGACCAGCCTAGTTTTGGTTCTCTTGGATGTTGTACGATGGCAGTAACCATCTCGGTGTCCCAAATTGCCACAACGTTAGCACTGGTGCTGGCGGAAATTGCAGTCCCGGTGGAAATGCCAGGCACCACAGAATCAGCACACGTAGGTGGGGACTTCGCTCGGTCGGATTGGGTAGGGCGCACGGACGATTGCGCCCTAGGCGTTGCAACTGCAAGGATCATACCAGGTGCGGCGGCGTCCTGGATCATGGCAGAGTCGTGCTTCAGATTCAGTAGCGTTTGACACCCTTCGGTCAAGTTCTGGAGTGTGACAGTGCTATCCTGCCGTAGCTTGGATAGGAGGTGCCTCCGGATACCGGCATCGTGTGCAGACTGTAGACAAGAGACGAAGATCAAGTATTTGGATTCATCATCTGTGAAGGAAACAAGTTTAAAACGCTCGCATTCACGATTGACCACGCCCGCGTACGTGATGAAATCGTCGGCATCACGCTTGACCAGCTGCAGACATTGATAATGGGCATTGAAAAGTGAGCACTGCTCACCAAAAATCGGAGACAAGATTCGAACCGTATAGTAGAAAGTAACGTCGCGTGGGTTCTTCGACAATATGAAATTAATATAACGTTAGTTGTAATAATTTCAACATTAATTGCTGGCTTTCCAAACTACCTCCTCGTGGTGCCAGCTGGGTGGTTCGGGTGTACCCGGTTCTGCTGCTTAGTGCCGCACTAACGCTAGCCAATTCAGGCGCAACTTCTTCTGTCATCAGAAAGACGTTGTTGAAATATGGCTCCGTCGTCGGTGAGAGATCTTAATTCAATCACGGTAATGGGATCTTGCAATCAAGTCTCGGAAAGACAGCAAAGATCGATGACAAGGGATTCCAAGGTGTGCACGAGACTATGCTGTTGCCCGATTTGCATTAGTGAACGTACTGTAAAGCAAGTCAGACGGAACGAAGCCGAAGTAGGTCAAATGTGCCAGCGAAGTCAGAGAATTGCGCTCATTGAGAGCCGGTGACTGACTACTCGGTTCATACGCCTTTCGTTTGGTCGGTTACCCAGAATGTCAGTACAGAGGTGTTGCAGTACAATGCTCCACCGGAATGAAGCAAGAAGCATTAACTTTATTAAGTGCCGAGTCACATACGCCACGTCAGTGTTGTTAAGCAGGCATGTGGCTTTTAGAGGAAGAACGCATGCCAGGCAAAAATGCGCCATGTCCTAGAACATTGCACCGAACACTTCGCTGGAAAAAGGTAAACCAGAACCACCAAACTGACACCACGAGGTAGTTCGACAAGCCAGCTGAACAACTAGTTAGAAGTGCTATGCAGTGTAACCTGGTAGGTTAGTTTAAAGGTGAATGACACGTGAACAGTGTCAGCGCGACCATTTAAATCAAACACCTTGCCGATGCTTCGTTGCAAGGTGATCACCACCAGTCGCGCTTAGGCTGAGTATAACATAACGCCGCTCGAATCCAAGCGGATTCGAACCGATGACCTCCGAATTACAACGGTATAATCAAGTCGACCATCGATCAACTTAAACGTGGGTTGGACAGTCTGGCTCATTAGGTTGCCAAATCTCAGAAACAGTTCAGCTAGACTCCGGCCGGTAAGCTGTATCTCGAATAAGTGGCGCGCTTGAACCATTACAATCCAACATGGAGCTGACGCACAAAACGTAGTCACAACTCTCAAACACATCAAGCCGCTCGTCCGGAATCTCATTTGAAGAAGATGGTGAGTTCAACCTCATGAGAAATGTTTGGAACCGATCGAGAATTCATGATATTAGAAGGGTTTGAAAACAACTGGTAGGTATAAGTGGTGGGCAACGTTTCCCATTGACACAAAAGCTTCGTTGGGTCAAGTGAACAAGTGGACGATTGGTGCAGCAGAAGTTCATCCTAGCACTGAGGCTGGGGTAACGAAGCGAACCACATCAAAGGCTGAGAATATTTATGCAGAGGTTGTAAACATTAGCAAATTTCCGTAACCGGGGGAGCCGAATCTTGAAACAAGGGTGCGTGTCGCGTTAGTTAGTTTGTTAGATCTAAATATAATCAGTACGAAAGTTGATATAGGCAGGACCAGTGATAACTAACAAAGCTGATTACTTAGAAAAATGGAGAAGTATCCAGTGGCGGGACGATATAAGGTAGTGGAGAGTAAGATTGTCCCTAAATAAGGCAGAAATTAGTAATTATTAGGATGAGCTAGTGCCGGGTAAGTGGTAAAACATTTACCAAAAATCAACCCTCGCAAGAGAGAGTATGATTTAATGAAGATAAATAAGCCTGACATATACACTCGGCCACTTGCAGATGGTATAGTTTCCCCGACGCAAGAACCAGCTAGGTATATGGCCGACTTATTGCAACCGTTGACGTATTCGTAAAGAACCATGAGTTCGTCCGAAAGGTGTCAACTCTTAAGCGAGTCGGATTAAATGATGGTCAGTTTCGACATCATCTCATTCTTTATGAATGTGTAAAAAAGTGACGCATTGGAGATAGCAAAACACTGTTTGAATTAGAAAGGACGAAGCACGCACGCATCGAAATTAAGCACTCAGGAAGAGGCTGTAGCCAAGGGATGGCCAACATCCTCTATGTTGAAATTTATAGACAGATTTTGGAAGAAAAGCGCTGACTGACTATGGAATTGGAATCATGCAGTGACACTGTCATTCCTTGACTGCTTAGTTCACAGGAATGAGAGTAGATCTAAAGCAACGATATTTTGTAAACCGATGGACAGAGACGGGGTAATTCCCTACAATTAAGGCCACCCAAAGAATGTGTATGCCGGGACCTTATGCACAGAAGTAGAAGGTAGGGAGGTCGCGTGGAAAGAAGCAATGAATCAATTGCTTGGTAGGGGATACCGCAGGAAGTTAGTACCACGCCAGTTGCAGTGGATTATAAATCCCCGTACACTAGGTAATAAGGATTGGAATGGAACGATAGGAATTCCTTATATAGGGGGAACTCCGGGGGCCATCCATGGGGTACTATACAAAGAAAAGGGAAAGGTGATTTTCCAGGAAAGTCATACGTTCCTTGGTGCACAAGAAAAATCCGCCCCCCAAAAAGGGAACTGCAATACAACCTTCATAATTTGGCCACTCAAAAGAGTGAACAAAAGTGGTAAACATACAGAGGTCTAGATCAATGAGACCTACAGAGTGAACGTTCAAGCAAGGAGATTAATCGTAAGCGTTACTCACACGTGCACATAGCCCAAACCCGTGCACGAAGATACACGAACACAAGAGGAGCATAGCCCGACCGCCGAGGAATGAGTATGAATAGTCAAGTCAAGGTAAGCTTTATGTACTCAGATAGGCGCACTTTCAACATTTTACTGTATCAACTGCTGATGAAATACAAGGACATATTTACAAATGCTAAGTTTTGTAAATGGATACAAAAAATGGAAAAGGGGCATTGATGTCACTCGAGTAAAACGGTCTGCGTTCTGGAACGCTAAGTGCATACTGATAAACAGAATCCAGGTGTATTTTTCCTAGCCGATACGGCATATTTTCGTGAGGTCGGTTCTTAGACGTTTTCAACTGGCCAAAAGCAACAGACTGCGAACAGTGCACGGTATCTGGGCTGCACATTTAAAACATCGGTCTTATTGACCTTGAAAGTACTGTGGACAAAAAAATCTGTCAAATTACCCCTTTAAAACTTATTATATCCGCAGAAGATAAAGTCAAAATGATGTGCCATGAAAAGGCTACGGCTGAGTTAATGGCCCCGATCTAGTAAGAGAGATTTGGCTGTAGCCATACACGCAATAGATACAAATAATGAAATCGGCTAGGACGATGTCAAGATCGTTAGGAGGCAGCTACGATCGACACTCCAAAGGCTAACTTCTGAGGCCGTGAAAAAAATAGTCAACAGTTGCGTGAACAAAATGGACGGGGTAGAGCTTTCAAAGTTGTGGCCCCGGTTATCTTAACACGACCGGTTTAAGAAGCATCGGATCCGAGGTGGAGGGTGATCATCAAATAATTCCCACACCCATCATTAACAGGGGTTTATGTGTGATGACCTCGTAACGTGGACCAATGGGACCGCTCCACGCACCGCTTGAAGTGAGACTGACCTCCAACACCATTGCCCTTCTACTTATATTCCAGTCATCGCGATTATCTTCGCATTTTAATGAGTGCTGGTTTACTCGGATTGACGAAGTTTATGTCGAGTGAGAAAGGTTGCCCACAGACTAAACCAACGGGTTGTTTTCAAACATTGCTGTAATCATAACGGTAAGCTTTCCCTCCTAGTCCTCTAGGTTAGTGGTTGGAATGAGGTAGTTCCTTATTCCTTAAAACGGACTCCTTGTACCCCAACGACAAACCCGCTGCCTTGCGGTCACGTTTTTGAACCAAAGACTTTGGTTGAGAACCTTAATCGTTCTACTGTCTAGGCTTGGGCAAACTGACAGTATCCTGTTCACGTAATACTATGAAACGTTCACTACACATTTTTTTATGCATTGGCCGTCGCAGAGGACAATAAACAGCGCCCTATCTGCCACATCGAGCAAGGGGGATAGGGATTTAGATGCTACAGCTCAGGCCCTCCCATCTTCTTGTTCTTCCCACGTATTTTCATCCTTAGCCACCTGCTCCAACTTCATTCGTACCTCCACAATTATTGGCTCTCCTCCGTCTTGCTTCAACAGTCACTAGTTTTCTAGTTTCAACTCACAAACAATCGCAGGTCGTCGCTCAGGTCCAGTCAACAAGCCCATGTCCAAACAAGCGGTCCACCACAGTTCATCGGCTTTCATTTGTAGCCCTCGATCCTCTATCATATTGGTATGCCTCAAGGTAAACACACTGCTACAGCTAAGTCAACAGGTAGCACCTGCCCGAACATAAGAGACCCTTTCGCTCGATACCTGCTGCTTATCGAAGACCCGCCTGTAAGAATCGAGCACTGTGCACACTTTGCGATTCCCTTCAAGTGACACCAGCAGTACTTTCTCATTGCGCCTATCAGGTGACGATATAGCTTCGAGCACCGGCAAAGCCGGTGTCGGTATTGCCCTGACTCCCCGGGCTAAAACTGCTCTGGTTGACTGGATCTCAATCAACAGCCGTGTGTGTGCGGTCCGATTGGCTGGCCCGTTCAAAGCTCCGAAGTTTCGCGGGAATAACAGGCGAGCATTAGTCATCGCTGCCTACGCATCCGCTAACGCCAGCGATGACTCGGTAAAAGACGACTAGCGACAGATGAAGCACGGACACTGTAGTGTTGGCTGGGTATTTGAACGCTTAAGTTGGAAAATTATCCACTGATGAACTGCATCTTGGCGGTTAACACGATGCACGCTCCTGTAATGATAACAGTGAGTGGTTACTTCATTTGCGTGAAGATGCCCGCTTATTTCTTTCCAGCACTAATTTCCGACATAGCACCCGCCGGAGGGTAAGTTGGCGGTAACCAGCCATGGACGCAAATCGATCAGATCGAGATGTTACTGGTGGAGAGGCTGCGTTCAGAATGGTCGCTCGATTTGGAGCATATGTGTGGACACTGACAATGCATTTGTTTATGCTGATCTGCGAAGGCGTTTTGGCGGACGCCCACAATGACGCTGTGAGCGCATTGACACCAGACATCTGGCGAAGCCAATTGTTCTGAATGCGTATCAAAATACGCTGACATGCAGGTAGAGTAACCACTCACGGGATACAATTGAAAGTCACAGGTCTCATGTTCACCAGACCTTAATAGCGGGAAATCGCGTCCACAGGACATGACTTAGGTGTGGATCTGCCCACAGAAGAACGACTTCTTGACTTGGAGTATGCTGACGACATTGCCCTAATCTGTGACAGCTCCCAGGCGTACTAAGCGGCACTGGATAGATTAGCACCAGCTGTCAGTCGCTTCGGGCTTTGCTTTGCACCATGGAAATGCAAAGTGCTCCGCCAAGATTGGCCTGGATCGCCTCCTGCGCTGACCCTTGATGGGGATCAGCTAGAAGTCGTTCAAAAATTCAACCACCTGGAAAGTTGAATCAGCTCCCGTGGGATTGAAGATGAGATCACGAACCGTATAGCAAAATCTCTTGGCGCTTTTGCTAACCTTCGCCACTTACGACGCCGGAGCATCACTCTCGACCTAAAGGGTAGAGTGTACAATGCAGCCGTACGTTCGACCCTACTGTACGGTTGTGAAATCTGGCCCCTTAGATTAGAGGACATAAAGAGGCTAGTTAAGTTCGACCACCGGTGCCTTCGCAATTTAGCTCACATCTGGTGAGAACACCGAGTTAGCAACGAGCGTGTTCGATGCTTTGTTCACGGCACAGGAAAAGGAACTGAACCGCTCAGCACCGTTATTTCACGTACAAGGCTTCGATGGTTCGGCCAAGTATTACGCATGCCAGCCCACCGGCTCCCGCGACGTGCGTTGTTTGCGCGCCGGGCGTGTGGATGGAAGAAGAGGATAGGTGGCCAAGTGATGACTTGGTCGAGAGCAATGTAGACTTTCACTTCGAAGCTGGCTTTAGCTCACTGATTGGGGTCCGAGAGACGATGAACACGTTTTGCTTGATACACTTGCTAGCATGACTGTTTATATATATATATATATATATATATATATATATATATATATATATATATATATATATATATATATATATATTTGCAACAGTCTATGAATAGACATTGCACCATCGGAAACCATGGAACTCAAAACAAAGTACAGAAATAGTAAAAGAAAACACAACACAACACATCAAAGTCCACGGTTTCGTCAGAGGGCGAAATACTACCCGGTTGCCCAAGCCGAAGTAGGGTGTTGACTTGGGGGACACCACCCCGAGCTTTTGGCTGAATAGCCTGTCCGCAAGACAGCGGAGCGAATTCAGGGAATCGCGCCCATTGGGAGCCGGTGACTGATTGATCAGTTCATACGCCTTTCGTTTGTTCCTTTGCCAAACAGGGGCCCAATGCTCCCCGAAAGTACAGCATCAACTTGCTGGAATACAATGCTTCGCCAGGATGAAGCAAGGGGCAGTGACTTTATTTAGTGGCGAGTCACGTCCGCCACGTCACAGTGTTGTTAAACGGACATATGTGGCTTTTTATAGGGAGAACGCTTGCCAGGCGAAAACCCACCACATCCTGGAACACTGCCGCCGAACCATTTGCTGGAACGGGAAAATCCCGAACCACCCAGCTGGCACCACGAGGAGGTTGTTCGGCAAGCCAGCGAGTTTCATTGTCTCTCCTCATCCCCCTTAGACACGATTTCCAACCACGAACTCATTTATTAGCATAATAAATTTTTTGCTGCATAGCAGCCTGCTGGTAGGTCAGCTGACATGCATCTGTTGCACATTTTTCTTGGTTCTCTTTTAAGTATTGCGGCACAGTACCTGAGGTGTTTTCCCCCTCTAATTAACGTGTATAATGACTAAAATGAGGGCGAAACACACATAGGATCGGGCCAAGGTACCTCGTCTGTGTATGAAGGCAGACCAAAGAACAGAACGAATGGGTAAAGTGGAAACAGCCATCGCCCACAACCGTACATGATAATAAAGAAGAACATGGACTTGATACTCTAAACAAGGCTTTTCTTGCGTAAAGAACCATGCGTTTCTGGATACATATATATATGGTACATATAATAGTGTGCATGGTGTGACATCGGGAATTGCATTCACCAAGTGGTCTATCCGGTCAAACAAACAAAATCGAAGCCAGTTCAAATGTACACGAGCAAACGCAGAGGCGAAATCCGCTCACACTATATACAACCCATCCGGAATGGAAGACAGCCCCTCTCACACGGATGCACGACAAAGGAAACATACAGCGTTGCTCAGAACAAACGAACTAGAATGAGGCGGTCCGCATAAATCAGAGGAGAAAAAGCTTCGACAATAAGCATACAACGAGTGGCATCTGTCCACAATAAAGGAACAATCAATGTGGAAATAAGAAGAGAATGCCTAGATAGCGATGGCTATGGATCAGCCCCGAGAATGAGGAGACCGAAGATACAGTGCTATGCCATGAAAAATATCACGCACAGCTGTGATGCCGAAAAATAGTAAATGCATATAATCAAAGGGAAAATTCCAAAGAAGCAAAAAAATAAAAGCACAATATTTCCGCGACCACAACCCGAAGAATGATGCATAGATGAGAGTTAACTTCACGCGATGTACTGTTGGATCGGAGGGAAGACTGAAGAGGAAAGTCTGATTTATGCGTAATCACCGCAAAATGAGGCGAAAATGAAATGAATTAAAAATACAAAGCAGTTTAATTGTTTGTGATGAAAGCGGGAGAGACAGTCGCCTTAAATGCGTCTACGGCAGGGATTTTGAGGTAAAGGAGAAGAGAAAACATGCAGTTCACTGCAATCTTGGAAAGAAACTGCAAAATAATGAAAGACTGGTAAATGGAGCGCAATGAGTGAAGGGGACAAGGAAAAAGAGTTATGATCAACATTATTAAAAATGTCTAGCATAGAGAGAAAACGAACGGACAAGGGGAATGAAATGCTGTTGCAAGCATACAGACGTACAGAAAAGCCGGATTTTGTAATCAAACGGAAATCTCAAAAGTCCCATCAGGTAGGGGAACGTCTTGGTCAGGAGGCCAGTCAGCACTGGGGGATGAATTTTTTGGATTATTGGCAAGTGCGTTCCCAGTGGACCTATGGCCTTTCGAAGAACGAGGATGATGGTGATGTGGAGGCGGAGGTGGTGTTGGTGGTGGAGGTTGGTTCGGAGTGGAAGATGAATAGACAGTGGATAAATTGGCGGGATTGTTCGCAGATGCGGTTGGCTTGATGGTTACTGAGGTGTAGCTCGGTTGGCCAGGAGTGGGCGACGGTCCTGAGTTGGAGACTGGTGAATAGGTTGGTTTAAGGCCAGTCAAAAAGACCGGTTTCGGAGATACATCGCCACTAGGAGGGTTTTTCAAAGCTACCTCAACAGCGTGCCGTGGAACAGGAGGCCAAACGGAGGCATTATATGTGTGACTAGGAGGTCGTAAGAATGCTGACGGCGAGTGAGCCGCTGGACCGCGAGGCTGAGGATTAATCGTTCGCAAGGACATTCGGAAGTGGGTTGGATAAGGACTAGCATCATGAGGTGGTTGTCGCGATTGGCTGATAAGGCGACGATCATCGGTAGGTCGTTGAGCGATACCCATCGGTCTGTACAGACTTCTTAATGACACATTATTTGGTATGGGTATCATCTGAGGTGGGAATACAGTGGGTTTGCGAGCCACTTCCGGAGCGGATCCAGCACCTGCGGAGCGTGATCGAGACTTTGGAGACGATGGAAGTAGGGTGTGCGGTGGTGCATAGGTGTCGTTTAAAAGTAAACGGGGAGACAAATGGTGATCTCCGGTAGATTGCACGACACCAGAAGAATTAACAGGTACATAAGATAAGGTAACAGAAGCGTGTGGCTTCTCGCGCAAATTACACAACGAGGAGGAAGGCTGACCAGCAGATAGTTTGTCTGGAATGGTAGTTCCGGCATGCACAAACATCTGTCTAGAGAAATCCCGTGACGATTTACGAGATGAAACACTCCCCTTCGGCATCGAGGGATGAGCCAATGATTGAGGCCCTTGAGGAAAAGGTGAAATGGGCGCCATCAGATAACGCCTGGATGAAGCTGCAGAGGATTCACGTGTAGAATGTAGCAAACTGGAGGTTTTACGGAATTTACGTCCAACCGCTTGGTCTGCATTATTCAGTGGTGAAAGGAGCAGAGCTGAGTGATCACCGGTCGAAGAGTAATAAGAAGTACCAGAATCTGCACCACCTCGTACACACGTAAAGCCTCCAGTGGTGCGCGGAAAGCTTGTGGTTGGTTGAACGAGTGAAGAACTGGGAGTACCAGGACCGTAATACACGGAGTCACAAGGGAGCGACGGGTTGGTATATTGATTTTGTTGACTGACAAACGGAGGTCCAGATGCGTGTGGAACGCTTACAGTAGGAAGCGATCCGTGACCTCCTTCCTCCATCGTGCGAAAAGAACTAGAACAAGGGACCGAAACTGACCGCTCTGTGACAGTTGGATCGTCGGTTCTAGTAAGCATTTCAGATGTCAGCACAGTTGTCGTGGTCTCAGGTCGGACCTCGGGTGCCCCAGCGCTGGATGGATGGTAATTGTCACCGGCTAGCGAGAAGCTCGTGGAGACTTGCGCGGGCACAGTGGAAATCTGGGGTACGTCAGCTGGCGCAAGTGATTGAGCGGGGTCGACTGCACGATCGTCGGCTTTGGTGACGTGATGCTGTGAACAACAATAGAAGAAGGTAACATAGTTGAGACGAAAAAATCGTAAAAAATCAAGATGCTTCAAAAAATCATAAAGAACTGCGATTCTTACGACAAAACTGGAATCTATCGCCAAAAAACACGGCAATGCCGAGAAGGATGTGCTTAAAGAGAGGCAGCGGATTGTACTCACCTAGGATAGCAGGTCGTTCATAGAGATATAGGTGCGTCCCAAAGTTGAAACACAACTGATTTAGTCGTTTTGAAAGGTAGTAAGCGAGAATCCGCCATGTAAAGATAACGCATGAATGTGATATGAGGAAAGGGGATAATAAAGAAAACGAGCTCATCCCAGTAACTGGCTAGTTCAAGATGGTAGTCCACCCATAATAACAGTATGCGTTAATAAGAAGTAACTGGCGATAAAGCGCAACAGAGGTCTTAGTGAGGGGATTATATGCATACTGAATTCGTCACCCAAAAAAGACTAAGACTGATGGTCGGAACGGATGATTGACTCTAGCCTAGCGCTCACGTTATGCATTGCTAGAGGTTTGAAACAGTCATAAGCTTGGGGAACAGTGAATGCACATAATAAAGTAAAGAAACCATGTCTCTGCAACACAAAATGAGAAAACAGCATCCTGAGAGCGGACAAATAGCGTGTGATTACTACTGAGAGGAACCAATTACGTTGTAGAATCGTCACCCTACACACGAGGCGATGTTCAGTACGCCGAAGCTAAGAAGGACTTGCTGAAATGAGTCAAAAAGTAACGCCGTCTTTTTGAAGACAGGTATAAACACACGAACACGTATCATACAACAAAATGAAGCTGGTCCTCTGTGGATCACATCCTACTTGTCAACACAGTCACAGTTTCTTCTATAGCATTGTCACACATTAGAATGAGAGCACGTATCCCTGCTTCGTAAAATTCCGCAGACTGTCCTTTCAGCCACTTCATTACTGCAGTTTTCACTTCCTCGTCACTGGAATAATGTTTGCCTTTCAAACTCTCTTTCAAGGGGCCAAACGGATGAGAATCAAAGAGGCAGTCAATGGAATGGCACTGCTCTACGCCACCGCACATTAAAAGCAAGTTGTGCCGTGTCCGAGAGAATGCATATATTATGATGGCTTGTAACGAAACACCAACCGTTTGGCTCAGAACTTGCCAACAATGACTATACCTTTGATACTAGTATCGATTTCGAATGGATCCCGGTGAAAAACCGCATGTGCGTGATTCGGCTTCGACCAAAGAGGGGTTAGTAAAGCGCTATCCGATGCCAAGAAGTTCCGGCGTCATTAATCCGTGTGCTACAGCAAACTGCATCTTGGAGTTCGTCAGACGAATTCTATCGATAAACCAAAATGCTTATGCGCTTTGGTGAAGAAAAGGGAAATCGATGCAGTATTTACTGATGTGAATGCCTAAGCGGATTGATTGTCGGACTCCAAACGCCTAATAGGACATTTCGAGGTCGATGGATTGCGGATAAATAATGATGATAGACTTCGCCTCTTATGTGTCGACTACCGATTCCAACACAAAGGTAAGCATCGCCACTTCATAACAACAATGATCCGTGCTCTAAAGCGCGGTGAATCCAGTTACCTTGACGTCTGTGACGCAAACAATAATTATGGCGACAGAATTATTGATTCAATGGTGTTAAGCAGCTCATGGTAACAGTGAGTACGTAACCCTATTGGTGCAGTCCATCTACAGGACGACAGTCAGAGAGAAGATAAGCATCTGTCTAAAATTGCAGTCTCTTCATACATTTCTACCATATCACTGGTTGATCTTCCATGGGTTTCACCCAATTAGGCAGGATGGTGGTAAACAGTAGACGCTGAGGCGACCGACCTGCAGACATGTGGAGATGAGAAAAGCAGTGGTGATTGGTGATTCAATAGGCGATCCAGTAAGACCAAAGAGGGACTTTGGTAGTACTTGCTCGGTGTTCTCGCCAAATGTGAGCGATAATCCATAGGCAGCTATAAACAAACGGGCCCAACGCTAAGCGTTGGGTCATAAAACGCCACCCACTTGCTCGGCCTGGGCAATCGGGAAGCACCACACAACCTATGGATCCATGTCTCAACAATTACTCACTCGCTCACTGCTCTCCCTCTCTTGAACTGCTTTCCTCGGCCAAGATGCTAGCGGCCGAACTTGTAAAACTACGTTTTGCCGCAACACTGTTAAATCATTGTATTCCAAGTTTGTTCAACCGTCCCCCCATTCTTGCTCTTCCTTCTCTATTTCCGAGTCCACAACATAATGCCGCATTGGGCAATCGTTATCGCCATACGGATCAGCAGTTTAGGTCCGAGGGTGCGCCAAGTCATGTTGACAAGTCATTTCTAGCGGTCCACCCCCAATTCAAGCTAGCAACCTGCAATGTTCGGACGCTGATGCAGATCGGATCACAGGCGGCCCTTGCTCGCACTCTAGAAACTACGGCCGCTGATGTCTGCTGCCTCACTGAGACCCGTTTACAGGAATCTAGCACGACGCTACAACTAACTTCACCGAGTGCAGGTTCCACTGCCATTTTTAATTTGAGCAATTTTGGAGACTCAACCGCCGAAGCAGCTGGTCATAATAATAAAAAATAAATGGCCAGCTGTACGCCGTAACGGCGCTTCGCTGCCACGCGAACACCACCAGTCGCGCGTAGGCTGAGCACATTGCGAGTGGACCCGCCCCTAAGCGGATTCGAACCGGTGACCTTGTGGCTGCAAACCAGACGCGCATAACACTCGGCCACCGGCCGACGCAGCTGGTCATGCTGACGTGCGGAATGAGTTGAACACACGTGCTGAGGCTGCGCCACTAGACCGGATCCTTATCAAAGTAGGCTCTGAACGATCCGATTTAAAACCTAAGCGCAACTGGCAAGGCGCGAAAGCAGCAGACGCCGCTTGCTCACTGTCGCAGCGTACGCTCTCACAGACTGCAATACTGAGTCAGGAAAAGAAGTTCTATCCTGACCGTAAAAACCCCGCAGCGGTATCGTGATGCTCAAGGGGGACTTGAACGTGCAGGTCGGTAGACTTGAAATTGACGAACGTGAGATCGGTGGTCAACACGGCCATGGCATTCGCAGAACAGACAACGGTAATCGCCTACTTCAGGTTTGCGAGGATCACGGCCTCTTTCTGTCGAGTAATAGCTTTCGCGGATCCTGCGCCAACGCGCCAACTGCAGACTCCCATCACCTGGACAGCCGTGGACACACATTGACCATATCATCATCATTTACCCTGGTGGGGCAGCATACAGAATGGCAAATCAATATGGAGTACCTATCTCACATCGGATCACGCAATGGTCTGTGCCAAGTTCACGCTACGTTTGCGTGGCTCCCAGCAACGTCGCCAGAAACGGTTTGACATGACTAAGCTTTCTGCCCAAATTTTCTCCGCGCACTTCAGGATGCTTTGGCCTCAAGGCTGAAGACTGCTACATACACAGACATTGAAGTACATTAAACACACATCCGCAGCGCCATGTACAACTCTGCAACCCCAGTCTGTGGCTTCAACAGTAGTTCTGTTAACCACTGGTCCTCTGCACGATCTCCCCAACTTCTTGAAGCCCATCGATCAATTACTGCAGGACTACCAACGCTGAGATCAAACAGCTTCTCCGTGAAGATCGTGAGGCCTGGTGGAGGTAGCGAGCCAGTTAGATGGAACAAGCGGTCACCTCCGAGAATTTACGTAAGTCATTTCTCCTGATCTGATGCACTGGCGACAAACGATCCAATGTAAGCTCAGTTGTATGCGAAATCAATGGCGAAACAATCTACTACCAAAAACGTCGACTTGAGCATTGGGCCGAGCACTTTGAGCAACAGTTTAATTGGTCAGCAGCACCAGCGAGTACTATTACCGGAATCCAGTGTTCCGTGGAGTGTAAACGCTTTACCACGAGAAGCGTCGTCTCTCAAAGCGCTAAAATGCCTGTGGCCCAAGGCAATTCCCTCCAGTTCTTTCCAAGGATGGAGGTCCATCAGTTGTTCGGGTGTAATCTTCCCTTCTGAATTCACCCCATCTAACTGGAGCCTAGCGGATATCGTGCCCGTCTTCAAAAATGGTACGCGAGCTGCGTGCATTAAACACATGTGAAATAGTCTCAGCTGTGTTGTTTCTAAGGTGTTTGTCGCTCTGATTTTAAGGAAGCTCAGATGGTACGCAAACAGAGCATACGTGAAGAGCAAGCTGGGTTCCGCTCTGGTCAGAGTTACATCGATCACATCTTTACACTCCGCCAAATACTCGAGAGTCGTCGAACATTTGGTCGGACAAACATCGCTGTCTTCTTAGACATACAAGCCGCGTTTGACTGTTGACCGAGCTGTTCTCTGAAGTTGTCTATTGAGAAGGAGTGCCCAAGAAGTATGTCACCATACTTCAAGCCATAAGCTCACAAATCTCGGGCGAGTGCGGGTATACGGCGGACATTCGCCCCCGTTCAGTATCACCGATTGCGTGAGACAGGATTACTCAGCATCCCCTTCTTGTTCAATTGCGCTATGGACGAAATCATAGACTGTTCTGGAGAACTTCAAACGCAGCGGCGTCGAGCTGTTCCCGGGGCACCGACTTCAGGATTTGGAGTTTGCAGACATCGCAGTAAGCTGAGATTCTTCACAGGTCGCCCAAAATGTCCTGTGTAGATAGATTGGAGATGTCCGTCACCCAGTTCGGAATGACTTTCGAACCATCGAAGTACAAGGCCTTCCTGCGAGACTGGTTAGGCTCCGCTCCTATCCTGACCCATTCAGGTCATTCGTTGGACGTGGTAGACAAGTTCGTTTACCTCGGAAGCTGCATTAGCGCTAATGGCTTAACGGATAAGGTCTCTTTGCGCATCTCCAAAGCTCGGGTTACTTTTGCTAATCTCCGCCATCTCTGGCATCGACGGGATTTAAGTTTGCAACGTTACGGTGAGAGCGGTTCTGCTCTATGACTGCCAGACGGCCAATTCGCGCAAAGAATATTGAGAGGCTATCTGTCTTTGATCACCGCTGCTGGTGTACAACGCCAACATCACACTAGTAATGAGGATGTTCGAAGGAGGATTATCCGACTGGATAAATTTTTCCGGCCACCGAGCAGTATAATTTCATTGCGCAAACATCAGTGGCTTGGGCATGTACTTTGCATGCCCACTCATAGTTTACCTCTCAGTGCCCTCTTCGTGGGCGCAGAAGTCGACGGGAAACGAAAGCATGGTGGCCAACGTATGACTTGGGCCAGGAGTAAGAATGAGCTAACATCAAAGTTAGTCGTGGTCGGGCGTTCTCGGCTCTCTGGCTGGTGTGTGAAGGATCAGGAACACGCATGGCTGAAAACACTTTCGGATATGAGAACAGACCATGCGCAATGGCGGACCTATTGTGACACTCGACCCCATGAATACTTTTATATTTTTTGCCTCTCTTCATTTGTTTACTGTATTCTCAATAGGTTCTGGCACTATGCTAATTGTACTAATGGCCGTGTTGAATGTATATATGCAACCATGAGGAACAGACTTCTATTATCCGTGAGATCCTGTGCGTTACGGCATATGTTCAGTGCTCGAATAGATAAATTGCCCATGAGTGAATTGTTCAGACTAAATTTACTGCAATAAGCTTATTTAAAAGGACTGAATGGTAAACAGGATGCACTATAAAAAGGTTGAACACAACCAGTCGATTTGGATGACCGGCCAAAGTATTTATGCTTCCTCTGCTTATCACGGGTTTTGTTTCTTCACTTGCGTCTTATTTGCCTCATACGTCTACCATTGGAAAGCGCTAACACTGCATCATTGGAAGATCGGACGCTACAGCCATAATCTTCGGCAGTTCAAATCACCTTGATAGTTTGTAGTACTACTGCAGAACGCGGCTTCAATACCTAAAGTTGGCTGCTGAAAACATAATCCCAATGGTAAGTTGGACACCACGGCGCTAGCCTTTGCTTTCAAATCATACTAGCACTCATCAGCAGGTTCCCGCTTTGCCATGCGCTAGTGCGAACGCTGGCTAATTATCAGTATCCTGTCCACATTTAAGGCAAAGTGAGAACTATTTAATTTATCTAACAAAGCATTTGTTATTTATGATTTCTACCGTTATTGCCTTTACCAGTCCGATTAATAGTTTTAGTTTTCTTTCCTTTGGCATGTTACATCGTTCACAGTCATCGCCTGGCAAATAAGCATTTGGCCTCAGACCTTAACGCTGCGAGTTGTCTTTGGGCGGAATTCGCTCGAAGAAACACATCTGGATGTGACAATAACTCTGATCGACAAGTAATTATCTGTAGAAGCTGTTGTGAAACAATTCTATACACTATAATCGGCCAACAAGCGAGATGAATCGTGCCTCGCTCTATCGATAATTGGACCGTTCATATATATTTAGCTATTTATTCATTTAAAACAAACAGTGCTAGAAAAGTTAAGCTATGAGCCTTACATCCCCACAATCATATCGCACAGGTGCATCACTTGAAGCAGCATGAGGGCTTCAAGGGACCGAACTGAAAACTGGCTCCGTCGACAGGAGAGGAAAAGTGGTTAATGAAGAGGAATGAGATGCAGCGAATACGGACTAGGACATTGATGTAAGAGAAACCGCATTTCAGTTATGAACGAGTGCATGATGATCGATACTGTGCGTGCTGTCTAAGAGAAATCCATGCTCTAGCGAATACAGCATAGGGCGAAGACATCTGAATCGCAAAGCAATGGCCGTGGTAGCTTAAATTTACGCTTCATTCCCTTTGTCTAATCTCAGTAGTGCACCAGCGCTTCGCACTCATGTCTGGCTGCCATACACCGACAAGAACAACGAGAAGGACAATAAGCAGTAGAATGCTGAATGTGGTAATGTCAAAAAATGGGGAGGAAAACTTGAAATTTAGTGGTTATAAACAAAACAGCTTAACCGCAGACCTCAATCTCGTCTGACACAATCATCAAGAGAGTGGCTACATAGAGACTGTGCGGTGGACCGCGTTCTTTGTTAAATGGTAGGTACGTTTTCTCAAGATCTCCAGAACGAAATGACTGCTGATAGAAATATGCAAAAAAATCGCGGCGTCACTGCTGCATTCAGTACGCCGCGTGCAAATTAAAGAAAGAGTGACATAGCGTCGCCAGTGCATCGCAAAAGTTTGCCATAAGGTTGATCAATTCGTATCGCTAGTATGAAAGTAGATGGCGCCGTTGGGCCACTAAGTAGGTGTTGAATCAACGGTGTCAGCTGCTATGTAATGATCAAAATGCCTCACATTATGCACAAACGGAGAAGTGTGCGATTAGTCTAGAGAAAAGAAACGGCGTAACGGAAAATGGAAACGAAACAACTTCATGTGCGTGCAAACACCTAAAATTCCATTTAGTCTATCATCAAAAATGTGCGATATATAAACCCATTTGACGAGAGAGAGGTTTTCACCATCACGCAAAAGAAAGGACCGCATTCTCCAGTGAAATCAGGGACTAAAAACATGGATGCTGTCTAACAAAGAGGACAGCCTCGTATGTTCTCTGGAACAATGAAAGAACACAGTGAAAATCGATCGATAATCTGACCACAGGATATATCACAAAGCGAGAGTGCAAGGGAAAAAGCAAAATAGCAACGGGAGGTTTATCAGGATCAGAATGTAACTATTAGGCAACGAAAACAAGATACCGCGCGAAATAATAGAATTGCTAGCTAACTACGCGATCACTTGATGGAATCCCAACAAACGGTTTGGTTAACAAATCGCAACGATGTCGCTGGTAATAAGTGCCAGCTGTGCATCGGGGGACTTAAAGTAAATTACCCGACTGGTAGTAAACTGGAAGATTGAAGAGAGAACGTCAAATTCGATAACTGGCGCTCGCCTCGGATAGCTCATTGGCCGCAAGAGCTGCGGGAGTTCACGTGCCGTGGAGCCGGTATTAGGGGAAAGAGTGCATACTAAGAAACGCACGCTATCCTGCTATTTCACCAATAAGATCACATATCTGGAGAGACCTTAAGATCCGTGGTGCAGTTGAGAAGGTACCTGACTCGCATTCTCTGCGTCCTGAATTCAAATCCGTAGTTCAGCGTGTGTTCGCGCGCCCCTGCAGTATACCAACTCGCATTCAACCAATTATGACTGCGGGCAATAACGTTTCGGAATATATATTGATGTCCGATTAGCGAAGAGATCATTTTTCAATAGTTCTCATCAGGCCATTACATTTATTAGAAAGAAACATGGAATGCAGTATGCCGATGAAAGCTAGATTGAGGACTGATACTGTTTGCATAAGACCGGTAAATTGGATCGATAATTAGATCCATTCAATGGAGGTAGGCTTCGAAGCCGACGTTAGGCTGCCAGTGTCCTACATCGAGGAATTGCCGTGGGGCCAACTGAACAACAGTACTTGAACGAGGGCTTTCTGCATTCACAACTTGAGTTGGATCAGCATAATAGCAACCGCCTTAGCCATTTGCAGCGTCAACCTTGATGCGGCCTGTATTGTTCGAGTACAGAACATGTAAAATGTATACATATTTCATGAGAACAACAGCATGGAGCGATGGAGACCAGGCACACAGTCATTGTCGGGTGGCGGAATGCGCCTGCCGCAAAGTGAATATACGCCTAATACAGAGACGTCGAGCGCGGAAACCTACCTTCTCTTCCCTAATTCGAGATTCCCGTTCCACAATGAGGCGACGAACGAGAACTGAATCCAGTACCTTTGTCACAACTGGCGTTAGGCTAATACCCCTGTGGCTATCACAGTCGGTGCGACTATTCTCCTGGTGTATTGCCACTATGATCGATTCCTTCCATTTAGCCGGGAGGGTCTCCTCCTCCCATACATGTTCGGACAGAGAGATCAGTGCTTTGCAGAGGAGTTCACGTCCATCATTAAATAGAGTAAGTGGGAGGGAATCAGGGACAGCGGCACGAAAACGATTGAGGGCTGTGGTCACGTTTCGGACAGCTTCCGACGGAGGCTATAAACTAACCGTAAATGACTCATCCTGCATCACCTGAGTAGGAGGAGGTCCGGCAGCATGGGAACAACCGAAATGAGCTTGAAAGTGCTCCGCCCAACGAGCCATACCTCGCTTCTTAGCGTGAACCATGGAACGCGCACTGTCTCTGATTGTCTCACTGACGCCTGCTTTCCTGGGACCAGTGGTGCGGATCAGCTAAAAGAGTATGCGATAGTTCCATACTGCTTCCATACCCTCCATTTCTTGAACCCGAATGGTCAATCAGGAATCTTTGTCAGCGCGCAGGTGCCGCTTTAGTTCGCGACTAATAGTCCGTCTGGTCACATTGTGCTCAGATCCAGCCGGGAGCTTTCTTCTGGATTCCAACAGATTCACCGAGTGACTAGTGCGGTGAGGATGGACAAGCAGATCATCTTGCGTTGTGCATGACACACAAAATCCTACTCCACTGAAGTTCAGTGTTAATCAAGACAAGGGAGCGAAAGTTTGGTACGCAGTGCAGCTTGGTAGACTTGCCTGACCGACGGCTGAGAGAATTTATCAAATGCCAATGGGGGAAACCTTGGTGCGCCTCCAGGTAACGTTCATGGGAAAGCGACAGCGTACCAAGGCTTAATCAGAACCAACGCAAGTGTTCCAGTAGGAACGACAATTAAGGATGGAACCACGACATTTGTAACCTATGGGAATGTAACTTATTTGGGTAAATCGCTGGGGAGCTACAGGAGGACGCCAAGTGGCACTTCGGCGTCCACAGTGTATAAAAGCAATACTACTAAGAAACAGTTGGTACTCCGCACATAACTTGCTCACCGTTGTCTGTAAGGTCGGAGCCTATAAATACCACCTAGCTGAGCTTCTTAAGAACCCAGGCGACCTATTGGTGCATTCATATCTCCTGCAAGTACTAGGATATCTGAACTGGAAACACTGCGTAGTATGGCTTACATTCCGTGGTAGAATGTGTCCATGGCAGCATCAGAACTGCAGTCGGTGGGGGCATAAACGGAAACCACAAACAAACAGCGTATTGTACTACGTCATGAAGCAATCTTGGTCGATGTTGTCATCGCGACCAGACTGGACCTTAATGTGGTACGATATTTTGTGTGCCTCAATGATCCATTGAGCTATGCTGGGTGGTATTTATTTGCACCTTCAGAGCCAGCCATACCAGACTTATCAATGGTTAGAGGTCAGACAAACTCAGTCTCCTGGCGCGCTGCCCTGAAGTAAGGTTTTTGAACCAAAGACTTTGATTGAGAACCTTAATCGTTCTCCTGTTTGCGCCAAGGCAACCTGAGAGCATTCTGCCCGCGCAATACAATGGATCTTATTTCTAACAATTTCTCTATGTACTGGCCATCGCAGAGGATACTCAACGGCGCCCTATCTGCTGCATCGAACAGGGTGGATAGGGGTTGGGATGCTAGCGCTCAGGCTTTCCCATCTTCTGATTCCCCTTGTTGTGCTCTTCATCCTTATAATCCCGCTCCCCCATTTACAATCCCCAATCCTTGGTTTTCCCCCGACTGGGTTCAATAGTCGCTTGTCTTCTAGTTTTAGCTCACACACAATCGCAGGGCGTCGCTCCAATCCAGTCGATAAGTTCATGTTCAATCAAGCAGATAAGGTCATTTGGAGACCTCGATCCTCGCTAAGACTGGCATGCCTCAGGGTGCGCAGTTTGCTATAGATTGTCCATAAGGTAGCACTTGCCCGAACACTAGAGACCCTATCGATCGATATTTCTGTTTATCGGAAACCAGCCTGTTAGATTTGACCTCCATACTTACTCTGTGATCACCCACATGTGACAATGGCAGCACATCCTCGTTGCGCCAGTCTGACGATGACGCAGCTTCAAATACCAATCAAGCTGGCGTCGGCATTGTTTTGAGTCCAAGGACTGAAGCTGCCCTGTTTGATTGGATCCCAGTAAACAGCTGGATGTGCGCCGTTAGAGTAGCTGGTTCATTCCATGCTTTGAAATAGCGCGGGAACAAACGGTACCTGTTTGTCATTGCAGCCTACGTATCTACAAACTGTAGCACTGATTCGGCGAAAGATGATTTTTATCACCAACTTCACGATCTACTTCGTTACAGAAGAAGCACGGACCCTGTGCTGTTGGCTGATGATCTAAACGCCCAAGTCGGAAAATCGTCCTCTGATGAGCTTCGTCTGGGCGGCCGACATGATGTAGGCTCCTATAATGATAAAGGTGAGCAGTGGCTACACCTGTGTGAAGATGCTCGTCTCTTTCTCGCGAGTACAAAGCTTCGACACAGCACCCGCAGAAGAGTGACTTAGCGCCCAACAGCCTTGCACCTGTCATGGACGCAAATCGATCATATTGCGATCAGTTACTGCTGGAGAAGCTGTGTCCAAAACCGTCGCTGGATTTGGAGCACGAGCGAGAATTCCGATCACGCTCTCGTGTGTGACGACGTTCGGGTGCGTTTTGGCGGACGTCCGCAACGTTGATGTGAGGGCATTGACACCAGCCAGCTGGCGAAGCCAGGTGTTCTGAATATGTATCAAAGTAAGTTGGCATCCGGGCTGAGTAATCGTCCCCAGAACACCATCGAAGAATACTGGATGGATATTCGTCAAACGTTAATATCAGCAGGCATGCCCTCAAGTGGCAAATCAAATTGCTAACCTAGACAATGGGTCTTTACAAAGTCTCCGGAAATTATGGATGCTCGCCGACTTATTTCGGATGGAAGCGAATACAATGAGACTCGCAAAAACTTCAGGACAAAACTGCGTGCTAGTCTGAAGAGGCCGCGAAGTCTGGTAGTCTCATCGTGCACCGGAAATGGAAACAGCCGCTGCCGCTGGTAATCATCGTAAGTTATTCCGTCTGATAGGGGAAACAGACAGCAGCAGACCTGGTGTTAGCGAGACGATACGCGACCAGAGTGGACAGCCGATGCACAGCCTGTCAAAACGCTTGGAGCATTGGGCCGAACACTGCAATGCAATTCAACCAAACTGAGTTATCGCCTTGTTTTTCGGGCATTGAGCGCCCTTCTCCTTGGTCCGTATCCTTGGATCCGCCCTCATGCGCAGAAGTCGAACGTGAGTTCAGGCTGTGGAAATTGCATAAGGCCGCAGGGGCAGATAGAATTCTCCCAGCCCTCTTCAAATGCGGGGCACCTGCTCTAGTAGATGATTTACACGAGTTGCTAGAGAAACTTTGGGAGCAGGAAACTGTCCCGACAGACTGGAGGCGCTCCGTCACAACCCCAAATTTTAAGGAAGGCTCCTGTTCGGAATGCGGCAATCATAGAGGGATCAGGCTAATTTCAATTGCCTCTAAATTGTTTACGCCTGTCGTTCTCGACAGACTGGCTGGCACTCGTGAAAACCACGTCTGTGAACAGCAAGTCGGGTTGCGTTGAGGTCGGGGCTGCATCGATCACATCTTCACTTTGCATCAATTGTTGAAGCACCGCCGTGTTTATTGGCGACGCACCGTTATCGTGTTTCTCGACATCAAAGAGGCCTTCGATTTGTTGGATCAATGTGCCCTTTTGGGCTCTTTGTTGAGGAAAAGTGTGTCCGAAAAATACGTAAACATTATCCAAGCACTGTACGCGTATATTTCGGGCAGACTGAGGGTTTATAGTAAACTGTCGCCGCCCTTCAGTATCATCAGCGATGTGGGACAAGGTTACCCGCTGTCACCTTTCCTTTTTAACTTCGGTATTGATGAAGTCATGGAAACAGCGTTCGCATGACACGACCTAGAAGATGTGGAGCTACTTCCTGTGAGCGACGATATTACCCTCATCTGTGACAGCTTCCAAACGTGCCAAGCAGCACTGGATCAATTAGCACTGGCTGTCAATCGTTTTGGGCTATGCATTGCTCCATCGAGATGCAAAGTCCTTCTCCAAGATTGGCAAAGATCCACCTCTGCGCCGACGCTTTGTGGTGATCAGTTAGATGTCCTTCAGAAATTCAAGTACCTGGGCAGCTATATTAGCGCCCATTGTAGATGAAGCTATGAACCGTATAGCAAAAGCTCGAGATGCTTTTGCCAATTTTTGCTGCCTGTGGCGCAGACGCGACATCACTCTCGTCCTGAAGGGCAGAGTTTATAATGCAGCCGTCCGTTCAACAATCTTGCACGGTTGGGAAAGTTGGCCCATCAGGTCGACAGACATAAAGAGGCTCGTCACGTTTGACTATTACTGCCTTAGCAGCTTAGCTTATGTCTGGTGGGAGCATCGCGTGAGCAATGAGCGTGTTCGGCGTCGCGTATTTGATGCAGGAAAAGCGAGTGAAGCGCTCAGCAACATTATATCACACACTAGGCTTCGATGGCTTGACCACGTGTTGAGCATGCCAGCCCACCGACTCCCGCGACGTGCATTGTTTGCGCGCCTGAGGTGCGGTTGGAAGAGGAGGAGGTGGCCCAAGCGACCACTTGGTGGAGAGCAATGAAAACTCTCACTTCGAAGCTGGCGTCGCTTGGTGCATCCCGACTGTCTGGTTGGGGTCCTAGGGACGATGAACACGTTTGGTTGGACACACTTGCTGATATGGCGAAGAGCCGGCCCCAATGGCGATTGTGTTGTGAGTTTCTTTGTCCACCCCCTCTTCTTTAAATTGCCGATGCAATCCCGATCTCATACGAAACGCACAATATAATATGTAACACCATATAACTTACTTGGAATCATTTTGTAGTGCATTTTGTTCGTCTCTTATCTTTTGTATTGCGGTACATTAGTGTTCCCCACCCTCAGCCAACGTGTATTGATGATGATGATGATGTCATCCCACGGTCTGCACACAAACGGCTGTTCATCGGAATCCAGTCAACCAACGATGACTCTACCTTGGAACTGAGAACGATGCCCATCCCAGCTTGACTAGTGATTGCCTCATCAGTCTCCGGATGCGTGCAAGGGTAGTGAGGGGACAAGTCGGGCGCAATTAATTCAACAACTCATGAGGGTCATTGATCCTAGTTTCGGACACACAACATACGTCAATACCCAGTGTGGCCAATGTGCGTGCGAGTGCAGCCCGCTGACCAAGTTACCTTAGAGTGCAAACGCTGAACGCCGGCAGAGAAACGGGACAGTGTGGCCTTATAAGGGACTGTTGCCGATAGATGTTCAGTGGGTGGTGCGGGAAGGCAACTACAGATGATTCGACTCCAGTGACATTACGGCAGCTGACAATTAAGCAGGGAGTTATAGAAAGAAGGCTGGTAATGGAAGTGGGGAGTGAAGTAAGTAAAACAGGTGGAAAAGAAAGAAGGGAGGCGCCAGTAGTATCATGTTTTCCCTTATCCGCCCTGCTGTATGCAGCAGATAAGGCGACCCTTGATAATATGCGAGACGGAAGATGCAGGAGGAAGTTTATGTTTGAAGAAAAAGTCTTGGTTATATATGGACTGGGATACTGCCAGGGCGCCGACATAGAAAACAGGACGATTAAGGTCCGGAACCAAACCTTTTGGATCGATAGCCTGTCCGCAAGGCAGCGGGGAGGTGGCAATGATTTGGGTTTACAGAAATGAAGCCATCTTTTATTTCAAACTCCCAACTTGGAGGATCAGGAGACTGCGTTTGTCTGACCCCTAACTATTGACCAATCTGGTAGGAGTAGCTTACGTGGGCCTAGGGGCATCAACCAGTATAGCTCAATGAGTCAAAGAGGTAAGCAAACCGTGGCAACACGTTAAGATCCAGTCTTGTTCTTAGAAGCATCAATGGTGCTATCATGAAGCCTTTGCTCCTAAGCGGACACGAGATGCGCACAGAAGACACGTTCAGCGTTTTCTGTTCCGTGCCGTTAAGTCATCCTAAAGGGCCCAGAAAACGTCGATAGAAGACAGCTAAAGCGATGGCTATTATGCTGATCTAACCCAAGTAGTGAAAGCAGAAAGTACTCGTATGAACACTCTTATTGCCTTAGCCCCACAGCAAGTCACCAATGTGGGACACTGGCAGCATAACGCCAGCTTCGAAACCTACCTCCAGTGAATCGACCTAATTATCGATCCAATTTACCAGTCTCTTGCAAACAGTAGCAGTCCACAATCTAGCTTTCATCGGCATACTGCATTCCATGTTTCTTTCTAATAAATATAATGGCCTGATGAGAACTATTGAAAAGTGATCTCTTCGGTAATCGAACTTTTATTCGAATATTTTGATGTGCCGCTAACCTACTCGCTTACCTACTCTTCAATGAATATCTTAGTCAAAGTCAGTGGAAATAGTGGGGTCGGCAGAGCAGTGATCACTGTCCAACGTCATAACTGACAGCCAACTCTGTCGTCTCCATCGGATGGAACCAGATTGGTGACACGAAAGCAGTCAAATGGAGGGTCTGCTTAAATCGCTTCAAATTATGGGAGGGTTGAGACTGACACTACATAATACAGTACATTGCAGGACACGAGTCTTGATGGGACATCAAAACTTACAGTTAGCTGTGAAAACCGTAGATAGTAACGAACCAATTGCAAGTAGTCACAGAGCTGATCCTGCTGTTGCTGCACGGCTTCAACAGGCCGGTACAGCGTGCCACCGACGGAACAAAGTAGAGGATTAAACGGTAAACCAGTAGGGCTAGGACAAATCCCATGGACAACGAATGTCAGGTACCAAAGTTACGTGTTGTCATAAAACAAGCGACGCGAAAGTGCATAGCACTGTCAAAATCGATGTTGAGATCTCAGGTGTCTATGAAGCAAATGTATGGAAGATAAAGAGTCCTACTAGACAATGACAAGCATGGTGCCTGTATGCGCAGCCAGATGCCATATGGACACGGATGAATAATAGTAGGGTGGATAGAAATGGGATGCTGTCCGCCCGAATACACTGCACAACCACGACGCGTTTCGATGTCATTTCATCTCATCAGGTGGAGATATCAGGCCTCGAACCCGCGACCATTGGAATAGTAGGCGAAACCTCTACCCCTTTAGCTAACGGGTCACGGCGGGCAACGCTTGGCACAACGGTAACTGAACAAATTGGAGGGTCAATTTTGCAATACACGTTGTGTGATTGGATTGCGACGCGCAATCTCAAAGTGGACCGCGGATCACATTGAAGTGAACCTTAGTCACTGCGATCACTGGGACCGTATTCAAAGTAGATGGAAATTGGGTATTGCCCACCCGAAAACACTGCACAGCCACGACGCTTTTCGATGTCATTTCATCTCATCAGGTGAAGATAGCGGGTTCGAGGCCTGCTATCTCCACCTGATGAGATGAAATGACATCGAAACGCGTCGTGGTTGTGCAGTGTATTCGGGCGGGCAGCATCCCATTTCTATCTGCTTTGACTACGGTCCCAGTGATCGCAGTGACTAAGGTTCACTTCATTGTGATCCGCGGTCCACTTTGAGATTACGCGTCGCAATCCAGTCACACAACGTGCATTGCAAAATTGACCCTCCAATAGTAGGGTGGTTTCACCCTGCTTCCAAAATAGGACCTCAAAGACACTAGATACAATTTATGTTGGGGAAACTCTTTCAGCAGAAAGTTGTTGTACTGTGTGGTTGCATGTGATATAAGAGGTGATAAATGGTTTAAGCACAAAAATGAAATTTGTATCATGAGAGTGACAGACTACTCACATTGGAAGTAAAGCCAAAATCTAGATTAGGCGATGTTTCCGTGTAGGTGGGAACCAATTCGCCCTGATTGTTCATATTCCTTCGTAATAATGCATCCACATTTGTTGTCGGCCTGATCAGACTGTCAATATAAGTTGTGAAGGGGGGACAAGATACAACTTACACTGGTCCTTCAGCTTTGCAAAACACATGCAACCAGTTGACGCAGCAACCGCGGTTGAAAGGGTTCATATCCAAATCATACTTGGAGGTAACCTGAAAGTGAGAAAAAATGATATGAGGAGCAAATTGAACACATGGAAGATATACAAAATGACGTGGAGAAGTAGAACAGCGAGTAGCACTCGCAGTTGTGTGGCAGTATCAGATGGACCGAATGAGGAACAGTATGACAAATCGACGAACCATCGTGTTTCAGCGAAGTCATGAGCACTTCTGCGAGTAGTGACTACATAACCATGTGGATGAGGAATGGTTAATGCGCTGGACTGCTGTGTTGAATGGGACAAATTACAGGATGTATGAAGTGTCGGCTAGCGCGCAAGTTTGAGAGAGAAAAGCAATGTGATGGCAAACCGTGTGAATATTCATGCTAGGAACGGAACAATGGGAACATTTTTATCATGTTACAGGAGTGAAAAGCGACATTCAAAAAGTATTCGCTCGTGATTAAACTTTCGCTCTCGAAATTATTATGTACTAAGGTCATTTGTGGGATAGGTAGTGCTTCAAATGTAGCTCAGAAGCGTAAAGAGAAAAACAGCTGCGGTGTGTCAGCTATAGGCTGTAACGGCGCTGCGCTGCCGCGAGACTACGACCAGTCGCAGGTGGGCTGAGTATACCACGAGCAGCCCGCCCCTATGCGGATTCAAACCGGTGGCCTTATGATTGCAAGCCAGGTGTGCAGACAATAACACTCAAATAGACAGAAGAATAAAAATAGAACCAAGCATAATAAGGAGAGCTCAAAATATGGATCTCAAGAGGACAAACCACGGTTGTCTTAATATGATGTCAAGCAATTCACAAACAGTGGCGATTTCTAAACAGCCTACCTTATGGGGCGGCCAGCGGTTCAAATACTCGGCTTTAATAATGAGGTCAGGCGTATTTCGCACACTGAAGCACCCTGAAAACATTTTTTTAATTTTTATGTAATAGCAACCCAGCATACATCTGTCGCACACCAGCGTAAACGCTGGGAATGAAAAACCAGAAAGCATGGAAATTGAAAAGTGAATACTGCTCATTGCAGATGATTGGGTACCACCTCTCTGACAAATCACGGAAAATCGATTCCCTTGTCCGCTGTCACATCAGAGCAGCAGTGAAGAAACCAGGTAAACTATGCGTAACTCACGAGTGCCTCGAACATCGCAATCTTAGAACGGCTACGACCATGTACGCTTGTCCTCAAAACATAACACTTAAAATTTCTCGAATAATAAATGATCATAAAAACGCAGTATATGCACGGAGCTGAAACTCGGTTATCATAGTAAGACGAGGAAGCGACGGCTCATTCGATTTCCATAGTCGGAGCTGTTGTATCAGTGTAGTTGGTCAACTGCGGTCAATACAAGACGCAAGGAATCAAGCAATCTTGGTGCGAATCGGTCTAATCATTATAACTGTCATCATCAGTGTTAGTATTAAATGTCAGGGAACAGATAAAAAAGAGATCGGATAAAAGAATGAAAAGAGTGCACCCATAACGATTGAAAATGTCATACACATCTGTAGTGAAGTGAAAAGATACGAATGAGGTGTTCAAAAAGAGACCGAACTTTTGCTACAACATCTTTACTGTTCACTGTACAACATTTTAAGCACTTTTTATCTCAAAGTAGTCCCATGGGCGTGCTTCGCATAGTCGAGAATAGAATATTTGTTTATTTATTTATTGACAGTGCATCCATTTTGTAAAGCCTCCCGGAGTGCACTTTCTCTGATGGCACCTGAACCTCCTCCATGGTTCGGAAACGTCTTTTCAACGTGGTTTTAAGTTTGGAAAAAAGAAGTCTGCAGGGGCTATGTGTGGAGCATCCGGTGGATGGGGCACGACAGGAGTATGATATTTTGCTAGATAGCTGCGGACAAGGAGCGATATGTGAGCAGGCACATTGTCATCATGCGACATCCAAGTCTGGCTTTCGCACAGTTCAGGCCTTTTTCTACGCACAGTATCCCTTAAATGCGCTAGAATTTTGTGGCATGATCCAAAGCCAATGTCTACTTCGTCAGCAATTTGTCGAACATTTAAACGGGGATTTCCACGGATCACAACAAGAACTCTCGCTGTATGGTCATCGTCAGTTGATGTGGAACGTTGTCCAGGCTTGGGATCGTCACGGACCGACATTCCACCGTGTCCAAAACACTTAAACCACTCATAGCACTGTGTGGGACTCATACAGTCCTCCCCGTATGCTTGACTAGGCATCTGAAATGTCCCTGTAAAAGTTTTGCCAAGTTCATAGCAAAATTGCACACACACGAGTTGTTCCTCAAGCTCTTTCATTGGCACTAATCCGACGAACAACTTGTGCACGTGCTCACTTCAGTGGTCTTAGCTCCCTAAACAACAGTCAGAGCGAAATGCGGCAAATGGCTGTTTGGTGTCTATGCAGGCCACCATATGCGTTCGGTAGCCGCTGGTTGGCGCGCTAGTACAAAAGTTCGGTTTCGTTTTGCACACCACCCGTACGTAACGAGTGGTCAATAAGTCCCATACTTAGGTAGAGCGCAGGATACAATGTGCGCGTCTGATAGCTTCCATAGCAAAACGCAGGTTATCCTAAAGTGACGCATGGGTTGAGCTAGGGGGAAAATGCTCTAATAAAGAGCAATAGCATATGAAGTGTTGATAACTTCATAAAAAACTAACTGGTAGGCACAGCTAAGCATGATCGATGAAGTCAGAGAACGCAAAGGTAGTTCAACACATTAACATCTGATCAGACAATCATGAAACGTCGTCTCTTGTTGCGAGCGCGTAACATCCAATACCCTTCTACCTCAAATGTCGTCGCAGTGTCTGAAAAGAGTGAGTCGTGGTTCCGATTGAGATTGAGCGTCGAAATGCATTCACACAAGGGCTGCTGCAAAATGATTCCTCCGTCGTGACCCGATATTCCTTGACCCTCAGTACTTCTCTAGATCCTCCACTTCGCCCGAACCGTGTAAGTTAGGTCGCTTTTCGTGAATGCCAATCGACTGTATGTTTAGGCTAGTATTGTCTGCCAATACAATGCTTGGGTTAGGCGAAACCCTAGTGTGATGAACAGATGATATGGCGAAAGTGCAATAAGCGACATTGAAAAGGCGGGTAGGGATGGCGCACGTCATCTTACAGAAAAGCGCGATCTGTTCTGATATGTTGCAATCGCAGAACAAATGACATTTTCGTAGTATACTCAATAGAAGACCAGCAATACGCGAATATCTTGTATTCACGCTTCGTTGCCACACCATCACCACCAGTCACGTGAGAGCTCGGGATATCGCGAGATGGTCAACACCTATGTAGGATCAAATCGGCGAACGCTGAAGTATAAAGAAGAGGCTTGAAACGTTCGAGTACCGACCGACCAATTAACTGGCCTATCTAATGAATGTACCTGATTAGTTTTATAGCTTTTACATGTTTCTTCATCCCGTTGTACTATTCCGGCCGTTTTCATTAAATGTTACTATTAAAAAGTTTTAGAGCCACATTGTTCACGTTAACTGGACCAATCGCTCTTCGATGAAAAAGAACCTCCAGACCTCCGCAGGTTCTAACAGACTGGTGACTGTCAATTATCATCCACAATGCAAATACAGTCCAAGGACTTTGTGCGAAGATCATCGAGATATTAGCCCTTTTTCCACTGCCTTCACATGCGTACCATACTACGACGAATTACTGATCCCCATGGGAACCGATTAACTGAACGTTAAATAAGCCTTCGATCTTGTCATGGCTGCATCAATCACAGATTTACTATTAGTCAAATTCTAGAGCAGGGAAACACCTACAGACGAACGATTATGGTGATTTTCCCAGAACTGAACGATATCTTAGACTCTGTTGATCGGACCAGGTTGTGGCACTGTCAATCTGTGAACGCAGTACCCACAAAACTGGTTTCCATCCTGACTCCAGAGAAAGGGTAAGAGTCCACAGAAAACTGCCTCATGAGATCCCGACGAGATTTGGAGTACCACACGGTTGTCCTAGATCTCCTTTTCTCTTCGACTTTGTGATAGAAATCATGAAATGACTCACTTCTCTCGGCCACTTCCAGAGGGGAAAGCCTGCAAGATGACCGACAGGCGAACTTTGAGTATGCAGACGATATAGCACTCCTTCGGTTTGATGCAGTGGCGCATAGCATTGTACGCCTTAGCATGTGTTTTGCATTTGTAAAGTGTAAACTAGTGTTGCATGGATGGATCAGTTTTAGCCATCAGCGAACAGCCAATGGGAGTGATGAATCGGTTTAAATCCCTAGCTAGCTGTGTCGTCTCCGGTAATCATATTACTGGGAAAATTACTTCGAGTATCAAGTAGGCCCGTGTGGTATTTCAGAGGCTCAACCATATATTGAGACGGTCAGATATTAGCCTATCAGTGAAAGGTAGGGTGTATAACGCTGGGATAAGACCAGTCTTATAGCATGGATCAGAGACCTGATAAGTTCGTAATGAGGATATTAAAAGCTCGGCCATATTTTGTTACCAGTTCCTGCATTTCTCACATACGGTAGCAACACAGTGAGAAATGTGGAGATCCGCTTGTTGGTTTTTGGTCAGAAGCCTACTGATGTCTAGTTAGAATGTTTGCAAAAGCCGAACCGCTTAGGCTGGCTAAGTCGCGTCTAACGCATACCGGTTGATAGTATTCCTCGGTGTCACTGCATCTAGTCGAGTGAAACCGCGAGGTACTCAGTCAAGGATGTGGCATAAAAGTATGAAAAATTGACTGAGACCTGATCACGCTGATACCAGCCTGCTTCATGAATTAGGGTCTAGAGATACTTCGCATAATCATCAATAGCACTAGACCAGCCTTTTGAAATGATGCTTTGCTGCCACACAACGACCTACGGAACGAAGAGTGATAAGAGGGAGAGAACGGGGACTTACCGGAAAACGTTACTGAAGCCCATACTTTGCCAAGGACATACCATCACAAACAACTGAGTGTAGTGTAGACATCAGCAAGACAGCTTCCTAGCGGCTTTCACTGCCGCGTCATAATCAGCCATTACTCCTCAGCATGAAACACACTATAAACAGACAGTCCGACTACGAGACAGCAGCAGACACGCCACTGGTGTCGACTTCAAGCCACGTCCTTTAGCATCTCGAGTAAACCACAAGGCGGCTCAAGTGGACTACAGACTGGAAGGCAGGATAGAGCGACAGTAACTGGTTTGGTCGTTAGTGACTTCATATCCCGATGCCAAGTCAACCTTTGCCCACCTCGAGCCTTGTGCCACCCTACGTCTTGCAGCCAAAGCAACGCCCTCTGGTAAGCGGCGACCAGGCATACGTAGTACGTGCCCAAGCTAACGCAACTTATTCAATGCTATCTGTTGTTCTAAGGAATTAGCCGGGTTATCACTGCCTAGTACTCCACTATGCACACCATCATTGCGGACACGCGAGCGTCAACCGACATCAGCAATGCTCGCAGACAACGATGATTAAACACACGAAGACGCTCCAGGTCCTCAAACCGAAGGGGCCAAGTCTCATTGAATTGAAGTACGACGGCCCTCACAGTGGCCTTGTAAACAAGGCGGCGGGGTGAAGCTCCTTGCTGTCGCCAAAGATGTCGCAGATACAAGAAGGCAGTTCTAGCTTCTGCAATACGTGAACTGATACCAACTGTTATGCGCCGATCGTTGCTGATGCAACTGTCAAGGTAAGTGAATTAATCAACTATCTCGAGTTCCTCGCTATCAAGGGTCAACTGTCGTCAAGTAGCTAGTGGTCATCATCATCATTATACACGTTAGCTAGAGGTGGGGAACACCTCAGCTACTGTGCCGTAACAACACATGGCACTTCGGTGTGAATCGCATGTCAAATAAAGGGACCAATGTAGAGAGGTTATTCAGGGTTGACTAGACCGCCACAACATCATTAAGTAGTAGTATTAGCAACCGTCTAACGAATAGACATGGGCCGTAAAAAAGTTATGGAAATCATAGGTTTAATCACTAAATCATCAACATGGAACATTAGCTGAAGGTAGGAAAGATACCTCAGCTACAGCGCCGCAAGAAAAAGGAAACTTATCTGTTTGTCATTTTTACACGCCATTGCTTCTTTTTTTGTCTTTTTAGATGGTTAAGCATTAAGCAGTTGAAGCGAAAAAAGTATATACACAGACCTTCCACTGGTGTCGATTGAGCACCATACCCTGTATTTTTTCCAGCCATCGGCACTCCTCGTCCTTTGGTCTCCAACCAGGTAGATGTGTGGATCCAACGGCAGCAAGAGGTGAAATTAACGATTTCAATATGCTGTCACCAACATTGTTAAACAGCAAGACCATTTCGTCCGCATGATCAAGATCAACTACCCATTCACCAAGCAGCGCCTCAACGACTGCATCGTGACGCTCAGCTAGGGAACAATCCATGATGGAGTCCACGACGAAATTGAACAAAAATGCAGAAATTAGGCAACTTTGACGAACGCCACTTGTTGTTGGAAAGATATCTGACAGGTCGCCGTAGACCCTGATGCGGCCTGTAGTGTTCAAGTAGAGAGCGAGTAGTGTTCACATATTTCATGGGAACACTTTTCTCCGCAAGTAGTTCGAACAGAATGCATCGATCGACAGAATCGAACGCACTCTTGAAGTCGAGGAACACAGCTATTGCCGGTCTGCAGTATGCATGGAGCTGGTCTAGCACCTGCCGCAGAGTAAACATATGGTCTATACAGCCCAGTCCTTGGTGGAAACCTGCTTATTCTTCCCTAAACCGGGATTCTCGTTCCGCAGTGAGGCGAGGAACGAAAACTGCAGTCAGGACTTTTGTCACAACTGGCGTTAGGCTAATACGCATGTGGTTAGCGCAGTCGGCGCGACTGCCTTTCTAGTACACTGCTAATTCTTCACATCAGTGGTTAAGGACTCTACCAGTCATGGTTTGGAGTTGGGCGGCTCCTGCGCTGATTTTACTCCATGTAGCTGTTGATTTCCATTCGCTTCTGGATAATATTTTGAACCTCCACAACTCAATTTTTTAATTCTGTTCGCATTCAATTTCATCTTATTTCTCTGGTTACTTAAAATCATTCTGGCGACGCGAGTAGTGGCAACTAGATCCACCGCACTTCGATCCGCGGATCGCAGTTGTTTGACTGAACTGAAGTAAACAGAAGGGATACGTTAGTCTTAAAAATCCACACAATGTTAAAAGAATTGTTAGTGACGCCACTTTCCAATGAAACGTTCTCCACAAAAAACATTTATCTATTCCACTAAGTAGAGCCTACGGATGAATTAAGAAATTTATCTTGTTCATTGATTTGGAAACTGGGTTTAATGCTCTTCACAATACTACGCCCAAACCGGCGTGATTCGTGAGAAATCAAGCGAAAAACCAGTAAAAGATTCGATGAACATGAACGTGCACGATGGCGAACAGTCGAATATCAAATAAATCCAGGGAGCCTTATGAAAAAAAGTTGATTGAGATGTGAATGTCCTGAGTTTGGGATGGTTTTCGCAGCAAAAGTGAGTAAATCCTTTCGGGAAGTATTTGAAATGGCTAAGAAAATATCTCAAGCTCCCCCAATCTGAGAGCGTAGAATAACTGGCTGAGTCACTCGCATCTTCAGGAGCTAGGATGTTCTCGCGTAACGGATAGGCAAACATACCATTTTTACTTTAAACAGGACATGTTGCAAAACAGACGGGGTGATTTGTAAACAAAACAAAATGCAGTCGTGGAGATGCACAGATCCATACACATACACAAAACAAACAAAATACACGAAGGCCGATAAACCAGCGGGAGACAACCGGTTCACCGCTATGATCGAGGTAAACGGCAATCACGATTCGCTAGTACGGTGCGAGCAAGGCTTGCTCTAGCGCCCACTGCTTGCACAATTTGGGCTGCATTAGGCTGACCACAACGTACCTTGAGAATTGACCAATCGCAATACTGTGCATATATGTGTATATGCGCGTATATAAAATTATGTACTTCGTGCTGAGCTTGATGTTGCATACACCATGCTTCCTCACCGCAGCTGGGCTACACCGATTTGCACTTAAACTTGATCTTTCTAATCTGGTGATTTGCTCACCTCAGTTATTTTGCAGCATATTCCGCGAAAATTTCGAGGTCTTAGTTTCCCACAACATCCATGTTGCTTGTTTAATATCCCCGGTGTGGTCGCGCTTGATATCAATGTTGACAATGTGCTTACCTGTCTAACAACCTCCACACCTCGATTACTATCCTTAAGACTGCAAAACTTTGGTTGAAGTAGGGAAGGGGTACACGGTTCTCGTGACCGTGTTAGGTTCAGAGAGTGCTTCCATCCAGTGCGGAGTGTGTGTACATCTGGCATGCATGATTCCTAAATTAAATAGACAAGAATGGTGCTGATGTGCATGTCAAAGGAGCGTGGGGCAGCTCCGCTCAGTATCATCATTATACACGTTACCTAAAGGAGTAAACCACCTCAGCCACTGTGTCGCAAAACGTAAAAGAAAAAAGGGATTAAAGTGCAACAGGCAAGCCAGCTGAGCTACCGGTAACGGATGGGCATCGTTCCGGAAAGCTATCTGCCGACTACTAAATAATAAGAAAAATTATTATGTAAAATTATATTAAGCTACGAAATAAGATCGTGATTGGATGGGGAGCCTAAGAGGAATGGGAAGGGACAAAGAAACTCATCACAGCAGGGACGCCATTGAGGTTGGATCCTAGCCATATCAACAAGTGTATCCAGCCAAACGTGTTCATCATCTTTCGGACCCCAACCCGGGAGCCGAGATGCTCCAACTGAGGCCAGCTCAGAAGTGAGGGCCTTCATTCATCTCGACCAAGTCATCGCTTGGCCACCTATCCTCTTCTTCCATCCACACCCCTGGCGAGCAAACAACACACTTCGACGAAATCGGTAGGCTGGCATGCGTAACACGTGGTCGAACCATCAGAGCCTGGTGCGTGAAATAACGGAGCTGGGCGGTTCAGTTCCGTTCCTTGTGATGTAGACAAAGCGTCGAACACGCTGATTGCTCACGCGGTGTAACCACCAGATGTGAGTTAAATTGCGAAGGCACCGGTAGTCGAACGTAACTAGCCTCTTTATGTCCGCTGATCTAAGGGGCCAGGTTTCGCAACCGTCCTGCAAGGTCGAACATACCGCTGCGTTGTACACTATACCCTTCAGGGAGAGCGTGATGTCGCGCCGGTGCCATAAGAGGCGAGTACTAGCAAAAGCACCAACACATTTTGCTATTCGGTTCTTGATCTCATCTTCAATCTCACGGGCGCTGAGACAACCTTCCAGGTAGTTGAACTTTTGCACGATTTCTAGCTGATCCCCACCAAGGATCAGTGAGGGTGGCGATCCCCGTCAATCTTGGAGGAAAGCTTTGCATTTCCATGGTGCAAAGCAAAGCCCGAAGCGGCTGACAGTTAGTGCTTATCTACCCAGTGCTGATTGATACGTCTGGGAGCTGTCACAGATGAGGGCAATGTCGTCTGCATACTCCGAGTCAAGAAGTGGTTCTCCTAGGAGTAGATCCACACCTTCCAAGTCGTGTCCTGTTAATGCTACCTCCATGACTTCGTCAATAGCGAAGTTGAAGAGGAAAGGTGACAACGGGTATCCTTGTCTCACACCGCTGGAGATATTGAAGGGCGACGACAGCTTGCCGTGAGCCCTCACACTGCCCGTGAAACGCACGTATAACGCTAGAATAATATTTACATGTTTCTCAGGCACATCTTTCCTCAGTAGACAGTTCCACAGGGCACATCGATCAACTGAATCGACAAACACGACTACGGTGCGCCGCCAATATGTCTGATGGTGATTCAACAACTGACGCAATGTGAAGATGTGGTCGACGCAACTCCGACCTCGACGAAACCCATCTTGTTCCTCATGAATCTGGCCTACACGAGCGTCAGTCAGTCCGTGAAGGATAATAGAGGCAAGCAATTTTGAGGCGATGTGGATCAAATTGATTCCTCTATGGTTGCCGCATTCCGATCGTGAGGCTCCCTTGAAGATTAGGACTATGACGGAGCGGCTCCAGTCGGTTAGGACAGTTTCCTGCTCCCACAGTTTCACTAGTAACTCGTGTAAATCATCCAGAAGAGCAGGTCCCCCGAATTTGAGGAGGGCTGTATGAAAATCATCTGGTTCCGCGGCTTTATTTAACTTCAACTGTTGCGATCTCACGTCCGACTTCCGAGCGATAGGGTGGACCCATAGGGAGAGCCCTGGGTGATAGGGGATCAGTGGCCGGCCAAAAATCTAACAATTCCGACAGATAAAATTGCCAACGCTCCAAGCGTTTTGACAAATTGTGGATAGGCTATCCACCCTCATCACAAATTGTTTCACCAACAACAGGTCTTCTGCCGCCCGTCTCATGTGTCAGGCGGAATAACTTACGATGGTTACCAAGAGCAGCGGCCATTTCTATCTCTGATGCACGAAGAGATCACCAGGATTCGCGGTCTCTCCAGACTAGCACGGAGTTTTGTCCGGAGCTGTTTGCGAGTTTCATTATGTTCGCTTCCAGCCGGAATATGCCGACGAGCATAGATAAGTTCCAGAAACCGCGAAGAGATCCAATATCTATTTTGGCGATTACACTTACCACATGAGGATTTGCCTGCTGCTAGTAAGATCTGGTGCCGGCTCCGCTGATTGAACGTGGCTCCCATCCACATGCCTACCGGTCTTATTCCTTCGGGCTTACATTGGATATGGGGCGTGTCGTTGGAGCTGTGGGTGATGCAGCGCAAGCCACTCATGATCCCTTTGGAGGCGGTGTCCTGCGACAAATCCGGAACCGGATGCCACCAACCATGTATGAACCTATGCAACCGCGTGAATGCTTCCACTTTGGTTTAACAAACGTCCAAGTTGGGTTGCACTGGTTTATACTACTTTCGCTTTAAACTGGACACTATGCAAACCAAACTGGACACCTTTGGTTTTGAAGCAGAAACTCAGCATTCAATTCATGTTTTCATCTCTATGGGCATACTGCACGATTTGAAGAGAACCTCAAAAATTCGGTAAGGAGGAAGAAGACTGGAGGATGTTCATGCCACACTGCAATAAGGATAATGCAACCATAATTATGCAAGCAGCGGGCGCTAGTGCAATCCAGACATCTGAATGCGAGTGTCTCACCTCGATTAAAGGTGGTAACCTGGTTATTCACTGCCACCTCAGATTCATGAGAAAGACGCGCGAACGTGAATTAGCCAACAATAAGAAGTCGTATAGTGAAGCTGATTGAATATTAATGACTGAGTCACTGCCTTTGACGTAGGTGAATGGCACCCACAGTTAATGGAAGGGCTTGCACTAGCACCCACTGTATGCACAATTCTGCTTAAAAAAATAGACTGTTTGGTTTAATTAGCAAAACGTTCACAGTTTAAAATGAAAACGGCATAAACAATAGACATACGGCATAGCTCTCCCGGTATTAGACCTAGATTCCACTCAGGGGCTTGAAGATAGATCTAGGTAGCAAGTTCCGCATTTTTAATTCACCGAGTAAGGCGCCAACACGTAAAATGTAACAAACTAAGTCGGCTAACTAGAGAGAAATGAAGCGAGAATCACGACGACCAAGCTAATCCGTTAGTAGAACTACGCTACCAAGTGGACAAACACCGTCAAATACCACAACCTCCATCGTAACGCCGCGCATACAGCCATAACAGGAAAATGCACAGTGACTAGGTGCAACGACTGCAGTTGTGGAAATCCGAAAGTCCTACCTATGAATAGTATATACATGGGAGGATAGAATGCCTCCGTTTACTCGATCGATGCTTGTTTAACAACGTGCGGAAGATGGACAGTTGTGTAGTCTCATAGTTATCAGCGGATTCAGACACTATCTCAATGGAATGAGGCAAAAAATTCAGTTGGCTGGTTTAAATATCTATCGGGGTTCGGATAACTTGAATTAGTAACCACCGTCTAGTATTAAACCACATAACATACCGCTTAGCTAAGTACCACCAAAGTGTCAAGGACTGAGTCCATTTTGGAACCTCGAATCTCCCCTTACCGAATGTGTACTCAAAAAAACTTTATCAGATCAAAAATGTGCCAAATATGGAATTACAGATAGGTAGTTAGTCCTTTACTAGCACAAATCGATCCATACTATTTCCTAGTTAAGGAAGTTGAAACACAGTCCGACGGTGAATCATGAATAGAGTGAATTGCATCGGTGGATACTTTGAAGCAAACTTTTACACGAATTGGTATGAGTTCACACAGTGGTGTCAACTAAGTTCGGCTTTGGAATGCCAATACATCGAGACAGTGGTGCCAATGACCTATCCAGAATACTGAAATGCTTCCGTAGGAAACCAGGAAATGTTACAGGGAGCAATAGGTTCAGCGAGGTAAGACACAAGAGGTGATAAATCGCCGTATTAAGCAGCGGGGAAGAAGAGGAAGATGGCAAACGAACAGCGTAGAAATAAAGTCTCCAGTTTTGTGAAAACGTCATTAACATGAAGTAAGTGAGAAAGATCACGATTGAGTGTGACACCTACATAATTCACTAACACGGTGGACTGCAAGCTCTCACTATTTACGTGAGGTTCAGGGCAATCCATGAGAAGTTGATGATAACTACGGTCTTTAGCTGGCGAGAAAAGAATGTCAGTGCATTTGAATGTATTCTGCGATAAAAATTAGTGAGCTTCGGACCACAATGCAAGGTTGTCCAGATAGGATTGCAATTAAGTTGATGAGGCTGCGGTCGGATGTCGGGTATCCAAGACTACGTCGTGTGAATATTTCAGCAATATCACTTCATCAGGGGCGGGCAGTGAGACGACGTAAGTGGAAAAAAGGCATGCAGACAGTATGGCTTATTGAAGAGCTCCGGTGGCTGTGATAAACAACGAGAAACTTTTATTCCCAAAGCAAGTAAACTGGGCACGTCCAGTTTAACAGTCCCACAACAAATGGACAGTAGAAGGTTGAATTCCGGCTTCATGTAAGCCTTTTAAAGGAAACTCACGGTTTACACTGCCGAACGAACAACCATAGTCGAGAAAACACTCGAACGGATTTGATCATGTTGTCTAGTGACGTTAGCACTAAATGTACAAGATGGGTCAATGGGTGGTGAGTAGACCTCAAACAACGATAAGCAGACCGAAGCGGATCATCTGAGTGAGTTTGACTCAGCATCATTTTAAGAATAACCACGAAGAGGTTCCAGTTCATTGAGGTGCAGGCAACTGACCAGTATTTATATGAACCCTTCTTTGACACTGGTGTCATTGTAGCACTGCTCCAACGGCAAGCAATTTTACATTATTTTATGCATAGTGTGCATAGCTGAACAAGAAACTGGGCCAATGAATCGGCATAAACCTAGAGAACAACGGGGGATAGTCGGTCCGGACCACTTGTCTTACCGGAATTTAACTGCAGCAGTTTATTATACGATGTATTTCTGTCGATGGTAGATAGAGGTTGTGGGCCTGTCCAAGCGAGGTAGGAAAGGTTATAAGTGGTTAGCATGGAAACAACAAAAGCTGCGGCCTAACTTCTCAATGTTCACACCTGCATTCGATACTCAGTGAGAATCCACTAAGCTGGCTCAACATAGGCCAGACCCTCCAACAAGTAATATTCCCGAGTATGGTCTGGACATATAGGTGGTTTAGACGGCGCAACTACCTTGAGAGAAATAGAGAGATTTCATTGCAGCGTAGTCTTTCCTTTTGAACGCTCTCTCTTGAGTCTACGCAAGCGTTTTAGGCATGAAGATGGAAACAGATCCGCACGGATGAAAATGGTCTCCAGTGGACAGCACGTACCAAAATAGAAGTAGATGCAGCCCTTGCACTGGTCACAGTACATAGATACATCGGCGTCAAGTAATCTGATAAAGTCTGTGGACGAAGTCATTTCTCGTAGTCTATATATGTTCCGAGGTGAACATCCGATGAGTTTCGATGAACAGGATGAAATCGAACCGATGATAACGAGATGAACATTTTCATCAAGGTAGGGATGACAAAAAATTTGGTTAACAACGAAATTCCAAAAAGGGGTGAGTTAATAATAGTAGTAATAAGAATAATTTGTTCCCGAGTTTTTAGGAGATGCGCTTGCAGAGGATGCAGCCTGAAGTGACAACAAAGTCAATTATTTCGAGATAACTCCAGCAGCGACTGACTTGCTGACCTACCTAACCATAGATGACCTTCACTTCAATTAGTTACATCGTTTCATGCTGCCACATTGTGACGATGTGCCCAGGAAATTTTGCTAATGATCCTAAATATCTTCGTATCCACTTCAGGAAAAGTAGGTTGTCGTAGGGCCAAAATGAACACCTTGTTTGCAAGGTAAAAAATGCAAAATGATCAATAGTGCGATTTGGAAACGCATATATGTCAGAGATTACATGATGAAGCTCACGAGCGGGAAAAGGCTACTGAATGACAGCAGCGCTCACTCACAGCCGATTTCGTGCATGTTCACGCTACTCAGGTAGCAAAACGAAGATAACGACTCAATCTCAGAGCGTAAACAGTGCCGGTTGGGGTCAACATGCATACGCCATAGAGCCACGGGCAAAGACCGTCACAAGGGTTAGAGGCTCATTGTCAGTTCGTTTGGAGCACCCGTAAAACGCGGTCCACATTAAGAATGAGTGCTTCAAAACGAGGCTTTTGGGTTTTCAACCGTTTTAACAGGCATTGGTCGCGGGCCGGTGGAGTGACATTATAGAAATATACTAGCAATTCCAATGTCTCCGGCTAGAGTTGAGATGCTCCACCCGGTGTATGTAAACAGGCACGTAATCGACCATGGAGCGTAATGTTACGAACGACCAACGTTTATCCGCATCAGATATGGCTCTAGCGACCGAACGAACCAATATTCGCTACAAAGCAAATGGCAACCTAGATTGAGACTGAGTGCCAAAAGGGCAGGCATCAGCAGTACACCGATACGCGCAGTACCGACGCTTCGCTGCCGCGCAACCATCACCGGTCGCACGTTGATTAGGGATACTGTGAGGGTCACGCTGCTCCTACGCAGGCTCGAACCCGCGCCCTCAGAGTACGGAGCAAGCTTGTTCCCTTTAGGCCGGTAAGGCATTTGCAAAACTAAAGCTAAAAGGGAAGATATAAAAAGAGATCTCTGTGTTGGTACATGTCGAGTTGTATGGTTCTGCAGCGAGGACAGACAGACTGGATATTAATTTGCTCTGCTAACTAGAGCTGTTTGAATAAGCTACTCAAATCACTCAACTAAATCATTCCGTAATCATTCTCATTAGGATAACAACAGAGGTATCCTTGTTTGGTTTTGTGGTAGTTGTGTATACGGATTGCGAAAAGTAATATCAACTCAAACTGTGAAATACTTTAAAGTAAGCTGTTGTGAATTCGTGCACTGAGATAGGAGTAGATAAATGCAAGGTGTCGTTCGCACGCAAAAACCGGACCCCCAATGGTGAAATTCTGAGCCTTGTGACAAGCGTTGCTCAAGTTGTGTGTAGGCTCCCGTAATGATAACGGTGAGCGGTTACTTCATTTGTGTGAAGATGCTCGCTTATTTCTTGTGAGCACTAATTTCCGACACAGCACCCTCCGGAGGGTGACTTGGCGCCCACCAGCCTCGAACCAGCTATGGACACAAATCGATCACATTGCGATAAGTTACCGAAGGAGAGCCTGCGTCCAGAACTGTCGTTCGATTTGGAGCACATGTATGGACACCGACCATGCACTTGTATGTGCTGACCTGCGGATGCGTTTTAGCGGACGCCCTAGACGACCTTGTGAACGTATTGACACCAGTCAACGGGCGAAACCAGCTGTTCTATTTCAATATCAAAGTACGCTGTCATGCGAGTTGAGTAAGCGCTCACTGGATGCAGTTAAAGATCACTAGCCTCATATTCACCAGACCTTACTTGCAGCAGGAGAATCCTCATGTGGTAAGTCAGTCGCCAAAATGGACATTGGGTCTCTTCGCATTCTCTGAAACTTATCGTTGCTCGCCGGCATATTCCGGCTGGAAGCTAACACAATAAAACTCGCAAAGAGCTCCGGGCAAAACTCCGTGCTAGCCTGAAGAGAGACCACGAATCCTGGTGGACTCATCGTGCATCAGAGATGGAAATGGCCGCTGTCCTTGGTAACTATCGTAAGTTATTCCGTCCGATACGTGAAACGGGCAGCAAGAGACCTGGTGTTAGTGAAACTATACGTGACGAGAGTGGACAGCCTATACACAACTTGTCAAAACGCTTAGACCGTTGGGCTGAGCACTGTGAAAGGCAATTTAATCTGTCGGAATTGTTAGATTTTTGGCCGGCCAGTGATCGCCTTGCTCCGTGGGCTGTCCCTTTGGATCCACCCTCTCGCTCAGAAGTTGAACGGGAGATCGAACTGTTAAAGTTAAGTAAAGCCGCGGGACCTGATGATCTTCTTCCAGCCCTCTTCAAATTCGGGGGACCTGCTCTTATGGATGATTTACAGGAGTTACTAGTCAAACTGTGGGTGCAGGAAACTGTCCCAACCGATTGGAGCCGCTCCGTCATAGTCCCAATTTTCAAAGGAGACTCACGATCGGAATGCAGCAGCCATAGAGGAATCAGTCTGATATCCATCGCCTCTAAATTACTTGCCTCTGTCATCCTTCACAGACTGACTGGCACTCGTGAAAGCCTGATTCGTGAAGAGCAAGCTGGATTTCGTCGAGGTCGTGGCTGCATTGACCACATCTTCACCTTGCGTCAGTTGTTGGAGCACCGTCACATATATTGGCGGCCCACCATTGTCGTGTTCCTCGATATCAAAGGTGCATTCGATTCGGTGGATAGACATGTACTTTGGGACTGTCTACTCAGGAAAGGTGTCCCTGAGAAATATGTGAATATTATCCGAGCGTTATATGCGCGTAGCTCGGGCAGAGTGAGGGCTTACGGCAAGTTGTCGTCGCCCTTTAATATCTCCAGCGGCGTGAGACAAGGATGCCCGCTGTCACCTTTCCTTTTCAACTTCGCTGTTGACGGAGTCATGGAAATCGCGTTCACAGGACACGACTTAGAAGGTGTGGAGCTACTCCCAGAAGAACTTAGAGTATGCTGATGATATTGCCCTCGTCTGTGACAGCTCACAAATGTGCCAAGCGGCACTGGACAGATTAGCACCAGCTGTCCGTCACTTCGGGCTTTGCTTTGCACCATCGAAGTTCAAAGCATTCCTCCAAGATTGGCCTGGATCACCTCCTTCGCTGACCCCTGGTGGCGATCAGCTAGAAGTCGTTCAAAAATTCAACTACCTGGGAAGCCGAATCAGCGCCCGTGGGAATGTGGATGAGACCACGAACAGTGTAGCAGAAGCTCGGGGAGCTTTTGCTAACCTTCGCTACTTGCGACGCCGGAGTATCACTCTCGACCTGAAGGGTAGAGTGTGCAATGCAGCCGTACGTTCGACCCTACTGTACGGTTGTGAAACCTTGCACCTTAGATCAGCGGACATAAAGAGACTAGTTACGTTGGACCACAGGTGCCTTCCTTATTTAGCTTACAGGTGGTGGGTACACCGCGTGAGCAATCAGCGTGTGTCGACGCCTTGTTTACGGCACAGAAAAAGGAACTGAACCGCTCAGCACCGTTATTTCACCCACCACGATCAGATGGCACGGCTACGTGTTACGCGTGCCAGCCACCGATTTCGGCGACGTGCGTTGTTTGCGTGCCGGGAGTGTGGATGAAAGAAGAGGAGGGATGACCAAGCGATGACTTGGTCGAGAGGAATGAAGGCCCTCCCTTCGAAGCTGGCCTCAGTTGGACCGTCTCGGCTCCCTGGTTGGGGTCTGGAATACGATGAACACGTTTGGCTGGATACACTTGTTGATATGGCTAGGAGCCGAGCTCAATAGCGTTGGTGCTGTGAGTCGCTTTGTTCCACCCCATCCCTCTTATCCTCGCCTTCCAACCACGATCGCATTAGTTAGCAGTTTATAATTTTGCATAGAAAATTATTTTTTTCTGCTGCACAGTAACCGGCAGACAGCTTACGGGAACGATGCCCATCCGTTACCGGTAGCTCAGCTGGCTTGCCTGTTGCACTTTATTCCCTTTTTTATTTTAGGTATTGCGGCACAGTAGCTGAGGTGTTTCCAAACCCTAGCTTATGTGTAGTGTGTGTGTTGCTCGGAAGTTATCGGGACAGACCGGGTGTGCTTTGAGTCATTGGCATGAGATAGTTCTTAAACTGTATTTGTGAAAAAGTTTCAAACGATGTAACACAACGCCTGCTGAGCATCATCAGTTGTCGTCAAATTGATCAAACAACTCGGAGCAAAACAACCAGAAAGTACAAAGGCCAGAAATCACCGACCAACGAATAGAAACAGTTCGAAATAATCAGCATTCCAAATGAACAAACTAAGGGTTTTTATCATGTGCATAAGCATCAGGTGAAACCGCTTTGGAACACTGGTGATGAGATTGGTCCCATGGGTTTTCTCCGACTTAGCCATCGATCGATGATGTCGTCCCGACACGCAGAGATGACAGGTGGCAAATACAAGACTAGTCTTGCCAGTGTTCAGAAATAATTCAATGAAACTGCAGTTAACCCAGATAGGGCAGACACAACATAAACGTTAACGGTGCCACACATTATTTAAATTCCACGTAAGCTGGCTAGAAGTTTACCGCGGAACGGAGTCTTACTCTAACGACACCCCGATAGTAGTCGTAGCTTAATGTTAGTGAATCATGCCTAATGATGGATAAATGGAAGATGACACAGTGGCTTAGGCGGCAGTGTAAATTAGGTGCAGTTATCAACGTAACTCAAGCAGTACTCCAGTAATCGAGAGCGGCCAAGATTAAGACGACATAACAGACTTTTTGATATCATAGCATAACACAAAGTAAAAACCATAGAGGAGGCAAGGGGTTAGATAGGCTAGACACATGGATCGATGAACACAAGACAGGATGAGCCGGCAGACAAGTTCCAAGGAAGTGCCGCTCGTTTGGAAGTGGTCGACTGAAAGTGGGTTAGTCAGGTAAATCCACAGAAAACAATCTTCCCTAAACAAGAAAGCACAAAGCGTACACTATGTGTCAAGTACGCAAATACATGGCATCGCTTTCGCTCGGAATGGCAGGTTTTGAAAACATGACGTTAAGAACATATCCAAACCGGATTTGGAAATGCTGTAAAGAGTAGCCAAGATGCTGTTGAGTCGATGTTTAAATATTGACGCGTAAAAGAATTTGATCAAAAAATGGAAACGGAGTAAAGAACGCGTTCTGGTTTTGTAAGAACCCGCGGGGTTTCTCACTTGCGATGGCTGTTACGGAATAAACAAGCGAGAATATTCCGTCTCTACTTTTGTTTTCGTCAGGTAAAATGGCGACAAATGCTTCTATTCGAACTGTGTTGCCTTGGTTTACATTTCTAGTGAGCGAATGAAAACTGTGTAGACGCGGTTCCTATGTGGGCGCCATCTAATAACAAGGTAGTGTTGTTTGTTCCGATGACTTAGTTGCTCCCTCTAAGTGTAAAGATGTTTGGTTGTCACGAGTACTCAACAATCGGTGAAAGTAACTGGTAGTCGACATCACCAAGACGTTGCCGTGTGTGGCAAGAAGAATGGAATTAGATGGCGGTCTCGGGATCAATCAGATCAAGGATACTGTGGAATATGGGAGAGTTGCGGAGCTATAGACTATCTTTAGTTCAGTAGTTTTTAGGTACTAATACTCGTTTTCTTAACATGTACGATCACATACAACTCCGGACATCTCCATATTTGTCTACCAACGTTAAATGTTGTCATCATGGTCATCGGAGCCATCGCACTTAGAAGCTTGGAGTACAACCGGCGGACCGAAAGAACGGGACAAAGAGGAGAATCGATGGACGTTAAGTGTTAAGAACTTGTAAAAGGGTCTTTAAGCGGATGTCGTCAATTCCGGGATAGCTGCTTTTTCATCACGGTGCTTGCCGTAAAAGTTATGTGTGAATCCTGGTGGAAGTGTCATAGAGTCCAAAAATTCAGGAGACCACGGGAGACAATGAAACGTTGGTGCATATTGTTGTTGCAGAATGTTCCACGCTTCTTTAGCAGTCCGAGTTGGACCAGCCGCTGTTTGAAGAGGGGGAAATCCACCTTTCACCTTGCGGAGGCTGTTCACATGCTTGTACAGAAGCTAAGGATTGGAAGTTAATCGCTCGTCTAAAGCATGTTAACAAGCTACTTTGTCTTCGCGCAATAATTGGGTACGGTGGATGATGTAGGCTTTCCAGGTACTCGAAGTCGGGTCGGTTCAGTAAGCATAGCACGCCGCGTTACGCACCAAATTGCATTCGCATATTCTACATCGTATAAGTGACGGTATGTATATCAAACCGATAAGCTTGGTTGCTGATGTCCTACTAACCGAAGTGCTAAACTTGCGGCCAAAACGCTCCCGGGCAATATCCGGTACATCCTCAGTTAGGAAACTCCAGCCGGTCGCTTCAATAAGTGGAGCTAAGGAGTCGTAGGTGGTTATGGTCCTTGCCATTTGAGTTCTGTCCTCGGGGTATTCAGCGTAGCAGGTGTACATGAACTGCAAGGTTGCAGGATCACTGAGGCCTAGAGGAGTAGCGATGATCATTCGCTCGATTACTGGTGAATATCAGGTCCGAATATGGATGACCTGTTCTTCCCTTGAATCTGGTGTGCGATGATATCGGGCTATAAAGCTTAAAATTTGAGAACAGGTCATGCAGGTTTGGAGCTCAATAAGGTGGGGTCACTAGATAGCGGGAGGTAGGAGAGACAATCGTGAAGTCTTGTTAAAGTAACATGAGTATTTGTACAAAAATAGCCTACAGATCCAATAGCAAAGGCAAGAGGCATAAACGTAACATAAGGATAAGCGGAACGTGCCACATAGCTCAGTGCAGTCTTAAGAAAACAAACAGCCTTTCTGTGCAAATATCTCAGGGGATGCAGCAAATCCTAACAACCTATTTCGAATATGAGCACTCTGAATGATGCGAACATACGACGCCGTATGACTTCCAACCGGTCGATCGCGGACATGGCTCAGTGTAAGAGCCAATGTACGTGACGTCTACTGGTGTCAGTGGGATTCCACTACATCTGTGAAGGGTGTTCGGACATGTCCATGATGAGTAGACAATCTACCTAAATGACACCGCCATCGACGGCACAATAATTGCGTAATTAGCAGTCAGCATTACAAATTTAAGCGTGCGGCCCTCTGTTGGCTACGTACCTAAAATTAATGAGTTCATGACCGTGGTCTCAAATTGATCACATTGCGATTAGCTTCAGATGGTGTGGCAGCGTACTGAACTGCAGGTCCTTTTGGTCCACCTTCGTTGACTCAGATCATGCACTGGTCTGCGCGAAAATTTGAATGTGTTTTGGGGGGTCCCGAAACACGAAGCAACGCAACATTTATGTAAACAGATTAACTGATTCCTCTCAGTTGCACTCAGTTGCAATTTATCGCACGATGTAGAGCAACACTTGACTTGTATACAGAAAGCGATGACGATCTCCGGAAAGTCCAGCTGCGACCTAACTCGAGGCCCCCTAATGGCTTGGATCTCTGCTCGTTCTTTGGAGCTGTTCGAACGCCGCAAAGATATCCCGCCAGAATGAGATTGCAATGAGCGGCGCCGTTCTGCCAACCGCCTAGGCAAGGGTCGCTATGCATGGCGCTCTGCACGTGCTTTAGATATGGAGATCCCTGCCCTCTCTGGCAACACTCACAAGTTTTTCCAACTCATTCGGTCCACTGGCCTCAGAAAGCCTGGTGTCAGTGAGGTCATTTACGAGGTGGAACGCTGGGTCGAGCACTTTCACTCGCAATTCAACTGGTCTCCACCGTCCATCAGTAGATGCAGTACACCTTGTTGTCCACAAGGCTCGTCCCACTGAATCCACTCAGCAAAGTGGAAGTCTGCCTCGATATTCGACACTTAAAGTGAGTCAAGGTTGTCAGCTCAGACGGACTTCCTCCAGATCTGTTCGAGTACGGCGGCGTGGCTGTCCTTAACCAGCTGACCTCGCTGTTCGCAAAATTCTGGCATGAAGAGAAAGTGCCTTCCTCTTGGGGCGAATCAGTTATTCTCCCGATTTTCAAGTAAGGCACTCGCACTTCATGTGTAAATCATCGCGGGATTAGTCTTGTTTCAGTTGCCTCCGAGCTATTGGTATCCATTCTGCTTCGCAAACTATCCCCAGTACGTGAATCATACTACCATGAAGAACAAGCTGGTTTCCGTCCCGGCCGCAGATGCGTGGATCTCCACGCTTCGCCAAATCCTAAACATCGCCACATTTACCACAGGCCCACTATTGCTGCATTCCTAGACATACGTGCCGCTTTTGACTCCGTTGATCAATCAGCTTTATTGTGTTGCATGCTAAAGAACGTGGTGCCAGAGAAATATACTGCCATCTTACGAGCACTTTAGCCTCATATGTCCGGCAGAGTGAGGGTCTATGGCAACGTTTCCGCGCCATTCGCTGTCATTAGCGGTGTGTAACAAGGCTGTCCTATGTCCATATTCCTCTTCAACTTCGCAATCGAAGACGTTATGTCAAGTGCTTTAGGTTTCCAATATTTTGGCTTAAAACTTCAACTGGGTGAGCGCGCAACCGGCTTAGATTATACTGATGATATCGCCTTACTTGATGACGATTCTCAGGGCAAGCAACTCATTATGGATGGTTTGGCAATTGAAGCCTCTAAGTATAGCATGACCTTCGCCCCATCGAAGTGTAAAGTACTGCTCAAGGATTGGCTTAAACCTGCTCCAGTGCTCACTCTCGTAGGTGCATAACTTTAACAGGTAGATAGTTTCGTCAAAAATTGGGAGCTATGGTTCTGCTGGCGGCACTATCAACAGAGACGTTTCTCTTTGCATCGCTAAAGTCCCATCAGCATTTACCAATCTGAGGCACTTGTGGCGTCGTCGCGACGTCTCATTCACGCTAAAGGGCCGCTCAGTGTTAGTGTATGGGAGCGAGTCCCGGCCGATTCGCGTGGAAGACATGCGTCGTCTTTCGGTCTTCGATAACGGTTACATAAGGAAGATTGTTCGTGTTTGGTGTCAACATCAAGTTAATAGTAGTGATGTTCGACGTCGCATGCTGGGAAATGCGAACATTCTTTTCAACGAACTGGTTTAGCTGCGCCAGTTGAGATGGCTCGGTCACGTCCTACGCATGGCACCTGAGCGTCTACCGCGTCGCGCTCTATTCGCTCGTCAAGGACCTGGCTGGAGACGACCGCGTGGTGACCAGTCTTCCACTTGGCGACAGCACATGAAATCGCTGACGTCGTGTCTAGCCGTTGTTGGACCCGTACGTCTTCTAGGACGGGGACCCAAAGATGAGGGATGCCAATGGCTTAATAATCTTGAAGACATGGCCAGTAATCAAAATCAGTGGAAGATATATACACAGAATTGTATCAATTCACATGTTTAATACTTCAGATTGAAAATGACAGAAAAGGGAAAATCGGCCTGTGGGAAACAAACTAAAAATGTTTTGAAATGCTTGGAAAATACTTGGAACCGATCGAGTAGTCATGAGTTCAGATTGTTTCCAAACTTCTCTGAACTCATAAAAAGGTTTTGTTTTATTTTTTGTCAAAGTGTTCCTTTCTTCTGGTGGCACAGAGGCTGAAGTGTGTTGCTCCCCTTCAACCGCTATGCCATGATGATTAAGACGCAGTGCCTTCCTCTTAGCCGCTAACCGCCAAGGCTTTGTTGGCTGTCTAGTTGCTAGACGGTTGAAATTACATAAAAAATACATTCACGTTTGTGGCGGAAACTCTAATACCCGGTCACATCAGAGTGATGCCAATAAAAATCACTCAAGATAGGAATTGTGAAATCAGATTAGAAAGTATGCCGCTTCAATACAACCCGCAAAATGGAATAATGTGCATCACACATAACTGATCCATAAAACGGAAGTTTCGGCATGGAGACAGAGCGTCCGTGCGATAACTACAGCAACAATTCCAATTCGCGCCCATGCCGCGCCACTACTGCATGAAAAAATAAAAACCAAGCACATTTATATCTGCATGAGTGAAAGGTAGGCGACAAAGAAAGCAAAATAATAAGCAATCACAAAGTCGTGAAAAGTGGATTGACGTGTTCTCCGAGCTGGGCAATTTTGTTGCAGACGTTTCGTTGCCAAGCTAGGCAACATCCTCAGTGCGGCTATCAGGGTCTGATTCGCAGAGTCTCGTAAGCCTCTGCCAGATCCAAGTGAATACTGATCGTCTCCTGCTTTGAATGTCAGTCTTCGATTGGCTCACGTGGGTCGGTCAAGTGGTCCCGTCTTCGCCCTGTCGATCTGGTACTTATTGTTGACCTCATCTGCAGAGCTTCGTAGACACCCTCTAGTTCCAGGTGCTTGTTGATTGAGTTCCAGTCCGAATGCCAGGCCTCGAAGAACTCACGCGTTCTGCGATTCTTTGCTCGTCCGAATAGCTTGACGTTTCCCAGATCGAACTGATGGCTTTCGGCATCTATATGTATTAACATTAGTGATCTTTCATTATGGCAGCGGAAGGCCACACTCTGTTCATGCAGTCTTGTACCAAGTTTCCTTCCTGTCTGGCCCGTGTAGTACTTGTTGAAATTTTTGCGGGAAATTTTGTAAACTACACCTGATGTTTTTTCTTTACTCAGCTGGTCCTTTACCCAGAAAAGCTTACTCCGGATGGTTTCCGTTGCTTCATGTGCAACGTTGATCCCGTGAGGCATTAAAATCCTCGCTGCCATCTTAGAAATTCCATGGATCTAAGGTAGGACGATGGTTTTCCTTTCCGTTGCGCTTGTGGAAGCGGGCTGTGGTTGATTCTTCCACATCAGACAGCGTAGAATAAAACTTTTAGAGCACGATTTCCGCTGAAACATGTTAAATAGGTGGTCTTCCTCCGCCTTCCCCATTTGCAGCGAGCTACAGTGTGTGGGCCCGTTTGTGAAGTGTCCTAACGCAACTGCGTTTGTAAATGGTCGGGTGGTTACTGCAATACTTTAAGATCTGATCAGTGTGCGTCGCTTTTCGTTAAACTGTTGTTTCCAAGGGTCTGGAAGCATGTCTTTTGACGAGCACGGCCAAGAATGGCAATTGGTCACTGTTCTCCTCCTCTTTGGTGAAATAGATGCCGGGGAAAGTATTATTGGTAAGGAAATGTGTTTCTTGTAGTTTGGAACGCTTGATGATGACAAAACTATTGTTCACACAATATACCCAAAATTTGGGCTCCACTATCGGCAGTGTCTTGTTCCGGTGCTTGCATCACTGCATCGGCTATCAGTCCAGAGATTGGTGAACCCAGTAGTGTGCTCATTATCTGTTTGTACGTTTAGCCATTGAAAGAGAAGTGTGTGCTAAGACAGAAATCAAGCAACGCCATCATTTGTGGGACTCTAATTATGCTGTTCTAGTTGTCGTCCCTCGTTGTTCAAGTAGGGTCACCATTGTTTGCCTTGCCAGCTTCGTGTCAATTGATGTGAATAAAGCTGTGACACCAAAGGATACCCTCATATGGTCTCTTGCTATTGTTATTCGTTTGAGTTTTTCAAGGAATTGTTCTGTCGATTTGACTGGATGCTCTGAGTCTGCGGTTAGGGGCTTCAGCCGTTTCCAGAGTTCTTTAGATTGGAAATTGGAAAGTCAATTTGAAGTACATGTTGTGCGGATGGATTGCGACGCGCAATCTCAAAGTGGACCGCGATTCCCATTGAAGTGAACCTTGGCCATTCGATCACCAGGACCGTAGCTGATGAAGCAGCAGCAAACTGGGTGTACTTCAAATTGACTTTCCAATCTGTCATTAACCGTTATGCCAAGCTTTGCCCGTCGTGACCCGATGGCTTAGGGGTAGCGGTCATAACGAACATCCCAATGGTCCCGGGTTCGATGCCTGCTATCTCTATCTGATAAAAGGAAATAACCTAGAAACGCGTCATGGAGTGCAGTGGTTTTAGGAGGGCAACACCCAATTTGCTGCTGCTTCATCAGCTACGGTCCTAGTGATCGAATGGCCAAGGTTCACTTCAATGGGAATCGCGGTCCACTTTGAGATTGCGCGTCGCAATCCATCCACACAACGTGTACTTCAAATTGACTTTCCAATCTGTCATTAACCGTTGTGCCAAGCTTTGCCCGTCGTGACCCGGTGGCTTAGGGGTAGCGGTCACAACGAACATCCCAATGGTCCCGGGTTCGATGCCTGCTATCTCTATCTGATGAGAGGAAATAACCTCGAAACGCGTCATGGAGTGCAGTGGTTTTAGGAGGGCAACACCCAATTTGCTGCTGCTTCTTTAGATTGGTTTTGATGCGGTGCTCCGGCTAATGACACGATAGAGCGAAGCGGTATCCCATTTTCATGTACTGTGGGTAGACCTTAAAATCGTGGTATCACTGAATGCTCGGGTTTCCTCTTTCTGTCTTCTAACTTCTTGATCTATCCCGATGAGGGATGCCCCACGGGGCACCACATTACAAACAATCTAAAGAACTCTGGAAACGGCTGAAGCCCCTAACCGCAGACTCAGAGCATCCAGTCAAATCGACAGAACAATTCCTTGAAAAACTCAAACGAATAACAATAGCAAGAGACCATATGAGGGTATCCTTTGGTGTCACAGCTTTATTCACATCAATTGACACGAAGCTGGCAAGGCAAACAATGGTGACCCTACTTGAACAACGAGGGACGACAACTAGAACAGCATAATTAGAGTCCCACAAATGATGGAGTTGCTTGATTTCTGTCTTAGCACACACTTCTCTTTCAATGGCCAAACGTACAAACAGATAATGAGCACACTACTGGGTTCACCATTCTCTGGACTGATAGCCGATGCAGTGATGCAAGCACCGGAACAAGACACTGCCGATAGTGGAGCCCAAACTTTGGGTATATTGTGTGAACAATAGTTTTGTCATCATCAAGCGTTCCAAACTACAAGAAACACATCACCTTACCAATAATATTTTCCCCGGCATCCATTTCACCAAAGAGGAGGAGAACAGTGATCAATTGCCATTCTTGGCCGTGCTCGTCAAAAGACATGCTTCCAGACCCTTGGAAACAACAGTTTAACGAAAAGCGAAGCACACTGATCAGATCTTAAAGTATTGCAGTAACCACCCGACCATTTACAAACGCAGTTGCGTTAGGACACTTCACAAACGGGCCCACACACTGTAGCTCGCTGCAAATGGGGAAGGCGGAGGAAGACCACCTATTTAACATGTTTCAGCGGAAATCGTGCTCTAAAAGTTTTATTCTACGCTGTCTGATGTGGAAGAATCAACCACAGCCCGCTTCCACAAGCGCAACGGAAAGGAAAACCATCGTCCTACCTTAGATCCAAGGAATTTCTAAAATGGCAGCGAGGATTTTAATGCCTCACGGGATCAACGTTGCACATGAAGCAACGGAAACCGTTCAGAGTAAACTTTTTAGGGTAAAGGACCAGCTGAGTAAAGAAGAAACGTCAGGTGTGGTGTACAAAATTTGCTGCAAAAATTGCGACAAGTACTATGTGGGCCAGACAGGGAGGAAACTTGGTACAAGACTTCATGAACACAGTCTGACCATCCTTCGCCATGATGAAAAATCACTAATATCAGTGCATATGGATGCTGTAGGCCATGAGCTCGATCTAAGAAACGTCAACATGCTTGGAAGAGCGAAGAACCGCAGAGCGCGTGAGTTCACCGAGGCTTGGCATTCACGCTGGAAATCAATCAACACGCACCTGAAACTAGAGGGTGTCCACGAAGCTCTACAGGTGAGGACAATACTAAGTACCAGATCGACAAGGCGAAGGCGGTACCACTTGACAGACCCACGCGAGTCAATCGGAGACTGACATTTAAAGCAGGAAAAGATCAATATTCACTTGGATCTGGCAGTGACTTACGAGACTGCAAATCGGACCCTAATAGCCGCACTGAGGATGTTGCCTAGCTTGGCAACGGAACGTCTGCAACAAAATTGCCCAGCTCGGAGAACACGTCAACGCTCTGACCCACACCCCGAGATATAGGTATCCTCAATAATATCAAAAACTATGATAAGACCACAGTCGTTCTAACACGGTAAAAATGACATGGATTAGAATTGCAATTTGATCCACCATATCTGTTTTAATCTTCTCACCAGACGCAACTCCAAAAATAACAATTCATTGCTACACAAAACTTCTAGCCCAACCGAAGGAACAAGCAATCGCCAATGACCTTGACAAAATAACGTATCATTCGCCACCAACGAACACGGTACAACGACTGCGGACCTTGACTGTATTTATAGGTCTCTACTGACCTTCGACTTCTAGAATTGGAAGGTCAGCTGCGAAGGCTAGCGGTTCCCCATATCTTTTGCCGAGGTGTCAGGTGGCTTTTAATCACGTGCAGAGGTAAAACATTTCGGAACGTTCGAAATCGATGCGATAATCGTTAATAATCGATTAATCGCAATAATAGTGGATTTCCAAGTCAATTCTTACTTTCTCCCGGACACGTGCCCTCCTGAGATATCGTCCGAGGTATAAGACGAAAGCTTAGGATTAACTTGCAGTCTTCGGGACGGTGTTCTCTGCCTGTCGGTCCACCATCTTGACAGAAGCGCCCGAGAACTTTGTTCCTATGTTATTGTTCTGGATTCTTTGCTCGACTGCGTGAAGTCGTCTACTGTTACCTTCTGCAGGTTGAAGCTTTCCACCAGTAAATCGAACGGGAGGTCAGTAGGCCTTGCTTGTTCTGGTTGGCACGATGTGGGCCGTAACTGGTTTTCCTGCCGTGGCCAGATCTGTGCGCCCACCATCACGTCATACATGACGTTTCCGCGCTTGCTTTTGACCGTCCCTGGCGTCCATTTCGCATGGCCTTCCCGGTAGTCACGTACTAGCACCTTCTGTCCAAGCGTAAAAGATCGCTTCTTTGCTCCATGCCACCGGTTAAAATCCTGTTCCATTCTGCGGTTTCTTTCACTAATAGAGGACTCCGAGCCCGGTCGGATGGCGTCGAAAGGCATGCGGAGCTTCCGGTTCATCATGGCCTGCGCTGGAGAAACTCCGTCTGGCGCTTGTGGATTCGGTGTTGATCGGTAGAGGTAAAGGAACCGTTCAACCACCTCCTCTATACGTCCCTTGCCTTTTGATTTGTGGAGGGCTCGCTTGAATGTATGGACAAACATTTCTGCCTGGCCATTCGACTGCGGGTGAAACGGCGGCGAGCGAACGTGCTGGACGGCGCATTGCTTGCAAAACTCCGTAAACGTTGCTGAAGTAAATTGTGAGCCACTGTTAGTGACAACTGTCTCAGGACAGCCGAATCTGCTAAAGGTTTGGCGCAGTTTCGATATGGTGGCATTGGTGGTTGTGTTCTCCATAAGAAATACTTCAGGCCACTTGCTGTATGAATCGACTATAATGAGGAAACTTCGGCCGTTGATCGGTCCCGCAAAGTCGACATGGATGCGGCACCATGGCTTAGTAACTTTTGGCCATGAATAGAGTACTGATTTTTGTGGCGCTTTCAAGAGCTTGGCACACTTTTGGCAGCGTTTAGCTATTTCTTCTAGCTGTTTGTCCATGAAGGGCCAGTATACATAACTGTGGGCATGCGCCTTCATCCGGTTGATTCCAGGATGCCCGGCATGAAACTGCCGAATAAGACGCTCTTGAAGTGCCTTGGGAATGACCACTCATTCCGAAAATAGTATGCAGTCGCTTACAATAGAGAGCGAGTGTCTCTTCTGGAAGTACTGTTGCAACTCGGCAGATGGACATGAATGTGGCCAACTTGTTTTGTGAAATCGTGCAACCTTCTTGAGTATTGGGTCCCGAAGTGTTTCGGTTCGTACAGTTTCTGCGGCAACTGGTAGACCGTGCAACGCATCAGTTACCGGAAAGTTGAAGTCGTGTTCAATCTCGACCGAGGCAATGATTGTGTCCTCATGTTTTTGCTGACGGGTATCAATTAGGCGTGACAGTGCATCCGCTTGGCCAATGGAAACGGTGGACTGGTATTGAATCTCAAAATCATACCCCATTAAGGTAAGAGCCCAACGTTGTAGCCGGTTGGCTGTGTAGGCCGGGATGCCCTTTTTCGAACCAAAAATAGCCAGCAAGGGCTTGTGATCCGTCAGAAGCTTGAAGCGGCGGCCATATAGCATTTTGTGGAATTAAATGTGCTTCCCGGAGAAGTTTGGTGAAGTCAAGTGAAGATCGAGGCATAAGCAGAATGGTAACACGTACTAAAGGACAACCATTCAAGACCGGAGCAACGAAATCTGAAGCTTATGATGATGTGATCCATTCAGACCCATGTTTAGCTGTCAGAGAACGCCGAAAGTAAAGGTGTTCGCTGTGTTTGGCATAGCACAATTACGGAGTAAGTGAAACTTATGAGTTCGGTTTCTTGTGTCCACCTACTGAAGTTCAAGTCAAGTTAATATGAGCTTTATACACCCAAAAGAGTGCATTTTCAGCATTTTACATTATCAAGTGTAAATTTACAAAAGGGTTACGAGTAAAATGCAAAGTTTACAAATGAATATAAAAATGAGGATGCACTGTCATAGATCAATCAAGTGACGATCCCAAAATGTTGGACTAAATCTTCGGGATTTGTATCCATTGAAAACGGAAAAGGTTTCGTAAAAATGTTTCTTCAGAATTTGTTTCAACTGACGTAGAATTTTGTGTCCAGCAACAATATATCGGGGATCGTACGCGATATATTGTGTGCATATTCAATGTTGGATAGAGTAAAGGGTCACAGTGACCTTGGAAGTTGATTTAACAAAATACCTGTCGGTGTGACCTTGCAATACTGAGATATACACAGTAGATAATGTAAAAATGATGTTAGGCAAAAAATGCAACGGCTGATTTAAAGGCCCCGCCATTAAATCCCGATATACTTTAAGCACCTTTTCTTGACCCCCTTTAGTTCTGTTCCATCTGCGGTTGACCTAATTTCAGTAACGTGAGTCGTCGCAAATGGAGTAAGAGAACTTCGGTGTACAGGTCATAGTTGTCAAGCTGTACCAAACTTACCGTTGGTGAGCAAGGCGTAGTTGCAATGAGGCTAAGTTCATTACAGATTAAAGTAACCGTCATGCGAGTGCAGAAGGTCGATGGATTCAGCTGCCATTACCCGAGCCGTATTAATGACAATAGTGAACAACCATGGGAAGAGAGACGGAAAGAAAAGAAAATGGGGTGAAGAGACAAATGAGGAGTGAAATTAATCGAAGCAGAGGAATAACAACCAGGTGCCAGCTCTAGTGAATGAGCGTACCAAGTCCGCGATTACGTAATGTCGGATAAGGTCTACAGCCACTGATGCGGTGCTTTCCGAGGTTACAATTCACCAAGACAGTACGTATATGACATCCACCTGTTAATTTCTTCACACCTTTGTACCGTGTCATCGACTGGCCGCTCCGCGGTTTCATCTATCTAGGCATAGTAACAGCACACAATGCACGGCGAGGTGGTTGACATAGGGCTTGCCGAAGTGGGTCTATCTAACAGAAAGCCTCAATACAGAAGTTGAGAAATCGGGGAAATTCTCCGTCTGTGTATCACAGGTATGTCCGCCAATAAATGGACAAAGGCCACTCTAGAGAGAACCTGAAGGTGGTCGATGGTGATCAATTCTATCAAGAAGTTCCAGAAGTGTGGGGATATAGAACAACGCTGGGGAAACTCACTTCGCCTTGGAAGTGCAGAAGGTAACTCGAAGTAGACCCGTGCTAAATCTAGGGGGTCACGAGATAGAAAGCAACAAGTTTCTCTTGAACGTACTACAAGAATAAACGGCCTCGAAGTCAAGAGAAATTACCGAGGTGTGCCATCGGTGTGCAAATCCCCGTTCAATAACTCGCGGAAAAACAGGCAACCAACGTGACCTCCGCCGGTGCGAAAACGCCTATTTCGGCCCACACGTGAATTAATGAGTCGCTGCATAATGAGACCCGTGAGGGATTTGGAGGTAATGTTACGCAACAAAGCCTAGTGATTACTTTTAATGATGGAGGGGGAATTTGACAACTGCCAGATTATAGGTACTTCCTCAGTATCTGGTTATATCCGTCTCCAATGAGCCCTACCAGCCTTTCCTCACCGATCGACGTAGGTCGTCGCGTCTGTGCACCACGCCTCGTTTCAACACAGAGAGTTCAAGTCGAATCTCACCTGAAGTTGGTGCAACATGAACAATCCAAGAAGAGTCGGGTAATTCTGTGAATGTTGATGTCATAGTAGGCCTATTGAACTGATATTTCAAAGGTTTCACAGTTCAGTTCGATAGAACAACTATGATCCGAGTAACAAAGTGTGGTGGATCCAGTTGCCACGACTCACATCGCAAGAACAAGAATAAATAACAACGGCAAGATAGTGGGGACAGGGGTAAATCCAATGTAAGGAAAGTGGAAGCAAGAGGGAAATGCGTTAAACTAGTCAGAATGAAACAAAAACTAACAACCAGATGAAGGAAACCGAATGCAGGGACGCCACTGACTTCGTGACTGCACGACGTCTGACATGGACTCCTACCATTGGTGTGGACCGTCCCGAGAAACCAATCTGACCAAGTCTCTCAGTCAACTTCTTCAAACCTACATGTCACGTCATGCACTGGCCGCCTCGCAGTTTCACCCAACTTGGTGCAACCATGGCGTATATTGCACGCCAAGGAAGCCGATCAACGGGCATACGGAGGGCATGGCCTAGTCAAAGCCAGCGACTAAGATTCAGCAAACACTCGAGAGAGGCACCAGAAGGCTTGTTGCTAAAATCAACTGGCAGATCTCAGCATTGCTCACCCGGTGTTCCCTCTAAACGTGAGCAATGCTCTGCAAGCACCGGTATTCAAACACGGCCATGTGTTTAATGTCTTCACTAAGAACTGGTCAGATCTCCGATCCATACAGTAACACAAGCCTTATCGCAGCGTTATACACCATACCTATCACTGACAGACTGATATCCTGCCGTCTCCATAGATGGTTGAATCTCCGGAAAACCACACGGGCTTTGCTGACACGCGAAGTAACCTCATTGATGTGACCACCGGAGGTGTCACAACTACCAAGATAAGTTAACCGATCCACCACGACCAGTAGCTGTTCAGGAATAGCTAGAACCGGTGTGTTAGCCCAATCCGGAAACAGCACACCGCACTTGGAAGTTGAAAAGGACAGGCTGAAACGTGCAGCGCTAAGCACAGGTCTGTGAAGTAAAGTTTGCATAGCCAATGCATCAGACCCAAGGAGAACTATGTCGTCCGGATTGGTTTGGATCAGCCCTCCATTCTCATGCCCTATCTCACTGACTTTCTTAGGTCGGTGATCCCGATAAGTTGAAGCAACTCAGCTATTTCCATGATGTTCACCGGCTCGAGCGCCGTCAATGAAAAGCAACATTCGCTGTCACTGGTTAGACTCACAGTTGGTGGCACGCGGGAAATGAAAACCCAAGCGGCTAATATAGGTGTCATTATCAACCCGGTTTCTAGGACGTCCAAAGCAAACAGACTCGAAGGTTTTGGAGATTTGTCGCAGCTAGACTCAGCCAGACAGCCAGCACAAATCCAGAAAAGCGTTAGACTGCTATTCGCTTTAGCAGCTCACATGCCATCTCGATTTGTGGCAGCTTGCAAAAGTAGCTCTGAGGGTCAGTCGCCTCTTCTGAACGATCATAACATGCATAACAGTGGAGGATGAGCCGCGTTATATCGCAGTAAGATATTACTTATGGCGGTCCGTCGCCAACACCCATGACTGTGGCACAAATCGCAGACTCGTAAAATTAAGACCATCGGTTCGAATCCGGTAGGATTCGACGAGTGCGAGCTACTGACGACTCTCAATAGCACGAAACGGCCGTTCAGCCCTTTCCTGGCTGTGTGGTGGCTGGCTGGCTGAGTCTAGCTGCGACGAACTTCCTCCGAAACACCACAAGTCTCCCTACTATTCACTAATAATCAGACTCGAGAGTATTTTCGTGACGCATTTGATATAATCCTAATAGGCACTCATTTCATCTGTCTTATCAAAAGAAAAGCAATTCTTCTTGGTATTACTAAGCTATAAAAGGAGTCTACAAAAGGAAGGAGACGAAGAGAAGTTGTGTGCATCGCTGAAATCAGGAGAATGTGTGTGTGCAATACGTCGTGATCGGAAGATAGGCAAGCAAGCCAGATCGACCAACTATTCGAAATGATGTGCGTTCTCTGTGCCTAAGGACATGATCGATTTGTATCAAGGACACCAACGGATGGCATTTAGCGCTGTTCTGTGTGTCAGCTTCGGCCAAACGATCGGCTCACAGACGGGCCTTGACGATAACCTAAGTAGAAACTAAGACTTTGGCCATGGAGTTGAGATCGATACCTACTCCTATTTGATATACCAAAGCCACCTCAAAAACCCGAACGCGCGCAACCAGTAACAAGCCAGCCACATTTAACTCAGTAAGCACGATAGTAATTCAATTTGAGCAGCAGCATATAACAACACCAAGTATGTTTACTATGTGCGCAAGTGCAAGCTATTAAATTATCTACACGTCCGTTGGCTGCAGCCAATGAATCTGGACAGATGGCCAGACAATGTTTTTTGAATATTATCACTGGATACTGTGCTTGGACAGGGATGTTGATGGCAAAACTTCAGTAACGCGGAATAGGACATCGCTCAGGATGGTGGATACGGAAAGTGAAGTGACAGGAGCAAAAGAATGCAATAGAGACAGGTGAGGAAACAGGTAAAGAGATGCCATCAGAAGCTTGTTTTCGTTTATAAACCTTGCTGAAAGTACCTGACGAGACCCGTATGAGACTGCGCGACAAACGAGCTAAGGTAAGACTGGGGTTTGATGAAATGGTCAAAGCTACATACGGGTTGGAATGATGCTAGAACGCACAAACCTGTACACCTGCGAAAACTTGAAACAGCTTCAAAGATGCGGTGTGAAGTGCTCCAGGAGTGAATTTTCGAAAAAAAACTGGATTCGATTCTTTGATACAAAAAGCAAGGAAAAGTTACAGTGCAGAAACACTTTGGACTGATTTCACGCCGTCATGCAACCACAGAGAGTTGTGCGCAGGATGGAATAGTACAAGGGACTCCAGACCCGGAAAGAAGTAACAGCTCGAACTCGCGAGAACGGAGTCAAGACATCAAGCACCCATTTTTAATACATGACGGATAGTGTATGGAAAGTAGCAACTACATCGGTTTAGGAGAAGGTACCTATGGTTTATAGGTTCGTTTTGGATCAAAATAATCCGCGAAGCAGGAACCTAAGAGGCTAAAATTGTTGATTTTGATGGGTTACTTGGTATAGTCGCTGCAAGGAATTCCCAAATAGGCAATGGCAAAAAATAAAAATCATGAAAAGTAAACGCTCAATAATGTGATCAATTCGATGTAATGAAAGACAGACAATCGATATGTCGTCTAAAACGGACATACTAACGACCTTATTCACCATGATTATATCGGTTATTCAGACGTCAAAATGCAGGTAATTGTCAGCCTCGGATTCGGCTTGACAATTAGTTTCAAAATTTGCAACGTAAGCCAGGCAGTTGCTTTGTTAAACAGTAAAACAGCAACCGATAGCATCACGTCCAATATCACAAGCACAACTGACACTGAACATTCGTAGTCACCACCAAATCAAGAAGTGACCACGCCTCCATCGGGTCATTGATATAATCTGGGGGGCCGGGAGATGTTATTTAACTGGAACACTACCCCTGTTAGATACGGCTGAATAATCGGTTTCCTTTTCATTAAGCCTCTTCGTCAATGGAAACCGATTGACGGCACCGTCGACCTGAGAATACGGAAATACTAACTAAAGAAAATGGAGAACTAGAAGATGAACTTAAAGCAATTAGTTGCCTTCAACAATCTGTAAGCAGTTCTAGGCATATGGTCACGCAAACTGGCTTAGATGCTATCCAAAATTCGACCTAGCCTTGCTCCTATTCTTCTTCCTCTGACAATTCATTACTTCACCAAGCTAACTTTTCCATAAGCATGACACCAACTGAGGATAACGATCTAACGATTTTACGCTTTGCTAGTTAAGAAGACCCGGATGAATGTTTAACGGTTGAGGAGCTATGGGAACTCGGTGATAGAAGCCGCAAACGAAGAGAATCCGTCCGCTGTTGATCGACAAAAAGCCAGGTCGGGCACAGCCCGTAGCTACCCTCCTCCCGCAAGAACCGCATCAAATGACAAGAGGCGATCAAATCTGATGCTTTTTCATGCGCCTGAGTCCATTGATCCAAGTTCTAAGGCATGCTATGATCACGATATTGAGTGTTTACAGAGCCTAGTTAATAGGCTTCTTGATGTGGGTGAGGACGGTGTGAAAGTGAGGCAAGTGAGATGCCTCGGTAAAAATGCTCCTGAGAAGGACGTGTCAATGCGGGTAACTTTTGCTGACAAGGCCAGTTCGATGCAATTCTGCCTCGGTTAAGTAATATGAGAGGCGAAATGGTGCATATTTGTCCAGATATGGATCCAACTAACCGATAGCGTCTCAAGTGTGTTATTATCGGGCTAAAGCGGCGAACCAATAAAGTAAGAAGCAAAATTTCGAGTGGTTACAACACGAATGCGAATCCCAATAAATTGGTCGCTCACTCTTCAGGCACACCCGGTAGTTCCTACAGCGACCTGTGTAGGGTCACTTGGGGTAAATTTGTGCATAAGTAAGGCATCTTTATTCATGCTATAGCTCTGAGCGAAGTGTTAATATATTCTGTTAAAGTTTTACCTCACGGAGGTTACATTAGGCTTATAACCAAGCATAAGCAGATCAGCGAATTTACTTTTATTATAAAAATATTGAGTTAGGCCCTATACGCATTTTCCCCCATGGTATAACTAGTTACCCCATGGCCAGGGAAAAATGGGCATACCCAGGGATAAAGTGAGTATATCGCCTTCTATGAGTAATAAGGTCACATTACAGTAAAATAATGAAGCTGGTGTCAACAAAATCATGGTCTTGACAAACGTTATGATACCAGGATAATTTCTTGGAAACAATGTTACTGCAAATACATGTAATCGTGATACTACGGTGTTTGTCAATGGTGTCTGTGGCAGAAACATTTCACTGATAGCATATTACTAGTCAATTTTATATTGTCCACAGCTATTGCAAGAAGTTTGTGGCATCTACTAAGGATACTTTTAACTAAAACATCATCACAGTCATCCGCTTTTGAAAAAAGGATCCAACCAGTGATTTAGTTAAATATTTCACTGTGCACAAGCCTTCGTCTGGTATTTCAATAAAAAGTCACCAGAACCTGTGCACAGTCTTTGCACCTTCATAATTAACTGAAACCCAGTCCCCAATGACGATATTGCAGCATCGTCATATGTGTACTTCCTCGTCTGCCACAATCTGTCAGGAAGTTAAGGATAGAATTGGCATTCTTAAACTTGTCTTCTTCGATTTATCAACTTTGCCTACCTTTTCTTCGTTAAAAAACATGAATGATACTTCCTCGGTTATTTCTACTTCTACAGACATTGTCTGAACTCTTTTTTGAGTAATACCCATGGGCTACAAGTTTATGGGCCAACACCTCGGTGAAGCCGTCGTTACTATTGGTTGCTGTAAAACTTTCACCGGTGATAGTCCAACATTATTTGAAGTAGGCTGTGGCTTATAAGAAGTGCTTGGTTGAGCATACTCAATTACATTTCTCCTTCTGGTTCTATTGCTGCTGTGACTGGAATAACGGCCTGAGTAGTGCCCACAGAACTTAAAATTCTATGCCGAACGACATTTTCCGCCAGTCAATCTGAAGCAGGGTTTGCTTTGATCATTTACTTAAAATAAGAAATTCTTCATAGGCGCAATTTTTATGCACTATAGTCTGCAACTATTAACTCACATGATGAGTAGGAGTTAAAAATAACAAAAAGTTATTTCCAAAAAAATTGTGTTACGTTTCCCTATAGAATACAAACTCCGACGCAACGAGACTGACCATAACGTAGTGCGACGGTTTGCATCCCTCTGAACTGTTGAGCTATACTGGGTAGTGCCTCCGAGTAGCTTGAGAGCAACTCCTACGAAGTTGGTCAATGGTGAGAGGTCAGACAAACTGAGTCTCCTGGTCCTCCAGGCTGGGGGTTTGAAATGGGATGGCGTCCATTTCAGTAATACTAAATCCTTCCCACCTCCCAACTGCCTTGCGGACAAGCTTTTGAGTCAAAGGCATTGGATGAGGACCCTAACCGTCTCCCTGTCTAGGTGTGGGCGCCTTGGCAGTATCCCAGCCCACATACAAGCAAGACCTTATCTTCTAACATAAACTTCATCTCGCATCGGCCATTGCGCAGATTATCAAGGACCGCCTTAACTGCTGTATACAGCAGGGCGGATAAGCGAAAACTTGCTACTGCTGGCGCCTCCCTACTTTCTTTTTCACCTGCTTCTCTTACTCCCATCCAGACCCCAATTACTAACCTCCCTCCTATAATTCCCAGCTTAATTGACAGCAACCGAAGTGTCACTTGGAGTAGAACCAACTGCAGCCACGTTCTTGCGACACGCACCGGACGCTTAAGAGCAACAGTCCCTTATAAGGCCACACAATCCCGTTTTCATAGCGACGTTCAACGTGCGTACTCTAAGACAAATAGGTCAACAAGCTGCACTGGCATGCACCTTAGACCCACTGGGTATTGACGTGTGTTGTGTGTCCGAAACTAGGATCAATGAACCTAATGCGGGTATTGTGTTAACCGCACCTCATTTATCCTCTCGTTATTGGTTGCACGCATCCGGAGACGTCGATGCAGCACTCACGGGTAAAGCTGGTGCAAGTATCATTCTAAGCTCCAAGGCTGAGCCATCGTTGGTTGATTGGATTCCGGTGAACAGAGGTTCATGTGCAACTCGCTTGACGACATTAGATAAGGTTGATTCAGGAAGTATTACAAAACGTAGTTTGTTGGTGATTTCCGCTTATGCTCACATCGACTGCAGTTCAAATGCTGTCGAGTACATATTCTATCACGAACTGAAGGCGCTACAACGCAGTCCTACCAGTTCAGATAATATAGTATTTGCAGGGGATCTGAACGCACAGGTAAGGCGTCTGAGCTCTTCAGAAGCTCAGTTAGGTGGTAATTATGGGCTTAACTCCGAACAAAGTGACAACGAAGAGTGTCTGCTGCAACTGTGTGCGGCGCACCAGTTGTTACTTACTAGTACTGGTTTTAGACAGTGGGTGCCGAAAGCCCCTGGGCGTTCTAATGTAGATGGCCAGCGATGGATCTAAATTGACCAGATAACCTTAAGTTACAGGTGACGTGGTTCCATCCTGGATTGGCGCTCGTACTGGAATACCTGTGTCGACTCTGATCATGCCTTGGTAACCTGTCGTATTTCCACGAGATTTACCGGGAGACGCAGAGGGTCTCCTCCTATTCACAACTGAGAAATTGTCTCAGCCCACGGTCAGGCAAGCCTATGAAGACCCACTGCGTGCCGAACTTCTGCTGTCATGTTCTAATCACACTGAACTTCAATGGAATAGGATCTCGGCCGCCATGCATGACGCAGGAGCATCTGCTTGTGGCACTATCAACGGTCACCACACCAGTCACTGGATATCCGAGAGGTCGATGAACCTGTTGGAATCCAGAAGAAAACGCTCGACTGGCTACGAGCAGAGTGTGACCAGACAGACTATTATGCGCGAACTAAAGCGGAGCTTACGTGCTGACAAGGAAGCCTGGTGGACCAGTAGGGTTCAAGAAAAATAGGAGGAGGCAGGAGCAGTAGGTAATTACCGTAAGCACTTCCAGCTGATCCGCACCACTAGTCCCAGAAAATAAGGCGTCAGTGAGACAATCAGAGACAGCGCGGGTGCACTGATACCCAATAAGGAGCGCCGTATGGCTCGTTGGGCGGTACACTATCGAGAACAGTTCAGCTGGCCCACTGCTCCCGGACCTCTTCCTACTCAGGCGATGCAGGAGAAGTCACAGACAATTAGTTTAGAGCCCACGTTACAAGCCAAGATGTGAAATGTGATCAAAGACATTAATCGTTTACGTGCTGCTGGCCCGCATTCCCTCCACATGCACTAGTTAAGGATGGAGGTGAGGTCCTTTGCAAAACACTAACCTCCATATTCGAACATATTTAGTAGTGTCACGGCTGATTAGAGCAAATCGATTATAGTGGCAATATACAAGAAGGGCAGTCGCACCGACTGTGCTAACCACAGGAGTATTAGCCTTACGCCAGTTGCGACAAAATTAGTGACTTCGACTCTCGTTCGTCGAATCACTCTGGAACTAGAATCTCGTATCAAAGAAGAGCAAACCAGTTTCCGCCAGGGGCGTGGTTGCATACACCATATATTCACTTTACGGTTGGTGCTGGAGCAGCGCCACGCATACCGCAGACCGACAATAATTGTATTCCTCGACTTCAAGAGTGCGTTCATTTCAGTAGGTCGATGCATTCTGTTAGAAATACATGTGCGGAAAAGTTTTCACACGAAATATGTGGACATCCTACGTGCTCTATACTCAAACACTAAAGACCGCGTCAGGGTGTGCAGTGACCCATCGGATAGCCTTCCTACAACAACTGGCGTTCGTCAGGGTTGTCCGATTTCCCCATTTTGTTCAATTTCGTCGTGGATTCTATCATGGAGTGTACCCTTAGGGATTCTCACCATGTAGGTATTGAGATCCTGCCTGGGGAAAGGCTACTTGATCTTGATTATGCGGACGATATCGTCTTACTTTTCGACGATGTTGCGGTGGCATAATCAATCCTGAATAGCCTCCACCTTGAAACTGCACCGTGAAAGTGCAGTGTTGCTGCAGGACCACGTCCCACATGCTGACTCCTTGACAACGAGGTAGTTGAGGTGGTTGATCCATTCACTTACCTTGGCAGGTGCATCGGCAACGATGGGTGCTTAGCTACTGAGATCAGCTCACGCATTGCAAAAGCCGGAACTGCCTTCTAAAACCTGGGGCATCTTTGGCGACAGAAGGGAGTTTCCATCCCTCTTAAAGCCCGTGTTTTCAAGGACACAGTGAGGGCCGTCCTGCTTTATGAGTGTGAAACTTGGCCCCTTTGGTCTGAAGATCTGAGAAGATCTGTTCATCGTTGTCTGCGTAGCATTGCTGGTGTCGGACGGCACCAGCGCGTCCGCAACGATGATGTGCGTAGGCGAGTACTAGGTAATGATAACTAAGCTAGTTCCTTAGAACAACAGATAGCACTGAATAAGTTGCGTTGGCTCAGGCACGTGCTACGTATGCCTGGTCGCCGCTTACTTAGGACAGTCTTATTTAGTCTAGGGTGGCACAAGGCTCGAGGTGGACAGAAGTTGACTTGACAGCTGGAAATGAAGGTACTGACGACCAAACTGGGTGCGGTTGGTCAGATTCGCCTTCTGGCCTGGCGTCCACGTGACTCGCGTTGTGCTTGGCTCGAGACGTTACAGGTCGGCTCGCAACCGACACCAATGGCGCGTCTGTTGCCGTCTCCTAATCGGATTGCCTGTTTAAAGTGTGTTTGGTGCTGAGTTATCTGCGGGGTAATGGCTGACTATGACGCGGGGCAGTGAAAGCCGCAAAGAAGCTGTCTCGCCGATGTCGCCTTATCTTTGCAAGATAGCCAGCTGTTTGTGACGGTATGTTGTCTACACAAGGTGTGGGCGTCTTGACCCTGAATGTTTGCTTAGGGCATTAAGGTTTTCAGGCAAATCCCCCTTCTCTCCCTCTTATTATTCTTTGTTTCATAGGTCGTCATGGTTGTATAGCAGCGAAGCATCAGTTCAAATGCTTGATTTACTGCTGTTGTTGTTGTTGCTATAGAATATAGACTACCCACTTTATCCCGTCTAGGTTAAACAGTAGCCATCTTTAAAATATAATAACGTTCATTTTGAATTATCTGTAGACAGAAGAAAAACCGTTATTTATCAGTAATATGTAGCACATACCAGTCTAAGTATTGTATTTTGTTACTTTCCAGAGAAGTTTTACCTGGTAGTGTAGACACACGGTAGCGACAAATAAGATGGCGGAGCTTTCTGTATTGTAGTAGCAAAGCAAAATATTGCCTGATTATGCAAAGCAGCTACAGAAATCACAACTTTAACAGAAGCCTACTAGTGTTCATACAATTACAACCCATGAGTTAATACAGGTTTTAATCTCTCCGTATACCTATTTTACCCCGTTACCCATTTTACTCCCGGTGACCCTTAGTCTTTGCAAACGCCTGCAATCTAAGGAATAAGCGCGATGAGCTGCGCCGTGTTGTTGCTTTGGAGTGACCAAATGTTATGGGACTCCCAGAGGCGTGGTTGAACAACAAGGTACACTCAGAAAGTTGTGTTCAGTGGCTACTCGTGCTTTCGTTGTGGTAGGCTATCGAATGCCCGTGGTGGCGTATTGCTCTACATCCGGTCTTCTCCGTCAGAGAGTTGTGAGCACTCACCGAGGCAAAGTTGGTCGATTTGAGCAGTTTCTAAGCTCAATCCACCTCAGGAGCGGAGAGCTACTGGCGGGTGTATTTTACCTCAGGCCCTTGAGCTGCTGTTGGGATTGGATGCCGTATCTCCAGAGCCACACGAGTCGTCCCATTTTCTACCCATACGTGATTTAAATTGTCCTCCAATACGCTAGAGCGAAGTTCAACCTATCACCAAACATTGTGATGTCGGCGCAAAGTTAACCGAAACGGTAACTGGAATTGGAGCAGCACAACATCCGCCAACCGATGCGCGTAAGACCGCACCCAACTCCGTCGTGCTTAGAATTGACGTTAACGAACTGAACACTATGTATGACATCCGTACCCTGGAGCCTCTGGCAGCAAGCGACCACACAGTTCTGAGTGCCGACATGGAGCTACGGGTGCGGATATCGCACACACTGCAGCCAGCTTATAACTACTGGAAGACAGACTTCGACGGCCTGACTCGAGCCGCCAGCCAAGTGAACTGGTCTCTGCCGCAATCCACATATATTGTAATTTGCTAGATAGCTGTAAAAAATGGAGTGAACTCACTGTGTAATCCGTTTGTGACTCTAAAGTGTCAGAGAGTTAGACCGGCCAAGCCAAACTGGTTGTACAAAATATGTGGCAAACTGACTCGGCGACGGCGCAGATTGTGGAATACACTCATTATATCTGGTTTGGACAACGACTACGGGGTTTATAAAAAGCAGCGAAGCATTTGCAACAATGAAAAAGGAGTAAGTGTCGTCAGTTCAAAGAGCAGCTACTAACCACCTCAAAGACCGCTCCGAAGAGAAGCTTTGCACACGTGAATAGGCGCCTGAAGTCGGCGGGTGACCTACTGATACCAGAGGGCACCCTCCTTGGCAACGCATTTCGCTTCCGTGTATGAAAATGACCAGGTATCTGTATCGAGTTCGAGGTCCACTTCCTTTACCGAACTCGAAGCTGGATTGTGGCGTGGGAGAGGCACTAGAACTACTCGCCAAATTTGTCGGCACCAAGCCTGCTTGGTCTGATGAACTCTACCCATTAGTTCTCAAATGCTTAGCGGCCATCATCTTGCCTGTTGTGACTGACCTATTCAACAAATCGCTGTCAGAAGGTTCGTTGCCGAGTAATTGGAAACTCTCGGTAGAACGCCTATTCCAGAAGGTGGAAACCTCAACAACGTAGACATTTACAGGTCAATTTGTTTGACACCTATTTTGGCCAAAATTGCCGAGAAAATGGTGAAGGGTTTGCTACACTTGTTCCGGTCAAAAGATCCCCTGGAGCCCGCACAGCACGGTTTTATTCCAGGTCGTTCGTGCATCATCAATCTGTATGTGTGAATGCAAGTAGTGAATCAGGGAAAGTCTGCCAACGTGAACTAGATAGATTTCAACAAAGCATTCGACAAGGTAAACCACGAGGTCCTCTTCACAAGCTGGAAGTATGCGGTGTTGGCGGCACACAGCACCACTGGATCCGCGATTTTCTCGGACGAAGGTAAAGAGTGCGAGTAGATAGCCACCTGATCGACTGATATCCTTCGACCAGTGTCGCACCATAAAGCTCGGCGCTGGGGCCAACGTTGCTCCTGCCTTATAACACAAATCTATCTTCAGCAAGACGTCAACCGTCTCTAAATGTGATATGGAGAAGGCCGCCTCCCGGTCAACCCAATCAAGTCGGTATTCATGAGCCTGGGGCAGGGTGGTGACGATTCGACGTACTTACTTGACGGCCAAATGCTACATCCCACACTTTTGTGAAGGACTTAGGTGTGCTCTTACATTGCGTGGACAACAGGAACAAGCTAGATCGAAACGGACTGAGCATGCTATGGGAGCTAAAACGCGGCTTCTGAATCTGGTCTGAAAGGATCACCTCACATCTCTTCTTCATCATCAGACCAATGGTAGAACACGGTTTGCTACTGCAACCTGGAATGTACTTCAAACTAGCAACCCTCAACGTGCGCACATTACTGCAGATCGGACAGCATGCTGGACTTGCGCGCACGCTGGAGACCCTTGAAATTGATGTCTGCTGCTTGAATGAAACCCGACTGCAGGATTCCAACACAGTCTACCAGCTGTCGTCATCAGTCCAACTATACACCCGCTTTTATCTTCCCTTTTCTGGTGAAGCTGAGTCCGCCGCATATGAGCAAGCTGGTGTTGGAATCGCCCTCAGTGCTGCCCTCCTTGGCTGGGTTCCAGTCAACAGTCACGGATGCACTCAAGGACCAGTTCTATCAACATCTGCATGAGCTGCTGCAAAGGGCACCTAAAACACATCGTCGTTATGACAGGAGACTGAAATGCACGTAATGGTCGGCTGCTGCTATGTAAACGCCACGTCGGAGGAACGCATGAGTATGACTTTCGCTCTGACAATGGATAGACTGCTCAATCTACGCGCTGTCCATCAACGTCTCCTCTCCAGTACGAGTTTTCGTCACTCTGGACGCCAATATGCCACCTGGTGTCTTCCATCGTCAACCCAGCGCTGGTCACAAATTGGTCACATAGCCATTAGTCGCAGGGGGCGCGGCAACGTACGCAACTGCTGATCATTTTGGTCAACTTGTGTTGATACCGACCATGCATTGGTGTGTGCGATGGTTTGCACGCGTTTCAGCGGTTCATCCATGCCAAGCAAATCTGACTCAACACTCATAAGATGGAGGAGCCAAAGGTGAAAACAAAGTATGAATAGAGGCATTGCGAAAATCTCACTTTACCCCAGGCGCTGGATGCTAAACAACACTGGTCTAACTTGTAGCAAGCAATGGTGTCCGCCGACTTGTCCGCTGCACAACCAGAAACTGGATTTCGGTAAGATCCTCGGAACTGCTGAATCGTAGACGACCTGTGCTCGCCGGTGCGGAGCACAATGAACGTCGCCGGTCTCTTTCTCAAGCCTCCACTCTGATCGTGAATCCTGGTGGTTAAAAGGAGTTGCTGAGATGGAAGGCGCTGCATCGGCTGGAAACTTCCGCAACTTATTTTACCTCATCAAGACCACTGATTGCAATTTACATGCTGTCAGTCAGACGGTTTGTGAGTCAGACGGCACGAGAATCACCAGCCTGCACAGGTGCTAGGGTCGCTGGAAAGAGCACTTTGCTTTCAAATTTAACTGCTCAGCACATCACACCGTGACACCTCCGTTTACCTCGGATGGTGCTTGGCCTATCGCCACAGATGCTCTTAACGAAACGAAGATCCGAAGCACAATCCAATCTTTGAAATGTCATAAAACTCCCAGGCCTGATAGTTTACCCCCGGCTCCACTCAACTACAGCGGGAATGTAGTTGTCAACGAAATGTTATCAGTTTGCGAGAATTTGGACTGACAAGAAAGTCCCAATTGCATGGGGAGAATCGGGCATTGTCCAGATTCACAAGAAAGGCTCCAACAACGATTGCACCAATTACCGCGGAATTTCGTTGATCTCCGTTGCGTCCAAGTTTCTGAACTACGTCACCTCCATCAACGGCCAACAACCGTAGCGTACTTGGACATCCGAGCGGCTTTTGACTCAGTAGACAAATTTGTGTTGTGGAACCGTCTATTAAGGAAAGGTGACTAGGTGACATCTATCCCTATCTCGGATCCCCAATAGGGGCCCGATGGAATGCGCACCACCGACGAGCGCCAGGGCGAAAGGCGTCTGGTGCTTTTCCGGACTAGGCTGTGCTATGTAGTTTGTGAGCAGCTGGGACGAAAATAATACAATTAAAATTTGTAACCATCCTGAAGGCAAAGTCAGGGCTTACGGCATGCTTTCCACATCGTTTACTGTCACCTGAGGCGTGAGTCGTTGCCCCACCACACCTTTTCTCTTCAATTTTGCCATTGATGTTGTCCAATAAGCATTGGAAGTCCCACAAAACTGCTACTGGATACGGATACTGCCAATCCATGTACATATATAAACCGAGTGGATTCCACGAGAATACTCAAACGTCTTTTGTACGGCCAAGTTAGTGCAGGGAAGCGGCAAGAGGGCAAACCGAAATCACGTTAGCGGGACATGAACAAGGCAAGTTTATCACGAAGTATTGCTGATTTCAGGCGCTGGGAATCAGAGGTACAGTTGATCGGTTCGAATGCCGTGGACTGACCAAGAAGGCGGTTGCCCGGGTGCAGGAAAAGGCACTATTGTACACGGAGATGTGCGATGCGTCCGCTCCCATTCGATTTACTAATCCAGGCCAATAAGGCGGCTGATATGGTACCTTTTCCTGCATGTTGAGTATGCTTGCATTTCGGGAGTTAGATTTTGATTGAGCTCCCCGGTGTGGCTGCGTCTTATGTAAATGTTGACAAGATGCCTACCTATTACCCACCACCTTGTTCATAGTGGCTCCAGGAGACAGTTGGCCGTTGCTGGAGGGGACGGGATGTTCCGTCCTCGCGACGGTGCTAGGTTCAAAGGGTGGTTCCATCCAGTGTGGAACGGACTACGGCCTAGCCAACGCCTTGTGCACGTTTGGTGCGCATGATTTCCCAATTAGGTAGGAATGCTTCTGTTCTGCTTGTTGAAGGAGTGTAGGCTGGCTCCCATGCGCATGCCTCCCGGTCTTATTCCTTCGGGTTTACACCGGGATTGGGGTGTGTGGGTGGAATTGTGAGTGGTGTAGCACAAGCCATCAATGATTCCTCTGTAGCCGCAGGCGTCCTGTGGCTGTCCCCCTAGGGACCACAGTGACGGGGATATACACGGTTCGCCTGCCTATTGTCTGACCGCTCGAGGTGAGGAACAAAAAAATCAAATGGGCCCAACACGCCGTTACCATTCTCATCCCCAGTTAGCGGGGCTTGCTGTACGAAGACAGTTGCGAGAGGCTGGGACTGTACACTGGTCTATCATCAGCTGCGAGTCGACCTCAGCATGATCTACTGTACTCTGCGTTTAGGTGACTTCCCCATCCTGAGGCCACGACCCCCCTTGCGAATACCTAGCGGCCCACGTGGACACCAGTAGAAGCTTTTGGTTCTAGATTTGAAGCCAGTTCCTCATCAGCTGTGATTTGAACGACGAGTGATCAATGTTTGGAACAGATGGCCGGAGCATACCGTGGAAGCAAACCCGGTGCAGCAGTTCAAAACATTGTTGGTTTTACACTTCTCCAGTGTTAAATCCCGAGAACGATTGCCCACTGACAATGATATCACACATTCGTGAGTCCCAATTTACTGTGAATTCCACGCTATTTTTTACGATGTGTGAAAAGCTGAAAAACGATCGGCGTTTTGATATGCAATAGATGGTTCTTTAACGTTAATGATTGTATTCCGATTGGGTTGTATAGATGCAAATTTCGACTTGCACCCATAATACAGTATTCAGTATGCGTCTATCATTGGAATTTCAATCCGATGACCAGAACGCAACTTTTTTCTCCACTATATTGTTCCTATATTGCCTCTTTTTATTTTCGTTATCAATTATTAGTGTTAAGTATGTGTTCCGACTGTACATGACACACTGAGCTAAGCTACCTATACCATATGATGCGTGGGGAAATGTCATGCTAGAGCAAAAAAAGGTAATTAGAAAATCCAGAGTAGACATGGATTGACGGACGAAAGCGAGATACAAACAGGCTAACTGAAGTAGCAAAAGCTGGACATACCAAGCAGGTGAGTGAACATGGAAGCATGTAGTGTCCCAGCAGAACAATCATGATATGGATAGTTAAAAAACGAGTCACTCAAAAGTGGACCAGAAACATCACCCTTAAGGAAAAAGGTTCACGTCACTCTCTTATACAAATATCAGGAAATGTGTAAATAATTTCGGAAGGCCAACATCACTGAAAAGTTAGGCACAATGAAATGAAGCATGGAATAAATGCACACATTACTGTTCACGCTTACCTGTTCATTGGTTGTGCGTCCTTTCGATACCAAGAAAATGTGGAAACCGGTTAATCCAAGAACAGGTAGTAAAAGAAGTCCAACCATCACAAGAACGACAATACTGAAGATGAGTTAAGGACACAACTCAATTCAAAAATGTGCCGAAAACCCTATGCTTTGAGTGCATATGGAAAATGTAATCTTCTTACAAAGCACATGATATGCCTCTAGACAGACGGGATGCAACTGAGTATTCAATGCAATCATCTTGCTGACAACATACAGACAAAAGCAATTGTTATACCTGGTGAATTAAAAAAGGAAGTAGGATCTATAGCTGAAATCATAGATGTAAATAGATGGGGCTATCACAATACAAAATGATATTAAATAGCGTCTGAAAAAAACGTTGCAAGCAAGTAATCACCATCACGCGAAAAAGTAATAAACGACTGAGTTGACTTTCTATGCTCAACGGCTAGTACAACGGCCTGGGTCAGACACAGGATAGGAACTGCGGCACAATTTTTGAGGCGTGACGCGTTGTATCCCTACTACGGTGGACACCGAAGTATGACATGGATAGGAAATCTATCACTCCAACTGCTACGCAAGTCACTAGCTAAACTGCACACAAATTTACATGTCATCATGAGTGAAAAATCCCTCCTCGGGAAGCCAAGCACGTAATTCAGAGTAAAGAAAGAGAAAGGAAAAAAAAGAGTTAGTTGCATTACACCGGAGGTAAACATTGATCAATCAACAACAGCAGTACATCAGCCATTCGAACTGATGCTTCGCTGTCATACAACCATGATGACCTACGTGAGAAAGAATAATAAGAGGTAGGGAAACGGGCATACCTGACAACCCTAATGTAATAAACAAACATTCAGAGTCAAGGGGTCTACACCTTGTGTTAACAACACGCCGTCACAAACAACCGACTACCGTGCAAAGGCAACATCGGAGAGACAGCTTCTTTGCGGCTTTCACTGCTTCGCGTCATAGTCAGCCATTACCCCGCACATAACTCAGCACCAAACACACTTGAAACAGGCAATCCGATTAGGAGACGGCAGCAGACGCGCCACTGGTGTCGGTTGCGAGTCGACCTGTAACGTCTCGAGCCAAGCACAACGCGAGTCACGTGGACGCCAGGCCAGAAGGCGAACCTGACCAACCGCACCCAGTTTGGTCGTCAGTACCTTCATTTCCAGCTGTCAAGTCAACTTCTGTCCACCTCGAGCCTTGTGCCACCTTAGACTAAATAAGACTGTCCTAAGTAAGCGGCGACCAAGCATACGTAGCACGTGCCTGAGCCAACGCAACTTATTCAGTGCTATCTGTTGTTCTAAGGAACTAGCTTAGTTATCACTACCTTATACTCGCCTACGCACATCATTGTTGCGGACACGCTGGTGCCGTCCGACACCAGCAATGCTACGCAGACAACGATGAACAGATCTTCTCAGATCTTCAGACCAAAGGGGCCAGGTTTCACACTCATTAAGCAGGACGGCCCTCACTGTGTCCTTGAAAACACGGACTTTAAGAGGGATGGAAACTCCCTTCTGTCGCCAAAGATGCCACAGGTTTTAGAAGGCAGTTCCGGCTTTTGCTACGCGTGAACTGACCTCAGTAGCTAAGCACCCATCGTTGCCGATGCAGCTGCCAAAATAAGCGAATAGATCAACCACCTCAACTACCTCGTTGTCAAGGGGTCAGCATGTGGCACGTGGTCCTGCAGCAACACTGCACTTTCATAGTGCAGTTTCAAGGTGGAGGCTATTCAGGATTGATTATGCCACCGCAACATCGTCGAAAAGCAAGACGATATCGTCCGCATAATCAAGATCAAGTAGCCTTTCACCAGGCAGGATCTCAATACCTACATGGTGAGAATCCCTAAGGGTACACTCCATGATGGAGTCCACGACGAAATTGAACAAAAAAACAGGGAATGGAACAACCCTGACGAACGCCAGTTGTTGTCGGAAAGCTATCCGATGGGTCACTGCAGACCCTGACGCGGTCTTTAGTGTTTGAGTATAGAGCAAGTAGGATGCCCACATATTTCGTGTGAATACCTTTCCGCGCAAGTAATGCTAACAGAATGCATCGACCTACTGAAATGAACGCACTCTTGAAGTCGAGGAATACAAGTATTGTCGGTCTGCGGTATGCGTGGCGCTGCTCCAGCACCAACCGTAAAGTGAATATATGGTGCATGCAACCACGCTCCTGGCGGAAACTGGTTTGCTCTTCTTTGATCCTAGATTCCAGTTCCAGAGTGAGGCGACGAACGAGAGTCGAAGTCACTAACTTTGTCATGACTGGCGTAAGGCTAATACTCCTGTGGTTAGCACAGTCGGTGCGACTGCCCTTCTTGTATATCGCCACTATAATCGATTTGCTCTAATCAGCCGTGACACCACTAAATATGTTCGAATATGGAGGTTAGTGCTTTGCAAAGGACCTCACTCCCATCCTTATACCGTGGGGGTGCAAGGGGAATCCGGGCCAGCAGCAAGAAGACGAATGACGTCTGCGATTGCTTTTCGGACCGCAGGCTCCGATGTTGCCCCTTAAATAACTGTCCATGGCTCGTCCTGTATCATCTGAATAAGTAGAGATCCGGAAGCAGGGGACCAGCTGAACTGTTCTTGAAAGTGTTCCACCCAACGAGCCATACGGCGCTCCTTATTGGGTACCAGCGCACCCGCGCTGTCTCTGATTGTCTCACTGACGCCTGGTTTTTGGGACCAGTGGTGCGGATCAGCTGGAAGAGCTTACGGTAATTACCTACTGCTCCTGCCTCCTCCTATTTTTCTTGGTCCACCAGGCTTCCTTGTCAGCACGTAAGCTCCGCTTTAGTTCGCGCATAATAGTCTGTCTGGTCACACTCTGCTCGTAGCCAGTCGAGAGTTTTCTTCTGGATTCCAACAGGTTCATCGACCTCTCGGATATCCAGTGACCGGTGCGGTGACCATTGACAGTGTCACAAGCAAATGCTCCTGCGTCATGCAGAACGGCCGAGATCCTATTCCATTGAAGTTCAGTGTCATTAGAAGATGACAGCGAAATTTCGGTACACAGTGTCTTGATAGACTCTCCTGACCGAGGGCTGAGACAATTTCTCCGTTGCTAATTGGAGGAAACGTGTCGTGCATTTCCCGGGCAAGTTCATGAAGTGACGACAGCGTATCAAGGCATGATCATAGTCGACACAGGTATTCCAGTACGAGCGGCAATCCAGGATGGAACCACGCTACCTGTAACGTGATCAATTTGAGTTCATTGCTGGCCAGCTGCAGGAGGACGCTAAGTGGCATTTCGGCACCCGCTGTGTCTAAAAACAGCGAAACTTAGAAAAAACTGGTGATCCGCACATTGGCAGCAGACGCTCGTCGTGATCAGTCCGTTCGTGGATTAGCCTATAAGCACCACTTAGCTGAGCTTCTGAGGAGCTCAGACGGCCTACTTGTGTGTTCATATCCCCAGAAATTACTATGATATCTGAACTAGTAGCACTGCGTAGGAGCACGTTCACTTTGTGATAGAAGGTGTTCTTGCAACATCAGAACTGCAGTCAGTGTGAGCTGAAGCGGAAATCATAAACAACGTTTTATACTACTTCGTGAATCAACCTTGCTTGATGACGTCAAACGGGTTGCGCACAAACGGCTGCTCACCGGAATCCGATCAACCAGCAATAGCTCAGACTTAGAGCTGAGAATGATACCTACCCCAGCTTGACCCCTGAATGCTGCGTCTATGGTTGCATGCAACCAATAGCGAGAGTACAGGCCAGGCGCAATTAATTCAACAATGCCGTTATGGTCATTGAGCTTATTTTCGTACACAAAGAGCACATAAATACCCAGTGTGTCCAAGGTACGTGCGAGCGCAGCCTGTCGACCTATTTATCTTACAGTGCGAACGTTGAACGCAACTAGCGAAACGGGACAGCGTGGTCTTATAAGGGACTTTTGCCTATATGCGTCCGGTTTGTGTTGCGGGAAGGTGACTGCAGATGATACTATTCTAGTGGCACTTCGGTTGCTATCAACTAACCTGGAAAATAGTAGAAGGAAGGATAGTAGTGGGGACCGGGATAGGAGTAAGAAAAACAAGTGTAGAAGAAAGAAGTGTGATGCCAACAGTAGCATGTCTTCGCTTACACGCCCTGCTGTGTAGAGCAGATAAGGCGGCCCTTAATGACCTGCGTGATCACCAATGCAAGAAGTAGTTAATGTTTGAGGAAATTGTCATGGTTTTATGTAGGCTGAGATACTGACAGGATGCCCATGTCTAGACAGAAGGATGATTAAGGTTCTCAAATAAAGCCTTTCGCTCAAAAGCCTATCCGAAAGGTAGCGGGGAGATGGCAATGTTTCGGTGTTTCATAAATGGACACCATAAATTTCACACTCCCAAGCTGGATGAACAGGAAACTGTTTGTCTAACCTCTATCCATGGAATAACCTGATAGGAGTAGCTCTCAAGGGGCCCGGAGACACCACGCAGTATAGTTTAATCATCAGCGTCATCATTAACAGCAGTACATCAGCCATTTGAACTGATGCTTCGCTGCCATACAACCATGAGGACCTATGAAATAAAGAATAAGAAGAGGGAGAGAAGGGACTTACCTGAAAACCTTAATGCCCTAAGCAAACATTCAGGGTCAAGGCGCCTACACCTTGTGTAGACAACATACCGTCACAAACAGCTGGCTATCGTGCAAAGATAAGGCGGCATCGGCGAGACAGCTTCCTTGCGGCTTTCACTGCCACGCGTCATAATCAGCCATTACCCCGCAGATAACTCAGCACCAAACACACTTTAAACAGGCAATCCGATTAGGAGACGGCAGCAGACGCGCCACTGGTGTCTACTGCGAGCCATGTCCTGTAAAGTCTCGAGCCAAGCACAAGGCGAGTCACGTGGACTCCAGCCCGGAAGGCGAGACGGACCAACGGCACCCAGTTTGGTCGTCAGTGACTTCATTTCCCGTTGCCAAGTCAACTTCTGTCCACCTCGAGCCTTGCGCCACCCTACACCTGGCAGACTAAACAAGGCCCTCCTAGGTAAGCGGTGACCAGGCATACGTAGCACGTGCCCGAGCCAACGCAACTTATTCAGTGCTATCTGTTGTTCTAGGGAGCTAGCATGATTATCACTACCTAGTACTCGCCTACGCACATCATCGTTGCGGACACGATGGTGCCATCCGACTCCAGCAATGCTTCGCAAACAACGATGATCAAAGACTTGAAGGCGCCTCAGATCTTCAGACCGAAGGGGTCAAGTCTCACTATCATACAGCAGAAGGGCCGTCACTGTGTCTTGTATAGCCCTCCTTTCAGACGAAGTTAAACACCCATCTTTCTCCAAATATTCCGTAGGATCAAGCAAGAAGCGCTGGCTTTTGAAATGCGGGAGCTGACTTCAGATTCTATGCGCCCAAAATTGCTGACGCAGCTGCCAAGAACAGTGACTTGACCAAACATCACGAGTTCCTCGTAAGCAAGCGTCGAGGGGTCATCAAGTGACTGTTGGTCCTGCAGCAACCCTTTGCACTTTGAAGTTGCGAAGTGCATACCAAATAATGGGACCACTCTGGATAGGCTATACTTGGTTGATTGGGCCGCCCCAACAACGACGAAAAGCAAGACGGATATCATCCGCATAATCCAGAGCAACTAACCTTTCACCAGGCAGCACTTCAACGCCTACATCGTGAGATTCCGCAAGGGAACACTCCATGATAGAATCCACGACGAAATTGGACAAAAACGGTGAAATCGGACAACCCTGACGAACGCCACTTGTGGTCGGAAAGCTATCCGATAGGACACCGTAAACCCTGACGCGGCCTGTAGTGTTCGAGTATAGAGCACGAAGGATGTTCACATATTTCGTGGGAACACCTTTCCGCGCAAGTATTTCGAACAGAATCGATCGATCGACTGAATCGAACGCACTCTTGAAATCGAGGAACACAGCTATTGTCGGTCTGCGGTATGCGTGGCGCTGCTCTAGCACCTGCCGCAAAGTGAATATATGGTCTATACAGCCACGTCCTGGGCGGAAACCAGCCTGCTCTTCCCTAATCCGAGATTCCCGTTCCGCAGTGAGGCGACGAACGATAATCGAGGCCAATAATTTTGTCACAACTGGCGTTAGGCTAATACCCCTGTGGTTAGAACAGTCTGTGCGACTGCCCTTCTTGTATATTGCCACTATAATCGATTCGCTCCAATTAGCCGGGACGCTCTCTTCTTTCCAGATACATTCGAATAAGGAGGTCAGTGCTTTGCAGAGGACCTCACCTCCAAACCTAATAGTGCAGGTGGGAGAAAATCCGGGCCAGCAGCACGAAAACGATTGGGGGCTGTTATCGCGTTTCGGACCTCGGCCTCCGACGGAGGCTCTAAACTAACCGTCCATGGCTCGTCCTGCATCACCTGAGTAGGAAGAGGTCCGGGAGCAGCGGACCAGCTGAACTGACCTTCAAAGTTTTCAGCCCAACGAGCCATACGGTGCTCCTTATTGGGTATCAGCGCACCTGCGCTGTCTCTGATTGTCTCACTGACGCCTAGGTTTTCTGGGACCAGTGGTGCGATCAGCTGGAAAAACTTGCGGTAATTACCTACTGCTCCTGCATCCTATGTTTCTTGAGCTCTACTGGTCCCCCAGGCTTCCTTGTCCAGCACGCAGGCTCTGCTTTAGTTCACGCCTAATAGCCCGTCTGGTCACATTGTGTTCAGAGCCAGCCGGGAGGTGTCTTCTAGATTCCAACAGGTTCACCGACCTCTCGGATATCCAGTGACTGGTGCGGTGACGATTGATAGTGCCACAAGCAGATGCTCCTGCGTCGTGCATGGCGGCCGAGATCCTATTCCACTGAAGCTCAGCGTCATTAGGACAAGACTGCGGAAGTTCAGTATGCAGTGCATCTTGATAGGCTTGCCTGACCGAGGACTGAGACAATTTCTCAGTTGCCAATCGTAGGGGACGCTTGGTGCGCCTCCCGGTAAAGTTCATGGAGAAACGACAACGTACCAAGGCATGATCAGAGTCGACACAGGTACTCCAGTACGAGCGGTAATCCAGGATGGAACCACGCCATCTGTAACTTATGGCAATGTGATCAATTTGGGTCCATCGCTGGTCAGCTACAGGTGGACGCCAAGTGGCACTTCGGCGCCCACTGTGTCTAAAAGCAGTGCTACTAAGAAACAACTGGTGCTCCGCACACAGTTGCAGCAGACGCTCTCCGTTGTCAGTCCGTTCGGAGTTAAGCACACATTTACCACCCAGCTGAGCTTCTGAAGAGCTCAGACGCCCTACTTGTGCGTGCATATCCCCTGCAAGTACTATAATACCTGAACTAGTAGCACTGCGTAATAGCGCATTCAGTTCGTGATAGAATGTGTCCCTGACAGTATTTGAACTGCAGTCGGTGGGAGCATAAGCGGAAACCACAAACAAACAGCGTTTTGTAGTACTTCCTGAATCAACCTTATCTAATGTCGTCAAACGGGCTGCACATAAACGGCTGTTCACCGGAATCCAATCAACCAACGATGGCTCAGCCTTGGAGCTTAGAATGATACCTACACCAGCTTGACCTGTGAGTGCTGCATCGACGTCTCCGGATGCGTGCAACCAATAATGAGAGGAGAAGCCGGGTGCAGTTAATTCAATAATCCCGTTAGGTTCATTGATGCAAGTTTCGGAAACACAACACACATCAATACCCAATGTGTTCAAGGTGCGTGCGAGTGCAGACTGTTGACCTGTTCGTCTTAGAGTGTGAACAGTGAATGTCGCCATGAAAACAGGATAGCGTGGCCTTATAAGGGACTTTTGCCAACAGGCGTCCGATAGGTGCTGTGGGATAGTGGCTGCTGATGGTTCTAGTTCAGTGGCATTTCGGTTGCGGTCAATTAATCTGGGAATTGTAGAAGGAAGGTTAGCAATGGAGTCGGGATGGGAGTAAGAGAAAAAGATGGAAAAGAAAGAAGGGAGGCGCCAGCAGTAGCATGCTTTCGCTTATCCGCCCTGCTGTATGCAGCAGATAAGACGACGCTTGATAATCTGCGCGACGGCCGATGCAGGATGAAGTTTATGTTTTAAGAAAATGTCAAGGTTGTATAGCATAGTACAGTTTAATGGGTCAGAGGTATGCAAACCGTCGCACTACCTTAAGGTCCAGACTCGGTGCGACGGGGTTAACCATAAAGGATACTGGTAGCTGCTTTAGTTTGAAAACCAAGCGAGGATTCCTGTCCCCTGTTGAGGCGAAGGGCTTAAAGGCGCCGCTGTATGTTTTAATGAACGTGTGCAGTGAACGCCAGTTAAACCAGTTGTAGTGCCCAAACATCTAGGCATTAATTCGCCGACTGTTGGAATGGAGTAGCTCCATAGGACATCCACGAAAACAACGGGCAGGTAAAGATATAACCAGCATCCTGCACCGGTTAAAAAGTGGTATCAGCGGTACGCCGACAGGTAGTATCGAGGCTTCGATGCCGCGCGACCACCACCAGTCGCACGTGGCCTAAAGGTACTGCGAGGGTCGCCAGGTCTCACGTAGGCTCGAACCCGCGCCCTCTGATTACAAGGCAGGCTTGTGATCCTCAAGGCTACGCGCTGACAATGTTTGGAACAGTTTTATCTAGCATGTTGTGGAAGCGAACTCGATGCAGCAGTTCGAAACGTTGTTGGATGTACATTTCTCTAGTGTTAGATTCCGAGAATGAGTACTCACCGAAAATAATAAACTGTTAACAGAACAATTTCGAGACGATCCCCATGAGATGGCAGGTATAATGACCGCAGAACTAGGCGGAAACGAGTAACTCATCGTCGTCCCGAGTAGTTTCGTATCATGTGATTAAAGTGGTGTCCAGTTAAAGAAAGTGCCCAGCACTGCCCATGGTGGCATGCCATTACAGTGTGGTGCAGAGATGGTTGCAGAAAGATGTGTTCGACTGACGCTTCACAAGATTGTGAACAGACACTAATATTGACAGCTGTGAAGGAAGAGAAAATAGTAGTAAGAGCGTACTACGCAGCAACACTGCTGTGCGCAACCACCAATAGATGTACGCAGGCTATGTATACTGTCAGAACGCCCTAACGAACACAGGATCGAAAAGACGATCGGCGAACTACAAGCTACATGATGGAACTTTTGGGCCACCAGATAGGTAGTTTAATATAAGATTCGGTAAATATTGATGGAAAAACCTGCATGTTTCTTAGCGTCTCACCATATCCAGGTAAGTTAAGGAACCTTTCGCCGCAGGGGAGACTTCTGGAAGATGCAATGGGGTTGTTAAAATGCCATGGACTCTAGTGTTGACCATTCTGATGCATCACCTGTTATCAGTGTACGAAGTGTGGTGGATTCAATTGGCTTGAACAACGTCTCCAATGTATGAGTGGTAACAATAACCCAAAAGCGGTCGATAAAAGTGAAATCAGCAAACGTGAAAAATGAAAGAATGCTACTGATTTTAGACCGCCACAAGATAGGGTGCGTAACAGAAGATTCCCATAACGGATGATGAAACGTGCCCACTCCATTCAGGTTGTGGGTGGGCATACACGCGGTCATTTTTTAAAGCATCAGCAGTACGCCGGTACGCAGTAGCGACGCTTTACTGCTGGGCACACTACCAGCCGCGCGTGGGCTGTAGATAATGCAAAGGTCGCGTAGTCCCCTACGCAAGCTGGAACCCGCGCCTTCATTACAAGGCAAGTGCGTAATACTTTCGGGCACCGACCGACTAGAGTCGGGCCTTTCAGGGCAAAACAAACTGGAAATAGCTACAGCAATCTAATTTGCGGCACTGATGTTTTGCTGCCATACGACCGGAAGGGACGTCCAAATGAGGGGAAATGGCATGAGGATTAACCCGTGCTCTAAGCAAGTATTATAGATCAAGGTGCTTTCCGGGCAGCCCATGATTACAAAAGGCTAGCTAACGCGTGAACGTAAGGTGAGTGGTTGCATAGCCTCCCAGTGGCTTTCGTTACCACTGCGTAATGGAACGTTGGAGAAAAGCATAGACTGTGCCTTGTGATGCAAAGGTCACTGACTCGAATCCGTGTAGATGTGGGTGATCTCACAGCATGCCATATATGCACGTGACTGCCGCTCTTCAAGTAGCAGCGGAGCATGGGTACGATGTGCTGTGAGACTGATGATACCTTACAATCACTAACAAATGTATCAAACATAAGTTAGACGAGTAGCCAGATCAGAGGGAGGCAAATGCAAGCGGCAATGGCCACGAGTCAAAAGGTAAATAAATAATATGTAGTATTACAACATTGCATTTTGAAGGCGCAAAACGAATGTCGTAAGATATAAATACTTTGGTGGAGACTACAACGCATCGCGAAAGTCAAGCTGCAAAATGGTGCTATTATGATAACCACCATAAATCGGCGTTGCGTAAAAAGCAGTAGTTAATCCCATATTAAGAAACAGCATTATCCAAAAACCAGAGGAAAACCAATACTAGGTGGGAAAGAGCACGACAATTCGCAAAAGAACATTAAGTGATGTGATACAGCACAAAGCATACAAATGTCTACATAATTTATGACAATATGAATGGGAGTGAGCGAATCAAGTAGGAGGAAGCGACTGACATGCGGCAAATACTAGCTATAACAGCAGCGCAATAGGCTTTAAGTCACTGATTCACCTAATGGGCGGCGAAGGATAAAAAGAGACATAAGTAGTGAGGTACGAAGGTCGGAGCGTGAAGACGTGTGGGGCTTGATAGCAAATAGAGCAAGTTAGGAACGTCAAGGATACGCGATTATAACTCGGTAGCTGGTCAGGTTCTGCGAATGTAATAAGACAAAGCAGACCGACACGCCGAAAGTAGCGACCATGTGCACCGTCAGTGATAACAGAAAAGAAAAGAAGTATCGGTAATTCCTTTTGCCAATACAATTATTAAGCCATGGACAATGATGATCAAAGTTCTAAAGCGGCCGGATGATGTAAAGGGAACACCTACGTCGATACAGTGTTTACAAATGGAACAATGAGAACATCTGGGAGGACGGTACAACTCGCAAGTTACACACCACTTAAGCCGAGTTGAGATACCGTTAATTTCAACCGCTCTGTACATCACAGTTCTGGAAGCGCCCTTTTCGATAGTAGTCATTTTTTCTCCAGGAACGCCTTCAAGTAAACAAAGCACCATAGAACCTTACCTACAGGGAGGAAACCAGGGTCCATGAAGGTAGCTCGCCCAAAAGCACTGATTACGAAAAATATGATAATAGAATGAGCAGCTAACAAGGCGTAACTCGTTTGTCGGCTGAATTCCCAACAGCTAAAAAAATAAGAAAACTGAGACTTACATAAAAAACAAGTACATGGATGTCAAGGTAAGCAACAAGAACCATGCTATGAGTGCTGGACCAAGGTTCCTTGAAAAATTCTGGCAACTCATCCTCCAGGAGCAACGCGAAAAGTTGCTAAAGCTCTCATCTCCTAGACCGCAAGGGCGCTAGTAACAAGTGGTTCAAGGTCAGGTCAAGTCAGGTCAGTCTCCAAGGACGAACATTGGCTCCAGACTAAATAGCCTTGTTTCTTTTACAAGTAAGCAAACTAAGGACCCCAATACTTTGACTACCGTTAGCTAAATTTTCTGTTTTGGGAGAGCTACACGGTAACTCCAATTTTTGTCGTGCCATATTGACGGTGCTGTTTGGCTGTAAAAACGAATAAAACAGTGTTTGAATAAACACTTGAAACGAAATTTGGCAGTTGTTAACGTTCCTCCGACCCAAGGTATCCTGGCTCGCTTAATGTGGTACTGGCCAAAGCGTCTTGGTTGCTTAATGACAATTTTTCCACTTGTTCCTAGATTTCATCCCGATGTGCAACTTGTTTTTGCTTTTTTTATTGCGGTTGTTTTACGGTTGTATACGTGTTATAACCATGCTTTGTTTTCTACATGAACATGGCTGTCTCGCTAAACACCTAGGAAGTTGTACACCTGGGGTCTTCGTTTGATGAATCTAACGCAGCATGCGGAGAGTCAAGCTGTACAGACCCAGCAACAGAATTATCTGGCTGTGTGCAGAGTAAAGTCTGTCTGCGCTGGGATCACGATAGTTGTAACTGCCTATAAACAGGCCAGTACACAATGCTATCATTCATCGTTCACTTCCTTGACAGGTGTGCTAAATGCTGCACTCAGTGATCAACGCGCTCGGCTATCACAGGTGTTAAACTTTCAGCGCTGGCATCAAGGTTAGCAGGTGTTGAGAATGAGATAGCTGGGCACTAAATTATTACCTTCTTCGATGCGAAAATGGATTTGATTTTGAAATCTCATAATATTGCGATTGAAGACATTGCAACAGACGGCCACCTTGCTGACGATACATCCGCTGGGGTCTGTCACTCCGTCAAGAGGTAGCGCATCCTATGGGATACTCTAGTTATTATTGCTGACTCTCCTCGTGAGCAGGTCAAAATTAAGAAAAAGGGCGTAGAAATGCCAGAAGCCCTCTGCTAAACCTAGAGAATTATTTACCACGGCGTCGAAGCAGATGTCGTCTTATGCAGTCGAAAATTCATCTGATTCTTGTACACAGGAGAATATTCCGATGATGACCATCTCGGCTGCCACTGAACCAGCCCCATTTGACGAAGGGTTGGTAACCACCCAATGCGACACAAGGTCGACGGCCGCTGCTGCAGTGCTCCATAAGGAGAAGCGGAGCAGACCTGCCTGTAAAACTTCGGGTGTGCTTGAAGACCGCGGAACTAGTAAGAAGCAGATAATAGAACGGACTAGCCAAGTTACCGTTGCTTCGACATCGTTTGCGTAGACAGAGACAGTCCCAACCCCAGTAGTGAAAAGAGCTGGTTTAAGTGGTTAATCAAAGTTATGCGGGGTAAAAAAATCCTTGTCGTGGCGACGCTTTCCCGTATACTAGAGTTATATCCCGTAACGTTAGTGAATCTGTGGCGGCCCTCCGACGGGAACAATCTTGGATGATATCAAGTAGCTCAAACTGTGCGTCGCCATGCTGCTTCCATCTGGCTTCCCTATAATCACGGTTAGAAGGCCTACCACGTTGCGTAACGTCACTATCTGTAAGTCAAATCCGGGGTCCAAAAACTTCGCGTTTTCTTATCAACACCGCAGTGTTAATGGGGTTGGAATTCAAAACTAAAAAGCCGCAGAGTCAGCGTTTATACCGAATTGGCACTCGCAGATAGATTGAAGTTACCGGAGGATACGTAAGACATCAAACCTACACAGGCGGCTGGTGAGCACGGCCTCTGTCTGGTGGGCATTCAGCTGGCCATCCGGAAAGTCAATTTCCACCACGTCAGAACCTATCATAATGGAGTAAGACCCAGGGATGATCGTGCGTACTATCTTGTGTTATTACTCAGCAACTTGCCGAGCCTAAAAAGAAAAGAAACGAGTAGTGTCTACGAGTAGACAATCCTCGGCCCAAGATACTTGCTTTCACTGAAACGTTGCTGCCTCCGGATATCACGGACGGGGAGGTAGGTTAAACTGGCTACACCCGACTTAAAATCGATCGCTCCGTTGGCCACCATATCAGAGCCGTTGTAGGTTACGTGAACTGCAAATTAAGCACGTTGCAGAGCTGCAGGTTCCGGTCATCGGATCAGACTGGTGAAGCCCTATTGGCTGTTTTGTACGCGCACGCTACCCGATTTCGTTGTAGTGATAAACAGGAATACTGGAAGTTCTTCCAGGGGGAAGGTTGAGTTTTCCCACGCAATACGCGGATAAATGTTTATTTCTAGGGGCTTACAACCTCCTGGAGTTCTGTTGGGCTTAACTTTCTTGCAATTCAGTGTCAGAGGCATCCGGTGCAGACTCTCTGGAGCTGACTCTCTAGTGCCTTTGCACCAGTTCGTGGACTTTCTCACTAGGTATGGGGCTAACCAAATAACCTCTAGTTTAGCTCAGGTTGTTACATAATCCCGACTTCGTGTACCACAAGGGTCCAGCATTCGCGCATGCATATCGTTACGGTGTGCAAATTCAAGGCACCAACAGCCAGCTGTTTATTTATTTCCGAATATTTGACGGGCGGGCTTTAGTTCAGTGTCAGCTTAGGCATCCCTTCTGCACTGTGTCATCTCCATCACCGCCTCTGTCGAGTTAGCCTGGGAGGAAGTTAAGGCTACCGTACGGAGTTCCCTACTCCCTATACTTCACTCCTGAGGGACAGAGGGTTAGGAGCACAGCGTCCGTGAATAGATACGACAGGCAAATACCTACTCAAGTGACGGTGCAGATGCTGGCGAACCTACCAAGCGGCTCCATCGGCTAGTGCTTATGATAATTATCGAGAGACTAGAAATAACCATAGGCATGGTCTCAGGACTGCCGGTTTCCAGTGCGAACAGGGATCAGCGAACTAGGCCGCAGCTAATCCATGAAGCTTTCGCCTTCGTTAAGGGACGCAGCTTTGCGAAACCGTCTATACCAACCTTATTGCAAGCAGATGAGACCCGTGCGCAAACTGTTTATAACAAAGCTTGTATACTTAGTGATCAGTGTACTAGGGTCTTCGTTGGATTGGTTGCAAGATTTCTGGTGGATTCTTGCCTAGCGGTGTTTAACTTAACGGAGACTAACGTCTTCGAGCTATTGCAGGTTATTAATTCATCTATTAAGTCATCTCACATGCGTGTTTTTACTATCGCTTGTGAGCTGGGTCCTAACTTCTGAATGAAAGAATTTATCCTCTGCCCCATTTTTAAGTTCGGTGACAGCGCTCTGTCCGCGAACTATCGGCCTGTCAGTATGTTAAGCGTAATAGTCAAGCTATTGGCGCAGCCACTAATGGCTGCAGTGGTATACCACCTAAAGAGAGAGTAATTGCGCAACCTCGACTTCGCAATGGATTTGCAGGTCAGGCTAATTTGTAGCTCGTGCAAGCTAGACCGAAGCGGTAGACATTGGCTACGCTTTAGAAGTGTTATTCGTGGACTTATTAAAAGCGATTGACACTGTTCTTCATCTTCGACTCTCGCTATGGTTTTTTACGGGATATATGGTCGCGCCCTTAAATGGGTCTCTGCTTACCTTAAGGGTAGGGAACAGTGCGTACGGGTGGGGCGTAAAATTTTGCTCCGGCAAGCTGTCCTTAGTGGCGTGCCGCGGGCCTCAGTACTGGATCCATTTTCGTTCGCGAGCTATGTAAATAACCAACCCGTGTGAGCTATGAGTGTCATCTCTAAGATTTGTCGACGAATTTAAGTTCTGAAATATCGTGGAAAGCCCGGGGATCACTGGGCAATTATGCGTGCCTTGGATAGACTCTGGGAATGACCCACCTTAGGGTTGATGCCCTTAAATAGGGTCAAGTGCTCTGTGCTCCCTATCGGAACGGATAATCCTCCCGCCCGGTATTTGGTGGGCGGTGGTGAACTCCCTATTATCACGCAGCAGGTAAGCTTAGGGGTAGTAAACTCATCAGCAGTTCATTCCGAGGTCGATTAGAAGAAGACTGCTGGTCGGGGTTTCGTAATATGTGTTTTATCCGCCGAGCTTTCAGAGTCCTAATGGTCAATTTGTTTGTGGAACTGCTTTCGGCGTTCGTCCGACACCACCTGGAATATTGTATCCAAGCCTGCTCACTATGTCTTAAGCGAGATAAAATTGACATGGGAGGGATATACTCAATGCACTACCGAAGGATAAGAGATGACTTGATTCTCACATAGCGTATTTTGACGGGGGAGGTCGGCCCATACTTAGCGAGGCTGCTTATTCTCAATAAGTAAACTAATCTCCGCGGTCACCCACAAATCTGCATAAAACACGGCCTGAAAGGATTTGGACAGAGCTTGTCGGTCGCGCCTAGTTATAGACCGATAGAAGTCGTTTCCAGATACATCGATAGTAACCCAAGGGGTAAGGGATTGGTGTGTTAGCTAGATGATATTAGATGGCGACAACCAACCACTCCTTTTCCTAACTGATCCACCTTCACTTTGCAGTTCATTTTTAATTGCCTCAAACATCTAAGTTTTCTCGTTGCTGGGCTCCTTCAAATTCTATTTTGTCTTCTGCGTTTAATTTTTTCTCTGTCTTAGTTTACATAACGGAGCTGGCAAGGACCGCCAAGATGGGATACGTGGGCACTAATGAGTTGAACACGTCGTGACGCGATTTTGTTTTACGTTCATTAATATTTCAATATCTGCCCACTCCTGTTCCAAAGACCCTCTAAAGAGGAACCGTCATGGGATAATCCTATCGTCCCATCCGCGCTTGAACCTGAAACGTAAGACAAGAAGCTAGACAACAGATACCTTGGTACTACCTTGGATAATAGTTCTCTATGTCTGCAATACTGGCCAAGCAATTTGCAATAATTTCGGCATAAGTTATGGTCGTTTCACGTTTTACGAAATATTGTGGTTTAGAACGACATTAATCATTTACTTATGTAGCTAAAATTCATTAAACCTGAACTTTAATCTTCGAGGTTGTATTATGTACAAATAAATCGAGCAGGTTCCACTGAGGCACACGAACTCAAAGCATATCAGGTCAGACCACAAGGACAACGCAGGCTATAGCCTGGCAACCCAGCATTAAATGTTGGAGATGGAGAATCTGCTGGGTGGTTGGTTTGATACAAGCAACCTCTATTGATACCAAGGTTCACTTGATAAAGGACCTCAGTCACTCCGATCACCTGACCGAAAGTTGCTCATCCATACAATAGCACCCCACGACCGCAGGTTCGTCCTGGTTTTGGAAATAGCACGTGGAGATAACATGCTCTGGGGTGGAACCCAAAGGTTAGTGGACCACGGCTGCTCGACCTGAAATCCGTGCAAAAAGCTTGTTAAAGTTAAAAGGCAATGGAACTTGAGCATGGAGAAACCGCTGTGTTGTTAGACTGCTACAAGTAAACGCTATGGAGACCCATTTTTTACTTAGGTAAAACCTGGTCATTCCGACCACAAGGAGCGAATGTGCACCGGAAATAAGATGGTGTTGCTCAACACAAAACTGGCAACCAACGACGGCGGTTTCGTACTGGTTTTGACTTAACCAATGTAGATAGCTTGAGCTGGGGCGCGGATCAGAGCCTAACGGTTCATGGTTAAGGGCATAAACCCTCTGCCACCGAGGACCGTGTGTAACACTTCGTGCATCTTGGACGAATATAATTTTGGACTTGGAGCATCCGTTGCGTGATAGGTTTGCTATAAGCAACTTCTATTGAGACCTCCGTTTACCTTAATTTACCTCCATCATTCCGAACACAAGGAGCGAATGTTCAATGGAAATATTTTGTTGTTGCTCATCCCAACAATGGCACCGCATGGCAGCGGTTTCCTCCTGGTATGGACTTATCGGGTGGAGTTTGCCAGCCCTGGGATGTAAATAGGATCTTGCTGTTTACGGCTGAGGCCCTAACCACTACGCCACTGAGTTCCGAGAGCAGGGCTCAGCACAGCGACCACGAATATCCAGTTGAACTTGGAGAATCAACTGCGTGGTTGCGCTCCTACACGCAACCTTTAATTAAGACCGCGGTTCAATTGAGGTGGACCTCGTTAATTACGATCAAAGTGTCCGAAAGGGAAATGGAAATATGTTTAGGTTGCTCATCCCATAACCTGCAGCACATGACCGCGGCTTCGTCCTGGCTTTTGCTCATCAGATGGAGATGGTCTAAGCTCGGATGTAAACCAGATCCTAGGCGTTTACGGCTGACGCCCTAACACCTGTCCTACAAACTCCATGAGCAACGCGTTGTACAGTGGAATAGCGTTTGAATTCGCTGCTGGAGACCCAGCTATGTGCTTGGGTTCCTAAGCCAACCTCTGTTGAGCCCTTGGATTACTTGAAATGAACCGCATCCATGCCAAGCGGAATGAACAAATGTTAAATGGAAACCATCGGCTGTTAACAATATCAACAGTGGCACCCTACGGTAACAGTTGCCTCTTGGTTTGGACTCAGCAGCTTTAGATAGCTTAAGCTGGAGTGTGAAGCAGATCCTAGTGGTTCACGACCGTTGCCATAAAAACTATGCCAAGACGGTCCGTTTGTATTGCCTGGTGCAGAAATAAAGTAATCAAAGTTAGACTTGGAGAATCCGCTGTGTGGATACGTTGTTGCAATCAAACTCTATTGAGACCTCGTTATAATCGTGGTGGACCTCGGTCATTCCGATCAAAAGAATCTGCTGTGAAATGGAAATAATTGGCGTTGCTCATGCCAACAATGCCACCCTTCGGCCGCGGATTCGTCCTAATTTGGCTTCATCAGTACCAGATTGCCTGAGTCGAGATCTAAATCCGAGAGCAAGGGTCTACGGCTGATGTCATGCAAATTATACCACTGCCGACTTTGTGAAACGCGTTATACAGCGAAAGCAAGTTGTGCGGAAATTGGAGAATTAACTGTTTGATTGTGTTGCTACTAGCGACCCATATTATGAACTCCGTCATCCCGGTCACAAAGACGAAATTTGGAATGGAACTAGGTTGTTGTTGCTCACGGCGACACTGGCAACCCACGACCGCGGTTTCGTACTGGTTTTGACTTAACAATTGTAGGTAGCCTGAGCTGGGGTGGCAATCAAAGCCTAATGCTTCGCGGCTGTGGTCGTACACGATATGCCACCGAGGACCGTAAGCAACGCCTGGCGCATCCTAACGAGTTTAAAGTTGGACTTGGAAAATCCTCTTTTGCCTAGGTCAATAGGATTAAGCTCTTAAGGAACCTCGGTTCACTTGATTTAGACCGCGGATTTTCCGATCACAATCCTCGATTATGAAATGGAAATTCTTCATGGTTGTTCATACGAATCCTGACACCCAACGGCGTCGGTTTCGTCCTGAGTTTACTTATATGGTGGAGATATCCTGAGCGGTGGTGGAAGGCAGAGCCTCGTGGTTCACTGATTATGCCGTTGAACTGTGCTCCTGAGGTCCATGAGCAACGTTTGGTACAGCGGAAGCGAATTCATAGTTAGACTTTGAGAATCCGCTGTGGGTATAAGTTGGCTACAAGCAACCACTATTTGGACGTCGGTTCCTTAGAGGTGGGTCGCGGTCATTCCGGTCGTAAGGACTGAACGTAGAATGAAAATATTTTTGTGTTGCCTATCCCAACACTTCCACCTACGAACGCGGTGCTGTCCGGGTTTGGACGCATCATTTAGAGTTTGCCTGAGTACGGGTGAAAATCAGATGCCGTAACGATGATGTCACTGAGATCCGGGCGCAACTCTTTGTACAGCGGAAAAGAATACAAAGTTGGACTTGGAGAATCCGCAGGGTGCTCAGGTTGATACTGGTGACATGTACTGAGAACTCGGTTCACTTTAGGTGGACGTTGATTATTCAAGAAACAGGGACCGAATGTAAAATGGAAATGTTTTTGTTCTTATCCCAACGCTTTCACTTCTGAACGTGGTTTTTTCCGGTTTCGGACGCATCTCTTAGAGATTGCCTGCTTAAGGTTGGAAATCAGGAACGAGAGCTTCACGGCTGGTGCCATAAAAGGTACGCCACTGGGGTCCGTGTGCAAGGATTTGTACAGCGGAAACGAATTCAAGGTGGTCATTGAGAATCCACTGTGTGGTTGGTTTGCTACAAGCAACCCCTAATAACACCTCGGTTCACTTAAAACGGACCTCGGCCATCCTGACCAAGTGCACGGAATGTAAGCTGGAAATATTTTGTTTTGCTTGTCCCAAGGCTGGCACCCCACGAAGGCGGTGTCATTCTGGTTTGGACTCAGCAGCTGGAGATAAACTAAGCTGGGTTAGCAATCAGAGCCCAGTGTTTCCCTGATAATGCTGTAAACACCATACCACTAAGATCCTTGAGCGGCACTTGGTGCAGTGGAAAGAAATTCATAATCATACTTTTAAAGTCCGCTTTGGCGTTGGGTTTCTATAGGCAACCTCTATTGAGACCTCGGTTCTTTTGAAGCGGGCCTCGGTTCATTTGAAGTAGGCCACGGTTACTAAGATTGCATTGCCTGAAAGTGAAATGGAAGTGTTTTGCTGTTGCTCTCCCCAAAGCTGGCACCCAACGACAGTGGATTCTTCCTGGGTTATGCATATTATTTGGAGATGTCCTGAGCTTGGTTGAAAATCAGAACCCAGTGGTTCACGTATGATGCCACAAAATTATGCCACTGAAATATGTGCGTACATTTACTGCAACGATAACGAATTCAAAGTTTGACTTGGCGTATCCGCTGTGGATTTGGGTTGCTACAAGCAACCTCATTTAAGAACTCGCTTCACTTAAGGTAGACCTCAGGCGTTCCGAGCAAATCGACCGTTAGTGAAATAGAACTATTTAGGTGTTGCTTATTCCAACACTGGCATCCTGCGACCGCACTTTCGTCCTGGTTTAGACTCAACAGCTAGACACAGCCTGCTTTCGGTAAAACCGGAGCTTGGTGGATCACTATTGTTACAATTATCACTAGGTAACTGAGACCCGTAGTCAATGCTTTGTACAGCCGTGCGAATTCAAAGTTGGCGTTGTAAACGCTGCTGTGTGTTTGGGTTGCTACCAGTAACATATATTAAGAAGTTGTTTTATTTGTGGTGGACCTGGCTCACTAAGCTCACCTGGCCTGAACCTGGAATGATGTTTCATGTCTGCTTCTCCGAAAAGTAACGCACCACGTCCGCGGTTTCGTCCTGGTTTGGACTCCTCAGCTGGAAATAGCCTGAGGTTGGTCGGAAACTGGCGCCTAGTGTATTAGTGTCCTTGCAATACACACTATTTTACTGAAATCCGTGAGCGAAGCTTGGTACAGCTAAGCGAAATCAAACTTGGACTTGTGAAATGGACTGTGGGTTCGGTTGCTACATGCAACCTAGGTTAGGACCTCGGTTCATTTGTGGTGGATCGCTGTCATTAGGATCACATGGCCCGAAAGGGAAGTTGAAGTGCTTCCAGGGTGCCTATTCCAACGCTGGCAATACGCGACTGCGGTTTCCTCCTGGGTTGAACTCATTAGGTGTGGAAATCAGCGTCTATTGGTTTACATCGGACGCCGTGAACACTATGTCAATGAACTTCGTTGAGACGCTTTGCACAGCGAAAAGGAACTCAAATTTGACATCTACGTGTTGTTCCTAAAAGCGCTGTCTATGGGAAGCTCCATTTACTTGAGGTGGACCACGGTCGTGATGATCACAAGGACCGAAATTAACCTGAAAATACTTCGGTGCTTTTCATCCCAAAACTGGCACAGCAATATTGCCGTCTCCTAATGGTTAGTACTAATTAGTTGGATGTACACCCATCAGCATTAACAAGAGTTTCTCACGGCTGTCATTGGCATGGTGTTTATGGTATTAGCCGATAACCATTATGCTCAGATTTCTTACCTAACACTGGTTACCTCCAACTAATGAGACCAAACCAGAACGAAAGCTCGTTAGGGGGATATCAGTTTTTGAAAAGCAAAACCAAAATATTCCCCTTTTATGTAACATCCTTATGGTCGGAATGACTGTGGTCCACCTCAAGTGAACCGAAGTCTCAATAGACGTTGCTTGTATAATCCCAAGCACACAGAGTATTTTCCATGTTTAACTTTGTATGAGTTATCGATGTACCAAGCGTGGCATACGGATCTCAGTGGCACAGTGTTCGTGGCATCAGCCCTGAGACACTAGGCTCTTAATTCCAACCCAGCTTAGAATACTTTCACCTGTTTTGTCCGAACCAGGACAAAACTTCAGTCGTGGGGTGTCGGAGTTAGGATGAGCTACATCAATGTTACTTGCCTCATGTTGCACGGTAATCAAAGCAAAGTCCCCGTTTGCTTCTAGCTCCGATCATCTTTCGAGCTTCTTCAAATGATTGAAGCAAAGCACTAGCCATCTCTTTACTGCCAAGCAGTACGTGGTTACAGCAACACAATGCAATAACTTTATAATACAGCTGCGCTTTATCTGTTATGTTGTATGCCAAAACCATTCACGGGTTTTAGGATGCACACCTAAGAAAACTGTGTTAAGGATATAATGAACAATATAAGAAACCTACACTTTTTAACCTCTGCTTCCTAGGTCACTACAAACACGTCTAGGTGTTCTGTTTGTTCCTTCTGCCACTACATTCTTCGTCGATATTTTTGAATTATTTGGGGCGCTTTAACCCCCTGTCCAGTGTTAAATGCGTCCCCTATGCTTCAAATTCCTTCCATTGAGGAGAATTTGTATAGCGTACACCCAGTGCATGGTTCCGCATCTGTTCCGAGCAGTAGAATCGTCCGCACCGAAACTCTACTTTAGCTACAGCTTTGTTTTACTACGCCTGTCGCACTTCATCATGCAGCGGGCGTCATCAAGCCGGGTTATGCGCCCGGGTCTGGATTCTTACTCTGGAACAGAACAGGAGGCCCCCTATTTACGCCACAATTCTGCCACAACCACTTCCATCTACATCCCCTCCGGTTCTGTTGATCAGCGAGTAAGAGTAGCCATCCGCGTATACGTATTAGTTGGATCCATCGACCAGCGTTGCCGCCCAGTGAGTCATTGAAAAAATCCTACGCGGAGTTTGTGCATGTCGCAGATAGCCAAAGCCCAGCAACCTGTAACTCCGGTACAAAGCCTAAGCCTGTGTATCATACGACATCATCTATTCAGTCCTAATGAAACCAAGCCCACGATGGTCCTCAAGGACTGTAAAGTGTGGTGAAACATCAGTCTTCCAGCAAGCCACAATGCCTGAGCGAAACAACTCATACATATGTGGCCGTGGCCTTATAATCATGAACGCCGCCGAATGAAACACGGCAGCTACAGCGGCATACATGATAAACAAACGTTTTCATCTGGTTTCCAGCTGTTTCCAGCTGTTTTCTACTGGTCTTCCGGGAAGTTATTTTCCACCACGTCAGAACCTATCATAACGGAGTAAGACACAGGGATGGCCGTGCGTACTATCTTGTGGTATTACCCAGCAGCTTGCCTAGCCTAAAAAGCAAAGAAACGAGTAGTGTCTACGAGTAGACAATCCTCGGCCCAAGATACTTGCTTTCACTGAAACGTTGCTGCCTCCGGATATCACGTTCGCGGAGGCAGGTTAAACTGGCTACACCCGACTTACAATCGATCGCTCCGTTGGCCACCATATCAGAGCCGTTGTATTTTACGTGAAATGTAAATTAAGCACGTTGCAGTCCTGCAGATTCCGGTCATCGGATCAGACTGTTAAAGCCATATTGGCTGCTCTGTACGCGCCCACTACCCGATTTACAGTTGTGGTGATGTACAGGAATACTGGAAGTTCTTCCCAGAGATAGGTTGAGTTTTACCCACGCGATACGCGGATAAATGTTTACTTCTAGGGGCCTACAACCTGGAATTCTGTTGGGCCGAACTTTCTTGCAATTCAGTGTCAGAGGCATCCGGTGCAGACTCTCTGGAGCTGACTCTCTAGGTGCCTTTTCACCAGTTCGTGGACTTTCGCACTAGGTATGGGGCTAACCAAATAACATCTAGTTTAGCTCAGGTTGTTACATAATCCCGACTTCGTGTACCACAAGGGTCCAGCATTCACGCATGCTTATCGTTACGGTGTGCAAATTCAAGGCACCAACAGCCAGCTGTTTAACTATTTCCGAATATTTGACGGGCGGGCTTTAGTTTAGTGTCAGCTTAGGCATCATTTCTGCACTGTGCCATCTCCATCGCCACCTCTGTCGAGTTAGCCTGGGAGGAAGTTAAGGCTACCGTACGGAGTTTCCTACTCCCTATACTTCACTCCTGAGGGAAAGAGGGTTGGGAGCACAGCGTCCGTGAATAGATACGACAGGCAAATACCTACTCAAGAGACGGTACAGATGCTGGAGAACCTACCAAGCGGCTCCATCGGCTAGTGCCTATGATAATTATCGAGAGACTAGAAATAACCATAAGCATGGTCTCAGGACTGCCGGTCTCCAGTGCGAACAGGGATCAGCGAACTAGGCCGCAGCTAATCCATGAGGCTCTTGCCTTCGTTAAGAGACGCAGCGTTTCGAAACCGTCTATACCAACCTTAATGCAAGCAGATGAGACCCGTGCGCAAACTGTTTAAAACAAAGCTTGTATACTTAGTGATCAGTGTACTAGGGTCTTCGTTGGATTGGTTGCAAAATTATTTTTTAGGTAGTCTGAGGTAGTTAGTTAGTGAGTGCTGAACTTATACATAGGAATTTGTCACAAATTTAGCAAAATGTAATGAATAAGTGAAGGTCTAAAGGGAGAGATTAAGGAGGGGCTTTGCGCAGATTTGGTGAAATACTAATCGTTGCGAGCAGAGAGCTAAAAGCGTTAGAGGAAAGGACATCCAACAGGCGGAGCCTAAGCATATATTAGTTTGTTAAATACTGCTTAGATGCCAGCAGTTCCGCAAACGGTTAAAATATCTATTCAGGATAAGTAATAAAACAGGAGAGCTGCTACTAGTTGCAGATATGATAGGGTATGGTCCCAGATGCCTGCTGGCAGTTACAAGGTGAGAGACGGGAATCCGGGGGAAAGTATTGCAACGGCAGTCGCGGACGAGCATTAGTTTTCCTTGGAGCTGCGTGAAGTCGGATGGGGAAGGCGCTTATATGTGGTCAGGTCCCCTTTCCCACAATTCGTCTTTAGGTTTGTTAATGCTTATAAAGGTAGAAACAAGACTGTGAGGTTCCTAGTATGTGCTGAGCGGAATTCGCTTACATTATCAGATGCCCGACAGTAGCTGGAAGACTATTCCACACTTAAGATTATCGGTAGAGATAGAACTTGACACGCCTACTTCTGTGGATCTTCGGTAGGATGATGGGGTGCGGTCTATTACGAAGCGGGTACGCAATGTTGGCCAATGATAGGAAGGAGGTTAGTCAGTTCGTAAGAGGATTTTTGTTAAGCTGGTATGAGAAGATGAGGTTAGTTTTCAGCCTTCACAGCCATAAAGGCTCTAGCAAGCGTCCCATGCATCGACCGCGATAGTTGAGAGTACAGTGGACAAGAAAACGTTTGGTAAAACGTCTCTGAACCCTTGCAATTGCTACTCTGTCGCATTTTCTGGGGTTGGTAAACACTGTGGAGCGGTATCCCAGCAGAGATCGGGCGCAAGTTTTGTATAGAACAAGCCTAGATTTTTGCAGTGCCTTGAATTGGAATATGTAGCTGATGAGGGAACATGCGTTGGCTGCGCAACGGCTCGCTAGCTCTGCAAAGTTCAGAAAACTGGAGTAACGTACATCTACGTCTCGAGCTTTAAGGCTATTAACAAGCGGAGTGCCTTAAAGCGCCGATGCCCTAGTAGCAACCATACGTCGGTATGAGAGTACGTTGCATTTCGCCGTTGAGAATGCCAGATTCCAAGTGTTGTACCGAACATCCAGAGCCATAGGTCGCATGTAATCTGGAGAGCACCGGCTTGCGTGTTTGATGGGCCAATGGAGAACACCATTTTTATGTCATCGGCAAACAGGTAGGACTTGCCATATTATTTTACCTGAAAAGTCATTGCTTCAAAGCAAGAATAGCATTGGGCCAAGTAAGCTGCCCTGAAAAGCACCACTAGTGACTGGTTTGGGGAGTGGTATAGACTCGTCCTCCAATACTGTTTGACTGCGAGCCTAGCGATAAGATTAGAACCACAAGAGCAGGCGGTCTGAGCTTCTGTAGGATTCAAGTTTTACTAATAATTCCACGTGTGGTACGCTGTCGAAAGCTTTCCTCATGTCAAGGAAGCTTATGACCAATGCTTGTTTAGCATCATTCTGTTCAGTAACATTGTTAATAAACTCAAATTGACAAGTCTGACGTGATGTAAATAAATAAATAAATATTTTATTCTCGACTATGCGAGGCACGCCCATGAAGGCATGATCAGATATGTACAACTGTACAGACATTTTATGGCAACTGTAACAATGACAGTATAAAATTGTTCATATGTCCATAATTGGAACTGTACAATGGTGAAAATGCGAAATAATAATTCGGCTGTCGTGAAACTGGGACCTCGGCTAATAATAGATTGAGAATCCTGAATGATCCATTGGAAGATAATTGAAGAGCACACTCAAGGGAGATATGACAATACAGAGAGTTCTTGCACAAGTAACGCAAAGGTCAATGGTGATATCGTAGAAAGCAAAAAGACGACAGAATGTGCAGATGTAGAAGTTCCAGCGTAACGAATCTATCTAGAATGGTGACGCTAGTTGACCTGTCAGTGTGAAGTTATGGGCTGTGACTTTATTCCGTGGCGAGTCACATTCGCCACGTTGCAGTGTTGTTAAACGGACATTTGTGGCTTTTTATAGGGAGAACGCTTGCCAGGCGAAAACCCACCACGTCCTGAAACACTGCCGCCAATCCATTGAATGGCAAGTTGTAACTGGCTATGTTTCTGGTTGAACTTTTGTTTGCTCGGTTATTCGCAGTCAGGTCGCGTCCCATTTTTCTGCCGGCTGATGCGTTAGCCGGGTGCCTATTGCGCTCCTGAGTCCTGTCTTTTTGAATATGACGTGTTGATCCTCTGCAGAACCACGTGAAGTCTCCGAGGGATATACATTGAAATATATTGAATTGTTGTTGAAGTCACGAAGGATAGAATATGGTTCCCAAGAAAGAATCGCAGATCCCCGGGGTATGTAGTAAAATTGATTAGAAATGTATAGGAAACCACGGCCAATTGAGCGGTCAACGCGGATTGAAGAGCTCATAATGACCAATTGTTCTGGCTTTGTATGGCAGGAGAATGTGCCTTTCGAAGTCAACAGTATTTCTCAAGGCAAGAGTGATGTGAAAAAGATAACGATAGGCAAACTGAAGCCAAAGGTTAAAGCCTCGGAAAATTTATCTCCGCGCATGGTACCGAATGATTTGTCCTGTTAATAAGTTGTAAAAGGATTGATAAGCTTCCGCTCATGTCCAGCTAAAAGAACTGTGTGGCTTGTATTGTTGTCGCAACGATGGACCATTCTTTGTTTGCGTGTCTCCGTGCCTGTGACAAAATAGGGAAATAGAGAACGGACAGAAACAGCCAAAAGGCAGAAGAAACGGATACGTCTGTAAGGCACTCGATCAATGGCGGCGAAGGCTGAACTATTGTACCCCTATACATGTAATTGTTATTTTACTATGGCATTTACATGTGTATCACAAATGGTGAAATACGACGAGAAGCAAGCAGAACACGGATTAGTAGAGAATGAGAGAATGTTCCAACATAAGAATGAAAGTGAAGAAAAGAGGGCTTGATGGGTCCTAATGCGCATATGCTCAATCGGTTGGAACCAGAGAGAGGAGGACGAGGTGTGCAGATTATGGGAAAGAATATCACTCAGAAAGAGCGATAGGGACACGTTGCCTTAGTCTTAAGAGGTGGGAATGCAAGAAGTTAGAGTGGACAGACGCATATAAGTTAGCTTCGGATGAAGAAGGAATGCAACATAAAGCTCAGGAAGGAAAGAAGGGGTCGGTAAAACAGGTTCTATTGAGAAGAAGTGGAAAAGCCACAGACCTACTTCAGGTGATGAGTCATCCTTGTTAGTAAAAAGAAGGATGAATAATGCCTAGTGGTGTAATGAATGTGACGGTAACAACGTTGTGTCAGCTGTAACTAGATCAGTTATATCTCAGAAGTCCGACAAAGATCAGAAAACAAGAGACCGTTCAGACAAGACCAGGTAAGTCAGCAAGACGAAGCTAGGCCGCCAAATATAGCTAAGTAAAAGGTAATGAGTGTCATCATAAAAGAAGCAGTTTAGGACGAAAGTGGCTATACGCAGCGGCAGTTAGCCTCCCAGTGATGTGAACCGGTCGTTGGGTCTGATAAAACCTGATCATGGACTTAGTAGTCCAAAGAAAGCAGACCGTTAAGACGAGAATAGTGTGCCAGCGCATAGAAAGAAAGCCGTATAATTTAGATCTAAATACTAAAAGAGAGCATCGGCATAATAGGACATGTTAAGGATGAAAGGAAGATATAATAATAATGATGAATAATGAACAACAAGGCCTTTGAAGTGAAGGTTACCAGGCGGTATGTCGGCTGAGCCTAAGTCGCTTGGATCTCGGAAGTCCGAGGTGGGTCAGATAGCAGTAGAACGTTCAGACGAGGCCGGATAAGGCAGCAAGATGAAGTTAGGCTGATCACCTCAATACAAGCCACCTGAGTCGTCCGACTTCAACAGCTCCAAACACTTGCACTCTACTCCGAAGGCGACTACACGGCCATGGGAAACAAGTTGGCGTTACGTGACTGCAAATATCCGCGAGGGTAATCGATCAGATGCAAGCTTGTCAATGTTATATCACCAGCCGGCAGTGTTCCAGGAAGTGGTGGGTCTTCGTCTGGCAAGCGTTTTCCCTACAAAAGCCACAACTGTCTGTTTAACAACACTGCGACGTGGCGGATGTGACCCGCCACTCAATAAAGTCACCACCCCTAACACATTGGCAAGTTGACCGATATCACATTTACAAGTTCTGTGCATATATCTGCTCTCGCACGAACACGCCTACATATCTGATTAGTGACATGCCACTACCCTTGAGCATTTTTAGCCGTCTCCTCATACTTCACCCAATTCCACATACTTCACTTACCTGACCCACACTGCGTACGGGACCTCATTGGACTAGTTCCTTATCAACATACCATATTATTATGTCTACCACTCGCATTCTGTGTACACAAACTTCATACAACCTTTGGACCATATGGGCCCACACTACTGCCTCCAACTGTGCTACCGCTGTTGGTGCTGCTTATTCTGCTATCATGTACAATATTGCAATATGCTGATCATGCCTAACAGGCGTGTCTAGCTTTGTCGAGGATAAAATATTTATTTGGTTATTTATTTATTTAACTTAAGTTGTGAATAACAGTAATGAGTGTCATAAGATAAGAAGCTTTCTGGACGGTAAAAATCCGTGTTGTTTTCCATTGCCAAGTTTGCAACTAGGTAGAAAGTTCAGCATGTTCTGCTTCCCGATTCTTTCCATCACTCCCGAGGCAGTAGGCGTGTGGCTGATGGGGCCGTAGTTTTCTATGTTTTGACGACTACCTTGTTAATGTCTATGGATTAATACGGAATGCTTCCACGTATTTGGATACACGCCGAATTTCATTGACAGTCCGAGTAATTTAAGAAGTAGAAAAGGAAGGTCCTGGCCGCTCGAGTATCAGCAGTGCAGATGGGTGACCATCAGGGCCAGGGTTTATGGACAGCCTAAGTGATCAAACTACTCGGATTACATAACGTGAGTTAAAGGAATCATGTCTAGAAAGTCACGGATAATTGTAGGCACGGCATTTGGCAAGATCAGGTTGATGTCAGTGAAGCAAACGCAGAAGCAGCTATAAGAGAATCTCAACTATTTCCTTCGGATCGCTAATTACAGACTCATTGGAGAGCCTTAGAGTGGTGACGCATGTTTCTGTAGGATGGAACCTATGTTTCAATAGCTGGGTGATGGACTAGGTTTATGGATGCTGTTATAGGCAGCGCGCTCTTCAGCGAGCCTAGCCATGAAACGGGAGTGCTGCCAGTTGTCTCTGACTTGGTTCATGCAAACATGGATATGGAAATCATGCGTCTTAGGTTATTGGTGACGCATTTTCTGGAGCTTCGTCAACACCCTGTTTAGGTGGGATGAAAGCTTTATGAGGGTTGACCTGTGGCTGTGCATTATCAGAGCGACCAAGTCTAAACAGTTGGTGATTTTGTTGTAGAGTTAATTAGTTGCCGTGTCCACATTGTTGGATAAAAAATGGTATACAAATTAGCTGCTCGGACAAGCATAAGAACTTATTCAAGTTAATGCTTCTGAACATCCGCGATGCACCAGCTAGAGGAGTTGAGCGAAGGGGTGAGTAAGAGAGCGTAAATAATAGATGAACTACCTTGTGCTTGCTTCCCGGGGTGTTGTCCTTTACGCTAGTGACCGCATCCGAGATGCCAAGCGTAAAAATTAAGTCGAGAGTGTTACAGAGCCTCGTAAGAACAAGGACGCGTTGAATCCGATTGTTCGTACATATGGTGTCAGCAACGCCTCTGTATCTGAGAGGTGTACTCTTGCCGTTCCAAGCAATATGTGATATCTTAAATCCACCACCCACTATCTTGTAACGTGGGGACATTGTGGAGACATCAGTGAAGCGGTTTGCTACTTCATTAATCTTGGTATTAGAGGCATGTGTAGGTTGTATATGCAACCAGTTAGGAGGTTACGTGTACACCCATAGCCTGGATCCAGACTGAATCCTCAGAGTCTGAAATTGGTAACAACTGAAAGTCAGAGGCACGAAAGTCGTCCCGTAAGTACCTAAGGCATCCATCTCTGCTTTGGTTGTTGCATCCATTGCCGAAAATGGTGTACCCGGGGGTATTTTGTTAGTTGTCAGGGGTGCTTGAGAAATGCTAGGTTTCCGTGCTCAGATAATATTTGGAGAGGAGAGAAGAACAAATGAACCGATGTAGAGCATTTTGTGGTTAATGGATCTTGCATTGATAAGGAGCATATTGCAGGTTCGACTGCGTGCGTCTTTAGAGAGAGTGAAGTCGGGGTCGTGTGTAGTATCCCTGCATGTCACAACGGTGGAGTCAGTAAAGATTGAAGCAGATGTTGCACTTGCAGGTAATACACATGTTGCCGTTGGTACGGCACAGCAATCTGGGGAGATGCACTGAGGTGCTTGGCAGTATAGGTTATTGTGAGCCCACAGGTTGTCCGCTGGCGAGTTGTTAAACAACTGAAAGATAAAGGTTTGGTAAGGTAACGGGTCTTACGGCTCATTCCTTTGCGGCAGAAACTTTTATACTACTACTACTGAGGAGGTCGTTGTAGTAGGAGCAGTATCATTGTCGTAAGCATGTAGGTCATGCAGTAGGTTATCGCCAGCTCCTGCGCAGGGTTGGTTTGGTGGCGAAAAGACGTAGGTGTGGGTTAATGAGGCCCCCAGGATGGACCGAGTGTGGATAGTTGGAACCTCGCAATGGGAGAGGAGCGGATCGTCAATGCACTTTGACCGAGAAAGCAAATCGCTATGTGGCGTGTTGAATGCGGTCTAAAGTGGGCAGTTTTCACTTTCGTGGGAGAGGAGGGGACAGGGAGCGTTTGGGGAAGGTAGAGTTGCTTTTAGTAAGTGGACGCTTCGCACCTGTGTGTTCATGAGATGGCAAAGTTTGGTACTGCTGAATGTTTGCCATCAGCATGCCAAGAAGAAAGTTGGGGATTGCTAGAGCTATGCGAACGGCTGAAACCAGTGGTTGGAGGGAATGTATGAGCGTAGGATGTTTCGAAGTTAAGCTAGAGCATTAGCTGGCCCTTGATGCATTGGGCGCGGTGGATCATCCCTGTATTGTTCCATAAAAAGGGATGGTGGTAAAGGAAGCCGGGTTGCGTGCGTTGAAGTTATGCATATTCACGAATTGTGGCTGTCCAGGTTTTGGGAAGAGGGTGTTTAGGGATGGGTCTGCAGCCTTGGTACGCCTCGTTTTACGGGGGGTACTGTAGGAACTATGTCCAAGAACAAATGATATGGAGCATCATGCGTCTGGCGATTGTTGGTAGGTGTGGGTGCGGGCTGCCAACTTGGGAGCTTCAACCAAGTAACGGTTAGCTGGTGGCGGCAGTAGCCTAGCCTTGATCACAGACCCCAACGACGACTGATATTTTGGGGGAGATGGTTTTACAGTTACCGGCTGCCTAGCCTGAGTCCAAACTTTAGACTGTACCAGCCGGTACTCAGGTGCTTTCTTGCTAATGTGTTGATGATGCTGGGTTACATGGGTCCTGCGGATACTTGCTAGGTTCGTAGTAGGTGTGGGTAGCAGACACCTTTGGCTTGCGTTACAAAGTATACGTGGATTTCCGCAAAATGCATCCGCATTGTTGTGTTCACTCCTGATCTTGGGAGTAGCGGGCGAAGTGATAGAAAGTATTGCTGGTTGGGTAGCAGAATAGCACATATCAGAGTCACAATTCGATAACGCTCTGCATGTCACTTTCTGCAGTAGTTACATAACTCGTTCGGCGTCGGATTTGGGTGTAGTCATTTTGGCTAAACACGCTGTCGTTATTGTTGTGGTTGCGCTGAATGTAAATCAACAACATACTGTGGTGTACAGCATGTGACTAACGATGCATCTTTTGTTTCAGGTCGAGCTTTTATGTTGGATGATGATGCAGAGGTGCGTACAATTGATCTTTGTAAAGGGTCATATCCTTTCGGATCTGGATAGCCCCGAAATCAGCCGGTTATTTGGGGAGGAAGTTGGTGGCCGTAAAGCGCGGTGCAAATTCAAGGTCTACAAGTCTACGCATGACAGGACAACTTCGGCAGGGAATCTTTCTTAGGCATGTAGCTGTGCAGCAATCTAGCGGCAATATGCAGACGTGTTGACGATTACGTAGCAAATTTACAAGTGGAAACCGCTCTGGAATATTGAATAGTATAACACTATTAACTCGACGTAAGCTTTCTTTGGCTTTTTGGGCACTTACGTTTAGAAACACAGCAACTTGATTTAGGTCTGTTGAGTTTTCAGGTATTTGTATGCCCGACAGGTGTACTAGGGGCATCACCTTCTTCAAGGTCCCATTGCTGTTCATTATGCCGCTTTTAGCGAATTCCATTGATTTTCAAATGCAAGAAATTTCAGCTTCGCCTCAGCAAGCTGGTCATTAATCATGACCATGGATTACTGACATGGAACAATAGCAACTGACAAGTATTGATGTAGGAGGTACGATCTCCTTATCACCAATCACTGAGCTGGAACTATTGGTCACCACGAATTTGCCAAATTGGGCCATGAGTTGGACATCGCGCAAGTCGGCTAAAGCCGAATTGACTTTAACAGTGGAGAATGTATTGATTTCGCACTTCGGTTAGTACGCCTTATGACTACAAGGCGTTTAGCTACTATTATACAGGAAAATGGAGCACGACACTATAAAGCTACAAAAGACGACTACGGAGCGATGGAGATCGACCTCCGGAAGCACTTGAACCCCGACCAGGCTTTCCGTGCCAGAGCCACCTTTTGGTCTAACAGGACTTCGGCGGTATATTTCTCGTTGACACCAATGACCATGCCTTTGTTCCTGTATCACATCTAAGCAAAATGTATATACACGTTTCGAGCCATGTATTTTTCCAATACTTAGTTCTATCGTGTGGTATACACACGCTTTTAATGTTTCCGTAGTTTTGTCCGCCACATGAGCACGTCTGTAATTTCACGTCTTGTTTCATCGAGAGTATAAATATTTAATTATGCTTTACCTCATATCTTGCTTTTCATTATCCCAGTTTTCCCTGTGTTTGCCACCTATGTTCTTCTATCTAGGTTATAATATATCTTTTAAGCAGCATTTGTATAAAACGTATTAAAACCCTTTAGCCTTATTGAACTACTTTGCTCCAAATATGGTGCTTCATCTCTGCATATCACGGAAGACACTGCTTTCTTTTAACTTTAACCTCCTAGTCTTAATCATGGACCCGTTCATCTCTTCCGTTACCCAAACTCCAATCAGATTTAAAAGGCCTACTTTTTACACCAGTTCACTTTTAAGGTTCCTTAATTATGTTCCGCTCATAGTTGTCCTCTAACTTTCCTTACTTCGCCTTTAGCTTCTTGCTAGTAAAAAGGTTAGATATATCCTCCTTCTACGCACAACTGTACCTATGACGCATAAACGCGCTGCGCTCCCAACCTTACCGCAGCTTGCGTCCATATCCTTGCTTTTCAACTACAACTTCTACTCTAAAATGCATGTTTATGAAAATTTGTTTAACACGCACATCCTAAAGATGGCTAACTAACCTAAACTTAAACGTAACCCCATTCATTGCGTTTGGATGCCTTGTCTTTTAGGTTTCATCTACGTACGCCGAATGCTTTACATAAAAGTTGCTGTAACATTTACCTAGATCATACACCGATATTAAAACGGGCTGGACATTATTCTTTACATTGTTAAGAACAGATGGGTTGGGGATTATCATCACCTTACTAGAAATACCGACATGCTAGGCTACAGTTTACTTACTTCCTAAACAACTAGCTACTCAGATAACTGGCAGTGGTGGTCGTGCACGCCACCTCCACCCAGCTAGTTTGATCAAGACCAAAGTTTTTACATCGAAACATGTAGTTTACTCCACGTTCAAAATAGGCATTGTAATGATCTACTGCCGAGTACACACCAGACAAAACAAAGCTTGCATGTTCCGTCGTTTGCAGTCAATTACCTCGAACACAGTTTTCTCGTTGGTTAGTTATGCTAGACTGAGAGTAACCATGAGGTTTATAGCAATAATTTGGAGGTGGCTGTAATGCCACGTCACTATCATAACTCTGGCACTGTTAGTCATTGTCTGAATGAGGATTTCACATTGGAGAAGTGTCATTAACTACAGAGGTTAACAGGTTTTGTACCATTCTGGGTATAGTCCTTTTTTGTCTTTCACGCTGTCCTGCAGTCGAACCGTCTGTTAAAACTGTTATTTACAGTCGTCGGTTACCCATTATCCATCTCTTGTTCAGCAGCAGTCGCGTTCAAATAGTTGCAGCCCTTTAACCCTGTTAAACCTGGGACCGTCGGGGTTGCCTGCGGCGGCACTTTAAATACGGGCTGTTGTCCGTCCGAGAACTGGACACTCACATCTAGATGGAACTGGTTTTAGCGATCCGCGCTAGGCGGCACAAATCATTTTATTAAAATAATCATCAACAACCTGAGTGGGATGTATGTGTCATACCCATCAAGTAAACCTGAAAGGCTTGAGGAAAAGTAAGCGTGTATAACTACTGCATTGTTTACAAACACTGGATCGATCAGCACTATGCACTTTAATCACAGAAATGGACAAACTGTTAGTGAGCGCCACAAAACGACAACATAAGTAAACAATTATATAAATTACTGTATGATTAAGTTGCTTAGATTACTTAAAAAGCTGCAACTGCTGTTCAACATATGTTCATTGATGGCTGACGCCAACCGCACACAGACCATGTAGGCGCTAGCCGGTGTGCGTCCGGCAGGGCATTTCACTTCGTGTTCTTATTATATGAGCGCGGTTGGGCGTTGCTTACTTGTAATCTGTTAACAGTTTGCATAATGGAACTCCAAGGCATAAAAACGTAATGTTAATGGTGCCCTGAGCACGCTTTTAATTATTTGATGAGTTTTGTAGTGTGTTTTTAGACTTCTGCTTCGTCATTACGTAAAGTTCGTACAGATTTGTTATATCCAAAAGTAGGTGGGTCTTTGCCAAGCTGAGTTGATCCGATAGTAAGTAAAAAGGAATTTCAGATTGTGTAAACATAGTGTTGCACAAAGCACTTGTGGTTCCAAGTACATTGATTACGCGCCAGTGAGTTTGTTAAACATTCGTAGGAATTCCCAAAATTGCAAAACGGTTAGATATGTGGAGGTCAGCAGCTGGGGAAAGAAAGCAAACTAAAAACCTGTAGCTGATAAGACACAATGTGCACACGGATAATGTAACCAATACTTGATAACCTTGGTATATTGGTATTTATAAATAATGAAAGGGCGGGAGCAGGTGTGGTCACAATGCAAACTGTTAGACAGGGAATTGCAGACAACAGGAGGGAGAAACTTATTAGCATAAACTACCTACCTCACACAAATGTTAAGACGGCTGACTTGCCGAACAACCTACCCTTCGTGTTAGCTAGTTGGTTCGGGTTTAACCTGTCCCAGCACACAGTTTAGCCGCAGTGTCCCAGAAGGTGGTGCTTTTTAGCCTTTCATGAGTTATCCCTATAAAGAGCAGCCGATGTCAGCTTAACTACGCTGCGGTTTGGCGGATATGACGCGACAGCACATAAAGTCACTGACTCTGCTTACTCGGACAAGCTTTTTAAATTCATAGACGGTAAACCTTTCTTTAGGCACGACCGACGCGGTCCCAATCATCCAAAGAACAGTAAAGCATTTACAAACACAAGCAAACAACCCTATCTACATACCTACATGTAGGGACCCAAATATATGCAGATACTTTATACTGTTACACGTTACTTGTTTAATTGTTGTGTTATTATCATGATCATGCCTTTATTGACGCGCCTTGCGTAGCCGAGAATAAACCATGTTCGTTTATTTAAAACGACGGACAATTGAATTTGCTTACATAAATTAGGTGGGCTACTTGCAGTTCCATAACGTTGCAGCCTCCAAGTAGCTTCATGACCTACAGCCACAAGGGTAGTTAAGTTAGCTGTGTAATAGAAAGGAAACCCTATTTGAATACCGAAGAAAGGACTTGCTTGCTTAACCTATAAATGTGCGCATTATTTGCAAAGGTCGTAAACGTGGCTTCGAGATACGTAAGAACAAAGTGAAAAGCAGTGTAAAGGAGGAAACATTTGAAGGTAAATCATCTGCCTAACTCGGCAAGCTTCTTATGTTATCATAGGTCGCCAGTGGGTCACCATACAAAGTAACTTAAAGTATATAACAGTATAGACTAAGGAACCTTAAAGACAGGCCACATTTATTCTACTGATCGACATACTTGTTTTCTAGTTGGCCCCAGGTAGGTCCGCAAATAAGAACATAGTGAAGAACATAAGAAATTATGAGGAAGGTACAATACAAAGTTGATTAACGGAGCAAGAAAAGAGCATTCCATATGTCACTTTACATCACCAAGTCCTTCACCCTTCTTAATCTGTACCTCGTATTGCATTTCTCAAGTACTTAAATGGCATTAGCCTGTTGTCGCACAACCATTCAATTGAAGTCAAATAAAAATAAATTATGCTACGTACCCTAATATGCTCATTTTTAATATTTACACAACTACTGCGGACACCTGGATGAAAATGTTATTATACATGCCTCGGTAGAAATGTGGGAACGAAGCAGTACTTTTAATCTAACAACCGCTCGAGCAACATGTCAGTGACCTTTGCTTTGCTAACAAGCAAAGTTGGAGTTTAGTCAGAGCAGTATCACGATAGGATGGCGTGCGGGTGAATAAATTCGGAATTTCGAAAGAGTAGAAGAGAAAGAGAGCGTTTCGGAAAATCAGTGTGAAGAGGATGCAATCGATCAATTAACATATTAGAAGAAAAATCTTTGAAGTTATCAACTTGTCAAGGAATGAGCAAATCAATCAAAGGATATCTAGACAAGCCGGACGTTCTAAAAGGGTGCTTTATAGGTCGCACCAATAAGATGTATTCTTCAGGAAGCGGTCCAGAAAACATGACGGAAGAGCAATATAGCCAATGGGGAATAATACAAAAGGTCTCCAACCTGAAAATTAAGGTACGAGTTACGGAAAGTACCTAAAGCCTGACGACATAAATAGAAAGCTTTCTGACTTTATAAAAGGTTTCACAGATGTAGTGAAACAAGAATGATTCCGGGACTAAAGTTGCTGAGATACGTGAATGTGGAAGAGCTGGGTATGGGTTTCCATTCACAGTAAGTGTGGGGAATAATGCTGTGAAGAACTGCAGCTTATCTCCACGTAGAATAGAACGTATTTCATCCCTGCATTTAGAAACATTAAGCACAAATGGTCTGGATGAAAACCATTCCACCCGACCTTCCAACCCACGTTGAAGTGATAAGGATTCCTGCTTATTGAAAAACATACATCACAGCACATGAGCCTCCGTATATTTTCACCCTATAAACGTGGTATGCATAGGGAGATGTTCCACATGCAAGGAAGATAGAAATGGTGATAGGATCCCTCGCTGTATGACACCAATGTCGACAAAGCGGACAGATGATTTCTTACCGTTCAGCTTGGTGAAGTGAGTACAATCTGCAAAATAATCAGTAACTAATTACAACTCAGCTGTATAACTGCATAGAACATTTCATTAAACTTATTAACCGTTGGGTACCTTTTTAGTCGCAGCTCCAATGTTCGAAGCGAAGATAAACTTGTGTTCGGAGGCAGGGTATTTTAACTCCTTGGATTTGCGCGTGTAATGGTCGTACCGTTGACGTGTGCGGCACCGAAATAGGTTTAGCACACAGAGTTTTATTCTTAGGGCATATGGTGTAGCTACCTGAAACCCTGGCTCATAGTACCAAGTGTATGACAATCAATGGACAGCTTCGGATGACAGAAATAAATTCAGCCTTAATTTTCAAGGCCCTAGCCGTTCAAATTTTAACAAATAGTACCTATCTATTTTTATAAGTGAGCTTAAAGGTGCAGCCCTACGATGCTTTTAGTAAGCAACCTTAGGTAGCTTTGATCGCAATCTGGTCCTATCTCCTAATGCTACTAAAAGTGGTGCCACCTTAGTATAATATTGTTCTGGAGTACGTTTGAGTAATAAGTGCTTAAGTTCGCCTGTTATAAACAAGCGGCCTATCCTACCATTAGTCTGTGTGGTTTTAGCCACCATGTACTCAACTGGTTATTAGTAATTCAGTAAACATGAGTGACAGAAACCTAAGTCACATAATGCTTCGCATAAAGGGCGTAAGATTCTATCTTATAACAAGCATAAAATTGAACAAAACATTCATAGCATAAACTGCTGCGCATATATGTTAAAAATATTATGGAAGGTCAGGCACTTAAGTCTGCTAATGATGCTAGCTCACTTTGGATCGCAGAAATAAATGACGGAGATTGCGATTCATTGGCATACATAATTTTATGCCATCTGCAACCCAATAAGGTCTAATCATCTTATTTTAAGGAGGACACTTACATGCAGCAAAATGGAAGCGCGCCGTATACGCCACATCATAGCGCGCAACTAAAAATTTCTCTTGTTTTCGACAGCCAACCACCTACCATCACTCTCAACTTTCCACTAGTTAGGCAAGCTTCTAACCTGGATAATAGTGCGTCTGTTGCTTCCGCTGTAAAAAGTGAGGCTTGTCGCACGTTAAGTACAAGTGGTCATGCATCAATGTGTTCACTGAGCGGGTCGCAACTTAGGAAGTACCGGCATTAGAGATGTTCTGTATGCTTATCCTTCTGTCATTCTCAAGCTTCTCGCCCACGTGACAAAACTGCAATGCTCTGGTAAACCTCCTCAGGTCTTGACGCAACCTGAATGTTACAACCACCGATCTGCTCACAACCATTCAGTAAACCCCTCTCTGGTGGAGCGCCACCCATCAATCGCCACTTGGCGGAGGAGGCGTACAATCATTTAGGGTATCTTTTCCGTTGCAATACACCGTCAAGCGACATCAAAGATTTCGTCCAGCTAGGATACATGAAGCACATTACCAGAGATGATGTCCTCAATCTTACTTATAACGTGCGACGCAGCGTTCAGTTTAAGGACATGTTGATGTTTGTTATCACCTGCGGTAATATTGCATTAGGATATCAAATCTCTGGAGGTGTAAGGAGTAGCGGGAATTGCTTAAACATACACATATTATTAGTCGGACACCAACAGTATGATTGTACTACCCATTCTCTTATGTCATTTGTGTGGACGGTGAGCGTGCTCCTAATTGTTTGAAATAAGGATAGATAGAAACGTTAGTTGTTTCTTGAAGCTTTAACTTATACCAATTTTTGCTACCTGGAGGAACTGGTTACTGTCAGCTAATGTTTTAGGCATTGTTGCGTCAAACAAACTACGTATACGCCCACTTTTGTCCATCGGCCATTTAAGTTTTACCGGCTTTCACAATTACCTCTCTCCCAATTCCTTTCACCACTAATTAAAACAATTTTCCTAGCAAACAGACAGAATTTGCTTCTTCGATTTAAATGTTCAAGGCAGCAAAACTTATACCAGCTTATAGCACCTGCGTGTATAACTATTGCCATCGTCTTTAAATATCCTCGACAGATTTTTGCAGGAGCGCTGTCGAGTGTTCAGAATCTCCTAGCATTTTTCAGAATGCAGTGCCGGAGTATGCTAGTCTATACACAGCAGGCTCGCTTCTGCACCTTCTTGTAGCTCAGTCATAGATTCGAGCCCAAAGAAAATCGCCGTGGTAATACAATTGTTCAGCGTAATATACTTAGTTAATTTCCTGAGAGTTGGTTGTTAAGTAATAACTATTATTTTAATAAAGCTGCTAATAAGACTGTGTAATTGTACCATGCATGTGTGGTGTATGTCCGAGGCACGGATTATGTAAACTAGCCTTCACCTTTACACATACCAGTTTTGATCAATACACAACACAGTTGTTATCGTGAGTTCTGTGCTCATTGTCGATCACACCGTTCCTGGCGGTGGGTTAGATTAGCAACACATTTAGCGCTGATGCAATAGGACCCAGACACCATGCACTATAACCAGTCTCCGGAGCCCAGACTTGTAATATAGAGGCTCTAACAGTGGCACACTAGTCGTTTATGTAATAGGACCCAGGCAAGTTGCACTAACAGGAGGCTTCGCGGACCATGGTTGTAAGACGGGTTACATCAGTAGTACGTTTGGTGCCAATTAAATAGGACGCAGGCAGGTTGTATTAGCCCTAGCCTCCGCGTCTCGTGGGCAACGATAGGGACTCCGTCATGGGCCATTATGTGCTGGTTGCAGGTTTCATTAACCACAGGCCCCGCGACACGTGGCACATTGGGACGGCCAAGGTCACAAATATTGGTCAGACGGGACACTAAAACGTTCACTTGCGCTGACAGAAATTACGCTTTTTATTGACGGGACTTAAGTTTTAATTCCTTAAATAAATTCTGAGCAGGACACAGTACGTCGTTATCGTCCTATTTAAATTTATTCTCCTCGAGTGAACAAATGCGCGCCATAGTAAAAAGAGAAATAACTAGCCTATACTCAACTTCTTCAAGGGACACCAAATCAGGCGTGGTCGAACTTTATAAGCAAGTATTTTACGGTGCAGACGCTATGCAATTTTTGTAACCTGCTATCGCCATAGGGTGTACAGGTTGCAAGAACGGAAGAGGTGCACATGGGAAACAAAGTCGTCAGTGAGATTACCATAATATAAATAAATAAATAAATAAATAGTTTACTCTCGAATTTGTCGAGACACACCAAGCAAGGCATGATCAATATTTACATGCAATATCGCTTCGCAACAAACACGTTGCTATGAGCGTAGCCGGCAGTAAGCCAAAGGTTGTACAGTCTGAGGAAATTGTGTAAGTAGTCACGGGATAGAGGCTTCAATGAATGACATAACGTTGAATTCTAGCGTGCGTAGTGGAAACAGTCAGGGCACTACATGTGTAATGAGAACGATACATATAGGCATGGTGTAACTTATTATTGTAAGTGACAGGGCAATATTGAATAATGATTCTGGTCGACTTGCCAGTAACTAGTTCAGGGCAATGACTTTATTCGGTGGCGAGTCACATCCGCCACGTCACAGTGTGGTTAAGCGGACATTTGTGGCTTTTTATAGGGAGAACGCTCGCCAGGCGAAAACCCACCACGTCCTGGAACACTGTCAGAAATTTGTCGGTGCACTAATATAAAACTGGCAGACGAGGTAGTAGACTGACTTCACACTCAGATATCCGCAGTCAAATGACCTTCAATTTCCTCTGTTATTTGATCAGGTATGTTGGACAAGGCCGCCATAATGGCTGAGGCGAAGCGAGGATGTGGGCTTCACGAAGAATCGTCTTTGTGGGTATCCAGGTGGGCGAAACATCAGTTTCTTGCGTCTGTATTTTTCAGGAGTATGTATTCTTTTCAGGTGTGTGAAGTTCTCGAGTCCAGCTATCATCACTAGACAACGGTCCTGGTAGTGAGTACAGTTGTATCCGTTTCTTGTACAGCCATGTGCTTCATAGGTCCTTATTGGTTGTTCTGTCCCGGACAAAAACGGTTGCTCGGTACTATCCCAGATCCCCAAGAAGTTCCGGACCTAGGAGAAAAGGGAAGGTGAGAGACAACCAAGGCCGCAGCGAACAGGCGTGGATACAAACATTATTAAACTCCTATGTTATAACATTTAGAGTGGAGACAAATGATGTACAATGTGCAGCAATTCTTGTGCTGAAAGTGCTTTTGAATGTTTTTCGAAAGCCGTGGCCCTATAAGTTGGTTGCTACTATTTACAAGAAATACAGAGCGTTGCGCCATTAAGCAAAAACGCAGTATCAGTTAAATATGATGAGACTATTTCGTGGAAAGACAAAGCAGGGTTCAGGGACCAGCGGCGTTAGAATGGTGGATGGACGGCTGGTGGCCAGCCTACACCGAAAGAGATGGTAAGTCAGCGGATAGATAGGACTCAAGCGCTGAGTAAAAGTTACCGGGTAAGCAAGACAGAAAGACAACACGAGGGTACTAGGAGTATAGTGCTATGGACTATTGAAATAGGAAAAGCCTATGAGAGCTAACCTCCTACAAAGGTAAGTGTTGAAACCTTTGCTGTAAAAACGGATCCAGATTAACAGGGGAGAAAGGATTGATCGATAGAAATGAAGTATTATGGATCAGTTAAAGGAAAGCCCACGTGCGGAACAAATATATATATAGCGTCGCGCAGAGAAACAAGTCATACTTGGGTGCTAAGAAAATGATGAGAAACGAACACCTAGAAATGTGAAGCTATCGGGCGTCTGTGTGCGGACCAAGTGAGAGGAGGGAAGAACTCAGAGGCTAAGAAACATTAATTGACGGAAGGGCAGGGAATAGTCGAAATGCAAGCGTAGAGTAAGGTTGCTTAGAGTATCGGAGCAGTGAGGCCTAACCTCAGCAGCTAGGGTGCTAAGATAATAGTAACAAGCTGGATAGTGCCAGCGAATGCCAGCCCGAGAGTTGTATGATTGCATGTTATAAGGCCTAAGACAATACCTCAAGTAAGGAATAAATGAACAGTAAGAAGGGTGAGGCAAAACAGCGGCTTGCGCTGAATACACGGATATGCCTGCACAACAGAAGAGAGCAACGAAAGGCTTCATAAAGACACGAAAACCTACGAATGAATCCTAGGCATACGTTAAGGCTCTTAACTAGTTTAGAGCAAAAATAGGCGATGCGCATATAATAGGATCAAGCTGTGGTGCTAAAAGAATAAAACTAGGGAAGACTGAGCCGGGAGAAGCCAGGGAGAATGCTGAACTGTTATTAATTAAGTGTCATAGACGAGTGACAGCTGTGCATCTAGCAAGGAGCAGCCGTGCACTGACCGGATGAGCTAAAGAAGGTCACCAGACGAGAGCTAAGAGGGTCGGATAAAGAAAGGACAACAGACAAGAAGAATGATTGAGGGAGTCGTATCATATAATGCTGAACCACGGCGGTGTATAGGTTCTCAAGTTATGCTATGGTGCTGGGATATTACTACTTTGGAAAGAGCCTGGGAAAGCTAGTCCAATAGCTGGACGCTTACGGGTGAAAACGTCGAAGGCGTTACTACAATTAAGAGATATGAGAACGTCTAGAGTAGAGAGGCTAAGGAGCGGCCGAGCACCGACTTGAAGAGTTGGAAGGGGCGCTAGAGAAAGCTGAAAATTTTATATGGAAGGACATCAAACAGTCGGAGTGCATGCATAAATTAAGACTGCTGAGGACATCGCAGCATGAGTCAGAGGCGCGCAGATATTGAGTCCTGTTATGGTGCTAAGATTTTAGTACTATGGTAGACTGGGCTTGAAAATGCCAGTGAAAGTTCTGGAATCCTACATGAGCAGGCGTCACAGACTTTGCAGCAAGCAATGGATAAATGGACGTTTAGAAGGGAGAGGCAATGGAGCAACTGTGCGCAGGCAACATGAATTATGTTTGCTTCACAGAAGAGAATTAAGAAAGGTTTTATGAAGAGAGGACAGCGAACGGATGAAGCGCAGGCATACGATATGGTTGTTAGGTAGCTCGGAGCATAAAAGGCGAAGATGCGGCGACGCGCAGATGATGAAATCATGCCCTGGTGCTAATGTAATAAAAGTAGGGAAGCCTGAGCAGGGAGAAGCCGGTGAGAGAGCTGTACTACAAGTAATTAGCTGTCACAGACGAGTGACATCTGTGCATCTAGCAAGGAGCAGCTGTGCACTGACCGGATGAGGTAAAGAAGGTCGCCAGACGAGAGCTAAGAAGGTCGAATAAAGAAAGGACAACAGACAAGAAGAATGCAAGCATGCAGTGAGTTGTTTGGGGGAGTCATATCATATACTGCTGAACCACGGCGGTGTATAAGTTCACAATGCATGCTATGGTACTGGGGTATTACTACTTTGGAAAGAGCCTGGGAATGCTATTCTAATAGCTGGACGCTTACAGATGAAAAAGTCGAAGACGTTTTAACAATAAGGATATATGAGAACGTCTAGAGTAGAGAGGCTAAGTAACGGCTGAGCATCGTCTTGAAGATTTAGAAGGAGTGCTAGAGAAAGTTGAAAATTTAACTTTTGCGTAATAGTAAAAGCCATGTAAGTGAAATAGTGCTGGTAGGTGCAGCCAGTAAGTATCTATTTTACTTATCAAGAAAGTAGTGATGCAAGACTCTAGTCAGTTGTGCAGTGTGTAATTGTGGGCAGTGAATTTTCATTGGAGTGTCAAATGGGCCACTTCACAGCGTCGATAAACGGACCACTATAGGCTTTTATAGCGAGAACGCTTGCCAGGCGTAAACACAGCACCTTCTGGAATGCTATAATCGATCCTGGCAAAACGTGAGCTACAATTGGCATAACAGCTGTAGGGGTGCGGGTTAAATTAGATTTTACTTTGTTTTTATCATTTCCGTAGTCCATCATTTTGTACCATTTTTTATTCACAAATTTTGAATACAACTTTTACGTGCTCGCCTCATGCTACATTCCTTCGCTGTCGGGAAACTTCAATCAATGTGACGTGCGAAATTAAGTTGCTGTCTGAGGAACCCGAGTACCTATTTGGAAAAGATTGACAAAGTTGCACAACTGTTATGGCATCAAGTAAACAGTGTACGAAAATTAATGCTCATTTAAAGTTGTTTTTAGTTTTGTAATGGCATAAGCTTTGGTTTTAATGCGCGCTTAGGTAAGGGCAAAAAATTAGAGTAAATAAGAAAGTTGCAAGTGTAAAGCAAGCGAAACCACACTAGTTAGGTTAAACCATATGTTATTTTAGTACCCGTTTTATTCCTTTTTATCTCTTGATGTGTATCGTATTCATGCTGAAGCAAACGGTAAAACCACCATCGCTCCTACCTTCACATAAGCTACCTGTTTTATGTACACTGGTACCGGGAAATACTTGCTACCCTTGTGTTGCCGAATACACGTGTTTCCGCTCCGTTGGTTCCCTCTGGTCTTCGTCTCGTTGGAGCATTTTCGTTGTATATGCGTTTAGAGTTCGGTTGTTGAGCCACGCTTAATATTGGCTTACAGTCCGGAGTCCTTATTTGTACCACGAACTTGCTCTACGGAACATAGTACATTTGTCGTCACCGGCAGTCACCGCAGGATGCACAGAAATAATTCGGCACAGATTGTGCCGCAATAACCGTCAGTTTATCACCCGGATAAGGATTTCAATGACTGGCATTGGAAAATGGCAAACATTTATTCCAGAGTTCCAGAGAAATTTCTATGCTTGTGTTTCCTCAGCTATCAAGACCTTGGGGCAGTACACTTGTTCCGTGTAATGCAAGTTCCAGTCGATGCACCATTCGATCGCATCATTACCTCACTTCGCAGATTGTTCCTACGGAGGAATCACGCCAGTTTCCTGTCAACCGGAAACCCGCGACCGCGATCAGTGAGTTGAATTCTGTTGCATCATAAGCGGAGTCGCAAGCGAATCGCATGAACGTTAGCGATCACACTGCTCTTTTGGAAATGGATGTCGCACTGCCAACGCCGGATGACCCTGCTCCTTTCGACGAATCGCAGAACGCCATCACGATACTGCCGCATTACGTCTCTGAGCTCGAAGATTTAATGGTTTGGGAAACGGCTACTTCGTACTCCCAAGTTCCAAGGAACGTAGCGAGTAATACTGCACCTACCGACCGTATCAACAGTCAACTCCAATGGTATCTCTTGCTCCAGCTCGCGCCTTGCAGACACAGGTAGCTTCGCACTACGACGAAGCAGTTCCTTTTGTTGAACTTATTCATCTATCACCTTCATGTCTTGACATCGACAACACTTACGTCTACATGATGGAGGCGATGGCAAAGCCATGTTCCCATTTAATACCGCCCATTCAAGTAGATATTTTACCCACCAACGCATAGGGTTTCGTTTACTTTCTGTAGTCCCTACCTCATTATTTAACACTATTCGCCAAGCATCTAACAGGTTATGTTACGGTGCACTGCTATTACAAATTATAGCTCCGTCTATACCGCACTCTTTAAATTTGTTGTTAAGTGGCTGGTCCGTTCATTGCATTTTCGCACCGGACGTTGTATAGCGCGCTCCCCTACCCATTCTGCACGGTTCTTGCCCACCAAATACAGCCTACCGATTGCACGTGCTGTAGAAGCACATAGGTTGGCAGCGACTGCATCCGTCCTTGGGGCACTGAGGACAGTGTCTAGCGGAGAAGGGGGCAGTGTTACGCAAGTGAAACCAAACTAGTTAGTTTAAAGCAAGTGTTATGTTTAATGCCCGGTTTATTCCTTTGTATCTCTTGATGTGTATCGTATTCTCTCTGCAAAAACGGTAAAACCACCACCGCTTCTACTTTCACCTAAGCTACCTGTTTTATGTACATTGGTACCGGGAAATACTTGCTCCTCTTGTGTCGCCGAATACATGTGTTTCCGCTCCGTTGGTTCTTTCTGATCTTCGGCTCATCGGAGCATTGTCGCCGTATATGCGTTTAGAGTTCGGTTGATAAGCTACTCCTAATATTTGCTTACAGTCCGAAGTCCTTATTGGCACCACGAACCTGCTCTACGAAACATATTTCACATGTTGCAAGCAACGCCAGTTTAGCTGGCGGTGATGGCAGACTCTATGGTGAGGATATTTACAAGGTCTTTTTATGCAAAAAAATGTGCTAGGTTACTGCAGTAGCATAAGGAAAGGTCAAAAAGACATGGGTAGGCAAAGGATAGGCGGAATTTAGAAAATCTGTAATTTTCTTGATTTGCTAAGTGTAATATTTTGCACTAAATAAAGGTGTGCACATGCAGCCCTTTAACTAAGATGAATGAGATTTTAAAAGTAATTCAGTAGATACATAAGCAGCAGATTTTATTTAGGCATACTTACTAACAAAGGTCTTTTGGAAGACTATCGTCGGAAGAATAAGAGATAACGAGGCGCTTATGTGGTTCAGTATGCGTACTCCATAAAACGTGCATGTATTATAAATCTTTTGAGGTTACCCTCAAGTACTATATTAAAAGACACCTTTCGACCATGTATTGACATGTCCGTTATGCGAAAAAGTAGATACTGACTACACCATAAATTAGACATCCGGAGAAGGTAACTTAGCGGAAATGAGAGAAATTCATACCGGTGAAACATATGTCGTAACGCTCTATGTAATAATGGTAATTAATATTGCAGCAGGAAGTGGTATGCAGCTGTAATAGTGTTCAAACAGATGTCATAAACATGTTACTAGAAGGAAATAATGGAATCTGCAAAACGCGGTGGGTGAAGGAAAAGCCACGCAGCAACACCACTGGGTACAAGTGTTAGAAGATAACTACCTGATGCCTACCGCAATGAAGAAAAATAGTGGCAAGTTCTGGTTAACGTCTCCCAGCACCACTACCAGATGCAAGTGACTTACCGGACTACATACAAACCGTGACTGTGAATATTTGGAATATGTGGCCTACTCCATAGGACATGTCACAGCAATCATACGAAATGCGAACTAGTTACCGGGCTAAAATAAGTGGTTGGCCAGTAATCAGAAGATGTTGCCGGCTTCATTTAAGGTGTCACAGCAATGCTACCCCGCGTAACAGAGCTAACTGACTACTCATACAAGCTGGCCGCTAGTAAATAAAGTTGTATTCAGCTCAATTGGATGTGTCACAGCGATGCTACGATATGCAATAAAGCTAACTGTCTACTCATATAAGCTGGCCGCCGGTACTTATTAGACATTGCCGGATCCACGTAAGATGTCACAGCGATGAAACCATATGCAGGATAGCTAAACGGCTACTCTCCTAAGCTGGCCGCTAGGAAATAAAAGATTTTTCCGTCTCCATTTAGTGTCTGACAGCAATACAACGTCAATGTAATACCAGGATAAAGGTGAACATTACGCGGCGGATGTTGCTTAGGTCCATGCAAAGTGCTCACGCTGGTGCTGAGGATAGTACTTGTTTGTTCACGTCAAGAGAGTGGATCACTGTGGTCCGGGCAATGTTCCATGCAATGTCATACGGGTTTGAATTAAATGCTGAACATACCTGGTGGACGGTGCCATTGTGGGCGTTTCGTAAGCATACCCGCTTGCGGGCATGGAAAACCATGTGTATACAAGGTGAAAAAGTAGTAATGTGTGCATGCATACGACGGGCCGAAAATCACAGCATTACCTATTTCATGCCATGCTAACTGAGTAAACAGGTTGAGCGACGGTATGCTTGGCACACGGTGTACATGAACGGCCACTGGAAATGGGGTTCTCTTGTCAATGAAATAAACATTAAGGCATAATGGTCGTACGTAGAGCCACCCACTAGGCTGCCATGCGGTTTGTTCCAAGCGGTATACAGCAGCTATCAGACAGCATGGGTTGCCATCTGGGAAGCAGCAGCACCAGATAGTAGTCCTGAAAAGGGCCGGTTTATCGTTCTCATGCGTATGCATGAAGGGAAATCAGGTTAGGAAAATTTGACTCAGATGCCGAAAGTGCACGTATAGTGTTCCACTCCACGGCTGTAAGCCGCGCATACCTGCTGGAGCCACCTGTTGCATTTGCAACACATATCTTAGTGAACGACGTCTCCGCTGGTTCTTGGTCCACTTCGCGTGTCGCAACTAATGCACGCGTTTTCCTTCTTTGCAGGTTGCATATTGCCTGCTCTGGCGCGCTTATTCGCAGTTTTTTACACTGCAGAAGTGACAGTGCGGATGCATCGGAAGTCCAGCAGGTGCGTTTTGGTCTACAGTTGCGAGAGTTCCATCACCCTAGGCGACAGCAGCTGCTTCCTTTTGCTTGCCTTGGGCCCTGACCTTTTGGTATGGTGTCCGCCTGGTCGAGGTTGTCCGGATGGCAGTTTTCAACCGACACGAAGCGTTGCCTACTTAGTAGCGTAATCATGCTGCTTCGGTAGAGCTTCTCCGTCTCAAGGAAAGCAGTCTTACTCAGATTGGCCATGGCGGCAGTTATATCATCGAACAGCCTTTTGGCACGGGACAACTTTTCCTTCAGCGTTAACACCACCGGTGGTGAGGCAGAAGTAGATGGCATCGGTTGCAGTTCCTCTGAGAACATTTCGCAATCAGGGATGGGAATCTGGCGGTCCGCATTGATCAACAGCTTCTGCGCATAAGCGGCTAACCTTCCAGCAACCCGCAGGTGGGCGTATAAATTATCCCACTGTCTTCCGAACGAGAAACCAGAGCTCATTCTATTATCCACCACAATGGTGTGCCTGCGGTCTCCCTTACTTAATACTGCATACCTAGTGCCGGTAAAGCGTATTGATGCGCCGGTCTCCGAAGCAATGTGTCGCATAAATATGCCAGCGGCTTAAGAAGACAGAGAAGAAACCAGCTGCCTAACTTACCTAGTTCCCAGAAAGGTGTGTGGTTTCGACACCCGCAACTTGGCTACCGACGAGGTCCAACGCGATGCTGCATTGCCTACGCTCCAAACAACTACCTCAGAAAGTTGCAACCGTGAGATCCTTTCGCTTAAGCCACATTTGAGGTGCTCGTTCTCGTTCTCCAGTCCATTTGTGGTGGACAAGTCCAACGTACGCACTTTGGGCCATCTATGGTACGCCAAGCTTCCTGCGAAAGGTAACCACGTTCGATAAAGGTAATTGAAAGCCACTTTGCTTCTAACCCGTTTAGCTCTAAGCAGCATCCTAAACTGTAATTTGCATAGGTGTGGACTAATCTGAGCACTTACTGCTTCAGCAAACGTCTGTCAGCCCTTTTCACTTTTAACGGAGACTGGCATTTGCGTAAAACGTCCCGCAGGAAATGGAACCAGAATAATACTACCATGGCCCGTGGATATACCGACATAAATGCCTGCATTCGCTCCAGGCACTTATCCGTGACTATAGTCTTCGCTGATTGAGTGGTGGGTAACAGTTCAGATATCCCAGGACCGCCTACAGGTAACTACCTGTCGTCTCGTTGACAATCAAAGCGTAAAACCTACTGCGACCTACTCCAAAACCGTCAATAGCTATGCAGCGCCAAAGAGGGTAACTACTCAGTTCAACTTTTGCGTCGCATCTGCAAGAAGCACGTCCCCGTATTTCGCCACAACGGAAATAATCGATACAAGAAGGAAAAATATGCCTTGCAACTGCGAACCATCCCTTTCTACAATCCCAGCGCAAAAGTTACGCAACGATTCCGCAATTGAGTTTACATCATTCCCTTTAGATATCACACCTAAACGACGACGGAAAGCAAAGAGGTCCTGTAGATACAATCGTTCGTTCTGCCTTTCCAAAAGATAGACGCCACTCTCCGGTATTAAGGAAGGACTGCATCAAATAGAACACATAACACCTCAGGAGTCAGGCGCCGATTACTAACCTATAAACTTGCCTTCCGCAAGAGAAAATTATGGTCATGCACCAAACAAAGTGAGCCTATCTCATAGTGAATGCCCTTCGCACTGATGGTTATGCTCTCTTTGCATCCTACGCTGACCTACCTTTGCAAACTGAAGTACACAGACAACAACTCTAGCAAGTACCGTCTGCCACCTCCTTTCCTGTTGCAATGGACACAACGATATTGTATCCATTTGTACCGCCTCCCCTCGGGTAGCTCTTGACCTGACCTCTTCTCAAATAACCCAATTAAAGTTTAAGTGCAAGCAGAACTGGAACGATAGGATTATCCCGTGATGGTTCCTCCTTCAGCGGCCCTTAAACTAAGAGTTGGCGGAATTTGAAATACTAATGGACCTAACAAAAAGACCGCAGTGCACCTTGTCCAACCAAGTAATGCACACGTACGCTGCACTTAACAGTCCTTGCTGAGCCGGTTACGTGGTAAGAAAGAGAAAAAGGTAAATTCAGAAGGCAAAAGCGAAAGTGGAAAGAGCTAAGCAAGTAGAATGCCAAGCTATTTGAGTTAGTAAACAAAGAACTGAGAAGTGCAGGTGAGTCTGATAGGAAAAAAGAAAGGTTTACTGTTGCTACTCAAGTGCATCGAGCTGACGTGCAAAACCCTTAACCGTAGGTACCCTAACCACGTGGCTTGGAAGCGAATTCCAGCGATCTATACCTCGACGCGATAGAGGAGCTTCCGTCCTAATCCTAGCAGACCGTGGTTTACGCAGTAGCGGGACTAAGTAGACGTGACAAATCTGGACCGATTCTATCCGTCAAAATACGATGAGAATCAAGATTCTTCTTATCCATCCGTTTTGCGTTGAGTACCTCCCCAAACGAAGCAAGCGTTTAGAATACGTCTGTCCCCGTAGACTCTGCACTAACCGAGTGACCGCTGGAAGCAACCTCTCCAAGTCCGTTTTGTCTCGGTTAAGGAATGGAGGACAATTCAGGATACAATATGGCAGGTGGGGTCGGACGAATGCCGCAAATAGCTTCACTAACAATTTGGCCGTTAGCATTCAAACAGAGCGGCGGATAAACCACTTCATTATGACACAGTAGTCATAACGTCCTAGTCGTTAAAACTTGTCGACGTCTGAACCCGAAACCGCCTCGTACCTTCCTGGAACGCAACAAAGGACTTATAATATCAGCGAAAAGTAGCGTGGCACACAACCGTATCATCCACTGGTGCGTCGGATCTGCCAATTGCTAGCAAGGTTTTTTTGACAGACTGGTTGTGGAACACAAAACTGTACGTTGATAATTAAAACGTTTGGGTCTTTGGACGCATGCGTATGTTTATTATTATGTTAACGTCTTTGGTAATATTCTAAGAGGTTTATTATAGATCAAGTTACGAAATTGCTTAATTGCGTTACAGTGGTTAATCATTTACCGCTTCTAGAGAAAGCAGCCTTGGTGGATGACTCTTTGCATTCCTAGGTATCTTCAAGTGTTCAAATCAGGACTTTCCATCGATCAGTGAAGATCTGAAACGAATTTAGGTTGTAATGGCGATGCCGGTTATTCGCCGGAGCGTTAAAACTGCCAAAGCTCACCAAAGGGATACTAGAGATGTGCTATCCGAAGGATGCCCGTACCGACGTATTCATGTGTGTGCGTGCGTAGCAAGCGCTCAAATGTATCTAGAAAGCCGTAAAGGTTGTTTATCGGCCAGATGCAACTTTTGTAACAGTTACCGGGACTACAATTTTCTTACTCGGTTCTCAGTGGTACTTAAGGGGAAATGTTGCGAGGTTGGAAACGCTTGTCTTCCCCATTCGAACAGTTGTTACTTGCTGAAGCCTTTGCTGTATGACAAAAATCAGCGGCTAACAGCAGATCAGGAAAGCATGGTGCTTAACATAATAAGGAAGTGCGGCGTGCCTTTGTGCCGCTTCAACAGAACGTCCGTTTAACAAGGCGCGATTTATATTACATACGGCGGCGTCATCGTAACGCTTGTGTTACGGAAATGGAGGAACGTGCGCAACTGTTGCGAAGCAATGGTCAGGTTAAAATAATGCTTGAGGGAAATGAGATTCGGTACCCGATTTTCATTCCCTCACGTATGCTGGAATTGGTGGGAGGATACGGGGCGGTAATTTTGGCGGACTTCGCATATCAGCGCAATCGGCGGTTACATCCTATGGCATTGTATGTTTGTGGACATCAGCGGCCCTTATATGAGCTTCCTTTAAGCGCTTTTGCCCACTGCGACGGAGGCTATTTAACAACTGGCAGTGTGAATTATGCTGGAGTCAGCCCACTGAGTTGCTTGTGCTCGAAAGTTGGTCATGGACAAGTGCGCGGTGCACGGGCTTGCGGTTCCCAATGGGTATCTCACTGCCAACATAATTTTCTGATGGATACAGCATATGCGCGACTTGCAGCGGCGTTGTGCACACCTTCCCTTCTACATCACGGAGGATAAAAGAGCACTGCTCAGCCTGCTGCGATAATTGTTGTAGCCGCACGATTGTGCGCATTATCAGCGGCTTATGGGGGTATATAGGTGCGGAACGCGGAGTGCTTCCAGTACCTCTGTCGCACGTGAACTCATGGCGGCTTAGCTGGGCGGCGTATTTGATGAGCCATATGGTGTTATTTGGGTGTGACAATACCAATCACGTTAAGAATAAGAATAAGCATTTTAAATAAGTTTTGCGTGAGCCGTCCACTCTACTGCACCTGTTTCAAGTGATAATGCAGCGTTGCGGTGACATTTTGTAGGACAAAGAAACCGTCCCTGCAAGCGATAACCTTGGTATGCGCGATGTTGGGCAGCGCGTAAGCAGTGGGTCTTTGAGTTTGAGGAACATGTCCTCCCATGCCCTGCGGTAGTACTGCGACACCGTCGTAGAGTTCGCATCCGCATTGTGAACCCGGACGGCAGGTAACGGCTAGTTCATGAAGAGCGCCTGGGCATGCAGCATGTGGTCATAGGGAATTGCAGCGCATGCGGATGTCGATTTAACCGTTAGCGGCGCATTCTATGTGCGCACATTGTGCAGGTTGCCAGCCCGCATGCAAACGACGATGAAGTGGTGCTTCGTGGTTGACGTTTGGTGCAACCAGCGGAAAGTGTAGGCGTGGCGGACCTTTCGGGGGACAAGGAGGGAACGGTGACAGTCACGCAGACGCGATGCCGTAGTGATAAAGTCATTGGCTGCGCCAGAAAAATTCGCATGGCTCGTGATATATTAGGTGACTTGGAGGCGCATTTGTTGAGTATGGGCACGGAGGCGTTGTCCCGCACAATGTGTGTTACGGCAGGTATCCGTGAGCTGCCGGCTAGTCATAGAAAGGTGGAAGTGTTCGCTCGACTGTCCGAGGTTGAACAATTGCAACTGTTCGCGTGGGAGGACCTGGTCCTATTCCACCAAGTGGACGCTTCATCTTCTGATGACGCTGCCCGGATGAGGTTCTGCAGCCTTTCTTCGTTCAGGAGTTTGCACCGGAGAAGAATGTTACCTAAGAAGTCCTGTTGGGGGAGGCATGGACTAGTGTTTCGCAGCATATTGACAATGACGGCAGCTCTACAGTCGGAAAGAATCCTTTACACCCCTGTGATGGAGGTTGCGGGTACCAGCTTGACGTCACAGAATTGCAATTCCCTACCCCGAGAACGAGAACGTCCGCTCAGTACTGCACAAATACCTGACCTACAAGGAGGGTGACGGATGGTGCAGATGCGGACAGGTCGGTTTGCGCCTTGTGTCAGCAGGAGGATGGTGACTCACTGAGCTCCGGGCAGGTGGACTGGATATGTTGCGACGTAGGCGCGCGATAGTTCCATCAACCTTGTGCGGCATGCCATGCTGAGCCGGCATGCACATGTACACACAGCTGCGTGCAAGTTAAATTTGTCGTACGCTACGTTGAATTCCTTTAGAGTTGCAACTCACAGTGAATCCAATCTTGGCTTGTAAAGCTTCCTTTTTGAATTTCTCGTACAAGCGGTAAGTGTGAAGGTTAACAATTTGCCTCACTTAACCGCTATATTGCTTGCAATGTTTGGATGCAGGGTCATGCTTCAATCATACTTCTTCGCAGGTTCCTGTGGTGTTCACTGAAAGCGATGTGCGCTTAAAGTGCTAAGCAACGCCACTCATACCGCAGACGGAAAATAGGCGCATCGAAACTGACGGCAAATCACGCACTGCACAAGTCATATCGGTTTCCTGAACATGTGACATCTTTGTCGACAGACGGGAGTGTCGCTCTATCTGAACGCCCGTACATAAAAGGCCACAGTGAGGGCTTTCCTGCTATATGGTAGTGAGACTTCGCCCAATCGGTCCAAATATCTGACTATCCTTCAAAACTTTGAGCATGGATGTCTGCGCACCATTGCTGGTGTTGATTGGCAACAGCGCCCACGTGAATCGCCATGTGCTTGGCTCTTGACTGTACAGGAGATGGCTCACTGCAGACACCGGTGGCACGTATGCTGTCGTCTCTTTATCGGACTGCCTGCTTAGAGGGTGTTTCGTGCTGCGTTATCTGCGGGGTGATGACTGATTATGACGCATAGCCGTGAAATCCACAAGGAAGCTGTCTCGCCGATGCCACCTTATGTTTGCACGAAAGCCAGCTGTTTGTTTTCCATGCTTACCTCTCTCAGAGCCCCAGTGATATGCGCTGCCCTTTGCCGTCCTACTTAAGGCTGCCACTGCTTCTCCTCCTACCTCTTAAAACCGCAATACCAGGCAACATGTATTCCTAGCCAGAGGAACCGTTGAATTTCCATGTTCACTTCTCTTTCAGAGCCACAGTGATATGCTCCGCCTTTCGCTGTCCTATTTAACGCTGCTGCTGCGCCTCCTCCCACGTACTGCTGCCCTCATGTGATTTATCCTTGATACTTAGCCACAGGTACCATTGGATTTTAATGATCACTGCTTTCGCAGAACCCCAGTGTTATGCGCCGCCCTTCGCCGTCCTACTTTACGCTGCCATTGCGCCTCCTCCAACGTACAGCAACCACAATATAATGCGTCTGTGAAACCTACTTCCAGGTATCTTTCATTTCATTAATAACAGCCCTTCCGCAGCCCAAGGAACATGAGCTGACGTCCCAGTAAACACTGCCACTGTCTTTTTCCCCACGCACTGGCACCAATGGAGCGTACTTCAGCGGTACATGAGCACATGTGAGATTGCATTTCAATTGGCACCTTCCTTTCATAGCCGAGGTTCATAGGCGCCGCCCCGCCGTCCAAGTTACCGCTGCCCCTGGCCATTCTCGCGCAGACTGGTACTACTTTAGCAGGCGTTAGTGAATGCTAGCCAATGGTAACATCCAATTTCAATCAAGAAATTGCTTACAGAGACATAGTACACATGCGACACAATCCGCTGTCCTCATGGCCGCCTTTACTCACCCTGAGACGTACGTGCATTTGCCGTCTCCTGCTATAGCACCGTTCCGGTCTTCCTTTGCTTTCCAGTTTCGTATACATTGTACATTCCTTACAGAACGGCGCTACGGCCCTTTACAAGGTCAGCCCTGTCACTGTGCCCTGTCGTTCAACGTCGCATAGGAAAAGCGCAAAGTCTGCAGATCCTTGCATCGGACTACAACCTTATAGGTTCACGGGGTTGTTCCGTACTCTTCAGACAATATATGAACCAATTCCTCAATTCTGACGTGTGACTCAACACTGCAAGGAGTGCGGACAACACGCTCATCAAGTAACAACTTGTTACGTTCACCTTATGCAGTTATTTTCAACGGTGAACCTGCCGCTGTAGCCATACATTCTTCGTAAACCTCGGTTTTCTGTTTCACTTCGCCTTTTGAAAGTGTACCTTCCTACGCCCTCATTTCCTCGTGTAATAATACTGGATGAACCATTTTTCAGTATTCTCACTTGGTGGGTGCTGGGGGTTTGTAACGTTCCTCACTTTTGGCTTGAGCGTCCCTCCGCCCACCTGTTACAATCATATACCACTTTACGACCGCACGGCGTGTGTCAGTGCACCCCAGTCATGCGAATCTATTCCCATTTCACTGACAATCCGTTGCTCCAACGACTCACTTCCGAATCAGTACGTCAAGTTACTCTACCCAGCAGCAGGGTACCTTATAAATGAAATGCGACTGTAATAATTAACCTAAAACCGGCTGCATCTTCATTTGTGCTCAATGGACACAGAGAACTACATCTTATTTATCTATTATGGTAAGCTTTACCTAATTTCATCTTTATACTTCACCACATATACCAGATTAACCCCGTTACCCTTCCCAAGGCAATATTCTTTAAACGATTTTAAAAGATTAAAGAACCCTTTCCAAAAAATCATTTTAGGCTACGGAATGAGTAAGCATCGACTTCGATGTTTACTTACCATTACTTCATGCAAAATCATCTTTCCTGGCGTGCTTCACTACAATTCCGTTTAGCACACCTAGCAGGCAACGGCTGCTGATCACCATAACACATAGCTGCAGTCCCCACTCTCAAATAAACATCCCCAGCGTCCGCAACGGTATACCACAAATCCACTTGAAGTTAAAGAATGTTTCTTTTAGGCAACGTAGCATTCCCGAAATCCCTTCAATCTCCCATTTTCCATGTATTATGCACCAAACCTGCAGCAGTATATGCACTCAAACAAACTTAAACACGTATACATTTCTTACTTTTGAAGATACCATTATCCCTTACTAACTTCATTATCCTAAATAAGAACATGTATATAGGCATATACCTACTATATTTATTTATTTATTTGTTTATAAACATATATAGGTATGGCTGCGATACATGGCAGAGCGATTATGTCCAAACAAATGGATCCCGATCCCACTACCACCAAATCATTCTTCCGCATGTTCACCACTGCACCGTTCCATGCATGGACATATGAACATTTTTCTACTGTCACTACAGTTCCCATAAAATATCTGTACAGCTGTACATACCTGATCATGTCTCAATTGGCGTGCCTCGCACAGTCGAGAATAAATATTTATTTATTTATTTATTGTTTGATAGCACTGGACATGTTTGCGCACACTTTCCATGACCTAACCATTAACAATGATTCTAGTCGCCATTTCGATTACACCGTTACGACTTCCACCGGCAACCTCCACTGTAAACCAATCCCTAGTTACCAACCATCTATTATGCATAGACACTCATATATTTGAGACATGTTACCATACATGCTAGCAGTTCGTTCATTTTACGGAGACAAGGCGTGGCCTCTCCTAAGCGATGTTTTACATGCTCATTCCTTTTTAACTACCAGCGTACTGTTATACATTAACACTTCCACTTCTATACGACTTTGCAATTAAGCGGGATACATTACAGCTTTCTGCATTTTGGATTTCCTTACCTAATTATAAACATGTTTCGCAGAAATTACCCTATAAAAGCCCATACCTATAGAGAACTCAGAAACCAGTTGTCCTGATGAACAACAACCCGTATTCATAATCAAAAGTTTGGTGGACTCGACGGACCCATCATCCTCAGCCATTGCCGCCATCGCAGCGTAAATGAAAGAACACTAAAACAAACACCCATCCATACGTCGTAAAATAATGTACTGCCATTTTCAAAGCCCCTAAACCAGAAGGCGTTTAATACATTCTTACCAAGCCTTAACAACGTAATTCATATGGTTCCTCCTTAGCAGCCAATACAGCAAACTGTACCGCCCTCAAATTATGCTCTGCTGTTTTTGATCAAACCAACGCACGCCTTGCTGGTGCCCCAGCTTTGCTACTGCCACGCCGTTCCAGTACCCTGGTTCATTTCTTCGGAGCGCTAGTCGATGTCGGAATGACATTGACTTAGGAAAGGACTAAAACGCAACTGTGCCTGATTGTTCTTCTGTTTTAAGTTTTTGAGTAAGCTTGTCTGTTGCCCCAGCACTCGAACTTATTAGCTAACCGTCGTCGACAGTAATTAGTGACCCGTAGCTTTTGGGACCACACAATGTTTTGCTTCATTATGTTTGCTTAATCTTCTTGTGAGAAGTTAGCTAAAAACTCCGTTACATTTGCCTTGCCAGCCTTCGACTTGTTTAACCCATGTGTCTGGTTTGTTCAATTGGAATCTATCTCTCGTTTCCGTAAGACTACCTAGCAGTCTACGGTGTTTTCATATGATATTGCCAATTTACCTACACACGTGGGTTCAGAAGTCATCGTTTTCCTGAAAACTGTGCCGACTGACGCATCATATGATAAGTTTAAAGCAGCTACCTTAAAATGCACTATCTCATCCGGCGAGTCACGCCTCCAACACCTGCTCACTGGCGTCGAGCTTGGTGATCGTATACCGTCGCAGCTCCTTCGACATATGCGGTCCCTCGTCCGTTCATCAACGTGGGATAATTCCCTTCTCGTCTAACTCTAGATTACGTGTCTTCCAGCAAACGCGACGGCGATACTACCTGTTTTGACTGCGGACCCTCTATTGAATAAGCTGGCGAAGGCGGCCGTAAACGTACACGAAAATTTCTTTGAAAACACATATGGCTGAGGCGTTTACTATAAGCCCCTCAGAGAGTGTCACTCTAGACCCCTTTAGCGAGAGGCCCTCAAGGATGAAACTCAGCAGTTTGCAGCTCAACCGCGGTTGAATAACGTACCAAAGTCCCCTTACAAAAGCAGGCCACACAACCACTCCGCAGGCGCGCATCGCGCTTCTACTGCTACTTCCATTACCGTTTTGCTAATGAGGAACGAAACTGCCGCCCAGCGTGTATTCACCCAAAGGTTTTCGTTAATTCCAAATCAGGAAACTTTGAAGCCAACAAGTAATGGAGCCGGCTGCCGCTGGCCAAATTAGTAGTAGTCTCCTGTATGTATATCACTCCACGACCAAACTCCATCTTTTGGTTGACACCGATGCAGTGCTAAGCGATTTACCCCATTACTTGGAACTACGCTTGTTACAGCCGGCTGGGATGACGCTACAAAGCGTTAACCAAACGAAGTTCGTCACTTCTGGCCAGAAACTACGCCCGCTTAGTTTTGGACTACTTCCTAGCTTTCTTTTCAACTTTACAATCGCCGAGGTACAAAAGCCTGTCATCGGTATCGCGTTGCTTAGAATATTTGGCCTTGTAGTAAGCCTGTTATGGCAACCAACATGATGATACCACTTCGTTAACTGCTTTTGGCAACCTTAATGTGGTTAATTTCATCCGACTTCGAGTTCTTATGCCCGACGGTTCGTAGTATTTCGCATTGTTACAGAACTTTCCGTCATTTGTTGGAGTAAATAACGGCGCGACGGAATTCAGGCAACATGTGGGACAGCGCCTCGTTACAACTAGTCCAAGCTTGACGGCAAACCCACGACCAGTGACCCCTGGTAGTGTCCATCCCGTTTCGCTTATAAGGATTTCTCTGTATGCCATTCGGTCTTCGAAATGCCGCTCAACCTTTCCAATGCTGCATGAACCAAGTTCTCCATGGATTTGTCTTTGTCTTTGTAAACCTTGGTGTTGTTTTAGTTGCAAGTGCTTAACCGACGACCAATTAACACACCTACGCAAAGTTTTCGAACATGTTGAACATCATGGCATCACCATCAACCTTGACAAATGCGTACTTGGCTAAACTTCCATCGAGTTTCTAACTCACAAAATTGCCGTAAACGAGATTGAACCCTTGACTGCTAAATTGCAAGCCACACTGTATTATCCATCGTCACAACCCGTTAGGTGTCTACGCCATTTTCTTGGCAAGGTTTATTAATACGGACGGTTTTTCTTGTCTGCGCTGCAATTCTTCAACCTTTACCCTTTCTCCTCAGAGGCATTCCTAAGAAGGTTCACGTTTACGCCAGAGGACGAAGCAGCGTTTAACACAGTCCAACAGAAGCTAAGCCAAGCTACTTCACTCGCTTACTTGAGAACGCACGACAACCTCATTCTCATTCTCAAGACAGACGCTTCACATTCCGCCGTGGGTGCCGCACTGCAGCACCTTATGGGTAGTGAAATCCTACCCTTGTCTTTGTTCTCACAGAAGATTCAATTTGCGCAGACCAGATATAGTACTTTCGATCGAGATCTCCTAGCCAAGTTTCAGGAAATACTGACGACTAAAATCACCACAGTATCGGTATGCGTCGCGGATCGCCTAACCCAGGCCTCCCGGCAAAGCGACGCTAGCTTGCTGCCTGGCTGGCTGGCTTGACCAACAACGTTCAGGTGGTGCCAGCTGGGTGGTTATGGTTAATTCCGTTCCAGAGAATAGTTCGGCGGCAGCATTCCAGGAGGTCATGAGCTTTTGCCTGATAAGTGTCCTTCCTAAAACCCATAAAGGTCCGTTTAACAACATTGTGAAGTGGCGGATGTGACTCGCCACTAAATAAAGTCACTGTCGCTTCTCCTTCCGGCGGATCCACACTTCAGAACGTCATGCAGTTGGATGAGTACCTTTGATTCCCATATACAATGACGAACATAGAAAACAATCTCACGAATTCAGTCGCACTTCCCAAGTTCATTCACCATGTCTACTAACACATACACTTACCTGTATACGGGCAAGCAAATCCAGCATGTTACTGACTAAATTGCTATATTTTTATACCTTTACCAAAGATACCGTTTTGTATTAGCAAGCTGATGTCATCGCAGGTGTGCCCCGCACTGCCAGGAATAAAACGTTTACTAATTTGTTCATTTAACGAAAACGGCTGGTAACAATACGAACAAAACAACCACAATACACTAGAAAATCAGTTGTTCTTCCTATGTAACAAGCGCCTCACGTTCTACTAATGAGTTTTACAATATGTCATAGTAATTGTGCGCTAGATTTTGTACAATCTCCCGACCAAGTGCACAGCAAATTAACAAGCCGGTACTTGTGAAAATTGGGTTACGTTTGCCACTAAGGGGAGCCCAATGGAGCAGAAACTGGAGAGAAAAGCGGTGGATATCTAGTACAACCACCAACGGTGTCTTGTAAAATACACCGGATAGTTTAATCCCTACGCGTGACAGTCGAAAGATGCTAGGATTCGGCAACCTGCACTGAGCTAACTTTGCTCCCAAACTTCAGAATCAAAGTCGCCATCAATCAAGTATATGCTGTTGGACACCATCCAACGGAACATCATTAGTAATTACTTTTGCAATGCGGCCGAAGGTCTGTCGCACCGGCAATCAGCATCATTGTACCTGACCAAGGACTAGCATGAAAGCACAACGAAACGTCATTAACTGCTATGCCCGGTCGGTGCGTAAGTATACTGCATGGTTTATGGTTACAAAAGCAAATAGAATGTCGCCAAGTATGAAGGCAGTTCAACTGCACGCTTGCAAGGATAATCGTTCTCATGGTTCACATCCACATGAAAGAAATGTACCTGCTGTTGTCAACAATTGCCGAGAAGTAATACCGTACCTTCTGAACATTGAAAAGTGGCTCACGCAACTTATGCATTAGTTACTTGTGAAGCGCGGAACAAGGTCGTGCTCTTGTGTGCACTTTCTTGTGTCTACGTACGGGTTACGTTCAACCAGACATTCGCACGTCGAGCTTGTGGACACTCAGTGCATAAATATAACAAACGCATTATTAGTGACAGAAATGAGGATCGGCTTTCTGTAAGGTATCGTTTGTCCCACGCCAGGGCTATTTAGCTCCCGGGCAACAGTCTTGGTGAAAATGCGCTCCATCAACACTCGCACCAGATTGTTGGTGTATTGTTCATGTACACTCTACAGATACTCAATTTATATGTAAGTGTTTTTAAAGTTGTGCTACCAGGCGTTTCTGGTTGCTGTCTTTCAAAAAATTCCCATCGAACTTACGCAAATTTTTAAACGGAAGCAAAGGACGACAGCGGAGGGCAGTCCGTTCTTGTGTTTTGCGTTTGAGAATTCGCTACCAATGTTGTCAGCAAGTGACGGATAGCCATCTGCTTGATGTGAATGAGGCAGACTTCATCTAAAATTTCATATGTTATAACAAAAGTCCTGGATACTAACTTGAAGTTGATGGAGTTATCAAAATTGATGGAGTCGAATATATCTGAGGCTCTAATGGGCCACTTTGAAAGGTCTAACATCATAGCCCTGGAACAACACGGTTTCCTTGAGCATCTTTCAAGTGCTACCAATATTCTGAATTCTCGTAGTAGTTAGACAAAAATAGCTGTGAGCGGAATTAGCACTGAGGTCATCTACCTCCAAGTTATTACAGCGTTCCACCGCAAAGTTCACCGAATCCTTCTTCAAAAGCTGCATAGGTTCGGAAATGAGGACTCGGCCCTTGTATCAATCGAAACTTCCTCCATCAGCAGCGGCATCAGTTTCGGCTTAGGGGTTCAGTTTCTGATCCTACTGATGTGGACTGCGGTGTCCCACGGAGATTGGTGTTGAGGCCGCGCTTATGCCTTGGATGCATTAACTACCTGTGTGTTATCTAGTTAACTTTCCCGGGTCTTGCCGAGGATATTAATCTATGGCCGGTGGTCGTTTGTCAGAAGGATCACGAGGTGCTGCAACCAGACCTAGATCGTGCCTTTGAGTGGTCAAGAGCAAAGTTATTTCGTTTAACGCGGACAAATGCAAAACTGTACATGTAAGCCGCAAGCCAACTTACACGTAGAAGCTTTGAGAACATGGCGCAAAATCTCTCACAAGAGCGTCATCTTGGGTTGGTAATGCAAGACGACTTCGGCTGTTCGGCACAGTCTTTGAAGGCATTCAAAACCGTTATCCAACAAATTGGTCTCTAACAGAGGGAGTTCGGGTGCTTCAATCCCTCCAGCTTTTCTCAGCTGTTGAATTAGTTTGAGTGGCCCAATGTGGAGTACGCAATTTAGGCCTGGCAAACCGGGTTAAAACACGATTTGGTTGCAATGCATACCGCGCAGTAAAGAGGAAGGAAAATTATATGGTGATTGTTCTACGTGCCATACCGTCTGCAAATGAAATATTTAGTAGCGTACAGCGGAAGTTGTCGCCGTCTAGGGGGTCACTCATTCTGGTGTACAAGATGTTGAACAACCCCTGCCAAATTTGCCGCTACCTCTTGAAACGTAGCTACAGTACAAACTTGTAAAGTCACTAGTTAAACGTGGCTACGCAATACAATCCGCTGGAATGCCGCCGGAAATACTTTGCGCTTTGAATTTGTCACCCTTGGAACACTAGTTCGACTTTTGTCACTTCACCGCCCACGCAACCCGTACTAAAAAAGCAGTCAACAGTGCATTACGCCAGCTGCATTACTTGATTTTTTCTGTCCAATTAGTGACAACAGAACACAAACAAAAATTGTGCAGTCCAACCCCAGGTAATCGGTATAAAAAGATTTACATGCGTACGTAAACGGGTACACGTGTGAGTTCATGAACATAACTTGCAAGAGTGGATTTGCATTCAATACTACGAATACCGAGATGAGTCCACCAGTGTGAACCTAATTTCGCTGACAATTTTTATTTTTTGAATTTTCACTGTGATCATCCTACTGGACTGTCAAGTATCCGTATTTTTACCCGTTGAAAATCACTGTTCTACTGCTACATTGTCCAATTGCGTGTTGGTGGCACTGATATAATGTGCGCATTCAAAAGTTCGTACCGGTGAGTTTGCTACAACTTGCTTGGCACAAGTCACTCCTACACTTACCTACATTTGCGCAAGGTTGCACAGGAGTAGATGCACTGAAGCTGCTACTGAGTTTGCACATAAAGGACGCATATTACCCCGGTGTCTAGAGCACGCTTTTCTTGCAACTAGTTGCCTGTTCATCTTTGGAGTTGGTTATAACTGATGGACGTCTGTAACGAGCAACAGTTTATTCAATGCATACCTACCTATGATGCTTCTCAGGAAGCCTCATTGGTTTTAGTCATCTCCGTGGTATAAAACAAGACTTTCTCATAATCTTTCTCTATATCTTGCGTGATTGAAATTTACTAAAAGCAGAAGGATGTACATGTCGTCATCTTTGAGCGCATGACGACAGCAACAGCAGTGAGATGTTCGTCCGTGCTGGACAGCATATGCTCTTGCACGGTGGATTTGTATTTCCAGGGCGGCAGCAAGAAAACTGCGCATAGGTTTCCCTTGCACTTAGCCGAGAAATACTAACAAACCACGCGTGCAAAGCAGCAGCGTAAAACAGAAGCAATTACTGAAAAAGCATATGAACTTTGGTCACTTTATAGTTGTATGCAGCAACGGAATGACAACCAAGTTATAATGATTAGGAAAAACAACGCACTTGACAATATATATGACGTACAGCAAAGGTGTACAACTTCGCGAGTAAGTCACTTACGCGGCAAAATGTACACGGTAAATGGAGTACTACGATTTAACAAATCTGTCACCGTGTAAAACCTTCTGACGTAGCACAGCTTTCCAATGGCATTTGCATAATTGCGAGTGATTACCTAGGGTCTACCATCGATAAAATCCCCGATATCAGTCCTATTACTAGAGTACTGTGTGCCGAACAATCTGAGTGCAAGCCTCTTGCTCTTTGTACATTTTACCAAGAGAAGATCTCCGGGGTTCTTTCCAATGGACGTCATGGAACATAGCGCCTCCTCCACCGCGCGGTGTAGCATCTAAGTAACCAAGAAACACGCGCAGTGTATCTTCTGTTTGAGGATGCGCGACTCAAACCTGTACGCAGGGAACGAATCCAAATTACGTGAATTTTCACTTCCACCGTCATATGCACCAAAGAATGCGTACACCAGGTCAACTCGACTGCACCGTAAAGAACAATGTATTTGCCAAAAAGCACACACAGGTGAGATACTGCAAAAGGTGTGTCTACAGTGGGAAAAGCAGGATGCCAAAGTATACATGCAGTTGAGGACAAGTGTACTAAGTATTGTTATCCGAATTCCGACGCTAAACCCAGTAAGCAAGCCGGACCAGCATACAGCAAAATTAACCGCAAATCACAGGTCTTCTAAGTACAGAATTAGTCCACTGAACGACAGTGACAAGAAAATACGGATGGCCAAAGGAAATTGTATTCTGGTACACGTTCATTATTCAGTTGCACCTACTGAAATTCATGCCGTAATTCGCATTCTGTAGGAGAAACCAGAAAATTATGGATGATCCGACTAACTAATTTTAGACAGACAATGTGCATGTAATGCAGAGGAAATTGGTTAACGACATTAATAGCTAGCGCCGTAAAATGCTGGGCTGCGTCTGCAAGCACGAATGGACTCGTTCGTCCTTACAGGGCAGATATCGAGCGACAAAGTAACCGTGTGTTCTGCATACACACCACACAGGTTACATTTGTCGCAGCTTTAGTAGCCAGTATGCTTGGTTGCTCTTCAAGAAGGTTCTCGCTGGGGTATCAAAAACAATAACTGAATGAAGGTTTATTACTAGACTTGGCTAGAAGCTGTGTACTCGAGTGGTCAGATTATAGTCTACAGTAATCACTTGATTTTACACGAGTACTAATTGTTAAGTTTGTATATTCATTGACCATGAGTACTGCACCAGGACGGTGGAAATGGCTTTTGTGGCATGTAATATTTCATTGGTGATCGCATCGTTTGCCTGCAAAATATGAACAGGCTTCAAGGCGTTCCATGATATAGTAGATGGATTCCACAGTCGATCAGCATGCCTCTCAGTATTATCGGCAGCGTTCCATTTCACAAGGGCCTGTTTGTGCACCTTCTAACCATTGAATGCCAAAGCTGTAGCAACCGTCTCTCAGCGATATTAATTGCAGTTCCATTCGCCATTTTCGGTAGATTAAAGGTCCCGATAAATGGTGGGCACTTGGAAAGCGACAAGAAAGGCGATGGCATCAGAATGGCCGAAAACTATGAGAGTTATATTGATTTCCGGTAAAAATAAATTAAAAAATGTAAAGTAAATGTTCGCTAAAGTGAATGGCAGTTCGACGTAGTTAGCTAGAAAGTATAAGCGTATAACTATAGCAAATATATCTAACGGATGATGTCGATCGCCAAACTCAATTGGCTTTAATCGCAGCCAAAAATAAAAACATGTTTTAAAGCAAAATTAGCGCTAAGAATACAAATTAGATAAGCTAGTCAGACGGTCCCTTAATTTTTGTACACGATAAGAGCAAAAGTAATGCAATACTTGCAGTATTTCACCAGTTCTGGAGGGACTGCAAATATCTTAATCAAAAATCTTGCTACAAATTCCGTATTAGTTTGCAAGCAAAATAAAAGCATTAGAAAAGGTAGCACATTGCTATAAAATCTTAATAGGGCTGCACATGTAGAAATGTACTACCTAGTTCCAAAGCAACAATTCCTACGGTGTACGACGCTGTGGTCACAAAATACTTCCCAAGCGTACTTAATAAAACGAGTGAAGACACGAAAAAGATACACGGAAACGCTCGCAAGCCGACATGGAATTACATGAATCTTTGCAGTTATGCCATGGTCACGACAGTGTGTCGTTTTCAGAGGCCAGTTGATCAAAGAGCTCAACGTATAATCAAAATCCCCAGCAGTAGTTAACTTAAAGCGGTTGCGAATGTTGTCCTGTGACCACGTGAGTCTGGTCTACATAAATAAACCAGGACAGTAGGGGGTCCATGTGGTAAGAATGAGCCTATAAGCCTCATTAATTTATTAGGCAACTTCCGCCAGATTCCTTTATTTTAGCTAATTTTATGCATCATTGTGACTGAACCCCACTGCTAATAAGCTACATACGTCTATCGTCAAGAATAAAGAAAGAAGCAGCTGTAAAATGGAAAAATACCTCTAAGCGTGTAATTCGCTAGAGCCTGCATGGGTAGGGCATCAAGAACTTTCGGTTCAAGGGTTAGGGTTTTCCAGACGTAAAGCATTACCATGCCCCATGTGTTGGGATGTTCTAGTTTGCAGTTGTTGACTCTATATGAGCTTTCTCTCTCAACTGTTTTGGATCCAGTTTGGGTGACATCGATGTAAAATAATGCTTGGATGTCACACAAATTATGACGTCGGTGAGATTTCAGGTGAGAGCTATTCTAGTTGACCAGACAGAATAAATGAATAATGGTATAAGTCAGGAACAACAAAGTACGCAGTAAATGGGAGCAGGTTGTCCATCCACCTCTACGCATGACACTCGGTGGGTAATGGAGCCATTTAAATTATTAGTTTTGGACGACGAAGATAGGACAAAAGCAGTCCGGTGTAGCTGGAGGTCCAGCTAGCTAGTGTCAGTGGGGTCTCTGGAACACGGTTAGCTTTTGTGCTATTGTCAAATAATTTGAATTAAGAAATGTTAGGGGGCATAACTATCAATCAAAATTGATCTAGTTTATCGTGCCATCAGTCTACCAGTGTTTCCAACTGTGACTGGCGAATGTTTAACTCAACTAAAGGCTAAGAGATATGTGGCCAAGAGAAGATAAATTTGGGTGCAAAATGTCTGGGTTTGAGGGAAATGTTTAGACGATATTCCTGGTAGTCTGGTCAGCTTATTGTTTCGCAGATTTAATAAGACACTAGCGATGACGTGATGCCGTGCACATCTAAATGCCACCGAAATTCGCTGTAAATGCCAAATAGTAAATGTCTTCTGGTTTCTGGGGAGGTAATACGACACAACTAGACCAAATTTGCTGCTGTGAATACCTAAATGGCCAAAAGCATCCCCAATTATTTTCCCCAAGCAACGCATCGCGTTTTCCTACTTGGCGCAATACCCTGGGTAAATCGACATGGTCATATATTCCCTGGGCCACAGTCCATAGGGACACTTCGCGGATTTCGCATCAGTGTTCGGTAATCCATGGGAAGGAAAAATAACTACTAGTGCGTAAGCAGTAACAGCGCGATAACGTATGATGTTATGCGGTTTTAAGTTATTAAAATACGAAGCTGCGTCATTGAGCACCCACTACCCAGCACCACTTCCCCAGTGGCTTGTATCTTCAAGTCATCAACCGCGGAAGCTAATAAGGAATATATATGACGTGTAACACTTGAGTGTAAAACTGGGGCTGGGGGTAGTACAGCATCGTCGCTGTTCTCTTTCCTCGGGATCGATTGATTGAATGCATGGCGTAGGGGCGTGGCCATCCAATATACTGCCAACCATGTAGGTAATTTCAAAGACGTTCTGTGTTTTCTACACAGTTGCATGCAAACGCGCAAAGTAAAACAACAAAATATTTACAGTAACACACACAGCTAAACGCTAACTACAGTGTATTGCGCTAACTTGGCGTAAGCATGGCCTTCGAAGTGGTCTAGCGCACCCTGCGTTGTAATTTCAGTAATGCTAACTGCATCCTACTTTGTTAACGCAAGCACACGCGTGGCACAACATTACTCAGCTGATTCGGCAAAGAAAACACAGATTAATTCCGACAAGTGATGGTAGATTCCCACTCCGAAGGAAACTGGACTTAGCGCCAAGTGCGTGCGCACAATGGATGGGAACTAAAAGCACGAATGCAGCTCGTTGGTCCATTGGCTGTTGGTCAATTTTGCTACCATGTTAATGCAACTGAACAGTATTTTGCGACTAATCATTCTTATGTATGTGCATTATAAATGCAATGTGTTCTTTTTATTAGGATCTGTTTGGTTGCTTAAACGTAGTATTTCCTGTGCAAAATTATTGAGGATCCCATTGAGCAAAGGGCTTAGTCCAAAAATTAAAACTTTTCCATATTTGTAAGAATTCGGCTACGTTTGCGGTGGAATGGAATATCCCTGGCGCTGTGCTTAAACTTGTACTTCTGTAGCAAGTCCAAGCGTGAAGCTGCGGTGATCCCCAAATTAAGGAGTTCATTGTTTTTCGCGTTGACAGCCACTGATGCGACTTCTCCTCTTTACCTTCGTGTTTCGGTTTACTGTGGTCTCTTACCAAGTAATTGGGATAAGGGCATGCAACCACCTAGGCGTTAGTGGCTGTCCATTGCACCTCCACAAGCTATTAAGAGGTACGTGCACGCTGGACACGATAGTCCAAGGAATCCGCGACGAGAAGGGTGCTACATGTTTGGCGACCCTGCCAGTTTCAGCGAACAGTCCCTGAACCAGGATTGTTGCTCGTTGAGGCGCTCATTAAATTTCCTGTGCCCAACCCGCCCGTCGCGTAATCTCTCAATATTGGCACACTGCGCTCGTTAGTCGTTTTCTACATCAGCGAATCGAGACCAACTCGATCTTCCGTAGGCGCTGAGAACAGCACTTATCAACAGAGGGCGATTTGCAGTGCGACGTCATTGCGGATTCAGATTTGCTGATACCCGATACGCTTTCGTGTCACCTACAATTAAGGGGCAGAGACACTTGCTTTATAGCATTGGTGTACCGCCCCTAACTACATCTGAAACGGACTAACGAATTGCGCTTGCCATATGATGAATTCTAAATGGAAGATACACTCACATCTTGACCATGGGCGGTTACAATGTACATTGTGTAGCAACCCTTGCTATGAGCGGAGACAAATTTAAAGTTGAGCTGCAGCAGCTTGTAACCAGTGGTCTGTTTTAAAACCATAGCACTTGGCTCACTCGTTTCAGAACAGGTAATAGGCCATCTGTGCTTGATCTTGTGCTTACCAACCAAGAATATATGACTGATGGTTGGCTCTAGACTGCCCGTTAGGTCGCAGTGAGCATGCAGTTTCAACTTCATCTATTATGCAGAATACCGAGATGCGGACCATGCGATGGTACGAACCATCACATGCTACAACCGATAAGCCCACCTCCTCAGTGCCACAACTTGATCGTTTCTGGCCGTAGACCCCCGTATGTCGCCTGGCGCGCTTTCCTAAACACATGTAATCGGCTGGTTACGAAGGCTTCAGAGACACCTGTTTGCAAACGCCATGGAACAGTTACGTACCTACGGAGCAGAACTCGAAACTTGCTGGCAGTACGCAGCGCAGCGTGGCAAGAGTATAGATTATCCCCAACGCCAGAACACGGGGATAAATACGTTGCCCAACAAAATCACTGCACCCAACTGCACAGAGAGGAAAATGCCCCGCATCAGCAAAAAGTGGGAAGACTTTCATCACCAAGCCCAACCTGCTGTATAAGCACGTCTGTGGCCTATGGAAGGTGAGGCAAAGGGTTCCGCCATTCACGACGGATGACGGCCCAACGTGAACGGCTACGGAAACAGCCAACCCACTGCGGATGCAACATGTTCCCATCTACCAGTGGCTGTTACCATCAGGAGATACTCCAGGTTTGATCACCCCGCCGCAGCGACATAAGCACATCCCCTTTACCACCGAAGCTAAAGATGACCAATCTACGCAAGCAGTAATCCCAGAGTGGCGATACTATTCGCCCACTGGGAGCAGCAGCAAATCAAGTGGTACAGCCACTGGCTCTGTTCTTCCGGCGCCGCTTAAACTAAAACCAAGTTCCAGTCATGTGAAAGCTTGGAGTAACTACACCCATTTACAAAGATGGAAGCAAAAGCGAAGCTCTGAACTACCCTCCAGTTTCCCTGGTCCCTTTACGGTCTAAGGTGATGGAAGCCACCGTAGTCCTTGCGCTGGCAGGCTATTTGAACAACGCTAACATCATTATTTCTGATCAGCACGCTTTCTGTTGAAATCGATCGCGCATAACGAATGTGCTAATTGCATGGATTAGCTGGACCCAGTCAGCTGAGGCTAGGTTGGACCTTGACGTGACCCACCTGGATTTATCGAAAGCATTCGACAGTCTAGATCATAGGATACTCCTTTCCAATCTACAGCTTTACGGGATCGGTGAACCTCATCTCAGCTGGATCGCCAACTACCTCCTTCAGCAGCAATTAGTGGTCAGCTTTTGGAGCTAATTCTGTGACCCCATACAATTTGAATCTGGGGTGCCTCAAACCTCGGGGCTAGGTCCCCGATTGTTCTGGTATGTATCAATGACCACAAACAGGCAATTACATCTAATTTCCTGCTGTTTGCCGATAACGTCAAGAAACTGCTTCCAAGTGATCTACACATGATACATCAGTGGTCCACCCAAAATGCACTACGATTCAATGCGAGGAAATGCAAGCTGCTCTTTATACGGCAACAGAACAACCACTGTTTCGGGCTTGGAAGGCATATGCTACAGCGAGCAGCCACCGAAGATGCTTTGGGCTTACTGGTTCAGAATGATCTGGATTGTTACAGGCCATCCACGAAAACCTCCAAAACTAGTAACCAAAATGTGGGCCTGTTACCACGGGCGTTCAGATAAATAGGTCGCTCTATTTTCAGGCAGATGCTTAGTGCGAATGTTCATCCTCAAGTCGAATATGCTATTCAAGTCTGCACGCATGAGTACAACAAGAACTTAGTGTATTGGAGCAGCCGCAAGATCGAGTATCCAAGTACGTTATTGAAATTCACCATCTTTCATACGAGGAGAGGCTGGAAGGATTAGGTGTATTCAGCTGACTTTACTGCTGGTTACGGGACGACTTGATAATGGTTTACTTAATTCTGCATGATCCACAGCAAGTGTGCCGCTTTTTAATGCAACTCTACTGTAGTACCAAATTGAGAGGTCACTCAATAAAACGAACAGATCAGTACGGCCGCCCGGATTGCTTCTGGAATTTCTTTCCCACCACCTATGTCACTCATGGAATGCTCTTACAGAAACTTTCATTTCTGCATCATCACTATCCATGTTTAAAAGAATTTTGAGCGACCAACTCACCTAAAGTTTCCCAACTAGTACTACATCTCCACCCTAATCTTAGAATAAACTTTGGATTTATTCGCAGTTATAGGTTTGTGCTGTGAAACTGCACGACTCGCAGGCCTACAGCAAACCAAACAACCCTCGAAAAAACGAGTTTGTTGTTAACTTCTTAGCTTCCGCTGTTTATTTGTTCCAGGTAGCACCACTAATTTCTTTCCTCGTATAAGTGCATCAAAACAATATATCAGGGCCGGGCGAGCTAAGTATAAATTTCATGGTCAATCGTAATAGGGCGCTGATAGACATGCACAAAATCGATTTATGTGCCTAATATCATGCCAAAGTTTGCTTACGCTTCCAATTCTTCAACTTCGCTCGCATGTGCAACGACATTACAAACATTTCCCCTGCATCCATGCTTTCAATATCCCTTATTGTTTCCCGGAGAGATCAACTATTGTGGGATTAGTTTCATTTTCGGCCTTAGCATGATTATTGGTATGATTAGTATTTCCGTCATGGAATTAATTTGGATGGCTTTACACTTGGTACTGAACAACCATCTGGACTAAAAATGCCGCCCCTTGTCACATGCCGCCCGGGGCGGATCGCGCCCCTCCCTCAGACCTTAATCTGCGCCTCTGCTTCCATCTGAACTTTGGGTAAAAGCTACTGATGCCTTGCAAATACCAGACATGAGCCAAAGTGAAAAAGCAAAAATACCGCCGCTTACGCAGGAGATTCACTTTGCTGCTGGATCTTGTGATTCTGAAGGATGTCCGAACGAAGAATTGGACATGCCTCGGCTAAAAAGTTTGCAAACGGTGTGGCCATATTCCATTCAAAAAAAGGAATAACAGTCGACCTCACATCGGTCAGCATGCTACCGCGCTTGACTCTTTTGGCTCCCTGTGGGCTCCTAGATACCGAGAAACCATCCTGTCATTATACCAATGCTCAAGGACTTTCAGTAAGCTGGCAGAACTGAAAGAGCCCCAGATTGCTACCCCATGCGAAATCCCTAGTGTCACGGAGATATGGGCACACACTGGAATGACGGACGCTAAATTCTTGCTGCACGTCACTCATACGAAACGATAGGATTGCGAAAGGAGGTGTGGTAATTCTGTATTACCGAAGTGACCTGGAGTACGTGGCTGTTGAGGATTCAGACATACAGTTAGCCGATTCTCGTTGGTAGCGTCCGCAATTAATTGGCAGCGACACCAGCCACATAGATGTGGTGTACCGCTTCCCAAACTCTACGCCGGAAATGTACTGGTGAGTTGCGACAACCTTAAGATCCAGTCTAAAGCGAAATCACACACCCCCTTATCGTGGGTGATTTCCAACTACATTGTTCAGAAAGCCCAGCTACACTCGGAGAACCATTCAAAGCAGATTTGCAAAAGATTGTCACCAGTGTTCTACTTTACATTCACATCATTATGCCCACTCGTTTCACAGCAGATAATAGACTAGCTTTGCTGGACCTTGTGTTCACCAACAAGGAACATATGATTGATGGATTGATGGTAGAATGCCCTTTGGGTCGCAGTGATCATGCAGTCATCAGTTTGACTTCATCTGCTGTGCGGAACATCGCCATCGGAACACTGAGATGGTGCGCACCATAACGAGCTAGGACCGCTTAGCCCAGCTAGTCAGTGTCATCATCTGGTGGTGCCTCTCTGAAGGCCACTCAGAAAACGCTTGGTTTGAGTACGTCAGCAAATGTAGTCAACTGGGTTTGGACGCCTCTGAGACAAGTGTTTGCAATAGTCCTAAAACCGTTTCTTTTGTGTAAGGCATCAATAGTAGTTTGAGGACTGTACGCAAGGCATCCAGGCCAGAGTACAGCTACTCGCCAACGCCAGACAACTGAGACTAATAATTCCCTATCTTAACCATTGCACTCAACTGCTCCGAGATGACAAAGTCTCATATCAGCATAATATGGCGAAAACTTTAAGCGCTAACCACGAAGTTGTGCAAGCATGTCCATGACCGTTTTAGGGTGAGGCAGGAAATTCCTCCACACTGGACATCTACTAGTCCAACTCGAAAGGCTATAGAAGCAGCAAACGCGTTTCAGACGCAATATGTTCCCATATTTCACATGGTCTTACCATCAGGCCATCTTCCAACTGTTGTTTTCCATCCTCCACGACTCATCCACATCTCATTTACTGCCGAAGCCGCTTTGCAGAAGCTGGCGTCACTGCGCAACCACAGCTCGTTGGTAGTTGACACCATTCGCCTAGAAACACTAGGAGCAGCAGCAGGCCAACTGTCAAAATATTTGGCACACTTCTGTCAGCGCTACTTACACCAGTACCAGATTCCTGCGATGTGGAAGCTTGGAATAATAACTCCGATGCAGAATTGCGGAAGCAGGACTGATTCCACAAACTACCGCCCAGCGTCTCTTTTCCCTGTATTGTCCAGGGTCATGCCATCCACCGTTGCCGATGCGTTGGTGTGTTAACTATAAACTTGTAACATTCTCACACCCGAACAACACAACTTTCGTCGACAGCGCTCGTGCACAACTGATTTATTAACTACACGGAGCACTTGGGTCGGGTCGGTTGAAGCTGGAGAGGCTGTTGATATGATGTACTTGAATTTCTCGAAGGCATTCCATTGGTTGGCTTATCAGATTCTCCTTTCTAAGCTACAAGGTTACGGGATCGGTGACCCTCGATTGAGCCGGGCCGCCAATTTTCTACTGCAACTACAAGTAATGGTCAATGTCCGGGGTTCCCTATCTGAAGCCACACCAGTCGTGTCTGGTGTGCCCCAGAGGTCATTGCTACGTCCACGAATCTTTTTGGCGTTCATCAATGGCCTTGCACGGAAAAGGCTTCAAAGTTCCTGCTGTTTGCTGACGATCTCAAGGTATTGCGTTGGATTCAGGCAGATGCCGATTAGAAGTTACTTCAGTTTGATCTAGATATGGTACATGAGTGGTCAAGCAGAAACCTGCTACAGTTCAAAGTTGAGAAATGCAAGTTACTCTCCATACGACACCAGAGTATTTAGTTCTACAGGCTCGGAAGGCAAGTACTGCGACGATCATCCGTCGAAAGTAACATTAGCGTGCTTGTTCAGGCTAACTTAGGTTGTTGCAAGCAATCCGCAAAGGCATCTAAATATGGTAACAGCACATTGGCTGACTACAACGGACGTTCGGGCAACTAGACATCACTATTTTTAGACAGATGCTGAATGTGGCTATATGCCCTCAAATCGGATACGCAATCGAAGCCTGACAGACATGGCTGAAACACATGCTTACAATCTCTGGCTTCTAACTACATCATTGGATTGTGCCACCTTCCAAAACAACAGAAGCTGAAACATTTTGGGGTATTCAGCGGGCCCTATGGCGGACAATGAAGCGACTTGATTATGGCATATTTGACTGTACGCAATCCAAATCGTGTTTGTCAATCTTTACTGCAACTCAGCAATAACACCAAACTTAGCGACAACTCCTTGAATTTAGCAGAACAATACAACCGTCCGGCGTGCCATAGAAATTTCTTTTCCATTCGTGTGTTAACTATGGAAAGCACGCCCTGAATCGTTCGTTTCTGCAGCTACGCTAGCCATATTTAAAAATCGGTTAGATGACCCACACCGCCAGTTACAATTTGTTATTTTATGTTACTTTCCATCCTATACCCGGAAAATACCTTGGATTTCTTTTTCAGGCTACTGAAGCCATGGAAACACATAGAGTGCGTGGCTACTGCGTTACATACGACAAGTGCATTCTTTTGACGGTAGAACTACTAACTGCATTTTTCATTAACCTTTTTCGCTAACCCACCAGACTACCCAACAGGTCTTCTAAAACAATGCTCTTTAACTAGTATAAAATCATTTTCACTGAGTAGAGTCTGAAACGATTGGGATTATTCAGCTGACGACGTCACCGATTAACAGACGAACTGCTAATTGCATACTTGTTTGTACTCAATCCAAGTCATGTGTGCCACTCCTTATTGCAACTCAAAATACAATTCATCCGAAATCGCAAAGCGTTATAGCCGTCTTGATTTCTGCAAGAATTTCTTTTCAAATCCCGTGTGGCATCCGTGTAATGGTCCCTTCGAATGGGTCGTCTCTGCATGGACACTAACACTATTTAGAGGATGTTTTGATTACGCACGCAAGCACTTGCACTTTGTCACTTACCACTGCTTCGTCAACACACACATGGAATATAATTTGGATTGATTGGCTGGGATTGTGTATGTTTTCTAACTACGCGATTGCAGAACTAAAGCATAACAAACGAGCAGGCTTTCTTTTCATATTAAAGGTAAAAAAATTTACTACTATTATGGCTTGGTAACACCACCAAAGCGCCCAATGGGAAATTAAAGCAGTTCTCCTTAAACGGTATAAAATCATTGTTCATTGTTCATTCATTTTATTGGCTTTTCTATACATTGCTTTCTTTGTCTGTTGCGGGCACGTTAACTATTCCCGCCAAGACGCGCCAGCAACCCCGGCAGAATGGCCGTGGAAAACGCGGTTCAATTCCTCCCCACAACGCAGCAGCGCTCAGCCACTCCGAGGCACGTCCCAACTGCGAACCTTTTGATAGTGGTCATTTGCAAACTACCACCTATTCGTGGTGACTGTTTTGCCTAACTTAATAACCCAGTGCAGTGGCTGTGATCGCCCTTTGTCGATTGTAAAAGAGCCTACAGAAGACCACCTGCCTTTTCTTTCTCTTCGCCTCGGTTGGGAGTCGGTCGGGTCACGTGATTGCGGGTGAGTCGTTAGCTGGCCAGCCTTCCCGTCTAAGCCATTTGCGCGCGTCTATCATAACCCCCTCTTGTGTGCGTCCGTTCCGAGGGCTCAGCGTCTATCCGAAACGTGCGGCTAGGATCGTTTACACGCTCGCTCAATTTGCGTCTCACCTACTAAGCTAGCGTCAGCAGGTCAGCGCAACTCCGTTCGAGTGGCCAGAGTCACAAGCAATTATTGTAGGCGTGCTCTAACCGTACCAGCGACAATGTTAGCAGGCAATTACGCAATTATATCAAGAGGCGGCGTTCCCTCAATTATAACGTTGTCTCTTTACGCTTTCACATACTTGCCAATTTACGGCAGGGTAGCTGTCATTCCCAAAACACAGGGGCTGGTAACAGCGGAGGTTAAGTTTCTTACAGTTTTCCTTCCTGGGCTACACTTTTTTAATTCTAACAATACCGTTCCAACTGCTCGCCGTGGCGCACCGTGTGCTACAATTAGGTGAATAATAAAAATGCAACGCCGCAGCGGATTCTGATTGTTGACGAACCCATTTGCAACCTAAGCACCCACATTCATTGACACTCGACATGGTTTGGTTTTATGAACGTCGACGCACAGCATGCTCTATATTGAGGACTACGGTTTTTCAGTTCTGTAGCGCCCCAGAGAACTATTCTTGTCTTTTAAACACAACTATATCACTAATTGAATGAAGTCATGCATCCTTGTTTGACTGCTCCAAACCCTACGTCTGTAAAAGTTTGAACTCATCGGCATTTTGAATTTTTGTGCGGATGCTCAATCCTGTCTCCTTCATACGTCCAAGTTTTCTGCAGCCCCTTCGAATATAGTCTACGGCATCCGATTTCTGATAGTAGTCCTTAGCTAGCACTAAATGCCTTGACGATCAATAGTACCAGGATAATTGTCCATTCTAATCGCAGTGGTGGAACTGTCATCAAAGCATGATTATACTGGCTTCCCGTAGCCGTGACTGGCCAAATGGTTTTGGTGCTGCTTAGATGCTAAATATTATGTACTGCATTTTCTTATTGAGTTCGAAGGCGCTCCGCGTTCTTAAGGAAAGCAGACAGAACTACTCCAGTTAGTTTCCGGGACGCTCAGTTGGTAGAGCAGCGGACAGGTAATCCGTACGTCTGCGGTTCGGCTCCCCATAGCGGCAGATTATTATGCAGTTTACTTGTGACTTCTACTTTCTGGGAATGATTGGTATCCCATGATAAATAACATGCCGTTTAGATGGAGCATCTATCATCATGTGATTAATATCCACATTTCGAATAATCGACGTTCGTTTTCGTAATTGCGCATGTGACATGTAATCTCCATCCAACCCGAATCTTCGGCGTCCATCCTAAAGTTCACCCAAAAAAGGAATAAGCTTCTGCTCCCGCCAAATCTTTACTTTCTGTACGAGTCATGCACTCACCGGTCAAGTCCTTCCTAACAAACAACCGCTTTTACCTTCTCCAAACTGTTTCTCAAATCTGCTGTCCTCAACGAACGGTCAATCTCTCCCAGGACCCGTTCAATAGAAACAACGTCCATGTGGGCAGCTGAAGCAAATCTCGCTCAATCATGCATTTTTCTCGGTCTACAGTGTCACAAAAACAATTTCCTTCATTGCTATACGGCAGTCAGTCTGCGGCTCCTTAGGCCGACAGACCCGTGCCAAAGGCCCATTTAGGCCGCAGCTCAATTACTCACATATTCAACTTTAAACTCAGGTGGGACTGGAACAATGGCATGAATCCCGTAAGTGTGCCATTTTGAGCTGGTCGTTGCTCCAAGAGCTGATAGGGGTGCTCCGACTTCTTGGGCTTTGAATTCAGCACAGGTGAAAGCCGGGAGCTTCGCTTTCTGAGCGCAACAATCAGCACATCTGAACAGAAGGCTTTCACTGGATGATAGCATCTTGTACTGATTCGCTCGGAGGCCGGTACAACCATTGTGATACCAACGAGAGCAAATATCACACTGCATACCACCAGATGAATTTGTGACTGGCCTTGAACAGGCAGAATTGCTGCAAGGTGCATTTGACTCATCAAACGAAGACGCGAGGGCTTCATCCGCCTCGGTTTTTCGCGAGACGACCATATTGAAGTGGAAAACAACGCAGCAATGAAAAACACGTATACGACCGTAAAACTACCACAATAAAAAGGCAAAACATGGTGTAAAACGGGATTAAAAAGGTAACAACCGCAAAATTACCCGTAAGCGTCAGGAAGACGCTTTGGCCAGTGCCACTTTAGTCGATCCAAGCTATCTTGGATCAGATGAAATTTGACAATAGTCAAATTTCGTTTGAAGTGTTTATTCAAACACCTTTCCACGTTAATCAAATAAAAATCTCGATCAGTATGGCACGCAAAAAACCGAGTTACCGCGTAGCACTCACTGTTCCGCGCTGACCGCTCCACTGGCCGTCAAGGGGGTGGTGTAGCTCTTTATGTGAGTTATCACATCGACATATTGAGGACCAGCGTTTTTCAGTCTCTCGACAAATCTGTTGAGGCTTTCGCAGTCTGGATTTGCGCTTCCTCGGTTCAGGTTACGGTGGTGTTAGTGTATAGAAGCCCTATGAGCACCTCTAATGAAATCATTGAGTTTATACTCACTCACTCTGCGAACACGTGTCTGGTGCTGGGAGACTTTTACCACCCAGATGTTTGTTGGGATGATCTATCTTGCAGTTCGACGCTGGAATCGTTCGGTACAGAACTGCTGGACTTGACGCCGCAGGTACCACTACACCAGTTCGTGGACCTCCCCACTAGGTACATGAGCAATTAGCAGCCGTCCATTTTAGATCCTGTTTTTGCTAAGTCATTTTACTTTGTAAATGACATTAAATATGACTCGCCTCTTGGCGCTAGCGATCGCGTTTGCTTGTCTTTCCACTGTGCTCTTATCAGGTCTTGCCAAGGTACTACCAGTTTGTATCCGAACATTTGGGCCGCGGACTTCCAAGCGATGCGGGATAAAGCTAGATCATCGCCTTGTGTGATATCTGAGACCGATACTGTTCACATAGCCTGGGAAAAACTTAAGGCTCACCTCGTGGACATTTCTGCACCTCACATCCCACTGGTAAAAAGAAGGGAATCGAGAGCGCAGCCTCCGTGGATAGATTCCGCTGGGAAGGGCTTGCTAAAGAGGCGGTCTAGATGCTGGCGAGCATATCGAACAGCTCCGTCAAACAGCACGTTTGACAAGTATCGGTTGGTTTGAAATGAGTTCAAGCTGCAACTTAGGTTGGCCCGGCTTCAGTATAAAATGGGCTTAGCTAATACTGCTTCGAAAAATCCCAAGAAATTCTTCGCTTACGTTAAACGACGCTGCGGTGCCAACTCGGCCATACCACCATTGCTTCGAGGAGATGGGACCCATGCCTATAGCGACTATGACAAGGCATGCGTGCTTCATAAGCAGTACTCAAGCGTCGTTGTCCGCGAAGCAACTACGCCATGCAAAGAGTTATCTTCAAGAGTCTCTTAGGTCTGTTGTCTGGATGAAATTCCTATAACTGAGTCACAAGTTCTCCGTTTGCTAAGAGAGATAAACCCAACTAAGGCTTCCGGGCCAGATTCCGTTCATCCAAAGTTGTTGCATGAATTGGCAGTGGAACTCAGTGGACCTCTGACTTGTGTGTTTCAGAAGTCACTCAACAGCTGTATCTTGCCTACCGAATGGAAGGAGGCTGTTGTCTGCCCGATTTTCAAGTGCGGTGACAAAGACCTACCGGCTAATTACGGGCCTGTCAGCTTGACTAGCGTGGTCGTAAAGTTACTTGAAAAATTAGTACGCGTTACAGTGGAGCACCATTTAAATACGTTTAACCTGTTTTGCGTCGAGCAACATGGTTTTCGCAAAGGATTTTCGTGTCAGACTGCTAGGCTGGATATGTTCCACCTGTTTCAGTTCTCCTGACTAACGGCTGATTGTTAATTCGTCTATTAGCTTGATACTTCCTCCACTGACTAGCTGACACAGCGGTGCGTTTTTAAACTGGACTCCGGAGGGATCAGTCCGCTTACCATGCGCCTGACCTATCCGCTTTTCAAAAGCCGCAACCCACGGAGTTTCACTTGTGCACTGGGTCGAACCAGCCGTGCGCGCTCTACTTACGTCTGACTGGCCCCCGGTCTATCGGTACCCGCGACGATTTCCTACCCCCCAGATTTCAGTTGCCATCACAAATGTTGGCTGAAACATCTGTTTACTAGATTTGCGTTCCCCGAAGGAATTGTGACGGACATCGGACCACAATTTACAAACTGCGAGTTCCGTCTGGTCCTACAACTTCACGACGTGAACCGCATCCGAATAGTTCCGTTCAACCCAGCTGCCAATGGCATGAATGAGCGCACAAATCGCTCGTTAAAGATAAGTACGCAGACTGCAGGTTTGTCCAGCTGCGTGCAGTAGAAAGATGCGATATTTACTGCTCTCTTTGCACACGGAACATGGCAGCATAGAGCGCTTATTCGCACATTATGGGGAGCTAAGGTTCGGCAGGACGTTATGCATGAGGTTAAAGGATGCCACCAAAAACGGTGATCCCAACCAGCTTGAGAATCAGCGAAGATAGTAGTTCACTTATTAAAAGGTGGCCTTACCAATGCTCCTCAGGGCGTTCGTCTAGACGAAAGGCAGCTAAGCAAAGTAGAACCGACATTATCTCATCCCATTCGCATTACCCGGACCTTAGTACCAGGGACCTATGCGCATGCAGATGGCGGCAAAGTTAGTCAGTTAGTTTCTCAACTCTTTCTAATCCAACGATATATCAATGTCTAGCAACGATGTTGTTAACGACGACCCCCACAGCCCAACCCATATGTAACTCTAATGTGCGTATTTAGCCGGAGGGTGAAGTGTTGTGTACGTTCACGGCTGTTTCGCTGCTGTCACGCACGTGTACGCAATCGGTAGTCAGCAAAGGATTGGACAAGTACATGTCGATTAAGTGCCAGTATATTCAAGATACCAATCATAAGCTAGATTGGACCTGCTGCTGCCTTATTGACAGTGGTTTTCGCATATATACACATTAGACCACCCCAATGAGATGAGGTTGCATTTGGCGTTGGTAACATGCTTTCTTCCGTTCTCCATACACTTAGTTGAAACATGTATAAACAGTCACGAAAAAGAGGCGCGGAGCATGGAAGGGATTTATGCAAGCTCAACGGGTGCGCCTCTCCCGGAACCAATCTGGAGAATACCGGAAGACAGTTTCGTTCTTTCAGTCTAAACCAATTGTGGGAATTTGCAGCTAAACCTTAGCGTTCCAAGCTATCACCCGCATCTTTGATGGCTGTCCGACTGAGTACACCTAAAGGTATGATTTTGGAAAAGTTCCGTTGGATTAAAGTGAGATGAGGACAACAAGCTAAGTACGATTGAAGCTGAAGTGGGACCGAACATTACCACGGCAACCATAATTCAGACTTAATGTATCTCGTTGCTCAAAGTGTTAGCCATCGGCTGCTGTGTATTTTATCCCCACCGTCAGTGATTGCTATGGTCATGCATGCAACTATCCACCGAGTACCAGGGAATATGTCAAAATGTATGCGCCTAAAATGTCCCAGGTTCGTCAGTCAAGCAGATGTCGTGCCTACTTCCACTTATCCATTAAGAACAAGGTAGAAAGACGGCTTTCACCTAAAGGATAGATGATACTGAAACGATCCGCTGAATACCAAATAAACCCTACGGTTTTGCACATCATACATTTACATACTACAGACAATACACTTTTTGATCTATCCCGCCTTACCTGAACTACTCAGTTGGAGAAAACTGGAGCCTGGAGTCAAACGTCGTATGAATTTACTACTTAATTACTCAGCTGTTAAAGTTAACAACAGCACTTGTCGTACTGGGGGTCTGTTCCCAACACCAGTTGCATATACCTAATCAGATTGTGTGAGGACTACTTCGTTCTTGGTCCGTAGCGTTAAATCCGATCGACACCCGTCGGTCAAAATATACATGCATAATGCTACTTCGAAGCGAATAAGGTCAAAAACACTCAGCTATGAACACCTCATTCATCCACACATTTTCTACAGTATGCTCACAACTTCAACTAAAATCACCTCTTTTGACGATGCGGGCGCCCGCCTACTAATCATTGCGGTCGGAACACTTACATCCGTGTATCGCCTTGTTGACACATAGTAGTCATCGAATAAAAAGCACCTTAAATCTGGTTGGGATCCACATGTCATCCCACGAACTCTGGCACACCTTAGGCTTGAAGTCATTTAAATTACCCGCATTCTGAATGGGAGAAACCGTATCATCATCATACCCTAGCATGTAGTTCGCATCTATCATAGTGATATACGAACGCTCCCAGACAACCAACCCCACTCCCATCACTCCGCTAATGTACTAGGGTTTAGGCAACAATAATATAGACCTAGTGATAAAATGTGCCTGCTTAATACCAGATGGTAAGCTTTCTGCATAACCCTAAAGGTGCATTTTATCGGGATCTGGCTGCGAGATGACCCGCCTCATCCGCCATCTTATATTACAAAGACGCTACAGTCGATATTACAATAAGTTAATGGGTTAGTATAGAACAATCAGTAGTAATTGGGGAGTAGCTAACCGACACCCAAAGCATAGTGTCGGTTTTGCACTTATGTGAAGCGAGGGTGTTCCCAACTGACGATAATAACAGTTTCGGACTGATTGAAAATGATAAAAGGTTGCTTACGTGTGAGGAGTGGGAAAATGCGTCCGGGTAGGTCTTTCGGCCTGGTGATCGTTAGGGCAGTTAAGGTAACACTTCTCGGTTACCTCATGTCGCGTAGCCTCGCGAAGGTGCGAAAAGGCAAGCTGCGATTTGATCAAGAATTTATGTGAATCACAATAAAGCAAACTACTTATGAGGTGTCAAAAACGACTAATTTAATAATCCCTGGTGTCTCACTAGTTTGCATGTTGCAACAGTTTCCGTGAAACCGCCAATAGCTGTTGCAGAGCTTCGGGCTGGTAACACCACATATCCGAGAGCTGAGTCAATTATTATCGACATGCATGAATGGTTTCTGCGGGATCAGTCAATGTTTGCCCGGCGGTCCTGAGTCGGTGACGCGACACGTATACCAACCATACGGGACCTGAGCCACTGAACACCGACATGTCTTAACGGTTCTATTCGCTTTATTGTCTTAATCACTCCACACTGCTTCTTCTTAGCTAGTTAAATCGAACATTTGGTGGGGAACCTCAGTCTATGGGAAGCTCTTCCACAGATCGTCGCCATTCGAGGAGTCTGAACAAATTTCTAGACGCTCGGAAAATAGAAAATGCACATGGTAGCCTGGGAAGCTTTTTCGCATGTTAATGTGACTTAAAATATTGGCAAAGTGTTCTCTTTAAGTTAACTAACTCACCCTGATCGTCATATTGGAATTAGCAAGCCCTTTCCTTTCTGCCCATTTTATGCAATTGTTCTACTGGAGACTAATCATTTACCATTTCTTCACTTCACTGGATTGCATGCTCTGTATGCGGTCCAATGAGGCACGAGGCCATTCCGTATGAGCATAACCCGCTGTGGATCCAATCAGCGCCCGAAGCAAGTCCCAATGAGACAAAACATTTGCACCTTCGCTAGAAAAGTGTCCTTACCTGTACTTTCATTTAGGCGTTTGAGAGTATTTCTATTAAGTCACTCTTCACAGTTACCAACACATGCAAAAAGTGTCTTAAAATTGCTCTGAACGTGTGAGTATGCAAAAATATCACTGCGGACTGCTTTTGCGTGTCCGCGGAGCGACTGAAATAAGTCACATTGGAACTCATTTCTGCGGTAGATGGGACCCAAGCCTGGCGGTGCTGACAGGGTTTTTCACCGCGGAATGCATAATTAAACAGTGTGCGTCAGGAGATTGACTAGTATGAGCGCTAAGGCAATCAGCATGTTTGGAGTTGAGACTGGTCGAACTCGGTTGATATAGCTGTTGCACAAACAAGAGACAGAATGGGTATAATGCTCAGTCCCTAAGCTAGCTTACATATCGATAACCACATAGGCACTTTCGTGGCTGAAGTGGTAGGGGACCCGATCTCTCATTCTTTTTACCTACCTAAACTAACAAATTCATCAAAAGTTTTACACTTGGATTATTGTGTAGTTGGACAGGGACGGATATATCACCTCACCACAAAGGTCACCAGCCGAAATCATGATTTTGTTACGGAGGTCGCCGACGGACTAGGAGTATGGACGCGGAGGCCACCCAACTGACACAAATTCATACACTTCTACCTTAGACCGATTGATCATAGTGCAATTCTATGTGGAATTAGCGATAAATGCAGCTTCAAACCGCAATCAGGTCTAGCGCAGAACGAACCGAACAGCATTATTGACTTCCGGTGAACACTGGAAGGGTGTCACAGCACTGCTTGGTAATTCCGGCTAACTTAGTAATTAGGAAGTGTACTTGACAATCGTCGGAAAAGGATTTCAAGTTCTAGTAATGCTGCTGCTGCTGCTGCTGCTGCTGCTGCTGCTGCATAAACACAGGCAATATGCTTTTGCATTGTAGTGCGTAAAACTAATAAAAGCGAGTCGCACCACTCCATTTGTGTTGCTTTGACAAAAACTACAACATTTAGCTGTTCACCTACCTGTGGAGAGGCAAAACACTTTTATCTTACCCACAACCGTTGGTTCTAAATCGATAAACAATGTTCGAGGGACGTATTGGCCGGTTCCAATCTCTTGAAAGAATGAATTGAATGAATCACCGCCACCCGTCATATTCGATTGCATTCGTCCATCAGGCGTGATCCCATGTTCCAAGCAATAAAGTTCCCAACAAGCATTTCCAAGCTGAACGCCTGCTTGTCCAATGTGTATTGATAGACACTCACGCTGTAAAGAAAACAAGAGGACAGCGTACTGAGCTCGCGCTGCAGTAACATGAGGAGAATAGCATTTGAATTAGTAGCTCTCAGCTAATTGGTAGGCATCCGAATGCATAATAGGGTGAAGCGTTTCATATGATTCCGTTAAAACACTTGAGTTTTTAGGAAGGCATGCTTTCAAGGATAGGAACTAGTTGATCAAGAGTGTACTGAATATCGTACATTTGGTGTTTACCTAGGCACAGTAGTGTAGTTCACCAACGTAATTCGTCAAGCTAAAATGGCGCATTTGAAATTATAGTAGGTTAGTAACTACAATTACCTAGGGTTGAATTAGTCCTCTAGTGAAGGAAACAAGTGCCGGACTGCAATCAGAGGCCATAAAATGCAAAGCGGCGTGTTGTTCGTAGGGTAAGATGAGAGATAAGATGTGTCAGCTGTAGGCCGTAACGGTGCTTCGCTGACATGCGACTACCATCAGTCGCACGCGGGCCGGGTATGGCGCGAGGACGCAAACTCCTACGCGGATTCGAACCTGCTCCGGAAGATAACGAGACAAGCTCGTTACCTCTAGGCTACGGGCCGACTGTTCATAGGGCGCGCGAGGCCCCGACGTTTAGCTTCATAACTGGTGGCTTTTCGCCTACTTATCGCAGGTAGGAACATTTACTTATTTATTGGTTACGTTTACTGACTGTCCGGTTTAAATTTGAGACTGGTCCGTTAAAGAGAAGAACGTTACCTGCTCGCTCGTGCACAAGGGGCTGTTGAGGAGCAATTACACTGTGCAACCAAAAGTAAGTTATTTTCCATGACGTAAATGCTAATGCGCCTAACTTATCGAATACACTCGACCGATCGGAGAAATGTATTCTAATGTTACCTAACACGTCAGCTTACATTTTTAAATTCAAATGCTTGGTTTCAGTAATTTCAAGGCAGCGTCGTAGGAATTATGTATAAAGGTACTAAATCACAGCATGTATATACTCCATCTATGTGGCAAACACGTTTAAAACATCATTGCAACACCCGCCGCTAACTGCTGACTGCAGTTTGGCACTGGGAAATGATGATTTCGCCGAGATCGTCGCTTGTATGACCCGGCGTCCCCAGGCTGCAGAACCAGGAAGAGTCACTTAACATAGAAGGGGTGTACTTGCTACTGTAGCGCTACTCCATATCTAAAATATCTTGGTGAAAGCCTTCACCATACTTATCGCTAACAGATCCCAAGTTCTCAGGAAAAAGTCGAGACGCATATGCAAAAAGTGCCTCTTGATTGACATTCGGACACCTACAGTCAGATAGCCCACAATGAGCATTTTTGTGATATCTTTGAGGTTCCCTGTCTTTGGGCTGCACGAAAATCCTTACATACTGCTTTGAATGATCGCCACGCTTCTAACTCAAATGGAGTCAACTGGCATTCAAAAGCACTCTCTCTCATTATCCAGAGAATATCAGGTCCATTAAATATCTCAACTTTGAGCTTCGCATCACAGACCTGCGGAAAGAATCGTTTCAAGTACTGGAACACAAAACCATGTTGCTTGTGGGCTCTGACGAATTTTCTAATTAAACCAAGATTGATATACAGAGTTGGTTGCACAAGAGGTGTAGGCTTTACACTCATTTCCCTGCATCATACTCCGTCCTCTCTTGCTACCTTTCGGTTTTGTAGTGCTGTTGAGTTTCGTTTCTATCCCATAAACACACGAAACAGCAATATTTTGTCAGGCATCCTTACATACCCGTGAGGAGTCCAATGACTGAAGTCTACACAGATATTCCAACAGTACTTATCGTACAGTGCGGCCAGTATCCGTTGCATACGTTCCTAATTCTCCTTCATATTGGTGGCATACAAGAGAGGAACAGTTGGGTACACATTTCCGTTGTGGAGCAGTATGGCCTTAACACTACGCTTGGACGAATCCATGAACGGACGCTCCTACATCAGCCCCTTCACATCGAAACAGTAAAAACAGCTTTCTCTCGTGTCATAGAAATCGGACAATTTGACACTTTGCTTTCTGTACACAGTAACCTTAATTTTTGCAATAATTAATTGCCACTGCTACAGTCGAGTTGCCAGCAACTCGGCCTTATCTTTAGACATGCCCAGTTAACACACCAAGTCATACAGCTCTGCGTGTTCTATAAGTAGTGGGTTGACAACAACAGCTGCAAAGTTCTAACAGATGTCAGAATCAGGAAACTTTGACGCTGTGTACTCACTACTCATCAGTGTCATGTTCACTGGAGACATTGGAATGGATAAGGTGCAATCATGAGGGACAGGTCGAATAGGCGGTGGAAGATCGGGGTAATGTACGTTATATTTGTTTCGGTTGCAGATTCCAAAGACACTGGTTAGACAGGAGTAGCAGTATGCCGTGTGATCCTTAGGCTCCATCCACACAAAGGGGATTGTAATGAGCATCTTACCGTTGCTGTTGTGCCACTGAAGTTTGCACGACACACAAACAACATGTGGTGCCCACTTCTTATCCTGATCTCTCCGTTTCATCCCTATATCCGTGTGGTAGGCAGACTTCAGTAGTGATCAAATGGACCTGCGCAGCGACTTTGTAGTAAAATGAACACAGGTGTAACAAAAATAATTTCAGCCATTGGCACTGCAAGGTCCTTCAGCCATGATCAAGATAGCAAGTAAGGAAACACAGCTCGCCGCCAACTTTCATTATTACGTGGCTACCATGAACAATAGGACATTTCCACAACTACAGAAGGGCAATGGACCAACAAATGGCGAGGATCCGCTGCATGGAAAGCAATGCTTAGCTGAAATAAACAATTGGAATTAACCAAAAACCCGACGTGATGGAAAGAGTTGGTTTACATATTCGTAATCAGCTCAGTTGGTACTACTAGAACCATGCTACATAAGTTCTGTTACAAAAATGATCTTGCACAGTGTTAACAGTCGGCCTGGAACGGTCGAGTGAGTGGTCCTTTTAGCCTTATCTTATATTACATTCTTTGCTCCAGCTCCGGTCATTCGGTTTATAGTATAAGTACAGAAACTCAACTGCCCCACACCACCTCCCCGTTAGCTTAACTAGAACCTGCTCTAAGCTCTATTTCTTCCCTGTTCCGTATTCTTGTACAGATTGGTGGATTCCTTCTGACATGAATCTGGTTTCACTAATTCTAGGCCACTTCTTACCCTAATTTTCTAACCCATTTTCCCAACTGATTGCACATAACTCCACGGATTCAATCTTTTTAAACATTAGGCTCAGATTGAACCTACATATCTTCTGCTGTAAGCAAGCAGTATTCCGTGCGGTCGCACCAGCATTGCGCCCTTCGTCATTGCGGAGTTCCCGCTCCTCATCTTCCAGAAGCACATTCAGCTTACACGCAAGCGGATCGCACTAACTTCATCTGTCTTCTTGTCCATCACGCATGAATGTGCTTCTTACGGATCATGGTTTCAGTAATTCTAGCTTTCGTCACAGCTCTTGTATCTAAACCGATACGTACAACCCTGTCGCTTATGAGTTATTTAAATAACTGGGTTACCGCGTTCCGCAGAGCAAGCTCCGAGCTATCGAATAAGTCCGGAGTCGCTTGAATACGATGCTTTAAAAGTAGCTACGGAACGGTATATGATCCGTTGTTTACCCATAATCCGCATCCAGCTTTGTGTACAACTACCTTGTTTTCCAGGTTCACCGCCAAGGCGCCTCCACCGACTGGTCAGCCGGCCAATCGAACCTAGCTGTAGTGTGTGCAATCGTGTAGACAACCACCCGGTGACCGTCACTACGTTGTCCCATTGCTGACCCTAACAATCTACACATGACTAGAAAAGCACAGCCATCATTCCAACATGATATAAAACTGAGCGCGCTCTTCAAATAAATTCGACAAATTCCTCAAGTTGGGTATAACATGTTCACACTGCATTAGATAATACTATCCTAAGTGCATAGGAAAGTCCTTCCGAGAAATGGAACACTAAACAAATTAACCGACGCATTTTGGTTCTGTCCAACGTTTCGAGCCTTTTCCGCTGTAAACTCTTCGTGCGGTCAGGAAGACGTGCGATAGGTTGCCTGAGACAAACCGGCATTTGGTGAATATTTGGGCCGCACTCTCGGGAGGTGAATATGACCACGCTCCTGCCACAAGCAGTCAAGTCAAGCTCCGTCACTATGACGAAAAAGTGCCAGAGGCTCCAGTCACACTAAAGCGTCTGCGTCTCCAAATCCTCTGGCTCACTTCACTCACATAAGTGGGCAAGCAAAAACTATACCTGTCTCCACTCCTTTCAGTGATACAGTCCACATTAACTCGACGGTAACGATGGTAGCTCCAAGCTAGAGTTTTTCCACCAGTGAATAAAACAGAGTACCGTACGCACGGGTTTCCTCCATTCAAAGATCGGAGAGAACACCTCCTGACCCCGGTAATAGCACCGAGCAACATTAAGGTGACGCAGTTCACCAACCAACAAAACCGTTTAAAACGGCACCAAGTAATACCCGCAAATCAACAGCCAAATGAAGAAGGCACAGCACTTTACCAGTTGTGTGCAAGAATGTTCCCGAATCGTAGTAACATAAAGGAATAGCTGATGGACGACGTTAACCAGTGGAATTCCAGTTGTGCTGCGACCGGCATTTCAGTCAAGCCTACGACGCTGAGGCTGGTAACACGTCACCCAACTTCAGTGCATTACCGTGAACCACGACTTCTCCGAATGACATTGAGTTTCACATACGACACAGGGCCTTCCTACTGTCCGATTCGACACCTTAATGCACCACCTGAGGTGAGCATACTTCCGGACATTTCTTGAAACCAACGTCCGAAAGGGAATAGCAACAAGGAGGAAGGTCGTAAATCTGACCAAAAACGTACGAGTATACTTTACTGAGTTCCTGTGCTTCAAACATCCTCCTCGGAGGAAGCGGGAGCACACGACCGGAGGCAACGTAGTTGCCTCTGCCCGGAACTCTATCTCGATAATATCATCGCTAAGCGGTTGCCAAAAATTCCAGTTTCATCCAAAAACTACGGTAACGGTCCTGTGCGATGGTTGTGCATTAGTCTGGACTAATGACACTACTCATCTTGGAAACTGAGCTAATTTCCGCAACTGTCTGCCTACAGCAATTTCGTTAAAGGCTGCGGGCGGGTGGCTAATGAACCACTGGGGACGGTCGAATAGATGCATCATCTTATCCTGCTCTGTGAAGCGGTTGACCTAATGCGAACATGAACATCCGACGGCGTGCTAATAAATAAGGAGGACATCAGGGCCCGAGAAACTGCGAACAGTCGTATAACCCAACCAAACTGTAAAGGTCATTGATCACTTTTAATTATGTCTAGTGGCCTACTGGCTTAACGATCGGCACAAGATCCATTCCTAGTTCTGCATTCAATAATTTTTTACTGGTTACCGAGAAACTGTTCTGTGTGTACACGAAAGCTTTAGTCGTAAGTTGGTCGAAGTCCGTCATCTTCAAACTTCAGAGCCTTGAGATATCATGATGATACCCAAAACGTCGCTGAACTAAGCAATTACCGAGGTCTACCTCACAATTCCCGATATGTCACCTTTCCGGTACGACAGCACGGGTAGTAAAATAATGTTGTGAACTATTGGAAAATCCACTACCTAGTGTCAAGATCTCCTTCGATGTAGGCTATGGTTGAAGGACGACGACATAGGCCTCGTGTCCACAGTTTATGGACCACCCGAATATACTCCGGAAATGGACCAGAACTTAATATCTGCATTGTGTATTGTAATAAATCATCAATAGGGCCATATCTTCCTTACAGAAACGTTCAATATCTATGATTTAAAAACTCAGCAACCGAGAAAAACCCGCGCAAATCCTATCTACAAAAGCTAATCTATAATACACCACTGTATAACCACATCACCATTCACAACAGATTCATAAGAGTGAACAGGCCGCTGATAATAGACCTAGTGCTCAACAACGAGGAGCCCATTGACAAGATGTGTGCAGTTCTTCAAGTCGAAGCGACCACGTGACTCTACTGACTGATTACAGCTACTACGCCGAATGTACCGAAGCAGAATCCAGAAGCATACGAGATATTACACATTACCAAGTATTATCCAGCCAAGTTGGCTGCCTATTACTACGTTATTTACTTGACGATACGGTGTGTTTCTGTAATGAAATACCCCTTTCTCTGTACACAGATACGATGATTCTCGTAACCCCTCAATCGGCATCGGTAAAGGACAAGCTGGACTTTATGCCAATCTACAAACGTAGTCTACCGTCTGATGCAGCGGGACGTTGGCGAACAACTATTCGACATCTAAAGAACCCATCACTTTGTCAGACAGGTTCCAGATATTTGCTAAATTCAAACGAATCTTTGAGGCCGTATGGATTGAAATGAGTTCTTAGCAGAGAAAGCAGTTTCATTAAGCAGCGCGCTATTTTAGCTTAAGGTGTGTTTACCATCGAGAGGATTGGTCTGAGTCGGACTCCACTCGTGTGCGTCTTCGGAAGCACATATAGCTGCGGTGTGGTTGAACCACTCGGCTTTAAACTGCTATAAGTAGCATCGTCCATCCCGCGGTACTGGAGTAGCATTGCTGAATGATGGATTATGCGGGATTCAGACGCAGCCACGTCGTCTGTACTCTCAAGTCGTCGAACTTTGTTGTTGTCACTGACTGTAACACTCAGCTTCTGGGTGCATTCATCTTTATTCATGACAACCACACCTGAGCTTTTATCCGGCTTCATTCCAACGACATCACTAGCATGCAATCCTTGTAGCGCTTGAATATGTCAATTCGTGAGCGTACATCTTTCTTGTATTGGTGTAGTTTTTATTTCATGAGCGACAACGGTCAGTTTGCTTCTAAACCATTTAAGCTTGTCAGCGCTGTTTGGTGGAAAGTCCTACACTTGATCAAAGAAGTTCACAGACGGATCGTCAATAAACAATCAGTTTAGCCGTCTTGGAGGCACTCTATAATCCGGTACAAACGACAGCGCTTCCAACTGCAGATCATCAAACGCACGTCTGATAGGTTCAGCATATACTTACTACTACTACTACTACTACTAGTACTAGTACTGTCAATTATAACAATGAGAGATACCAGCATGCACTCCTATTCAGGACTCCGATGTGTATTGCATTTGTTAAAGTGCTCGGTGAAAGCTGCGGTTAGGTTAATTGAACATAACTGAAATAGCCAACTTGAGTATGGCACAACAAGTGATATAAAATCGAACCATCTGACAACAATGCGGTATCTTGTGAACAATCGCACGGATGCCGCTGACCAGTCTAGGTGTTGCAAGAGGAATTGGTTGAAAAATTGCAGACAGTATCTTTATGCAATCGTAAGGGATGGCCGTTCAATACGAGTGCTGAACATATCGAAAATGACTTGTGACCGACCATTCATTTACTGGAATCATGCATTTTTGTACAAATATGGTATCTACTTGTAAGTAATCTTAATACATGCTTTGATGAAGCATTAGCATACAGGCAGGGTACAAAATGCAATACAAAGCTATTCGGCCCTTAGACCATTATTAGGTAAAGCCACAAGAAGATAGATAGCTTTCTGGAAAATATGCAACCGTAAGCCAGTGCACAATGATCCACCAAAAGGGGAAACACAGAAATTATCGCTGTCCTGATTCATGGAAGCCAAAATTCACCATGGTCGTTAATCAAGGGTATCCCGTTTACAGTCACGAGTACTTCACTCACAGCACTGACCGCGACAACTGCCACGGTTGCTTGCAAATTTTGCAAAGGATTGGTGTTATAAATCGCTAAATAGATGACGCTACAACTGCAGATTGTTCATACCACTGGACTGTAAGAAACGGCGCTACTATAGCGTTGTGCGTATACTACTATTGGCCTACCGAACTACCTCCTCGTGGTGCCAGTTGAGTGGTTAGTGATCTACTAGTTTCAGCAAAAGGTTCGGCGGCACTGTTCCAGGACGTGGTGGGTTTTCGCCTGGCAAACGCTCTAACTATAAAAAGTTATATATATCCGTTTAACAACACTCATCATCATCATCATCATCAATAGCACTACACCAGCCATTTGAACTGATGCTTCGCTGCCTACAACCATGAGGACCTATGAAACAGAGAACAAGAAGACGGATAGAAGCAGGACTTACCAGAAAACCTGAATGCCCTAAGCAAACATTCTGGGTCAAGGCGCCTACACCTTGTGTAGACAACATACCGTCACAAAAAGCTGGCTATCGTGCAAAGATAAGGCGGCATCGGCGAGACAGCTTCCTTGCGGCTTTCACTGCCACGCGTCATAATCAGCCATTACCCCGCAGATAACTCAGCACCAAACACACTTTAAACAGGCATTCCGACTAGGAGACGGCAGCAAACGCGCCACTGGTGTCGTCTACGTGCCATGTTCTATGAAGTCTCGAGCCAAGCACAAGGCGAGTCACGTGGACTCCAGCCCGGAAGGCGAGACGGACCAACGGCACCCAGTTTGGTAGTCAGTGACTCCATTTGCCGTTGCCAAGTCAATTTCTGTCCACCACGAGAATTGCGCCACCCTACACCTGGTAGACTGAACAAGGCTGTCCTAGGTAAACGGTGACCAAGCATACGTAGCATGTGCCCGAGCTAACGCAACTTATTCAGTGCTGGCTGTTGTTCTAGAGAGCAAGCATGATTATCACTTCCTAGTACTCGCCTACGCACATCATCGTTGCGGACACGCTGGTGCCATCCGACTCCAGCCATGCTTCGCAGACAACGATGATCAAAGACTTGAAGGCGCGTCAAATCTCCAGACCGAAGGGGCCAAGTCTCACTACCATAAAGCAGAACGGCCCTCACTGTGGCCTTGTAAACCCGGCCTTTCAGACGAAGGGAAACTCCCTTCTGGCGCCAAGGATGCCGCAGGTTTAAGAAGGTATCTCTGGCTTTTGCGATGCGTGAGCTGACGTCAGTTTCTATGCGCCCATCGTTGCTGACGCAGCTGCCAATATAAGTGAAATGATCAACCACCTCGAGTTCCTCGTTAGCAAGCGTCAAGGGGTCATCAAGTGGCTGGTAGTCCTGCAGCAACACTTTGCATTTTGAAGGTGCGAAGTGCATACCAAATAATGAGACCACTCTGGATAGGCTATTCAGGGTTGATTGTGCCGCCCCAACATTGTCAAAAAGCAAGACGACATCGTCTGTATAATCTAGATCAACTAACCATTTACCAGGCAGCACTTCGACGCCTACATCGTGAAATTCCGCAAGGGAACACTCCATGATAGAATCCACGACGAAATTGAACCAAAATGGGGAAATTGGACAACCCTGACGAACGCCACTTGTGGGCGAAAAGCTATCTGATAGGCCACGGTAGACCCTGACGCGGCCTGTGGTGTTCGAGTATAGAGCACGAAGGATGTTCACATATTTCGTGGGAACACCTTTCCGCGCAAGTATTTCGAACAGAATCGATCGACTGACTCAATCCAACGCACTCTTGAAATCGAGGAACACAGCTATTGTCGGTCTGCGGTATGCGTGGCGCTGCTCTAGCACCTGCCGCAAAGTGAATATATGGTCTATACAGCCACGCCCCGTGCGGAAACCTGTCTGCTCTTCCCTAATCCGAGATTCCCGTTCCGCAGTGAGGCGACGAACGATAATCGTGACCAATAATTTTGTTACAACTGGCGTTAGCCTAATGCCCCTGTGGTTCGCACAGTGTGCGACTGCCCTTCTTGTATATTGCCACTATTATAGATTCGCTCCAATTAGCCGGGACACTCTCTTCGTTCCAGATACATTCGAATAAGGAGGTCAGTGCTTTGCAGAGGACCTCACCTCCATCCTTAAATAGTGCAGGTGGGAGGGAATCCGGGCCAGCGACACGAAAACGATTAAGGGCTGTGATCGCGTTTCGGACCTCGGCCTCTGACGGAGGCTATAAATTAACCGTCCATGGCTCGCCCTGCATCACCTGGGTAGGAAGAGGTCCAGGAGCAAGGGGCCAGCTGAACTGATCTTGAAAGTGTTCAGCCCAACGAGCCATACGGCGCACCCGCGCTCTCTTATTGTCTCACTGACGCCTGGTTTCCTGGGACCAATGGTGCGGATTAGCTGGAAGAGCTTGCAGTAATTGCCTACTGCTCCTGCCTGCTCCATTTCTTGAGCCCTACTGGTCCACCAGGCTTCCTTGTCAGCACGTAGGCTCCGCTTTAGTTCACGCCTAATAGCCCGTCTGGTCACATTGTGTTCGGAGACCGCCGGGAGGTGTCTTCTAGATTCCAAAAGGTTCACCGACCTCTCGGATATCCAGTGACTGGTGCGGTGACGATTGATGGTGCCACAAACAGATGCTCCTGCTTCGTGCATGGCGGCCGAGATCCTATTCCACTGAAGTTCAGTGTCATTAGGACAAGACAGCGTAAGTTCGATACGCAGCGCCTCTTGATAGGCTTGCTTGACTGAGGACTGAGACAATTTTTCAGTTGCCAATCGGAAGGGGCGCTTGGTGCGCCTCCCGGTAAAGTTCATGGAGAAACGACAGCGCACCAAGGCATGATCAGAGTCGACACAGGTACTCCAGTACGGGCGGCAATCCAGGATGGAACCACGCCATCCGTAACTTATGGCTATGTGGTCAATTTGGGTCCATCGCTGGCCAGCTACAGGAGGACGCCAAGTGGCACTTCGGCGGGCACTGTGTCTAAAAGCAGTGCTACTGAGAAACAACTGGTGCTCCGCACACAGTTTCAGCAGACGTTCACCGTTGTCAGTGCGTTCGGAGTTAAGCCCATAATTACCACCCAGCTGAGCTTCTGAAGAGCTCAGACGCCCTATTTGTGCGTTCATATCTCCTGCAAGTACTAGGATATCTGAACTAGTAGCACTGCGTAGTAGCGCGCTCAGTTCGTCATAGAATGTGTCCTTGACAGCATTAGAACTACAGTCGGTGGGAGCATAAGCGGAATGTATCAACAAACTGCGTTTTGTACTACTTCGTGAATCAACCTTAGCTGATGTCGTCAAACAGGCTGCCCATAAACGGCTGTTCACCGGAATCCAATCAACCAACCATGACTCAGCCTTGGAGCTTAGAATGATACCTACACCAGCTTGACCCGTGGGTGCTGCATCGGCGTCTCCGGATGCGTGCAACCAATAACGAGAGGATAAGCCGGGTGAAGTTAATTCAATAACCCCGTTAGGGTCATTGATCCTAGTTTCGGACACACAACACACATCAATACTCAGTGTGTCCAAGGTGCGTGCGAGTGCAGCCTGTTGACCTGTTTGTCTTAGAGTGCGAACGTTGAATGTCGCCATGGAAACGGGATAGCGTGGCCTTATAAGGGACTTTTGCCGATAGGCGTCCGATAAGTGCGGTGGGATGATGGCTGCAGATGGTTCTACTCCAGTGGCACCGGTTGCTGTCAATTAAGCTGGGAATTATGGAAGGAAGGTTAGTAATGGTGGTCGGGATGGGAGTAAGAGAAAAAGGTGGAAAAGAAAGAAGGGAGGCGTCAGCAGTAGCATGTTTTCGCTTATACGCCCTGCTGTATGCAGCAGATAAGGCGACCCTTGATAATCTGCGCGACGGCCGATGCAGGATAAAGTTTATGTTTGAAGAAAATGTCATGGTTGTATGTGGGCTGAGATACTGCCAGGGCGCCCAGACCTAGACAGGAGGACGATTAGGGTCCTCATTCACGTTTCCAATGAACTTCGCCTACTAAAGCGCCGCAAGTCACCTAGCCCAGAAGAACTTCCCCCTGCCCTCTTCAAATATAAGAGACCTGCTCTCACCTGTAAACTAACAGCTTCCTTTCATCAGAGTTGGACTACTGAAACCATCCCATCCGACTAGAAACTAGAGGATGTTGTACCAGTTTACAAAAAGTAGACCGGGTCATTTGCTCCAACCATCGTGGCATCAATCTCATTTGTGTCGCAGCCAAACTGCTTGCTTCTCTACTTTTGCGGAGGCCCTGTTGCGTGAACAACAACTTAGATTTGGCCTGGGTCGCATTTACGTCGACCACTTGAACATCACCATACGTTCAGTCGACCAACTATAGTCATACTCCTGGACATTCGAGTCGCTTTTGACGCTGCTGACAGATTGGCTCTTTGGAACTATTTACTGAAGAAGGGAGTACCTGAGAAGTATAACAGCATTCTCGGTGCTATTTACCATCAAATTTCGGACCGCGTGCGAGCATACGGAGATATTACGCCCCCTTTCAGTATCACTAGCTGTGCTACACAGAGTTTCCCAGTCTCTCCATTCTTGTTCAACTTTGCCATGGACGAGATCCTGGATACTGCCCTGAATGAGTCTTGTGGTGTTGAACTGCTCTCTGGTGACCGCCTTCTGGACGTAGAGTACGCCGATGACATCGCTGTGATTTGCGAGTTTTCCCAAGCCGCCCAGCATGTGCTCCTCAGAATGGAGATGTCCTCCGCCCAATTTGGCTTGAGCTTTGTCCCTTCCAAATGTAATGTCCTATTACAGGACTGGCCAAACGCATATCGTTCTCTCACCCTTACAGGACATCCGTTGGAAGTGGTCGACAAATTCATTTGTCTTGGGAGTTGTCTTAGTATTGGCGGTTTGACAGATAAGAACGCCCTGTGTATCTCCAAGGTTAGAGTCGATTTCGTTAACATTCGTCACCTGTGGCTTTGTCGTGATCATAACTTCGCTCTCAAGGGACAAGTCCATAATGCTACGGTACGAGCGATTTTGCTCTACGACTGTGAGACTTGGCCCGTTCGCAAATGCGATGTTCAACGGCTATCTGTCTTCGATCACCGTTGCCTGCGAAGTATTGCTGACGTTCGATGGCCGCATCACATCAGTAATGAGGAAACCTGTGGTCGCGTCTTCAGATCTAACGAACTCCGCTGATCGATTGATAGCATCATTTCACTGAGGAGGCTTCAATGGCTTGGCCCTGGGTTTCGCATGCCTACCTAGCGGCTACCAAAAGGAGCCCTATTTGAGAGCACAGACGTGGCTTGAAAGCGAGGAAAAGGAGGGCAATGTAATACTTGCATCCAATGCATTAAGGTTTAAACGCTGAAGCTGGCTGTTGTCAGGCGTTCCCGGCTGCCGGCTTGGGGACCATTGGACGCCGAGTATACCTGGTTGCAAGCGCTAGAGATTATGGCCAAGGACCGTACGCAACGGCGCACTTGCTGTACTATTCATCTACCCTAACTGTTATTTTCCTTTTCAAGCTACCGTTTTCTTCTTATGTGTTGTGATACTCAGCTACTTATATTGTAGATGGTATAGTGTATACATACATATATATATATATATATATATATATATATATATATATAAATGCATTACAACAGAACGTATGAGGGAGCTGAAAGGCATTTAGCCTCTTTCAACTGATAACATAGGTGACCACACCTGTTTTGAAACCCTTTTGTCGTTGAGAATATCCAACTGATCAAAGGGAGCCACGTAAGTAAAGGGATCAATATCACTTCTTTCGGAGAGTTGCAATGAGCCATCACCTTTACTTTTGTAGCAAGTACGTCCAATAACATAGCGAGACTTACCATCGTCCGATCCACCAGTGATCTCAAACTAGGAAGTTCTTTGGTAACTGGTTGTTAAGTGGAAGCTTGCAAGGAATTATTTATACAAACACAAAATCAATCATTCGAAACACGTGTACGCATCATTAAGTGACATCTCCCAGAGAGTCACTTGACGTCTTGGCAGGGTGCCGCGTCAGCACAACTTGTTAGCTGAATGAACTATTCAGAAGTACAATATTGTGACAAATACATCACGTGAACTGCCGTCATCCGTGTGGACGCTATTTGTTGCTAATCCTGGCTATGCCGCAGACAAGAAATCCAGTTTGCTTCAAACCGGCTCACTCTTCTGTACCTAGTACAAGCAAACTACGTAGTATTAACCATACAGTAACACGCAAGTGTCTGATAGTAGCATGGAACATTTTGGGGTCAAGGGTTTATTGTAATTAAACAACCGGAAAAGAAAATAATTAATATAAAGGGATTGTATGGCAAATAATGCATGGCTGGTCGAAATGAAGGTGCTTAAAACCACAGATAGAGAAAATGCGTAGATGGTGCTTGAATGAGTTCTAGGGCTCATGTAAATGAAGCGCACCATTTATTCGGTATAGCATTTGAAAAATGGTTTCGTGGATGGCATCTGGGAGCGATTAATGGAGAACACACCAGCAGCTGCGTCAAAGGCGTCGTCGATGACATTAGCTGGAATCAGTTGGGGCAATTCAGGGCCCTTATGATACAGTGGTACTTGACTTAGAATTAGTAGCCCCGTAGGCCTACAGCGTCTAAAACTTGTTTACAGGATTTTCTGGTTTATGGAAGGTCGACAACTGGTTTTAGCCATGTTTACCCATATCTGTATATATTCCCCACTACTGTGTTATTGGTAAATGTAAGGGTAGGCAAAAATGACTTGGAGTTGTTTGAGGGAGGAGGTAACTGATGGAATTTGCGCACCCAACCAAGCATATTATAAGTCTGGCAACTAGTATACAGTAGCAATGGGGTCAAGTGAAGCCAAAGTAACGTACTGGGGACCGAAGAGGCGAAAATGAAACCTGGGTGCTCATTCCACGAGTGTCAGTGGGTTCGCTAGCCAACAGTAAGCCATCAAGTCAGGTAAAACTTGAGCATGCTAAAAATAGGAAGAATTAGAGAACAATACCCTGCTTTTCGATTTTATTGACGTGAAGTTTTGAAATCGCTGGCTATGTACTCTTTTGATATCCCTCATAGGCTTGGTAAATAAGCATGGAACAGCCCAACGTTGTGCTTACGCGGTCGATTAGCGGGTATTTATTGCCCATTTAGCGAACCCATACAAAGATATGTTGGCACCAATATCAGCCAGTAACCTGTTCCATATTCTGGGGTGTCAATTCAAGAGAAATTTATTGATGTGTTTACACTTTACATTTTCCTGTGACATGCTTTTTCTTATTAAGTAACTTTTGGACTCGGCATATTTAACTGAGGAGTGTGTATCTTTCTGCTGAACATCAAATACTATCGAAGCTCTACGAAATAATACTAAAATAGTTTATTTCGCTAAGCGTGGGATGGCGCTAAGCACACACTTATGAAGTGCTTCGTGAACACTTGTTCTATGGCGACGAGGTCATGCTTTCTTGCGCATTGGAGCCATGGTTTCTGAAAGATATAGAAGTGAACGCTTGACAAGTCCCGTAGGTGGGTTAGGGCTAAATTTATAAGATAAAAAGTAGCGTCAATAAAAGAATGCGCAAAATACATGACCGTTCAAGAGGTTTACTTTAGCAGAGATTTGAGTGTTCCTGCCTGCAGTTTAAGAGGATTGTGACTCTGTCTACTGTTTGTTCCTCACTAATGCTATCAACTAATGTTCACTGCACGAGGATTTATCATGGGTACAAAGCATATGTTTGACAAGTCCAGTAGGATGAGTGGAGCGAAAATTAAAACTAAAAGGACTAGAGGATAAGTAAAGCTTGAGTTTTAGCCTTTAATGATTTAACTGTACGGCTGCATAGAGATAGTTTGAAACGGGATTAGAATTTGCAAACACAAAATAATATGGAGAGCAGTTATAGTTCACATACTCTGTGGGAGATAAATGGACGGAAAAGACAACTCTCTGTGTGCCACTTCAGTTGACCGATGTGATGCGTTAATCCAGTTTAGGTACATCCAAGCTATTCACATGGACATTTTTGCATGCCTCCTCACCATCACATTGCGGTGACAGCTGCTAAGCACATAGTTTGGTTCACGTTATTTTGTCCTCAGGTTGAAGCGGACCACATCAAGTGGTGCGAGTGGGAACATGTTTCTTTAAGCGTTAATGTAGGGCAAGGATGACGTAAGTTGGAAGGGCGTTCCAGGTCGGGGACACACGGATGGAGAAAACGTGTTGTCAACAGTCAAGTCGCCTGAAGTGCTTAGCCAGTTTGTGCTGGTGGCCTCTCAGTTTGGTATTCCGACTCAGTTGCAACAGGTTGTGACAAGGGCGAATCGGGTTCGTCAGTATTAAGTAAACTATAATGAGATCTCCTCGCTGACGTCGAAATACACCACTGTACAATCTCAGGGTCTGCAACGTGTGCTGGTAGGGGAGGTGAAGCCATTTTCTGACGCCTCGAGTGCGTCGACGTGGTGTTTGCTCCGGAGAGAGACTCCTTACCTAGTCCTATAGCATTTGTGGAAAGATTGATAGGTCTGATTTTCCGAAAGTCCTCCGTAAGTCCAAGGTGCTGACTAGTGCTTTTTGATACCTTTCAGTCTGTCTATACCAACCAAGCTCATCCTACACGATCACTCCGTCGCATTCGGATCCGTGGGCCCGGGGTTCGATTCCCCTTCGAGGCAGCTTATTGTGCGAAGTTTAATCTTGGCTTCTACTTTCTACGCAAATTACACTACTCACAAACTTCACAAGAAATCAGCTAATGTTCCATTTTGAACATCCTCCATCGAAAATAACGAAGCTGTCACCAAAGATTGGCGGTATTTCAGAGACACTAAACTTAACGTCATCCGATTGGAAATCGGTGGCATATAAAGTGTCTAAAGTCCACCAAGAACTTTTATTTCTCAAGCCCGGTTGATCCTCCGTCTACCAACGTCTCATTATAAATACTGGATCTATTCATCCTATCCATGTACTAGGGTGCAAAAATGCTGAGTGATGCCGCTTAGCCACTCCTTCTCACTGTTTTGAAAACAATTTAGCGATTAGTCAGACAATAGTCTTAGCCTGGATGAGAAGCCACAGTAGATTCGGTAAAGTTGAACTCCTTATTTTACGAAATCTAATCAGCAATCTACAGCAGCAGTTCAGGAACTCCAGGTCTTGCGTCACTTGCCAAATGGAACTTTCAACTTTTTATATAAATTCATACGATTATGACTTGTCCACAAATTTTATCCATCTTGATACGAAAGAACCTTCAATCTAGCACATCACAACCATCTCCTCGCTAATTTCCGGACCGAGGACATAAGGGATCCTGCGCTATCATTGTTTGGATTGTATCTCTCCGATCGCACATGGGTGTTACAGATATAACATGTAACTCTACGTGAGGCTATCACTGTGGCTGTCTTGAGTGACTGACTCCACTATGGCTCGCATACTTTGTTACCTATCATGCGCTCATAGCTCCTAGGGGTGGTTAGGCTAGAAAAAGCTGACGCCGCAAAAGGTGCACAATGAGAAAGCCGTTCTCCTTGACTCTTAGACCATGCACCGCCTTTAGCGTCTCATTAGTCATAGGTGCGTTTGGATTAAATCGGTTTTGCATGACAACCACCCTGCAACTACAACGAGACTGAAAAGCTGCTATCCATTGCCTTCCAGACAGCATAACCGTCGTATGTCTCTTCTCCCTACACCTGATACCGTCCAGACGAAATCTGCCCGAACTAATCCGTCAGTACTAGTCTAACAACCAACAACAAAACCCGGAGGCCAGTGCTTACGAGGAATATTTTCAGACACGAGTAGTCGCCGAAGAGCAGCTCACTTTGGTATGCAGCCATTTCTGGTGTACTCGCAAGGTTGTGAGGTATTCTCTCAGGTATCATTGGCAAAATATTGTAGCGATGTAGTTCACCTGTTTCTATGGCTTGCGCTAGTTTGCTCCGATATCTGAGATAGAGAGATCTAGCACCTCATGTCGGATTAAAAGATGGTTGTGCGGTGTCAGAAGGGGCTCGGCGCGACTATCACTTTTGGACACTATTAAGACACGGTAGTTAAGTATTCGTTCAACTTCAACAAACATAGTATTAAGTGATTCATGAGATAGGTGTTGCTGGTTACAAAACTTTTTTTTAACGCTTTCCTTATCGAACTGCCTATCCTTTCCCATAATCATCTACGAAGACTCGAAGCAGGCGGATTAGAGTGCTATTGCAGTCCACGGGCAAGCAATTTGCGATTGATTGTCCATCGATCTCACCTCTGGATGCATTCCCGTAAGTCCTTCACTGCCTCGACAAAATTTGTCCTGTTGTCACTATAGATATCGCTAGGGCAACTGCGTCTAGCAACGAAAAGGGTAAGTATTTCAATTAATGCACCTGTAGAAAAGTCATGGGCCACCACGAGGTGCACTGACCCAGTTTGCAGACAAGTAAATAAGCAACCAAAAGGTTTTTCCGTCCCCCCGGCCACGTTAGATGTAAACAGGCCCAACATAAGCCATACCAGTAGACCTGAAAAGAAACCTATCTTTCTTTGCTCTGGCTAGCGGAAGAAGAGAAAACTGTTGCCGGTAGGGAACCGCGGTCTACCGGCGAACATCAACACATTTTCCGATCGTCCACCTCACGACTCCACCAACACGCACAATCCAAGACCTTGTACATATGACGCTTAGAACATGAGAAGCGCCGCTATGTCGCTCCATTTTGTGATAGTGCCCTATGAGCAGGTCAACCACAGGGTGTTTGATCGGTAGTATGGCGGGGTGCTTCATATTGTCGCTGGAAGCGGTATACCACAGACGTCCGCCCACACAAATGACCGCTACGTAAAACCGGGCAGAGACGCCGAAGCTAACTCTTCAGCTGATTGGGTTTGGATGTCGTGTTTTCTGTTCGTAAATTCTTGAGTTCACTTGCGTAGACCTCGGACTGTATGATACGGACGACATCAAGTAAGGTTTTATCCAACTCAATCACTAGAAGCGGACCCAAAGGAAACGATGTGTTGGGATAGCCAGCACGATAACTAAGAAACCAGTCTTTAAACCTCGAAAACCTTGCAACGGCTCTATTTAGTCTAGTGCAGTCAGAAAACTGGTCCAGTAGTGGGTTCCTAGTTTTTACCATCGTATGCGCATTTAAGCTGGGATGCGTGCTTTTCAACTTCAGGTTTAGTTGCAAACTAGACGGAGAGAACTGGAGTCGCAGAAGTTGTTCGTTGTTCCACAGGAACTAGGGACCTTGAAGCCAAGCTTCCCATTCCCTTGGTTCCCGGATTCTCGCGGGTCTTGTCGTCAGGTTATCTTTTGATCGCACGTGACTCCAGTGGGAGGGCGTAGACATCTCAATTATGGTTGTGACTCGGTTGCTGAAATAGGTGCTGAACCTGGTCACCGTATTGCCGATATAATGTACCACCGTTTGGGAATAAGTCCAGAAAGTTGTGTTCAGGGAATCAAGGCCGAGTCCCTCTGCCACTAACCGCTTGGCCCGCACTGGATGTACCGCCGTCGAAAGTTCCAAAAGTGGTACTCAAATGAAGTTCAATGGGCATACCTGCGACTTAGAAATACAAGTGAATAATACGGTTCCTCTAGCACCAGGAACACTCTTACGTATGCCACTGCACCGTACCCAGTTTTCGAGGCGTCGAAAAATACATGGACTTAGGCCTCCTTCGCATAATTATGGTCGTCTCTAGTCATACAACGTGGAATGGAAAGTTGGCCGAGGGCTATCAAGCGGTCAACTCTGTGTTTCCAGACCATTTTTACCTGACGGACCAATAGCGTTATCGCAGCCCAATTGTGCTTTACACAGCCTCTGTAACAATATCTTTGCCGGTAGAAACAAAGGAGACAATAGTTCGAGTGGGTCAAGCAGGGAGGAAACGGAAGATAAAATGCCACGTCAAGTTAGCTGCCCATTCCGGAACATGAGTCAAAACAAAAACTGGTCGGACTCGGCATTCCATACAATACTCAACATACGCTCGTTTAACACTGCTTCATCATCGATCTCCTTGGGATTCCGGGAAAGTTCAGATGGCGGAATTGATTCCAATGCACCTGGTTTGTTAGCTACCCATTTGCGCAGCCTGAAACCGCATTTGCCGAATAAGTGGCATGTCGATTCTGTGAATCGTTTTGCTTCATTCACGCTGTGTACTGATATCAAACAGTCGTCCAAGTATAAGTTGTTCATAACTGCTTCTGTTTCGGAAGTACCGTACAAGTGACCGAAGTCCCTCGCTATCTTACGAATGGCTTAGTTGGCGTAAAACGGCCAAGAAGTCGTTCCGAATGGCTTTGCAACCATTTGGTATCCAAATGATTCTCTAGAAGTATCGTGGTCGGGTCACCACAAGAAGCGTAACGCATCCCGGTCTCCCACTTGCAACAAAACTTGCATAAACTTCTATTCTATATGGGTTCGCAGTGCTACCGGTTATTTACGAAACTGTAAGAGAACCCTGGCCATTTCGACAGTGAGGTCAGGTCCCAGGTATAATTTATTGTTCAAGGGGATGCCTTCGAACTTGGCGGCACCGTCCAGGACGACTCGAAATTATCAGGTTTTCTGAGGTTGAGTACGGTATGGTGGGGTAGGTACCGACGTGGTGAAAGTGTTGTCACTTGCTATTCTGTAGGAATCTTAACGGCGTATCCTTTGGGAAAGGTTTTGCCTATGTCCTTAGCGCATTTTAGAAACAAACCTTCATGGCAAACGAACTGTCGCTTTAGAAGCAGTAATCTTTTTTCTGCAAGCGTTCGATTGTTGGACACAAATCCACCGTGATCGTGCCAAGGTAGTGGTTAACGTAGTGACCCTCACTCAAACGCGTCACCCTTGTAACCATATCCAGGACGGCGACATCCTCTACAGGCGGTGACTGCTTATAGGACCCTAAGTCCGAGAACTCCGAGCTGTACGTCCACTGGATTTGGTGGGAAAAAGAGGCCGCGCTTCTCTCCAGACACTTTACATTAGACATCATTCACCTTAATGGCCCGAGCAGACCGAGTAAAACCCAAGCAAACAGGGTCTTAACTTCATAGAGTTGCTTCCGACCTCCTAGTCTCCGTTGTAAAATCCAGTGGGCTACAGATACATCACCTCCGATGACTACTGGCACCTACGGGTCCTCTATTATTTTAAAACCCACGTCGACTAGATGAGTGAAGTTGCCCGCTTCTTATCGTAGACCATTTGCAGAAGACTGAATGCGTAAGCTAAGAACGAAAAAAGCTCGGCCCACTTCAATGGACCAATGGAAGAATGGTGTATTACGGGTAAAAAGCAATGCTTAACAAGTTCCGTGGGATGAAAATTATTGCGAAAAGTAAACTGCATGATAGAGTGAAAAGTGTTTTGATGGACTCACTATAGACTTATGTGGAATAACGGGGATGTTCGAGTATTAAAAGCATAAAAGCATAAATCCATTGGATTGGCGTTTGGTAAGACACCAGTTGATTGCGTTTTGCAGCGCTTGGCTAACAAGTCATACAATGAGATGCAAATGGGACCAAGCTTCGACAATCCGTTTTTTAACTAACGCCAGATTGGGAGTTGAGACGACATAATTAGGGAGGGCGTCCCAAGGTTGGCACACTAGGAGGGAAAAGCAATTTCAAGGGAATTCAAGCAGGCAACACTGTACTGTCAGTTTCAGAGGATAAACTCTTAGGTCAGTGTTGTGGTTTAATTCTAGCAGCGGACGGTAACAGTGGTTTGTGTTCTTCAGGGTCTGGTAAACCATTATGAGATCCCCCCGCAAAAGTCGATATCGACTGCTGTACCTTCTTAGAGATTTCAGTCTAAGCTGATAGAGTAGATGAAAGAGACCCCTAAGATCCTTGGTTGCCGTTCGTTGAGGAGTATCGAGGGCAACCAGAACCCGTTTCTGTCACGGCTGCAAGGCCTAGATAGCATATACTACGTGCGGTCGCACGTAGGCGTTAAGCATTTGGGGAAAGATTGAGGGTTCAAAGCGACAGAAGGCTTTGCGAAGCAGGTCGAAGTGTTGATTGCCGGTTCTCGTCGCCATCTCTGTTTGTGTTGAAAACCCGGGATCTTCCTGTACCAGTACACCCAGGTCACGCTCCTGAGAGGCCTTCTGCAAGGCGTGGCCTCCAAGCTTGTGAGCGCTCAACGGCTGGTGATGCAGATGGATCATCTTGCACTTAGCTATATATATAAATAAATATAAATCGCCAGCTGTACGGCGTAACCGCGCTTCGCTGCCACGCGACCACCACCAGTCGCGCGTGGGCTGAGTATACCGCGAGGACGCCCGCCCCTACGCGGATTCGAACCGGTAACCTTATGGTTGCGAACCAAATGCGCATAGCAAACGGCCATTTGTAAATATAATCTAGGTCATGTTGGAGTAGATTGTGATCTTCATTGTTACTAATCGCTTGCTATATCTTGACGTCGACGGCGAAAAGCAGAAAATTTGAGAAAATGACTCTTGCCAGTTCGTTGATAAATACCAGGAAGAAGCGCGGTCCCAGCCCTGAGCTTTGTGGGACACCACGTTCCACTTCAGTCAGGTTAGAGAATGATCCCCTAACGCGTAGTTAAACCTTCGGTTTAGAAAGAAAGTTGCCAATCCAACCAAAAACAGGATCACCGATTCCGTAGCTCTGTAGCCTTTGAAGTAGGATGCAGTGGTCCAGGCGGTCGAAAGCTTTGGATAAGCAGCTATATGACATCATCTAGCGACCTCACCATCAGCGACATCCGTCCATCTACCTCGTGCAATCAGTAGGCAGGTGGCTTATGACCTGTGTCGACGGAAGCCATGCTGCTCCGAGGCCAATATGCAGCGTTTTTCCAGGTAGTCTGTTAAAGCCTCAGCGACGACCGAGTCCATCACCTTCGCGAGCACAGGGAGGAGAATCCCTGGGCGACATTTTGCAGGTTCTGGACGGCTACCGCTTGAAAAATTGGGGTGATAATGCCAAGCTACCACATAATGGGAACTCGTTGTTCATCAAAACGCCTTCGTAAGAACTGTGACAGTGGTTCCAGTTAGCTTGGTGGCCGCAGCCTTCAGTGTTTTCGGGCGGATGTTGTCCGCTCCCGGAGAGCTATGATCTCACAGTGAGAGTAACTTCCTTAGCACAACGAATGGGTTGAATATTACTTTTGCAAACAATGAAATCGGTAATGTGCATAAGATTATGGGACAGGTAGAGGCTGCGTGTTTGGAAACTGGGGCGTATTGTAGCCGCACGGCATTACCTGCTTTTTCGGCGTTTCGTACTCTACCGCCTGTCGTGAAAAGTGTAGGTATATCATGCTTCCCTTTACAAAGGTGTTGACATGCCTATATAGCAGTTTGTTGCTGGCTATGAATTTTTTGGATAGTCACTGTTGATAAGTTACTTTGTCCTCATGGACAAGTGTAGTGCAATGATTTCGATGGGTCAGGAAACTGCCCCAAGTCTCCGAGTCGCGGTTAACCTTGTAGACACTCCATGCTGCATCCCTTATCTCCAGGCAATTTCGAGTGCTGCTCCTTAGAATTGAAGGCAGTTTTGCAGGACGAAGGGGCTTGGTCTATGATGCTCGCTTGATTTCGCTGAGTCTATCAACGAACTCAATGAACAATGAACAATGATATATTACAGGTAAAAGAGCGATTGCTTTACAAGTCCCGTAGGATGGTTGAAGTGAAAGTAAACATCAGTGTAAATTGTCAGTTTAAGCTTCTAGTGAATTCAAGTGCCCCCTATTCATAGAAACGTTGTAGAATATGTACTGCATTGTTACTGTAGAGTAATATGGGAAGTAATATGGGTAAGGCAGGTCCTAAGAACAAGATAAACGACCAACGCTTACTCGTGTGCCGCTTTCTTGGACTGGGGTAAATTGATGAATGCAGTTGTAATATATCCGACACTATATTCCACAACAGCAGTGTGTAAATAGTGAAGCACAAAAACTGAGAATGAGCACCATTTTTTCGTGTTTCTTCACCGTGGACATCTCTGCTTATATAGCGTAATCTAGGTGGATAAGCGAATCATCCAGACGTCTTTTGAATAGCGATATCGTGGGGGAAGAAACAACGTATGTGGGAAGAGCGTTCCAGTGTTGGCACACACGAAGGGAAAAGAAATTCCGGTGGCATTCCAACCGGCTGTCTTGTGTGGCCAGCTTTAGCTGGTGTCCTCTGAGTGTTGTATTGCTATTCAGCTTTAGTAGGTGAGGACAACAATGGTTTGGATTCCTCAGGATCATATAAGTCATTATCAAGTCGCCACGCATGAGTCGATATTGTCCATTGTAGACCCCGAGGGTTTTCAGCCTCAATCGGTAAGGGAGATGAAACAGGCCCTTTACATTCTTGGTCGCCCTTCGTTGTGGTAGTTCAACAGCGGTAAGGTCTTGCTTCTGCCATGGCTACCAAGCGTGGATGGCGTGCTCAGAATGAGGCCGAATGTAGGCGTTCAGCATCTGGGAAAAGATGGAAGGATCGAAGCGCCCGAATGCCCTCGGCAAAAGGCCAAGGTTTTGGTTAGCTTTCTGGAGGCTTTCTCGGCCTGACGAGAACAGCACAGATCTTCCTGCACTATCACGCCTAGATCGCATTCCGTTGTTGTGCGCTGCAATATTTGATCTCCCAGTCTGTATTCACAAGTGGCTTTATGGCGTATGTTCAACACTTTGCACTTTGTAGCATTGAACTGAAGCAGGTTCTGAGTCGACCATTCGTAGACCCTGTCCAGATCATTCTGAAGTGCTGCATTGTCGCTGGTTGTTCTAATGGCTCGCCATATCTTGAGATCACCAGCAAAGTGTAAGGAGTTGGAGTTTATTACTGTCGCGAGATCGTTTATGTAAATCAGGAATAGTCGTGGACCAAGTGCTGAGCCCTGGGGCACTCCGCACTTAACGTCGATTGGGTCAGAGATGACGCCGCGAACTCTTACATTCAGATGTCGTTGAAGCAAGAAGTTAGCTATCCAACCGAGGATTGGGTCACCAATTCCACAACACAGCAGCTTGTGAAGGAGGATACGGTGGTTCAGACGGTCGAAAGCCATTGAGAAATCCAGATATACTGCGTCAACACCTACGCCGCTGTCAACGGTCTCAGTCCAACTAGATCTGACAAGCAGCAAGTTTGAAGTGCAAGATCGGTTCTTGCGAAACCCATGTTGCTCTTGTGCTATGGTATTTCGTTCTTCCAAGAAGTTCGTCAGCGCTTCGGCAACAATCGCTTCCATGATTTTGGAGAGCACCGGAAGTAGTGTTATCGGGCGGTAGTTGGTCGGATCTGTACGACTTCCCCGCTTGTGGATGGGAGTGAAGATGCCTTGCTTCCACATTGTTGGCACGCGCATCCCATCGAGGCATCGTTGGAGGAACTTGCAGAGTGGGTCTGCCAGGTTTACTGCAGCCAATTTCAACGCTTTTGGACGAATATTATCAATACCGGGAGAGGTATGCTCGCGCAGGGGAATTAGCCTTTTTATAATATCCGCAGTCGTAAACGTGATGTGGCTGAGTCCTGGTGGTGGTACAACGATTGGGAACAGTGTATGCGGCGATGTCGTACTCTGGAAGTTCGGGGCGAATTGTTGACATAGGGTGTTGGCCGCCTCGGTTGCGTTTTGTGCAAGTCCACACAATGTGTGTAAAGCAGGGATTCCTCGCTGTACTTTGCGGAGCTTGTTAACGTGTCTGTACAGGAGGTCGGGATTTGAAAGAAATTTCTCAGCTAGATTCGGTTGGTGTTGCATTTTATCTTCGCATACCAGGTTTACACAGTAATTCCTTTGGATAGTGTGGGCTTACCATGTTTCGGCACTCGGTGACTCCTTGTATCTTCGCCAGAGTAAATTCCTCGTGACGATACACTTGCGTGTCCTGCTGCGTATGAATGATTTTACTGTCTTCGCTCGCAAAGGTCTTTTTCTAGAAGCACTAGTTACTAACGTGTTAAACTGGTGAGCAAATTCAGACCAGGCGATATCGGGGGAACGTTCTGCTAGAAATGCCCAGTTTGTAGCATTTATCAGTTTGACTAGAGCGCCGTGATCCGTAATGAGCTGACATTCCTCGGTGTTTTCTGAGGAATACTCTGCATAACAGATGTACTTGAACATGAGGGTTGCATGGTCGCTACGGCCTAAAGGACTCTCTATCGATACCGTTTCGATCATAAGCTCTTCATTGGTGAATACGAGATCCAGGACACCCGGTTTGTTTCCTGTTCTGAATCTTGTGGGAGATGTGATGTGATTGTAGAGTGGTAGCCCACTGATTATCTCCTGTACTTCCATTTTGAAGTGTTCGTTGATACAGGCTGGGGTGTCTATGGCATGAATATTGAAGTCACCAATCAGGAGAATGTGGCTGTACGATTGCGAGAGAATGGTCTTCATTGTGGAGGCTAGGCAATTGTCCATTTCCAAAGTAGCCGCCGGAGGGCGATACACCACACCCAACAAACATGCGTCCCCACGGCTAAGTTGAAGACGACACCAAAGCGCATCGACAATCTGAACCTCTGGGTCATCGATGAGATCGATGTGTAGTTCACTGCGATAATAAAGTACTACTCCGCCTACTCTACTTGGTCGATCGTTGCGTAGAATTGACATCCCAAGTAGCGCGATTTCGGCATCAGTAATCGCTTCATTAAACCAAGTCTCGGTTATCATAACGAGGTCGCTTGACATCGAGGCCTGACGCAGGCGAAGCCCCGTCAGTTTGCTTAAAAGACCTTGTGCGTTGGTATAAAAACAGGAGAGTGATTCATAGGTTAGAAGGTTACTTGTGGATATAGATAACAGGTTTGAGACTTGGTCGACCCTCTTGAGGTCGGCTGCTACTAGTTTTTTTAAATTGTCTTAGGCTCGCGAGAATGACTTGGGATAACTCTCTGCACCATGTGACCAGGTTCATGATGATCCTGATGATCACTCACCTGCAGTGCTTCGCCGGATGCTATGACGGCAGTCAGATCAGTCTCTGTGGTGGACTCTGCAACAACGGTTGTTCCCACTGAGTTGATTATCTCCATGGAGTAACCAGTAGCCTCTGGTCTTAAACCTGCTGCTTTAATTCGAATTTCTGTTGGTAGCATGTTTCGGAATTTACCCCAGTTCTCTAGAACTGCCTGTAAAGTTAGCTCAGACGGTAAGACCAACTTCAGCAACCTAGGACCACACCCTTTGTAATTTGGTGACATGGGAATCCTGGTCAGGGAGGTAGCAATGACATTTTATAAAGACAGCGTCTGTCGTATGTATCGCCCTTGCTCCAGGTCATGTGCCTGAGCTTCTTCAGGAGGTGAAGCTTGAGACTCGGGGACGCCATGAATAATGACGGTTTTCAGCGCTTGTGTTTCTACTTACCTGATGATTGTTCATATCCTTTGAACGTTCTTTCCACGGAATATCCGGTCGAGAAGACTGTTGTTTGAAAATTCCCAAGCAGATACGTCAAGGAGTTCCTTCATTACGTGGCAGCGTGTGATTGTATGAGTTAGTTCCTAGTGTTCAGTTGGGTACTCTGCATAACACACATAGTTGAACGTTATCACTACATGGTCACTGGGACCTAATGGACTATCCAATAATAACTTATCAACCATGAGCTCTTCATTTGTGAACCCAAGGTCCAGTATGGACGGTTTATTTGCTCTCCTGAATCTAGTGGGCTTGGTGACATGATTGTACAAGGGAATATTAGCCATCCGTTCCTGCAAGTCTGCTTAGAACTGCTCAGTGGGTGATGCCAATACCTCAGCATCGTGTAGATTGAAGTCGTCGGAGATGAGAATTTGGTAGTACTTAGTGCGCGTTACTCTGTTCAGGACACGTATCATACAGGAATTCATCTCCGGAGTGGAGGTTGGGGGCGGTAAACGACAACTACGAGACATGCGTCGTTGTGTCTTAGTCAGAGACTGCAACAGAGTGAGTCGGGAACATGAGTTTCCAGATCACCAACTACAGCACATTGCACGTCGATGCGGTAGTAGTGTAGGACACCACCTCGGCTGCTGAGGCGGTCGTTCCGGATGAGTGGCATACCGGCTATCTCAACATCAGCATTAGTCACCACTTGGTGTAACCTAATTATTCGTAAGAGAAATTAGGTCCAAAGCATTCGAAACCTGACGTAGCCGAAGTTCGGTAAGTTTAATGAGGAGCCCATGGGCGTTAGTATACATACATAAAATTTGCTCAGATTTAAGCAATGTTTCAGAGGTTATGAAAATCATACACGAAGTTTCGCCGACCAGTGAGTGGCCGACGACTAATCTCTTTTTGGCTGTATACATAAAGAAAGCTTTAACGCCTTATTCATTGTTCAGGTAGTTGGTCCTGTATCTAATCTTTTACGTACAGCTTAAAGTGTCTGGTCAATATCTTCTTCTACAGTTTGTATGGGCTCATTAGGCACACTACTGGTGCATTGTTCTTTTATAGATCCAATCGCGTTTGGTTCTTTGAGTGACATATCATCTATAGGTGGCATATCGCTGACTGTCTTCATCCGAAGCTCAGATGGTAATCTGCAACGGAACATGTACCAGCATTTTAGCAGCCGTGCTACTTATGTTTTTACTGTAGGACCACCTTCCTCGCTCCGGGTTACATCCTTTTTAGTTCGGTGGGGTAAACAGTCGTGACATGGATTTCGCTAACACATCATACAAGTAGTGTATCACGAATTTAACACCAATGTTTGTTATCATGAGTTATTATTTCAGGCTAATCAATGCTTCAGTTTCCGAAACCCGTGAAGTAAGATGGCTCTGGTTAGTTTCCTTCCGGTAATCCTCTAAGATGTGGTTAACTCGATAACGCTCACCCCATGGGATGTCTGGAAAGATATGGATGGAGCATTGTTCATTTCTGAGACTACCTGTCGACAACAGTACTGATTCTGCTTCAGTGTTGGAGTTCACCACAACACGCAGAAGTCTTGGCTCTCCGAAATGTTTAGAGTTGGGGTGTCGCGTAATACGTACTACGCGTACAGGTTTAATCACAACTCCAATTAGGTTACTAATAATGTCCCACTGGTTGAGTTCTTTTAACTGCTTGCCTCTTATTGATGTCGAATTTGATTTTGGGATATTGGAACACAGTACGCTCGGCACAGGTAGTTGTTTCTTTAGACCTTTTGACATGTCACAGTTAGTGATGGAAGTACTCGGAGATGTACCGCAGGAAAGTGGTGGTGCTTGCACTAGAAAAACACCGCTACGCTCCTCAGTTCACGATGCAGTTTGGGGTGATGTTAATTTTATATGTTAGCTCTTCTTGGAAGCAACCGTGACCCAATTTTTGCTAGTACCGCCTTGCGCTTTTACACGCACTCCGCCGGGAGATTGGAAGTAGCTTTACGTGTAGGTACTCCGATCGAACTGGGAAGCGTATTAGTCAGATGTGTGCCACTTGTAGTATAGGAACAGAAGTTGATTTTCTGGGCTCTTGTTGCTTACGGTGTCAATAGCCGTTTTTCTCGGGATAGCAGAAGCACTTAAGGGGAAGGATTGGGTTGTACAGTCTGCTAGGCATACCACAACCGTAGTGATTTTAATGGTCACCATTTCCTCAAACTTGGCTAGTAGCTGGTCCTACTTCTGAGATAATAGGAGCACACACTTTATCAGTGGGATAGATGTGCATTCCACACAGAACAGTAGAGAATCTGGTTTGCTTAATAACTTGGCCTGACTAGGTTTAACTCGGTGTTATAACGCTGCCCTTTGCCTCTCTGTCTCTCTGTGCTACCAACCAGCCGGGGAAAACAAAACGCCGGACCTGCTAGACTGAAGTATATTAGGCACAAAACATGGCTACTTTTATAGGTCACATGCGCTTACCTCGCCTCAATCACTGAGATGAGTCACACCGCTTGTCTGAACATATTCGACTCTGGTAGCGGCCATCTCTCTCTGACTGTAGGTAGGATCACGTCCGCAACATAGCAGCCCGTGCGGCGACGACGGTCTGATTTCGTCAGTTTCCGGTTTGACCATGACAAAGAGCCTGTCAGCCGCTTACGTGATCTGGCCGATCTCGCCCCGCTAGTGTGCACCATCGTAGTCAGCTGTTTCGCCTCCGTAACACTCGGAGGTGTCTCGCATGGAAAAACATGCAACAGTTACAGCACAGCATGCCCCCTTAACAAACTTGAAAGATGATCCGACAGTTTTTCAGACTGTGGCACACTGGACATCGCACTTGATCAGGAAATGTTACGAACAGTTCGTATGACTCATCTTCTATGGCAAAAACTTGCTCTGTTACTGACTTTGTCGGCAAGGTCACGGTGTGCAAGTCGCAGTTGTGTGCTCGCAGATTGTCCTCGCTGACGTGCCAGTCGAGTGTGTCCGCGTGAACATGGGGCAGATTACACGAGTGTGCGATGGAGAATTTTCGTGCTTAAACCTAGGGATTGCGCCTTGAGACTTGTAGCTCGATGGTTAAATCTTATCTGCAGAGTTTGTCTCCCGAGAGTTTGGCATTGCAAGAAGTTCAGCGAATTCAGCAAATTCGGACTATTGGTGTTTGCGTGCCTCCCATTTGGAAACGTCCAAAACAGAGTATTGTAATGTCCACTGATTGAACGTTCAGTGACAAGTAGCCAGTGATCCCGAAAACAAAGTTGGATCGCAACGACTACGGTACTTTCGAGTCACATACATGTACATAAATCAGACTAACCACAATGATTGATCCAGGTGCCTGCATCGCTGACAATTGCAATTACACAGTTGGGCAGGAAACCGATGTCACAAGGCTCAAGTCGGATAATCAGGGCAAGTGAAAGCGCTCAAAGAGTTGTGAACCATCACTAAGCGGCTGGCCAGTCATACATGGCCTGATTACAGTGAGGTCAAGGTGGGCAATGAACTTAACACACATACAAGGCGATAACAGACCAGGTGCGTAAGGCAAGGTTAAATTCTACCAAGGTCGAATGGGGTCAATCATGGCTAAGATTCGAGAGAATGCCTGCGTAAACGAACTTTAAACCACGGTACAAGGGCATGAGCATACGTAGCGAATAACAATGTAAACACACGTGGTGGGGGAGGGAGAAGATTTCCGGGTAGGCTGAGAACACGGAGAGCGTGCGAGTGGTTCTCAGAGTGGGGAAGGCCATAGAGCGCAACGAAACGTACAGTGTACGTGATGAAAAATGGCACATCTAAGAGGAATTTTCCAGTCAACGCAAAACCGCTAGAGCCTACGTGCATTTTTGGCAGTAAATAATAATTGTGTTATCTTCCGTAAACCCATGATTATCCCGAAGTCCCTACAGGAAATGATACGAGATATTCGCTCCTACAGTACCCCTGAATAGTATGAACATAAGACCCAACCAGAAGTTACGCATGGCTGGCGGCATATGGTTTCGGATTTGCCTGTCACTGTGGCAAGCCACAGGACGCCTGCGCCTACAGAGGGGACCATGGGTAGCTTGCGCTGCACCACTCACAGCTCCAACCACATACCCCATATCCAGTGTAAACCCGAAGGAATAAGACCGGCAGGAATGTGGATGGGAGCCAGGTTTCATCAACCGAGCCGGTCCACACTCCTTCACAGGCAAACACAAACACGCTGTATTTGGGAATCAAGCGCACACAAGGCGGTGGCTGGACCGTAGTCCGCTCCACACTGAGTGCATGGAAGCACTCTTTGATCCTAACACGGCCACAAGGACCGTGCATCCCGTCCCCTCCAGCAACGACCAACTGTCTCCTGGAGCCAGTATGGGCAAGGTAGTGGGTAACAGACAGGTAGGCACCTTGTCAACATACACATCAAGCGCAGCCACACCGGGGATATCAAGCAACAGCCGATCACTTGGGTTAAAGACAACAAATAAAATAAATCGAGTAATGCATAAGGAAACGGTGACATAAATCTTAAATAAATGAGCATATGAAACAAGTTGTTTACAAACGAATCTGAGATAAGTTCACGAGGTCGGAAAGTATATTTTACGAAAACACCACAAACGCGAAAATGTTAGCGAAATTAACTACAATTGGCTTAAGCGACGCGTGCAAGTTTGTAGAACAGAATACAAATAGACATTTATCTGAGAAAAACATTAGGACAAAATTTTAAACCCACCACCTGAAATAAATAGAATTAGCATGTAAGCACGCGGTTAGTAAATCGAATGCAGCGTACCTAAAAACACTGCGACGATTCTGCCTACGTTCTCTGAAGGACCCTTCGCCGCTTCGGTAGTGGTCCCGAGTGGCCTCGCTCATGGCTCACTAAGCCTGCCTGACTCAGGCACTCGCGACCGCATGTGCTACAGCACCATGCACTCGACGTCGATGGAGTACAACTCATCGGTCCTTGCCGCTTCCGCACTTGCCGCTTCTTCTCTACATGTATAAAGTCTTTTTCCGGCGCTTCAGCAACTGCCTTCGTGATTAGATCGCGCCATGCACGCCGATCAACCGTCTTCGATTCCCATGACCTGCAATCAAGATTAGAACGTGAGAGGCTCGCTGTGATCATGCCCTGGTAACGTAACTTTGGTTCCCCCACATGCCGTTTCCCAGTATTTAGCTGACCGTATAAGAGTTGTTTCGGTATCCGCGTCGGATCCATACAGCTCACATGACCGAGCCACCTCAGGTGTCTCAGTAAACGTATGCAGTCCACTGCATACATCCCACTTTGTCGCAACACTTCCGTGTCAGCAACTCTTTCGCCCCAACCTATGCGCAAAATCCGTCACAACTACAGCTGATAGAACCGCTCGAGATATCGTATATCCCGCCGGTACATCGTCCAAGTTTCACTGTCGTATAGAAGCACAGACAGCACCATGGATTTGTACACCATCAGCTTCGTGCCAATGGCAAGCTGAGGGATATATATATATATATATATATATATATATATATATATATATATATATATATATATGCAATGGTCTACGAATAGATATGAACACAGCACAATCCAGATAAGTCCATGGATTTTCCAGAAGCAAGTTATTACCCGGTTGTCCAAACCGAGGTAGGGTGTTGACTTAGGGACATCACCCCGAGCGTTTGGCTGGACATACACCTGCTGAACACAACCACAACAGGGGCCGCAGTACGAAAACTACAACAGTTATTTGCACAGCTCTTTTCACCAAACATCTCGATTCCCGATAACGGTTTGAAATTTATCTCTGATGAATTATGTGCTTTATGTCAGCGCAATGGTTTAAGCACTGCGGGGCACCTCCGGGTATGGCCGAATCAAATGGTTCAGCAGAAAGATTCGTGGATAGTTTCGACTGTTCACTTCTAAGACTGCGGGAGGAAGAACCGACAGAGATCATACAGCTGTTCCTGTATCGGATACACCTAACTCCGCTGCACCAGAGCTCCAGCGGAAGCCATGTTCAGGCGTGTGATACGTCTTCCAATTGATGCAATATGCTCTAATGTTACGCAACGGCCACTCGCGTCAGGCGCGAGCAAGCGTTTTCGTCCTGGTTACCTTGTGTACGCGTTGGATACAAGGCTGAAGCGTTAAACCTGGTGACCTGTAACTGTATGAAAACGAAAAGGCACTGTGCTGTACGAGGTGCCTAGGGGACTGTTGTCTTTTCTTCGGCATCTTAATCAGTTATGCAAACGACGGATCGAACACGCGCAAATCTATTCGGAAAACTAAACAGATCAAACGTTTACAGGAGAACGTATTTTCAAAGGGGGAGATGTTATGCCACTCGACCGGCGCCTTAAACGTACAACGTCGTCCCACACCTCTGACCGTAAACTTCATGCTAACCCACTGCTCTACTGTGGTTCATACGCATGAGGCCTGTCTCACACACTCGCCTTAACTTGTATTGTCGGCAGTCTTGACACCTGGTCAATACACTGTCCGGTGCGGTGAAAGTATTTGTTCTAACGGCCCTACTTCCCATTAAACGCAATTATAACAAAACTGCAAGACAACTGTTGTCAGTCCGTGGTTGAGACCATTGAGCCACGGTGGATGACAAGGAGTACCGTGAATAAGTTACGAGACGTGATACAGCACTGCTCATTATTCACTGTCTTGCACGTTACTACCGTGCAAAGGACAGGGTAGCCCACTTCCCAAACAAATTACGGTGTCAAAAGCAATTTGATCTGTGAAAGTCGAAACGGTATGATGACTGTCTAACTGAGTGTAGACGCGATGAAATGTTACATATATGTAAATCGCAAGGCCTCATCTGCAAGTAAAGACAGAAAGAAAAGCCACCGAACCTCTTAATCATTTCGTAGCATATACTACATCTTTATCGGTCATATTACGCTGATATAGTGTTAGACAGGGTTAGATGTTTCACCCTGCCTTAACTTACTCATCGGTTCATAATCCCTCACCTCACTCGGCTAATGTATCTTAAAAGAATAAAAGCTCATAAAGAGCCACATGGATGTATCGGTTCTAGCTTTCCCCAGCTTTTCCCTGTCTTGGTCTGGTTACTTTAAACATATTCTCTGTGTTGATCACAAACAACTCGTCTCCTACATATCATTTTGTTATTACTGCACGGTTGCTTCTAAGGCTGTTCCATGGATAATTTGCTTGACAATTCCAATCATTATCGCGATATGCCTAGTGATGCAATAACTGAGAAAACCCTGGAATTGATAAAAGATGGCAGAGAAAAATGTAAAGGAAGATTTGGCTACCTAGTCGAACAATCTGAACGTGGTGCCAGCTGGGTGGTCCTGGTAATCCTGATCCAGCGAATGGTCCGGCGTTAGTGTTCCAGAACGTGGTGCGTTTTCGTCCGGCAAGCGTTCTCGCTATATAAAGCCACAAAGGTCTGTCTAACAACACTGGGACGCGACGGATATGACTCGCCATTAAATAAAGTCACTGCCTTCCGCCTTTCTGGAGGGTCTCACCCCATTCAAGAACCTCAGTCACCTCGAAGGTATCGTTTGATCCCTTCCTAAATTGAGGAATTCACCGAATACAACCACAACTTCAGCATAACAGTAACAAATTCACTCAACATGCTTACTCACTCAATTATTTACATAAACACAACTCTACTTTGTACGGGTTAAATTGTTACATTCGTGTTCAATTACCGGTCATACGCCCTGTATTACTATGATCATGCCATTTTAGGCGTATCCCGTTCTGTCGGGATTAAAAGAGTTATTTATTTATATCTTCAAATAAGCCAAAAAAATCAACAGTTCCAACTGCGTGGGCATGTTGTATATGCAAATATGATCCGACCCTTTGTGAATACGGTTTCTCGGTACCAGGAGAAGTACACACATCTTGTTTCCAAATCCTTTACTTAATCAATCACAACATCCATGGTAATTATCTAGCGAAAATCAAACTCTGCCAGCATGCAGTTGAAATTTGGTGGAAAAGCTCGTTCTTCATCGCAGATGCAATGCAGCGCCATACAAGTGCAGTATTAACCACATTGCCTTGGTCTTTAGCGCTAAATCAGTTGCCTACTGCTAAACTAGTTATAAATAATAAAAATTGTTTATTCTCGACAACGCGAGGAACTTTCATGCAGGTATTTCCCTTCACGAATTGCAATAAAGTAAGAAGAAACATTTTAACAGAATTTACTGAATTCAGTAATTTCGTGTATTCTCCTCAGCTGTTTACATACAAAGAGTGGAAAACAGTGTGATGTTAACAGCAAAAATTCAAAGTGGTCGAAGGTCTTTGGGCGCACGTGACCTGTTCCGAGGAAAACGCAATCGCTAGCCTCACCAGGGTAGGGCTAGCGTGGTCACGAAATCCGTTTGCTTGCATAGCTTTGGCTTTAGCCGCCGAATTGCTGCCGCCTCCGAAAACTGTAGTAAACGGGAATTAGCCTGTTTGCTAACTACCCAGAAATTGCCACGTGGGTTCTGGTATTCAGGGCAGTCTAGTATGTGGCGGGCAATAGAGCTAGTTGGTAGCTTCGGACCCTTAGCAATCATGTTTCGCGGAACATGCTCTGCAATCCTCGCTGACAGCCTTCTCTCAGTTCGGCCTACGTACTTGCTACCGCAAGTACAATTAAAGAGGTAAATGCAAGAGGCGGTAACTTGAGAGTCTGGTCTGTCCAGGTTGGATTTACAGAGCAGCCTTCTGACTTGATGCAATACCACTAGCTCAGCCGCATGGTAACACTTCTTAATTGATTGACGGAGGCGATGCCGGCATCTTCGGTCAACTTGATCTCCTTTGAAGGGCAGTGTAATGAATACTTTTTTCTTTGGGTCATCGGTTGTTGGTTTAGCTCCGGATCGTATTTTCGCGTGCCGAGCTATAAATCGCGCTGGATACCCATTCTCTTGTAGCGTCAAGGTGACTCGTTCTAGTTCATGTTCGATTGTGTCTAATGAGCAAATTTGGCGAGCTCTAGCAAAAGTGGTACGTACTAGAGCTCGTTTATAGTTCATTGGGCAAAAGCTATTAAAGTTCAAGTATTGCCCCGTCCATGTTGCTTTTCTGTACACAGATCGGACGAGTGTACCATCTGGCTTTCCCTGTAAGTTAACATCTAAGAAGTGGAAAGATCCGTCGGACTCGTTTTCCATTGTGAACTTGATGGCTGGATGGCACATATTCATCAGTTTCAGTAAGTGCGCCGCCTGTTGAGGTGTGTCAACTACGATGAATGTGTCGTCTACATACCGGCAATAAAGGTGTACATTTTGTAGGTAAGAAGCTAACACAGTGTTTTCCAAGTGGCCGAGGAAGATATCAGCCAAAACTGGGCCCAATGGGCTGCCCATGGCCACGCCGTCGATTTGTCGATACAGGGTTCCATTGAACCGGAACTGAATATCTTTTGTGCATAGGCGCAGTAATGATTTGAGCTGGAGCGCTGGGAACCCAACTTTATCAGCGTGTCTGGCTATTATATCTAGTGTTTCTTCCAAAGGTACGTTCGTGAACAATGAAGATACATCGAAAGAAACCATGTGTTTTCCCTTTACATTCAAATTACTTATCTTGTTGACAAATTCAAAAGTGTCTCTTAGACTGTAGCTCGTCAGTTCCCTCCGGATGGGCTCAATAAGTTTCGCTAGCCATCGCGCTAATTTTTGGTATGGTGTGTCTACCATTGAGACGATTGGACGTATTGGGACACCCTCCTTATGAGTTTTCGGTAAGCCATACATGTGGGGAAGTCGTGATCCCCGGGGGCGTAACTGGGTCATGGTTTTGGCATCCATCAATCCGGCCTTCACTAGCTTCTTCAATTCACGGACTATTAACTTCTCTATCTGCTCAGTTTTGTCTCGGTTTGTTACATCCTGAACAAAACGACTAGAATCCGCAAGGATTGATTGGACTTTCTGAATGTACTGTTGCTTTTCCAAAATCACAACTCCTGATCCCTTGTCTGGTCGCAGTATTACGAGATTTTCATTTCGCCGCAGTTGCATCAAGGATTCCCAATGATCCTTCGTAAGGATTCTGCACTTTTCAGTTTCACTGACACAGAATTGGTTAGCCAAATCTACCATTTTAGCTCTAAACCAGCCGCTTGCATCCTCGCTGACCGGTGTTAAACTGGACAGTTGTTCGTACAGATGCTCAAACTGAGCTTCAATCCCTATTCTGTCACATCTGTTTGGTGGAACGGAAAACTTCGAACCAAAGCATAAAGCTTCCAGTTGGTGACGACTCAACGGGGTGGTTGATAGATTTAACACATACTTCTCAGGTTCTAACGGCATCTGATCGTCGAAACCTTCCGGTGACATGGAACTCATTAGATGCTTTCTAGTATTTGAACGCGCTTTTAGCAACAAAGTGTGAGGGAAGTTGACGAATTTTGCACGGTATACAATGTTTAAACAATTGGGTACTTGGTCCACACATCTCACTCTGGCGTTTAATTCATCAATGCGCTGAGCAGTCGCTTCGATGTGGGATTTAGTTACTCTTGGCAAGTTTCGGGCAATGACTTTACAAATTGACGTTTGCAGGCATTCACGGTAGACAATCGCACGCATTGTCTCACGAGCAATGCAACAGCGTATTTCCACTAATTTGTCCAACGAGCGAAATGTATCAAGAGGGAGGCGTTTCTTTAGAAATTTCATGCAGGCATTTCCCTTCACGAATTTCAATAAAGCAAGAAGAAACAACATTTAAACAGATGAATATGTGCCATCCAGCCATCAAGTTCACAATGGAAAACGAGTCCGACGGATCTTTCCACTTCTTAGATGTTAACTTACAGAGAAAGCCAGATGGTACACTCGTCCGATCTGTGTACAGAAAAGCAACATGGACGGGGCAATACTTGAACTTTAATAGCTTTTGCCCAATGAACTATAAACGAGCTCTAGTACGTACCACTTTTGCTAGAGCTCGCCAAATTTGCTCATTAGACACAATCGAACATGAACTAGAACGAGTCACCTTGACGCTACAAGAGAATGGGTATCCAGCGCGATTTATAGCTCGGCACGCGAAAATACGATCCGGAGCTAAACCAACAACCGATGACCCAAAGAAAAAAGTATTCATTACACTGCCCTTCAAAGGAGATCAAGTTGACCGAAGATGCCGGCATCGCCTCCGTCAATCAATTAAGAAGTGTTGCCATGCGGCTGAGCTAGTGGTATTGCATCAAGTCAGAAGGTTGCTCTGTAAATCCAACCTGGACAGACCAGACTCTCAAGTTACCGCCTCATGCATTTACCTCTTTAATTGTACTTGCGGTAGTAAGTACATAGGCCGAACTGAGAGAAGGCTGTCAGCGAGGATTGCAGAGCATGTTCCGCGAACATGATCGCTAAGGGTCCGAAGCTACCGACTAGCTCTATTGCCCGCCACATACTTGACTGCCCTGAATGCCAGAACCCACGTGGCAATTTCAGGGTAGTTAGCAAACAAGCTAATCCCCGTTTACTACAGTTTGCGGAGGCGGCAGCAATTCGGCGGCTGAAGCCAAATCTATGCAGGCAAACGGAATTCGTGACCAGGCCAGCCCTTTCCTAGTGAGCCTAGTGATTGCGTTTCCTCGGAACGGGTCAAGTGAGCGTAAGCCCATTCGACCGCTTTGCATTTTTGCTGTTGACATCGCAATGTGTTTTCCACTATCTGTATGTAAACAGCTGAGGAGAATACACGAAATTACTTGTTGCGGGCCCGTCAAAAATCCCCGCAAAAAACGCGCCAGTAACTCCGGCATAATGGCTGTGGGAAACGGAGTCCAATTTCTCCCCACAACGCAGCAGTGTTCAGCCACTCCGAGGCGCGTCCCAACTGCGAACCTTTTGACAATGCTCATTTGCAATCTACCACCTCCGCGTGGGGACTGTTTTTCCTAACTTAATAACCCATAGCACTCTCTGTGTTTGCCCTTTGTCGGTCGTAAAAGAGCCTACAGAGGACCACTTGTCTTTTCTTTCTCTTCGCCCCAGTTGGGAGTCGGTCGGGTCGCGTGATTGCGTGTGAATCGTTAGCTGGCCAGCCTTCGCGTCTAAGTCATTAGCGCGCGTCTATCATACCCCCTCTCGTGTGCGTCCGTTTTCGAGGCCTCAGCGTCTATACGAACAAGTGCGGCTAAGATCGTTCCCACGCTTGTTCCATTTTCCGTCTCACCGGCTAAGCTAGAGTCATCGTAGACGTGCTCCAACCGTGCGAGCGACAATCTTGTCACGCAATTACCTCAAGAGGCGGCGTTCCCTCAATCATAACAGTGGCGACAGAGTTGACGAACCATGATTGACGAATATGCCGATTTAAAATTGATGCTGCAGCAACAGCTTAAATTTATGTCCGTGCTAACCGAGAAACTTTCCAGTTCTTCTCTTCATGCAGGTCCGAGCGCCAATTCTCAATCAGTGGACCAGGTGGTTAGCGGCATCAGCGCATTTCTGTACGACGCCAAGGCCGGGGTAACGTTCGAATCCTGGTACAAGCGGTACGAGGTCCTGTTCACCGTGGACTTGGCTCGCCAGGACGACGCGTGGAAGGTCCGCCTGCTTCTGCTCAAACTTGGTACCCTCGAACACCAGCGTTACACCAATTTTATCTTGCCGAGGAACCCACGGGACGTTACCTTTGACGACACGGTCCGAACGTTGTCACAGATTTTTGGCGAGCAGTCCTCTGTTCAATGCTAGTTACCAATGTCTGCAGCTGGTCAAACGTGATGCCGACGACTTCATCACGTACGCGGGCATGGTCAACCGTGAATGCCAACGTTTTCAACTTGTCTCGCTCACCGAGGACAAATTCAAATGCCTGATCTTCGTCTCTGGCCTCCAATCTCCACACGATGCCGATATCCGGACGCGCCTTCTGTCCAAGCTACAACAGGATGGATCAGTCACACTCCAGAACCTGGCCGAAGAGTGTCAAAAGCTGCTCAACCTGAAGCACGATTCTGCCATGATCCAGAACGCCGCCGCACCTGGTATGGTCCAGGCGGTCACAGCACCTAGGGCGCAATCGTCCGGGTGCCCCACCCAATCCGACCGAGCGAAGTCCCCACCCTACACATGCCGATTCTGTGGTGCCTGGCATTTCCACCGCGACTGCAAGTTCCGCCAGCATCGTTGTCAACGTTGTGGCAGGGTGGGGCACCGGGATGGTTACTGCCATCCTCCATCTCCCAAGGGGGCCAAAACTGGGCTGGCCCCCACCCGCGATCCAAAGAAGAGGTCCCGACCCAGACGCACACCCAAACCTGGTCCGGTTGGCAGCTCCCTGAGCCTGCTGGCCACGTTCCAAATCAACGCTGCGGATCGGAGAAAGTTCGTCGACGTCTTGATCAATGGCCAGTCGGTCCGATTGCAGTTGGACACTGCGTCGGACATCACAATCATCTCCGAGGATCTCTGGCGATCCCTTGGCAAGCCACCGTTCGAACCGACCTCCCAATCTGCCACCAGCGCCTGTGGTGGCCGCGTGCAGCTAACTGGGCAGCTGCACTGCTCCGTCTCCTTCCGGGGCGCCACGTTCAACGCGACCTGCTACATCACGAAGGCGAAGCTCAACGTACTTGGTCTCGACTGGCTCGAAACCCTTGGCTTGGCCGATCTTCCTCTTCAGGCCATCTGCAACGTGGTACATTCTCCGATAGTACCAAACGACCGAACCGGTGACAAAGCCAGTCAATCCGCCCCCGTGTTCCAGGATTGTCAACAAGCATCCAAGATGCCACCACACCAATCACCAGTTCCTTGGCAGCCGCCAGCAAAACCGTGGTCTCGAGTGCACATCAATTACGCTGGTCCCATCGATGGCATTTCCTACCTGGTCATGGTCAACGCCTATTCCAAATGGCCGGAAGTGGTCGCCGTCAACCCACCAACCGCATCCGCCACTCTGGCTTGTCTCCAACGAATCTTCAGTCAACATGGACTTCCCGAGGTCTTGGTGTCCGACAATGGTACCCAGTTTACGTCTTCCGTCTTCGAGGACTTTTGCCGCCGACACTGCATCGAACACCTCCGCTCACCGCCGTACCATCCCCAATCCAACGGTCAAGTGGAGCGATTTGTCGACACCTTCAAGAGGGCGCTTTTGAAATCTCGCGGGGAGGGGACCGTGGATGAGTGTCTTCAGGTCTTCCTGCTCTCGTACCGGTCCACACCGAATCCAGCTACGCCAGGAGGCCAGTCACCAGCTGAAGCATTGATGGGCCGCAAGCTACGCACAACCAACGAAGCGCTCATTCCGACTGAGAAGCCACCTATTCACTCTGGTCCCTGCAATAAGCACAAAGAATTCGTTGTTGGAGCACCGGTCTACGCTCGAGATTACAGAGCAGGTCATCCTCGCTGGATCGAAGCAACAGTGACGGCCAGGCGTGGTGACATGCTGCATGATGTCTCCGTAGGTGATGACACCTGGGTTCGCCATCGAAATCAACTTCGTCCGCGCCACGAAGAAGCCTCCATGGCAACCAGCCATCCCGTGCGCCTGTCGCTGCACATCCTGCTGGATACTTTCGGATTGGCCACACAACGACAGAGCACGGTCGAAGCCGCTCAGTCGCCGCCGCATCTCGAGAGCCCACCTTGCCGACGAACAGAAAGAATCCGGAGGTCACCGAAATCCCTCCAGGTTAATCCTCGCCAGAAGCGGTACTCTTTCTCTTCAAAGGGAGGTGTTGCGGGCCCGTCAAAAATCCCCGCAAAAAACGCGCCAGTAACTCCGGCATAATGGCTGTGGGAAACGGAGTCCAATTTCTCCCCACAACGCAGCAGTGTTCAGCCACTCCGAGGCGCGTCCCAACTGCGAACCTTTTGACAATGCTCATTTGCAATCTACCACCTCTGCGTGGGGACTGTTTTTCCTAACTTAATAACCCATAGCACTGACTGTGATCGCCCTTTGTCGGTCGTAAAATAGCCTACAGAGGACCACTTGTCTTTTCTTTCTCTTCGCCTCAGTTGGAAGTCGGTCGGGTCGCGTGATTGCGTGTGAATCGTTAGCTGGCCAGCCTTCGCGTCTAAGTCATTAGCGCGCGTCTATCGTACCCCCTCTTGTGTGCGTCCGTTTTCGAGGCCTCAGCGTCTATACGAACAAGTGCGGCTAAGATCGTTCCCACGCTCGTTCAATTTTCCGTCTCACCGGCTAAGCTAGTGTCATCGTAGGCGTGCTCCAACCGTGCGAGCGACAATCTTGTCACGCAATTACCTCAAGAGGCGGCGTTCCCACAATTATAACATTACTGAATTCAGTAAATTCTGTTAAATTGTTGTTTCTTCTAGCTTTACGCGAGGAACGCCTGCACAGTCTTTATCACGGTAAGTGTAAAAAATGTGCTCAGTTAATGTACGATGGAACAATATGGTTGTCACTCATGTTGATATATGAATGTGTGTGTGGGCATGTAGGCGTGTGTTGCCGTGTTAATGGGAATTGTAAAGACTTTCCGGCATTTTTGTTCGTGTCACCAGTGTTAAAGGGATGCTTGATGTTTGTGGACTTGAAGGGTTGTCCGGATAAGCAAGGGGGTGACTTTAGTTGGTGGCAAGTCACAACCGCCACGTCACAGTGTTGTTAAGCAGACATTTGTGGCTGTTTATGGCGAGGACGCTTGCGGCGCGAAAACCCACCAAGTCCTGGAACACTGACGGCGAATTATTTGCTGGAACGGGTTGAACTAGAACCAATCAGCTGGCACCACGAGGTTGTTCGGCTAGCCAGTCATGGTTATTAATGAGTTCACAACTTCCCAGAACAAGCAATTTATGCAACAGCTAGTGATAAACAGCGTATTAGATTGCTATCCAAAACATCCCATCCGGGAAGTTGCTTTTCAATACATGACTTTCGTGCTCTCCCACTCCTTAAATACTTCTGGAGGTGTTGACTTTGAATGGACGATCGTGCTAATCGCGCATATGTGCACTCTGGATTTATTTCTTAGTGACAACTTGTCGCATACCACTGGTTATATACTCATTCGTTTTGTTTTTGCAAGCTCAACCTCAAGATGCCAATTTCTCCTGTACAATACTGTTCGTCCGACATGTACCTTGATAAGTAAACTCCGGGTAGTGTTTCACGTATGCCCACGTTCAGAGGTTGCGTAATTTCAATCGTCGAACTCCAAGTTTGGTCTCAGTCTATAGAGCACTTCAACAGCGTTCGAGCAAGTTCTGACTCGTTTCAGTCCAACATGGCGTCGAGCAGCTTAAGATATCCAGGCAAATCCGCCTTGCGATCAGTAAAGCAAGCCGCGTAAATCCGTCCAACACACCACCGGGGGACTGGAACTCAGACACAGACGCAGCTTGCCGACCCGACAGCGAAGGCTTGGAGACACCGCCCCACTATCACGTTTGACTTTGACCTCAATGCACGGACGCGATTCGACGCGCTTACGCCCTCAGCCCCACGACCAGCTGTGAACATGAGGAGTGTCGAAGTTAAAATGAAGGAGAAGCGCAGCGAGACAGCCAAGCAGCACCTGCCGCTGCGGGAAAACGGTTCGATCACTTGAAAGATGTTTTGTGAGTAACGTAAGTGTTGTAGAAGGCAGAAGTCACGAATAAACTCCCCACGAAAATCTGCCTCGACGGAGAATCGAACCCCGGTCCACGAATTTCCGGTCCGTTGCTCTACCACTGAGCTACGTATTTTGTGTTGTGGAGGCAGCACATTTTATCACACCAAGTGTGCTTATTTGAATGCTTGTAAAATGAGGAACAACAAAAGGAGAACTTTTTGGTTCGTCTCTGATTGCATGACTGTCCCAAGTATTAGATGCATGGCTATTCTGGCGTTGAAAGGCGAGAACTTTACGACAATGGTCGAAGAATCTAAGCTTAATAAATGCTACCCTGCAGACGCAGCCGTAGCCGATCTTGGCACCTAATGCTCCACATCTGAACACAGTGCCCGAACCAGAAGTAATGGTAAAACCGTGAAGCTAGCTATACGAACAATTCAAATCTGAAACCAGGCGTGTAACCAAATTCCACCTACTACGATGACTCATATCCTAGTGCAGTCTACATTTCGAGAACAATTCTGCGGAGCATGCTGGGCAGAAACGCGTAAACATATCGGCTAACGCTGCAGGCGTGACTACAAACGCCTCCGTTGAAGATGTCATAGCACCAAAAGCTAATACAATGAGTGCATTTGACGCGATTACACAGGGCGCTACAAAGGCCACACAAGCGTCAATCACTCCCCAAAGAGCCAGGAAAAAAAGCGTTTGAACAGGATATACCGCATTCAGTTATTTCGTGGGTTCAACTCAGCTGTTTACAAACACTGTGAAAAGGATAGGCAACATAGCAACAGCAATCAAGTTGCAATGTTATCGGCGAAAATTTAAAACAGTCGAAAGTCGGTGAGTTCACATGACCCGGTCAGAGGAAAGACGACACTAGCCTCACCAGGGTAGGGCGAGGCTGATCACGAAGTCGGTTTGTTTGCACGAACTTGGTTTCAACCGGCGAATCGCCGAGGCCTCAGCGAACTGAATTAGAGGAGGACCACTTTGATTACTGATTACTTTAAACCCACCTCATGGGTTCTCGCATATAGGGCAATCAAGTAAGTGACGTGCAATAGAGCTAGTGGGTAGTTTCGGGCCAGTTGCGACCATGTACCGGGGACGTGCTCTGCAATCCTCGCTGACAGCCTTCTCTCAGTTCTGCCAACGTGCTTGCTACTGCAAGTACAGGCAAAAAAGTAAACGCACGAGGCGGTACTTAGAGAGTCCGGTCTGTCCAGGTTAGATATGTACAACAGCCTCCTGATTTGGTGCAATGGCAATAGCTAAGCCACATAATAGCAGTTGCTGATAGATTGACGAAGACGTTGCCGATATCTGTCCACTTAGTCCCCTTTAAAATGCAGCGTAATAAATACCTTTTACTTTGGCACATCTATTGATGTTCGTAGAAAGTACAAGTCACGAGTAAACTGCACACAATAATCTGCCTCGACGGGGAATCGAATCCCGGTCCCAAGAATTTCCGGTACGTTGCTTTACCACTGAGCTACCGAGGGCTGACGATTAAGTGCGCAATGTAATATATGACTTCTGTTTGGTGCGCGACGTATTGCCAATGAGCTCACAGTAGCTGTCCTGTTGATGGTTTATCTTTCGGTTGTGAGCTCGCGTACCGTGTTATAAATCGCTTGGGATATCCATTCTTTTGTAGCGTCGAGGTGACGCGTTCCAGTTCACATTCTATGGTCTCCGGAGAGCAAATTTGACGAATTCCAGAAAAAGCCGCAGGGATTAAAGCTCGCTTATAGTTCATAGGGTATAAGCTATTAAGGTACAGGTACTGTCCCGTCCATGTTGGTTTTCTGTACACAGACCGAGCAAGTGTATTGTCTAACTTTATATGTAAGAATGTAGTACGGTTGTTTCCAAGTGGCCCACATTACATTCCTCTTTTATACAGGATCTACAGTTTTATGGCCGGTATATAAACGACAACTTCGTGGTTATTGACACATCTCAGCAGGCGGCATATCTACTGGAAATAATGAATAAGCGCCATCCCTCTAGCAAATTCACGATAGAAAATGAATCTGAGAGAAACTTCCATTTCCTATATGTTAACTTACAGAGAAAGCTAGATGGTACACTTGCTCGGTCTGTGTACAGAAAACCAACATGGACGGGACAGTACCTGTACCTTAATAGCTTATACCCTATGAACTATAAGCGAGCTTTAGTCCGTACGGCTTTTTCTGGAATTCGTCAAATTTGCTCTCCGGAGACCATAGAATGTGAACTGGAACGCGTCACCTCGACGCTACAAAAGAATGGATATCCCAAGCGATTTATAACACGGTACGCGAGCTCACAACCGAAAGATAAACCATCAACAGGACAGCTACTGTGAGCTCATTGGCAATACGTCGCGCACCAAACAGAAGTCATATATTACATTGCGCACTTAATCGTCAGCCCTCGGTAGCTCAGTGGTAAAGCAACGTACCGGAAATTCGTGGGACCGGGGTTCGATTCCCCGTCGAGGCAGATTATTGTGTGCAGTTTACTCGTGACTTGTACTTTCTACGAACATCAATAGATGTGCCAAAGTAAAAGGTATTTATTACGCTGCATTTTAAAGGGGACTAAGTGGACAGATATCGGCAACATCTTCGTCAATCTATCAGCAACTGCTATTATGTGGCTTAGCTATTGCCATTGCACCAAATCAGGAGGCTGCTGTACATATCTAACCTGGACAGACCGGACTCTCTAAGTACCGCCTCGTGCGTTTACTTTTTTGCCTGTACTTGCAGTAGCAAGCACGTTAGCAGAACTGAGAGAAGGCTGTCAGCGAGGATTGCAGAGCACGTCCCCGGTACATGGTCGCAACTGGCCCGAAACTACCCACTAGCTCTATTGCACGTCACTTACTTGATTGCCCTATATGCGAGAACCCATGAGGTGGGTTTAAAGTAATCAGTAATCAAAGTGGTCCTCCTCTAATTCAGTTCGCTGAGGCCTCGGCGATTCGCCGGTTGAAACCAAGTTCGTGCAAACAAACCGACTTCGTGATCAGCCTCGCCCTACCCTGGTGAGGCTAGTGTCGTCTTTCCTCTGACCGGGTCATGTGAACTCACCGACTTTCGACTGTTTTAAATTTTCGCCGATAACATTGCAACTTGATTGCTGTTGCTATGTTGCCTATCCTTTTCACAGTGTTTGTAAACAGCTGAGTTGAACCCACGAAATAACTGAATGCGGTATATCCTGTTCAAATGTTGTTTCTTCTTGCTCTTGAGACATTCCTGTAGGGAAATTCTTGTATGAAACTCATCAAGGTTTCAGATCTCACTCCCTCACCAAGCTGTTACTTCAAGACGAGCTGAAAATCGTGTGTTCCATTGTTACTTTATCCAACGCCAACACCATTAAAGAAAAATTTGGGCAATCGAATACCGTAGGATTCCATATGTCTGCTCACAATTATCCAGGAAAAATAAAAACATAAAGGTAAACCATTATTTTAGCATTTTATCGATTTTCGTTGATCGTGCGTTGGTTTCCCAGATTCCGGAACCTTCCATTCTTCATGTGATCGCCAGCATATGGAACTTTGTCAGGTAAGCTACTAATTCTACCAGTTGACCTTCGTTTTCTAGAAGCCGAAGATCACTGAGCCCCCTACATATTTGGCGTAGGTCTGGCGTAGTGGTACAGCGTTTTGGCGGCATTTTTCGCTACGTTGGCAGCGTTTTTGTTAACACGTTCTTCGTGGTCAAGAGCATTGGAATTTGGACTTTTCTTTCGCTGCGTTAGAATATTCGTGGAGAAATTTTTGGATATTTAATTCGATTGCGTGAAAAGGTGAGGACCTAACAATGGCGAGGGACAAGCACGAAAAGTTTACAAATTTTTCTGCCGAACATTTTCAAAACCTGCTTCTTCAGCAACAATCCCAGATGGAAGCACAAATGAAACTGATTGAAAGTTTAACGAAGTGCTTGAACGTACAATCAAACGGAGTAGCTGCACGGTACACGCAGACTGTTTCACTTGATCTTCATACGAATTCAATCACTGGATTTCATTATGATGCTGATTCCGAATGCACTTTCGAGGCGTGGTTCAAACGCTGGGACGATATGTTCCGGACGGATTTCAGCCGTCAAGATGATTAATGGTAAGTGCGTCTTTTGCTCCGGAAGCTCGGTACTAATGAGCATACAAGATTCATTGACCACACCTTGCCCAAAGAGCCGAAGGACATCACTTTCAACGAAGAAGTGACAACACTCAAAGAAATTTTTGGTGAGTCGACATCTTTGTTTAGCATTCGCTACCAATATCTAAAAATTGTTATTCGTGATACAGGCGATTATGGGATACCAGCAGACATTGTTAACCGTGAAGGTGAGCGTTTCAAATTACGCTGTTTGACGGTTGACCAGTTTAAGTGTCTCATGTTTATCGGTGCTTTACAGTCTCCACACGACGCGGAAATCCGCACTCGGCTTCTTGCTAAGTTGGATCAAGATCCAGATTGGACATTGAAGTCGATTGTGGGCGAATGCAAACGGTTGATTATTTTGAAACGCGACACAGCTATGATTGAGCAGAGTCGCTCCAGCACTGCCGATACTGTTCATGCTGTGCAAAAACCAAGAAAGGCTGGCTCGAACAAGCCGTTCAAGAGAACGCCGAACAAGACGCTCACACCTTGTTAGTCATGTGGTGAATGGCATTTCGCACCATACTGTCCACTCAAGTGTTACCTTTGTGAAAAGTGCCATAAACGCGGCCACAAGGTAGACCTTTGTCATCAGTCCCGGCCAAGAAACGTGAAACAGTCCTACCGAAGGATGAACTTCAGGAAGCCTGACGCGGAATCACTATCGGTGATTGCCACGTTTCAAGGCGATGCTAGAACACGCCGCCGATTTATCACTGTGCTTATCAATGGTATCCCAACCCGGCTGCAGTTCGATACGGCATCAGGTATAACGATCATTTCCAAGAAAACTTGGAAGCACATAAAGAAGCCGAAGATGGTTGATTCCACCCAAATCGTCCACAACGCATCCGGTGAAATGCTGAAGATGGTCGGAGAAATAAATTGCAAAACTGCATTCAACGGAGTGGAACAGGCCGGAACCTGCTCCTTGTCTGACCGACTAAAGTTGAACCTCCTTGGACTTGACTGGATGGAAAAGTTACAAATGTTTGATGTTCCAATGTGTCAAATTTGCGATAGAATCCAAACCGACCCAGTCCATGTATCATTGTCGATAGAAGACATGACAAGAAAGCTAAAGCAGTAGTTTGCCGCCATGTTTGAAGATGGTCTCGGCCACTGCACTAAGTTCAAAGCAAAGTTGTACCTTCGCGAAGGAACGAAGCCAGTCTTCAGAGCAAAAAGACCGTATGCAGTGATGGCAGCAATTGATCAGGAGGTCGACAGACTGGAACGAGCCGGTGTCATCACACCAGTGAACTACTCTTCATGGGCTACGCCGATTGTTGCTGTGAAAAAGCCGAACGGTAAAGTGCGAGTCTGCGCCGATTTTTCGACTGGCCTGAATGCCGCATTGGACGACCATCAATACCCCCTTTCGATACCAGAAGATATCTTTGCCAAGCTGAATGGTGGGAAGTGTTTCGCCAAGCTCGACTTGTCCGATGCCTACCTCCAGGGTGAGGTTGATGAAAGCTCAAGAGAATTGCTGACCATCAACACTCATCGTGGCTTGTACCAGTACAACCGCCTCCCTTTTGGAGTGAAAACAGCACCAGCCGTCTTCCAGCAGCTGATGGACACCATGCTCGCGGGACTTTCTGGATGATATCGTTTTAATGGGTCCGATGGCAGAAGAACTATTTCAGCGGCTCGCTGAAGTGCTTGTACGCATCCAGTCATATGGTTTCCGTATCCGTGAAGACAAGTGTACCTTTTTTACACCAACCATCAAGTTTCTCGGCTTCATTTTCTCAAAAGACGGTCGTCGCCCTGATCCAGAAAATATCCGAGCTATTCAAAAATGCTCCCACCTGTGGACTTGCAATCGCTAAGTTCATTCTGTGGCCTAATCAATCATTACAGCGTTTTTCTGCCCGAACCGCATCACGTGCGTGTACCGCTGAACAAGTTGCGGAATAAGGGCCAAACCTGGAATTGGACGCCAGAATGCCAAACTGCGTTCAAGCGGGTCAAGTCATTGCTGGCTTCAGACCTACTCCTAACTCACTTTGATCCCTCCCGGGAAATTGTCTTTGCCACAAACGCATCCAGTCTAGGGATCGGTGCCGTAGTTTCCCATACGTTCCCAGATGGAGCTCAGAAGGCGATCGCACATGTCGCCAGGACGCTGACGAAAGCCGAAAGAAACTACAGTCAGATCGAGAAGGAGGCATTGGCCATAGTGTTTGCTGTGAAGAAATTTCACAAGGTGCTGTATGGTCGCCGCTTCAAACTCTTGACGGATCACAAGCCATTGCGGATCATTTTCGGCTCGAAGAAGGGTATTCCTATCTATACAGCCCATCGACTCCAACGATGGGCACTCACCTTGCTGGGCTATGATTTTGAAATCCGTTATCAGTCAACGGATTCGATGGGCCAGGCAGATGCGTTGTCACGCCTCATTGATTCCCAGCAGCAAGAAGACGAGGACACCATCATTGCCTCAGTTGAGATCGAACCTGATATTAAATTCCTGGTGAGCGAGGCACTAAATGGTCTGCCAGTTACGACCGATGCTGTGCTGGCCGAAGCGTTTCGAGACCCAATCCTGAAGAAGGTGACACACTTCCACAGAACCAGGTGGCCACGTTCGTGTTCATCTGCCGAAATGCAGCAGTTCCATCAGCGAAGGCATTCGCTCTCCATTTTGAACGATTGCGTCATGTTTTCGGAGAGAGTAGTCTCCCCGCAGGCGTTACAAGAAAGAGTGCTGCGGCAGTTCCATGCAGGACATCCACGGCTCAATCGAATAAAAGCGCTTGCCCGAACTTATGTGTATTGACCGTTTATGGACAGACAGCTGGGGCTGCTAGCTAGAAGTTGTAGCAACTGCGCTACCGCTTCAAGGGCATCGCTGAAGACTGAACTCCACCCGTGGCCTCCACATCCCCTACTAGGTCGCTCTTTACGTAGGACTGACATACTAGGTAGTGGGATTTCTGCCCTTGTGATTTCATCGTACAGTCAAGTCTCAGTTATTCAGATTTCGTTCTGTTCTCCGAGCTGAACAGTTTCGTCGCAGACGTTTCAACACCAATCGAGGTGACTTCTTCAGTGCGTAGTAAGCAAAGTGTGTGGTTTGTCCATCTTTGACCGTCGAGCGAGTGACGTTTGATATTGATCACTTCGATTCACGTCACGTGACCAGTGCTAGTTCGAAATTCGGGCGCCACCAATTTTCGACCCATGTACTGAATAACCCACGTAAATCAATTTTTCGCAGCTGGTGATGGATCTAAGTCGATGCGTAGGTTTATTGAATTCTCCGTAGCAAACTATGTTTCAAAAAATTCTCTCCTTTTTGGTCTTTTCTGCGCTAGCACTTCTGTTTTCTCCCAATTAAATATGAGTCCTTCTTCATCAATGTGTGTCGAGACCAATGATGATGGGTGATGGTTTCGACAGGCCCGCTTGTATTCTTGTAACCTTGTAGACATTTTTCTCCCCGTTTGGCCCACATAGTTCTTATCACATTTTTCACACTGTATCCTGTAAATAACGCTCCGGCATTCGTGCGCTCTCGTTTTCCCTTTCGGTCTAGACAGGGTTCCTTTCAGAGTGGCGGTTGGTATGTGAGCTATTAACAGATGGTGGGGCTTGCGGAGTGTAGCAGTCAGGTCCGATACGCTCTTGATGTGTGGCAAAGCGATCCGGTTCTTTGTTGTTGGTTCAGGTGTGGGATTTGTACTCTTGTAGTTTATGTATCTTCGGATGAAACTGCGTGGATATTCAAGATGTCACAAAATCAGCTGCATACGGACCTTGTTCCGCAGGATAGAATCATATTGTAATACGAGGGAAACAAAACGAAAGAAGAAAACCATCTGTTTACATCCTTCATGCGCAACTGGTATCCACGCAGTTTCATCCGACGATACATAAACTACAAGAGTACAAATCCCACACCTGAACCAACAACAAAGAACCGGATCGCTTTGCCACACATCAAGAGCGTATCGGACCTGACTGCTACACTCCGCAAGCCTCACCATCTGTTAATAGCTCACATACCAACCGCCACTCTGAAAGGAACCCTGTCTAGACCGAAAGGGAAAACGAGAGCGCACGAACGCCGGAGCGTTATTTACAGGATACAGTGTGAAAAATGTGATAAGAACTATGTGGGCCAAACGGGGAGAAAAATGTCTACAAGGTTACAAGAATACAAGCGGGCCTGTCGAAACCATCACCCATCATCATTGGTCTCGACACACATTGATGAAGAAGGACTCATATTTAATTGGGAGAAAACAGAAGTGCTAGCGCAGAAAAGACCAAAAAGGAGAGAATTTTTTGAAACATAGTTTGCTACGGAGAATTCAATAAACCTACGCATCGACTTAGATCCATCACCAGCTGCGAAAAATTGATTTACGTGGGTTATTCAGTACATGGGTCGAAAATTGGTGGCGCCCGAATTTCGATCTAGCACTGGTCACGTGACGTGAATCGAAGTGATCAATATCAAACGTCACTCGCTCGACGGTCAAAGATGGACAAACCACACACTTTGCTTACTACGCACTGAAGAAGTCACCTCGATTGGTGTTGAAACGTCTGCGACGAAACTGTTCAGCTCGGAGAACAGAACGAAATCTGAATAACTGAGACTTGACTGTACGATGAAATCACAAGGGCAGAAATCCCACTACCTAGTATGTCAGTCCTACGTAAAGAGCGACCTAGTAGGGGATGTGGAGTAATTTTGTGCTACCGCAGTGATTTATGTTTTCAAGTCGTTAAAGTGCCAGAGCTTCAATTTGGTGCAGTCTGCAACTAAGTTGTGGTGGTACATGTTTACTTGCTCTCGTAAACCGTCTTCCGATGTCCACTCTGGAAATGGATAACCGTCCAGCCTGCACTAAAAACTGTTTTGGCGCAAGCTAACCCTCACATTCTCCTCGTAGGGGACATAAACTTGCACGAACTAGATGTTCCGGCTTCACCTGGAAAGCAGTTGAAGGTCGAACTACACGAATTAGCTACCGGTCTACTACTCCATAACCAAGTTACTTCCCCTACGGAACAAACCGGCCGTTTTGGACCATGTCTTCACCAATCAGGAACTTATGGTTGACACAATGACACTGAGTAGCACCCTGGGGCGCAGTGATCATGCAACACAGCTTTTCTGCTACGTCTGCTACGCTGAATAATCTGACAGGGGAATCGAAGAGGTCCTCATAATACCACATCACAACATTTTCCGGACCTCAATAAGACCCGTGATTGGTCGTTTCTAGCGAAATAACCTCCTGATGTCGCTCAAGCAAAGCTCGTCAGTCAGCTCAAAACAGTGACAAACGCGTCAGAAACTAAGGTCGTTAGCACAAATAGTAAAGTCCTTCCTGAAGTGCAGTACGCTGAAACGAATGGCCAAGAGAGATTTACTTTGGAGAGCTTACAAGTCGGATACAAACACCGGAAACTGGATTGCTTACATAACTGAGCGAAACCACTGTGTTAAACCGGCCTGCGAAGATAAATTGAAACACTAAGAGGATTCAGTGAGAAATGACGTTGCAATCTTAAGCTACTTACAGACATGTTAACAAACTTCACAAAGCACAGCTTGGCATCATTCCACCAAACACCGTCAGTGGTCAGGGGCGAACTGGCCAAGAGGCAGTTAATGCTCTTAGAGATCAGATCGTTTGTAATTTCCAGAAAGCACTACCATCCACATCATTTCCACACATATCACATCGCCACCAGCTGTTAGTTACATCTTATTCACTGCTGGAGATAGGCTGAAACGACTGTTGTCACTACGTGAGTATGGTTCAACAGGTCCAGACAGCACACATCCCAAGTCATTGATAATAACTGCGATGAGCTTGGCTGAACCACTATTGTTTTCCCGGCGGTTTCGACGAGATCCAGGTCCTCTCAATGTGGAAGCCTGAGCTGTCACTCCCATTCACAAGAGAGGTAGTGGTGCAGTGCCCGCAAATTATCACCCAAATGCTCTTCTTCCCGTACTTGCTATTGAATCTGTCGTTGCAGATGCACATATAGAATACTTGGAAAGGCGCCATATCACAGTGTAAGAGAAGCATGGATTCTACCAAAGCCGTTCATCATTATCATCATTATACACGTTAGCTAGAGGTGGGAAACACCTCAGCTACTGTGTCGAATAACTAAAATAAAAAGGAAATAAAATGCAGCAGGTGCAAGCCAGCTGAGCTACCGGTAACAGATGGGCATCGTTCCGGTAAGCTACCTGCCGGCTACTATGTAGCAGAACAAAATAATTTGCTATGCAAAAATATAAGGCTAAATAGTGAGATCGTGGTTGGAGGGGGATGCTAAGAGGGATGGGGTGGGACAAAGAAACTCACAGCACGAACGCCACTGAGGTCGGCTCCTAGCCATAGCAACAAGTGTATCCAGCCAAACGTGTTCGTCGTCTCTTGGACCCCAACCAGGGAGCCGAGACGCTCCAACTGAGGCTAGCTTCGAAGCGAGGGCCCACATTCCTCTTGACTAAGTCATCGCTTATCCACCTCTTTTCTTCTTCCACCCACACCCCCGGCGCGCAAACAACCCAAGTCGCGGGAGTCGGTGGGCTGACATGCGCAACACGTGGCCGAGCCATCATAGCGTGGTGCGTGAAATAACGGTGCTGAGTTCATTTCCTTTTCCCTTTCCGTAAACAAGGCGTCGAACACGCTCGTTGCTTACTCTGTGTTCCCACCAGATGTGAACTAAATTGCAAAGGCACCGGTGGTCGGACATAACTACCCTCTTTACTGATCTAAGGGACCAGACTTCACATGCGTTCATATACCACGATTCTTTTGTTAGCCGGTGCAAGCTGGACTGAATCTGTCGATGTCGGGGAACGAGTGCGCGGCGCTTACCTTCATTTCTCCAAGGCATTTGATCGCCTTGATCACCAGATTCTTCTTCACAAGCTTCGGAGATACAAGAAGTGTGGCCCTATCCCGGGCTGGATTCATTCATTCACACACCAACGACGGTTGAATGTGCGAGTTCGTAGCACCCTGTCCGACCCTATAGAGGTTCACTGTGGCGTCCTTCAAAGCTCGGTACCAGGACAACGTTTATTCCTCATGTTCATAAACGACATCCCGAAAGTGTTGAAGTCGAATCTTCTACTTTTGCGGGCGACATCAAGATTTGGCGATCAATCAAACAAGTAGACGAACATATAGCTTTGAAAATCGATCCCGACAAGGTTTACGAGTGGTCGACCCAGAACATGCTTGTGTTAACCCTGCAAAATAATGAGGATACGCCACCAGAGCACCTACCAATATCGATTGGGAGAACATGTCCTGCAGTGCGCTTCTCATGAATGTGATATTAGGGTGCTCGTTCAGGACGATCTCGGATGCTCAAAGCAGGCTGAGATGGCAGTGAAAAAACCAAGCCAAAAATTGGGCCTATTACGGAGGGCGTTTAGCCGGTTTGATACTACCTTCTGGCAAATGCTCAATGCTTACGTGAGACCACAAGTTGAATACGCCATCCAAGCTTGGCATCCCTGGCAAAAATATGACCTCACTGCTCTTGAGAAGCCACAACGGAGGGCGAGAAAAATTTGAAGGGATTACTCCACCTCCCTTACCAGTTGAGACTAAAGGCTGTAGGAGTTTTTATGGAACAATATCGTATTCTACGAGGTGATCTCATATTTGTGTATCCGATCCTCAATGATCCATCACACATGTCGAGTGTTATTGAAACTCAGCCACGACACAGTACAGCCGGTTGGAATGCCGCCGGCACTTTTTCTCCTTTTGTGTATCCCAGCTGTGGAACTTACTTCCGCATTTGGTCATATCTGCTCCCAGATTGTCAGAATTCAGAACTCGCTTTTATGATGAATGACACCGTCTGAGGTACATGATTTAACCCAAGTTACTGGGACGCACTGCAATGTAAGCAAACAGTGTGCATAGTTGAAATTGGCGGTCGGTCTACGGCTACGCGTATTTTTTTGTTACATGCATGTTTGATCTCACCCTTAATCTACAGAAAAGTATTAACCGTGTACTTTTATATCCGTGATAAATCCATTGTTATCGAGAGAACATAGCAACGCAAGAAAGCACGACCTCGTCGCCACAGAAGAGGTGCAGCAAGTGTTCACTAAGCACCTCACAGATCCCTGTGCACCATCATCCCACTTTGAGCGGTGTGAAATACGTATGTTTTATGCTGCGTTGTCACGATGCCTAATGGCAGATCGAAGGATATTCTCAATCTTCTTCCACTAAGCGGTTACGCGTCTCGAGTACGTTTATCTAGTTACGGGCTTTCGTCACATCTTGGCCACGTGATTACTTTTCTCTAGTGTTGCACCTACCTGCATCAAATTGGAATATCCCTTCGGAAAAAAGGACACCAATGTAGAGCCGTTGGAAGTGGACCATATCGGATAACCTGGAATCATGACACGTTTCGGAGTGAGATAGTGTTCTCAGAAAACCGGAAGATTAAACTACTACGACACTCATCGGGATGAAAGTCAAAAACATTTCGATACTCTCCATATCAGCGGACAATCGTCCAGTCCGAATTTTATGGGTACTCAGTGACGAGGAATTGTATTGACGCTGTAAGGTGACTCGAGGCAAACGAGTGCTAGCTTATCAGCCGTCTTGACTAAAAGTAAATTGATGGGCCGCTCCGATGATGCCGCGTGATTCTGCACTCTGCCTTGAGGTTATTAATCTGCTCGTTTAAGAATTTGCCAATAGTTCATCATTGTTAAATTTATTGCCATAATGTTACTCCTCAACGCAGATCAATCTCAAAGTTCATTGCACTATGCAACCTAGGTAGACCACATTCGAACATTGGGAGAGCTCTTGTGGACTCATCATGTCAAATCTCTAAGGTCATACAATTTCATTGCTCTTGGTATCTTTAGAGAAGGCAAATCTGTGCATCACTTGAAAGACAACATTGTAGCCGGAATATGGATGATAGGAGCTGCGGTATAGTGTCCACTGAGCTGGCTGATCCCACGAACCGCATTTCGCTCCCCAAGAACGAGAAACACTGTACTCGTAGTTCGTCTCATCGTCACAAAATCAGGTGCGTTCTCGGTAAACGCGGCCCGAGGTAACAGGTCGCTAAGAATAGGACAAAGACGGTACAAGCAGTGCAGCTCACCCAGTGTTATTGAGGAGAGATTGTCGATAGACACCGAATGGCAAACTGGAGCTCCATCGAACCAGTGATGCTGGGCACGAATCGATATCACAAGAAAAAAGCCCGTTTAATACCCTCAGCCTGTGTTTGCTATAGACCACCTGTAAAGTAACACTACAGCTCAGTACGTAGGTGGAATCACGAAAAGTTGCAGACCTTACGAGTACTTGTAACCGTCAGTTCGCTGAGTGAATCACAAGTGAAGCAAATATTCAGCTATGAAGGCTAACCGATCAATAACAACAGATGTTCGACAACCCTGAGGAGATCTCAAGTATCCTACGGGCACAATTACCTGTCGACGGTATAAGCTAGCTAATTAACTTGTACAAAGCTAATCGATAGCGCTGGTACGCTCTAAGCCTTCCAAACCGAACGGTGAACAGTATAGGCGGTACAGGCTACGTTCACCAGCTGATCATCCGGTTGGAGACACACTAAAAGTGCGATCAATCATTGTTAGCACTTTTAAAGTCTGCGATATGGAAGGAGAGCAGACACCCTGACCCCACTCCACGTATTGAGGTGTACACAATCCAAAAGTTCGGGTGCATCTTTACGTAGTCGTGGGTAATGCAGTGGGGAGACTCGGAAATATAATAACAATAAGCACTTGTGACGCTGATGTGCATTACGTTGGACAATTGAGCAATGTTAGAAAGGTCACATCCAATAGTTCAATTGATTGACGATTTAGCAGAACAGCGGAAGTTTCTAACTCCAGAAGGACAGTGGAAGCGAACCAAAAGAGCACTATCGCTCGTTTTAAAATCATTTCGTTTTGGCTGCCTCGAGGCTACCCCCACTTTCAGTTTTGTTTAGGGACCTGGATCATTCTGCTGTACAGTACGAATGGACTACTAAGATAACAGTTCAAAGCGGAACTAAGCCACTGTGATTTAGTGGTTATTTGAAGAGTCACTGCAACTTCAGCAAATGGTAGGGTTGGTAAAAGAGATCATGGTGCTGCGCTTTTTCTCCCCCATGCCCTTTAAACTTACATAACGTGGTCTCCATTGTCCCAACCAATCATGCCAATCTGAACCCCAGTTCGAGCACTCACTTCATCGACATCCCAGTGCAACCGCAGGTTCTTGCGGGAAGAGTAGATAGAATCTTGGGAAGCGCGTGCATTGACAGGGGATGGCTGACTTCCAACGCGATGCAGCGTAATAGTCGCAATTGGACTAGGCATCTAGCATCGAAGCTACAGCGCTCAACAAGATACGAATGACTAAATGCTAGACCCGCTGCATTTCGGGTGCTCATTTAATCGAAGGCTTTCGCTAAGGACTCGAGTCGTTCGCCTGTCAGGTGTGGGCGCCCTGCCAGTATCCTAGTCCATCCTCCACGGAGGTTAGGAAGTGGTCGATGGCCCTCTTCCCGAAAAACCTAGCCATGGGAGACAACAGGTCTACGGGTTATAAGATCACAGCTCGATTGGAGTAGAGAACGAGCGCCACGCATTGTCTCTGACGGTGAGAGGGCACCTCCGGGTGTTCAATGATTTGCTACTGGCCGCGTCAAGGCAAGCAGCCTCTGGTCAAATTGGTGCAAACCCGCCAAAACCGCCTGTGTCTGGCCGTGGTCGCAGGTGTATCCTACTAGGGTCGCAAAACATATATGAATCGTTCCAGTACCTCAAAGGCTGCGTGTGACAGCCGTCAAGTAGATCCCAACCTGTCTCTGCAATCACATTCCCGAACTGGATCTGCTTCCCACCGCCTTGGGGGTAACGCTATTGAGCCAAAGGCTCCGGGCGGAGTCATTCAAGCAAACCTCCAAACCGCCCACTGCCTTGTGGGTAACGCTACTGAGCCAAAGGCTCCGGGCGGAGTCCCTCAAGCAAACCTCCAAAAGACCTACTGCCTTGTGGGTCAGGCTATTGAGCCAAAGGCTCCGGGCGGTGTCATTCAAGCAAACCTCTAAATCACCCACTACCTTGTGGGTAAGGCTATTGAACCAAAGTCTCCAGGTAGTCCCCCAAGCAAACCTCCGAAGCACAACGACCACCTCGCGTGCGATTGCCCACCAATGCAATCGTATGCCTGCGCGCAAAGCACTCAGCATCGGGTGCTGGAGCTTGCGCGTACTACTGGACCGAAACTCCAGTGAGCGCCCCGAGCGACGCACTGCACTCGTCGCGATGGAACTGACGCGCTATCACATGTATATTGCGGCGCTCAGTGAAACTAGGCTCGCTGAGCAAGGCAAGTTGCATGAAGTAGGGGCAGGCTACACATTCTACTGGGTGGGCAACGCCGCCTCAGCACCACGTGAACATGGGGTCGGATTTGCAATATCCGATCGCCTCTATGGCCAGCTAGTGGGTAAACCAACGGGCATCAGCGCGCGACTGATGACTGTTCGCCTACGACTCGGAAGAGGTAAGTTTGCTACTTTTATAAGCACGTACGGTCCGACCATGTATTATCCTGATGATACACGTGATCGATTCTACACTCAGCTATCCTCCGTTATACGGTCTGTGCCGAGGAGCGACCGACTATTTCTGCTGGGTGATTTCAACGCGCGCGTTGGGCGTGATGCATCGGTGTGGACAGATCCTATCGGTCCGCACGGCATTGGTTCAGCGAACGAGAATGGTGACAGGCTGCTCTCACTGTGTGCCGCTCATAGCCTAAGGATCACGAACACCCGGTTTGCACGGGGTGTGACTGAGATAGCTACTTTGAAGCACCCATGGAGTGGTCACACTCACCTGCTCGGCTATGTCATCGTACGCCAGAGTGACATATGCGAAGTGTGTATGACACACGTACTGCGTTCTGCTGAGTGTGGCACTGATCATAAGTTGGTGGGGACCAAATTGCACATATATTTTCGTAGGTCTATGTATTGCACTGCTGCCGTGAACTGGCACAAATTTCATATTCTTTCATTATGTAATGCTAGGAAGATAATGGTGCCGGAGAAGGCGATGACTATCCGCCTTGGCGATGTCGAACCCATAGCCTCAATGAGCAAACTGTGGCATCACATCCGTGATCAAGTGACGTCTGCTGCCAGGCAAAAGACCGGGCGTGCAAGATGTAAGCGACCAGAATGGTTTGATGACAACAGTGTGACCATTAGCGTACTGGTATCACAGAAGAATGCAGCCTTCGCTGCGCATGTAGATGACCCCGTCGATGTAGAGGAGTCATTTTTGCAAACTGCGACTGCGTTTGACTCGAGAGATCCGTCGCATCAAAAATGAATGATGGATGGGGAAGGCGAAGCAGATGGAGTGGTACGCCGAACGCCGCCAAAACAAGGAATTCTTTGACTCCTTGAAGGCGGCGTACGGACCTACTTTGCAGCCTCAGGACGTAGCTCGATGCTATTCCAGACGCTGCCTGCACAGAGTGCAGAAATAATGGACCTGGCGAATGCACCTAGACTATCTCTTGAACAAACGTTCAGAGACTGACGGGGCTATGTTGCACAAGCTGCAACAGCAAGAGATGGAGATGTGATTTGCCGACACCCTGACAGTGTTTGAGACGTAGAGAGCACTTGCTCAGCAGCGAAACGGCAAGTGCGCCGGAGACGACGGGATACCGCCATAGGTGTCGAAACGCGGCGGAAGGTGATCGCACGAATCTTGCTCAACCGCCTCGTCACTCAGGTCCTCGAATTGAAAGTGGTGGAAGAGTAATGCAGATTCCGTTCGGGTCGCAGCACTGCAGATATGGTGTTCGCGGCAGGTCAGTTGCAGGGGAAATGCAGAGAACGACACCAGCCATTGTACTCGTCGTGTGTTAGTTTCACCAAGGCATTTGACCCGATGAACCGTGAGGCACTGTGGCTGGTATTGGGTAAGTTAGGTTTTCCGTATACAGTGGTATAGAGGCAAGGGTCCAGCTGAGTGGACAAACCTTGGATGACTTTGCTGTTGTCTCTGGTGTGAAGCAAGCCTGTGTTTTAGCTCTCACCCAGTTTAATAGTTACATTCATGCAATGGTGTATTGTGCTTCTGATTCTGTTTGTGATCACAGTGTCTGTGTGGAGCACCGTATTAATGGTGGGTTTCTGAACTTCCATCGTTTCGGAAAGAGAACCCCAGTGTGTGAGATAACCATCCGCATACTGCTGTTTGCCGAAGACTGCGCGTCGTTGGCACCCAGCGCGGATGAGTTGCAGCGGATGACGAAGGCTTTCGCTTCGACAGCGACAAACTTCGGGCACACCATCAACACAAGCAAAACTGTCTGTCTTCTTCAGCCTCCTCCAGAAGTGGAGTCCGTGGGACTGCCAAAAATCCACATTTGCAACGACATTTTGAAATTCACTTCAAGATTTTGCTATCTAAGCAACGTAATTTCTACCGATCTGCAGATGACGAGCGAACTGTGCATGCGCGTATCGAAGGCGGCTGCGCATTTGGAAAGCTGGAAAAGCGTGTGTGGAACGATCACCTGCCTACCGTTAAGATGAAGCTGATGGTACACAAGTCGATGGTATTGTCCATTCTTCTATACAGCAGCGAAACGTGGACGATGTGCCGGGAGGACATCATGTGTCTGGAGCGATTTCAACGATGGGGTCTGTGACGGATTCTGTACATCGGTTGGTGCGACAGTGCTGCACTGCAGCGGTATGTATGCAGTGAACTGCATACTTCTGCTGCGACATCTGAGGTGGCTGGGGCATATCAGCCGAATGAATTCGACGAGGATACCCAAACAGCTCTTGTAGGGCCAACTTAATGCAGGGAAGCAGCACGTAAAAAACCGGGATTACGCTATCAGAACATGATTAAGATGAGTTTATCCCGAGGTGATGTTGATTTCAGGTGTTGGTAAGTGATGGCAGTGGATCGGTGCCGATGGCGACAGCTTATCAAGAAGACGATTGTCCAGGTACATGAGAAATCACTACTGCATGCGGAAAAGAAACGTTGGTTGAAAAAACGACAGGCGCCGATGGAGAATAGTCCATCGATGTCAAGCGGATGGTGCTGTAGCACTTGCGGTCGCGAGTGCCTCAGCCAAGTCGGCCTCATATACCATCAGCGTGGCTATGCGGCGATAACATCTAAGAGGAGATGACTAAGCTATGTAACCGACATAAGCGCAGCGCTTGGTAAGTACATTGCTTCCGGTTCGACTTACTAACCCAGACCAACAATGCGGTTGCTGTGGAACATGTGCTACATCTTCGCTGCAGTTGGTCTGTGCGGGTGCACGCGTGTTCAGTTTCTTGCATTTCAGGAGTTGGCCGTTGCTTGATATCTCCAGTGTGAATGAGCTTGATGTGAATATTGACAAGGTGGCTACCTGTTTAAGACCCCCAGCCCGATTAACGGCTCCGGGAAAATGTGAATCGTTGCGGGGGGCAGCCAGTAATCAAAGTGGAAGGTTAGACGGGTATGCACATTGTCAACACGCACAGCAAGCACAGCCAAACCGGGGATATCAAATCACCAACAAAAATATGAAGGAAAATTGGCACGGAAAACTGCAGCAGAACTGAGCAAACCGAATAAAGTGGAATACATTTTACCCAGATTAATAACTGCTTCAGTGCAAGTCGGTGTAGGTCAAATGTAGTGAAGAAGCATGGTGTATGCAACTGCAACTTCAGTAGGGGATTTATATGGTTCGTGGCATCCGGTTTCGGATTTGCCTGTCACTGTGGCCAGCCACAGGACGCCTGTGCCTACAGAGGGACCATGGGTGGCTTGCGCTGCACCACCCACAGCACCAACCACACACCCCATATCCAGTGTAAACCCAAAGGAATAAGACCGGGAGGCATGTGGATGGGAGCCACGTTTCACAGGCAAACAAAACCACACTGTATTTATGAATCAATGGCACACAAGGTGGTGGCTGGACCGTAGTCCGCTCCACACTGAGTGCATGGAACCAGCCTTTGATTCTAACACGACCACAAGGACCGTGCACCCCGTCCCCTCCAGCAACGACCAACTGTCTCCTGAAGCCAGTATGGACGAGGTAGTGGCTAATAGACAGGTAGGCACCTTGTCAACATGCACATCAAGCGCAGCCACACCGGGGATATCAAACAACTGCCAATCACTTGAAATGAGATTATCAAATAAAATATATCTGTTAAAGCATATGGTTATGCCGACATAACTCTTCGCTAAATTGACCTATGAAGTAAGTTGGTTTGCAGCGAATTCACGATAAGTGCAAAGTGTCCGGAAGTTATTCCAAAAATGCAACGGACGTGAAAAAGTTAACGAAGATAACCACAGTAAGCGTTAGCAACGAGTGCAAGTTGATAGAAGATTTTTCAGGTAGGCAGAACAAACCAAATGAAGTGGAATGAAATTTATCCAGCTTAAAAAGAGCAAGTTTTAGTGTAAGTTGGTTTAGCCCAACTGCCGTGAAGAAGCATCATGAATGCTGATGAAGTTGGTGGTAAAATATGCCCCTGTTCAATTCAGAGCTACAATCGGTTGGCGCGTAATCAGAAACTACAAACAGAGCGATGTCTATTAATCCTGCATGGGCCTTGGAGGCGAACTGCCCCTACTCGGCCAAAGTAGTACATGTGGGCCAAACAGAGAGGAAACTTGGTACAAGAGTGCATGAACACAGTCTGGCCTTATGCCGCCATGATGAAAAATCGCTGATGTCAGTACATTTGGATGAAAGAGCAAAGAACCGCAGAGCATGTGAATTCATCGAGACTTGGCATTCGGGTTGGAACTCAATCAACAGGCACCTGGGACCAGAATGGGTTTACGTATCTCTGCAGGTGAGGTCAGCACTAAGTATCAAGGCGACAGGGCGAAGAGGTGACTGCTTGGCCAACTCACGAGAGCCAATCGAAGACTGACATTCAAGGCAGAAGACGATCAAGTCAATGGCTTAGGAGACTGCGAATCAGACCCTGATAGTCGCACTGAAGACGTTGCGTAGCTTGGAGACGAAACGTCGGCAACAAAATTGTCCAGCTAGGAAAACACATCAGCGCTCTCATGCACAACCCGAGCTACAAGTATTCTCAATAATGTTGACCAAATTTTGATAAATTTATTGAATTCAGCAAACTTCTTTCAGATTTCTTCCCATTGCTCGTAAGAATCGAATGAATAACCCGTAAACTGATTTCATTTGACTAGAAAAGTAGATACCGGTTAGAAATTCATCAAGATTAGTATTTTGTAAATGATCCTTTGACAATTTTTAGTTAACACGCAAAGGCACGGAGTGAATGAGTTTCGCAAATGATGACAAATTGGTTGATGTTACATGTCCAGTAGTTTTGTGAATAGACAGTTACATTTTTAACTTAATTTGTTATTTCCCACTGTATTCCCCATTTCAACATTACAGTTGTCTGGTTTTGGATCGATACATAATTATGTTTAATTACTTTTATTTTTTAAGGTATCTTCTCAAGTAACGACACAACCGTATTGATCGACACTTTCTAGATTATATAAGCATATTTGTTGAAAGATGTGACAGGGTCAGAAATTGCCACCAAGATTGGTGTTAGTCCAGCGCCTGTATGCCAAATGCGAAAGAATTTACCCCTGTTGTAACCTAGAATTGTTCAACTCCAATCGCATGGTCTAAAGTCTGAAGTTACTGCCCGGATTCCCCCCCCCCCCCGCACCTCTATGTTGAACTTACAATTACATTGGAGAACTTTGACGGCCTCCCACGTTACCTTTGTGCCCTTCCCTATTTATCTCGCTTCTTGGCCCGAAGTCCAATCAAAGCCACTCAACCGCAATTTTGCAGTTCCCTCTTTGTTGGATTCATGCTCTATTGACCTATTCTGCTCATTGTGTATCCGTTAGTGTTCAGTTTCTGTATCGAGCTCGCTCGCCCTGTTCGCCGTCGTCTGACTCGCTGTCATTCTTCACCAGCGCCTGTCCTGGTTCTAGGACAGAGCATGTCTTGATTTTGCATGTTCAACCATGCGGGTACATCGCGGCTCTAAGGCTGTTCCTCGACAGCCCGACTTCAGCTTTGTATGTTTGGACTCATGACTGCCTGTGTCCTGATTCGTCCGGTGGTGATACCACTATGCCCCGCTGCATGTTGATTCGCTTTACATAGTGCTTGAACGAGCAAATTGTTGTCTATTGCCGTGACTGGTATTCGTGCGTACCTATTTTGTTGAGGGTATCGTTGAAGTATGTTGTAATTATGATATTCCATTGTTGTAACATAGCACCATAGCTCAACATCGACTGTGGCTTTTGTTTAGCTGGTGGTTGTGTGCCAGTTTCGGGTTTCGAGGTTCATTGAATCAAAACTGGAGACCGCGGATCGGTGTTCTACGCGTCGTTCAATTATGCTAAGCGTTGCTGATGCTTATACCTGTCTCCAAAATGTTACGGTAAATGTTGTCGCAGAAGAGCAACAACAACAACTCGAGACGACACGTTACATTTTAGGGAATGCCGAAAGAATCACAAAGCATCAAGCAGACAGCTACAAGGGATGTTAGAACAGCATGGTGCTGTAAAAAGAAGACGGAATTTGGACTTCGAGGTTGCAGACCTCTGCGGAAGCAAAAGTTGACAAAACAAATGAAATAAAAGGACAGGAATGGGCAAAACAGCTTGAAAAATGATCAAAAGAAGACTGAGAGCGGGTAAGAAGTAAAGCTTTATTTTCATAAGGATTTTTGAGAGAAAAACAGCCTACATTGCTCGGGTATTTCTAACAGATTTTCTGTGGGTTTTAGGTGGTTTTCATCAATGAGTGTACCATGCGATGCTCTGACCAGCAATCGCTATGGGTCCGGCAATTATCTGGAGAACAGATGAGGGGAGAGTGTATCGCTCAACGAGTCAAGCAACCCACTCAGGTCATGAGATGGAGTGTTATGAGCATCTACGAAACCGGTCGGCTCCAGATCGTCCATGGTAACATGAACCAGCAGCAGTACCAAACACTACTAAAGCCCCAAACTGAGCCCTCAGCTGTGTGAATGCGCAAAGGAAAAAGGATTTACAGGGACAGGAGACTTCATTCTCATGCATGACAGTGCTCCATTTCACAAGTGGTGTGAAGCTACCCGTTTTCCTGAGGGTTGTAGTATTGAAATGATACCATGGCCCGGTAATAGACCCAACAGAGAATTTACGGGCAATTCTAAAGTCAGAGATGAAGAAACAAATTATTACAGATAAGCAGCAGCTCAATGAAGAAATTGTAACGACCTTGGCACGCAGTGAAAGCATGATTGAACATAGCAAAAAAACTCATTTACTCTGTGTCTTTGCGTGTTAACCCTGAAAGTTGCCAAAAGATCACTTACCACATACTCACCCTGATGAATTTTATAAGCGATGTTTTTCTTGGAAAATATAATGTCCCCAGTTAAATCATTTGATTTTTATAAAAAAAAGTGAAAAGAGTTTGTTGAATATCACAAATTTATAATAATTTGGCTAACAATAGATATAGTCCTAGAAATGCTAAACAAATGAAGGAAAAGGATGTCATAGAGGTGACGTTAGACAGGGGAACATTTTGCGACAACGCGGGTGCTTTATCAATCCCGAGCAATCGCTGTGGCTTTAGTTATGAGTATATCCTATGCACCCGATTTCGATTTAATTCACGAATGATTTTGAGCTGATTAGTCATCCGAACAAAGGAACATCGGGTGAATGTGTTCCAAAGCAGAGATCAATGCGAAGTTGATGTGGCAAGTAGCCAGACCAATATTTTTATCTGCATCGGTAATCGGTAGGTCCCGATGGGAAAAATGCAGCGATTCCAAGGAAAGGAAGAAAATAATTCAAGAATCACAAAATAATTTTCAATAACAGATGCACGTATAAATACACAAAAATTCTCCACCGGAGATAGAAAAAAATATGCCTCAATGTGGACGTCAGAGTCACGTAAACGGCGAGTCAGTTATGCATCGACGTCTAAACGGATCAAGTACAAGTAAAGACCATTGTTTCTGTGTAATAACAGCTGCATCGAAATAACGGCGCAATTTCGAAACTGAACCTGAATAATAAATGAAAGTCAGGGAAGATCGAGAGCAAAGGAAGAAACTCAGTGGTGCCTAAAACTGATGAGCAGTGGAGTAGTGTGGGTAGGAGCAAATTCGCACAAGAGAAGAAAAACGACAGGAAGGAAAGAAAGTTCACGTGAAAACCGGGCAATACGGACAGTATCCCTAATCGGCAAAAATGAAATCAAAAATTTTGGATGTCATCTGTGTGGGAAATGCACCAAACTAGAGGGGAGAAAATAATGCAGTGGTGAGAGGGAAATAGAGAGGTGGCAATAAAGTACCCACAAGGAGGTAGTTGTGGGGCAAAATCAATAGTGAAGTCAAGTAGCATGCGGAGTGGGCAAGTTTGTCTGTTATCGAGGAAAAGAATGGAAAGCGCTGAAAGAGACCTTGAACAAACACTGATAAGCTATCAGGAGCGAACAAAAGGCGTGTGGAAGATAAAGAACTAGAAATCCAAAAATGGCGCTAAAAAGTAGCTCAAGCTCTTCTGACCAACTTCAATGTCCACCGACGTAAGAAATGGAGTGTTGAGTAAATCTAGATAGCTTGCACGTTCTGTGAAATCCTTCACAAGACATTTGCTAGTAAACTCGCGAATTTCGTCCGAGAAACGATCATTCGCCGGAAGCTGCGGTGGATCGTTTTGCACTACCTAGGAGCATAGATGAGAAGAGATTCTAGGTTAGTGCGGGGAACGAACTCCGGCGCTATAAAAGTGGCAAAACATCGAATACACTGTTGGCTTGATAACCGAGCTGAGTAAATGATTCGACAAAGCTTCACCACAGAAATTGCTGAAGACCCAACATTCGTAAATGGTTACCAGAACGAACTATGTAAGGCATATCGACCGGTGGTGAGACGTTTGCAACTACTCCACTGATCAGCTCGGTGAGCAAGTCAAAACAACAGCTGACCAAACTAAACGATAATTTGATTTACTGCAAATAAAAGACTCTACCGAAGGACAGTCAGAAACTTTTAGACAATTTTTTGATAATAAGACATCAACAATAAGCCGACGCTTCGCTGCCACGCGACCACCACCGGCCGCGCATGGGCTACGTGTACCGCGAGGTCGAGCGCACCTAAACGGATACGAACAAGTGACTTTTGTATTACAAGGCAGGCGCGTAATCCTTTAGGCCATAGGCTGACTTTTGGAGAAGTTTGGAGTCAGTTCCTAGTTAGACATATCCATGTAGTCTAACAAAATGCTGAAAGAATTTTCGATCAATCAGGACTCTCCAGGAGCCGAAATGGCGGAGTTTGAGGATCTGTAAACCAGAGGCTTTTGTCATTAGGCCATTGGTGATGACGGCCATCTAACGTTTTCCAGATGTGGAGATCGGTTGCCGCGAATCTCAAAAAAAGCGCCAGAGATCGGGATAACAGTGGTTAAATTCAAAGTAATTGAGGAAGCTAGAAAATGTAGAAAGTAGAGCACACGTTTGTAAAACAACACATCGCAATAGATAGTGCAATTCTCGTATATTTAGTGCACTATTATTGAGGTGTCACTTCGTGGAATACCGATAAGATGTGCATGAGATGTATCAATGAAAAAAAAACATATACCATGCCTACAGTATCACTCACACCAATAAAGATAGTCCAAATTGAACCCAATAAAGTGCTTAATGAATTTCGAATTTATGGTAGGGAACTAGGTAACCCAGGAGGTCGTCAATGCATTCGTTTGACGAGAGGAAGGCCACGGGATCAAATCTTAGCGGCGTCGATAAGTAAATTGGTAGAAAAGAGGTAATTTTTGGAGTGTAGTAAGGATGGCGATTAACGCTTCAATGGTCCAATGGTGTATGATGGGATAAAAAGCATAACTTTACAAGACCCACAGGGTGGATATGCAAAAGAAAATTAAAATCAAAATGTTTCAATGTGGAACGTAAAGCATCAGTGGTTAAATCATTGCAATTTAACAAAGTGTTGTGTGTCATTTATCACTAAGATAAAAATCTAAGTGTCTTTCGAATGTCGTCATGTCTGGTGCGTTCACCACATAGTTTGGTAATGCATTCCAGTGAGAACAGATTCTAAGTGATAAAAAATACTTTCTACAATGCAAACGAGAGTGTTGCGTCATTAGTTTCAGGTGGTTGCCTCGGTTTTGTTTGTATGGATGGATGCTCGCTTTCCGTTAATATCCGGTATGTGAGAGTAAGATCTCCGCGAAGCCGTCGGTATTCTAATGAGAACACACCGAGTACTCGAAGACGTATTTCGTAACTTATACCGGATAGTTCACGCGTTGCCTTTGGGACTCTTCTTTGGGGCTGTTCCAATAGGCGGATGTCTCGTTTTAACCATGGACACCAGGCCTGAATTGCATATTCAACATGAGGACGAATGTAGGAGTTAATCAACAATGGTACTAGCTGTCGCTCAAAAGTGCCGAGAGCTCGCCTCAAAAGTCTCAAGTTCAAGTTCGCTACACTTGCTGCTTTCGAACATTGGAGCGAATTTCCAAGGCTCTCTTGCACGATTATACCTAGGTCGCGTTCACTAGTCACGTGTTGCATGACGTGTTGCCGCAAAAGGTATGTGTTAACGAAGCTGTTGTGCACCGTCAGCAGGTGGCACTTTGCAGGGTTCAGTGGGAGCTGGTTCTTTTCTGCCCATTCGTTAATCCGGGTCAGATCTTCCTGGAGGTAGACACGGTCCGATGCTGAGCGAATTGCTCTCCACATTTTAGCATCGTCTGCAAATATTTGCATTGGAGATAGAATGTTTGCTGTAAGTGTTTAGACACTCAAAGTGCACCAAACAAAACGGACGTGGTGCTGAATGCCACATGGAAAACTGTGCGCTAATCGATGCACACACACACACACACAGAGCAGTGACATGGAACTCACCGCTTCCAACTGCTGAAACACATTGTCCATGTCTTTGTAACACAACTCTCCTGTGGCCAATTCGATCACACTGAGGCCAAGTGACCAAACATCTGATTGAATTCGATATGCTTGATCGGGTTTCGGATTAATACGTTCGGGAGCCAAGTACCGATTAGTGCCTACATTCGTAGGTGCCGACGATTTTACCAGATCTCCAGAGATCCCGAAATCGCAGACCTGAGAGGTTGCATAAAAAAAGAAGAAATAAGTGTGCACACACACGCGTGTACATGGGCCGGATGGTTCAGATAATGGTACAATTCATAGAACGTGACGTATGAATAAAAACAACAAGGGAAGGGGGTGGAAGAAAAATCTCAACAACAACTGAAGTCACGGGATCAGAGTCGCATAACATATCCAAAGTTGAGTGCGAGATTTTGCCATGTCCGAGAGATCGTTTAAAGCTAGGCGTGTTCGCAATCCGCGCGCACCCAAGATGAGAGTGGACAGCGCCAACTCTGGCGTTAGTGCCTTCATAGTTTGAACTCAAATCATTTGTTGGTCACTTATCTTTCGCCTTCAGCGCGCACAGAGGGCATGCTGAGGCAAACGCTGAGCTAACATCCGAAGCAAGTGCCCAAGAAACTGTAAGCTGTGCAGTGAAATTATGCATCTCACCGGCTGGCAAAGCCTGCCTGATCTGAAAATCCTTTGACGGACATCCTTATTACAAATGTCATGTTGTCATCGTACACTAGCAATGTTCCGAATGCAGCGGTGATCAGAAACATATAGCCTCTGTGTATCATTTGAAGGAACAAGCCAAGTCTCGCAACCGTAAAGCAGGACCGCTCTTACCGCAGCATAATAGACCTGGCCCTTCAGAGAGAGATCCAGGTCGCGTCGACGCGAGATGGTTGAGATTACCAACAGAAACCCGAGCCTTAAAGACATGCAAAGAGACTTCATCCGTTAAACTGTTGGTACTGGTGCAGCTTCCGAGGAAAAAAGAATTTATCTACCAAATGGAAATTTGGTGTCGCCCCCCTGCACACACAACACGTTCCGACCGTGTTATTTCAGTGGGTGGAGATAGCAAGCCTCGGACCTGGGACCTTAGTTGGGACCCATACCCCTTTAGCCACCGAGTCACGACAGGCAACGTTTGGCACAACGAATCTTCACATAATATATAATACATAATTACAAACGACCAGCCTGTTCACTTATTTCAGGAATCCAACGATGAACAATGGCAAAAAAGGACGTTCTGGACCAGTGAAGTGTGATATGGAAGAGAACAATTGAATCAAAGGAAAAAGAATGTAGTTAAAATAAACGGCCACTGGCCGAAGGGGGATGAGGCGTCTGCCTCGTAACCCAAAGGTTACCGTGATTCGAATCTGAGTAGATGGGGGTGACGTCGCAGCATCCCTAGCATCCGCGCGCAGGACTGGTCGAGTGGTCGCGTGGCAGTGAAGCGTCCGTGTAGCACACCGGCGTACTGATAATGCCTTTAGGGGAGTCAAATAAGATGAGGTGAACCCATTAGAGTATACTCAGTCAGACAATCAGCACACGTCCGGAAAAACATTGGACAGCCGTTTCATCCATCCGGGGATGGTCACCTGTGAGCATAAACTTGTTCTCTGTGGGACTGAGAGCTTCGACCCTACTCTTACGGGCCACCAGAAGCAGCAACGACCAAGATGACTTAGTTATTAAAGGTGATATAGAACTGCTCACTTTCCGCTGACGTGCCAAGAGTTAAGCTGTGGCGTAAGTTTGAGACGTCGTTACTCAGGGGAACTATTGGATAATTGAGTGAACTGAATACAAACGAAAGGGTTTCAGCTGTTGACACTCATTGTAGAAAACGGGTGTGAGATGAATAGATGGATAAGAAGAGAGATATTGGTAGCAGGCCACTTTGGCTAATCCGCCCTGTTGCACGACGCAGACGGGGTGGATTGGAATAGTGCGATGAGCGAAACGGAAAGAATCTGAAGTTTGATTGGATAGCCAAAAATGTAAGTGATTTGGGATAATGTCATGACCGACACGCATAGACAAGTAAAAGGATCAAGCTCCTCAACTAAAACCCTAGATGCACAGAACTAATCACAAGATAACGACAACCTGGTAAAGATTCACATGATGGACCATAATTACAGAACTCGGCGATACCGTGTTCTAACACTCCAACTACAGAATGAGGGAAATAGACTTTCTTCATCTCAAAATAGTGACCAATCTGATAGCAGTGACTTCAGAAGAGCCCAAAACCGCACCCAGTGCAACGCATTGGGCCACAGAAGGACACAGGTCTATGCATCAGGTTAAGTCTCTATCTCGTTGATATAAACAAAAATTCAAGGGGAAAGGTGAACTAACAGACTAAGTAGAAGCTAAAGGCCAATAGCTGGAGTAGAGAAACGGAATTAAAGTGCGTAATTGTCCCCTTGTGAATGAAACAGGCTGGAAATAGTTCACAGCGCACACAGTAACCGATGCAGTGGGTCCCACCCATGAATATGCTGGGGCCAGCACAGGTAAGCCTTCCATTAACCTCACTGGTGTGATAGGACCATTAGGAATTCCGGAAGCATGAGGAGTCATCGTAGCAGACAAACAGGTATCCGTAAGTGAGGGTTAGTTTGATGTACAAGTTGCGGGAATGAATTTCAACGAGCAATCTCAAGGTGGACCATGAATCCCATTGAAGGGGACCTTGGCCAATTCAATCATTGAAACCGTAACGGATGGAGCGGATAGAGATTGGGTATTGCCCGCCCGAAGACGATACACCATGGTATGAAAAAAACAGATGGAAAAGTCAATCGATCACATACCCTGTATACAGAGATTTGCTGGGGCAAAAACTATCACACAACTCCATTTCCATGATCCGCGACTGACTTGCAGGTATAGGAAAAACACAGCTGGTTTCCATCAACATCCCTAGACCGAACCGACAGATGACCGAATAATCATAGTGAAACTGGACGGTTTTCGAACAAGCATAGAATTTTGCTTTTGGGCCGGGGACTGCGAATTCATTCACAAAAGGTAGTCAGTTGATGCGCTTCAATGTTTCAATTTTACTCATGGGGAGCTAGATGGTCCACTTCGGTGGTCTGGTTGCCGTGAAACGAGTGAAGTGTGGTGATTTAAAGGTTTAACAATACGAGGCGGCTTAAGGCTGAGGAAGTCTAATAAATGAGAGTAACTACATCCTATTAGAAAACCAACATTACTACGGCAAAGCGTAGGTCGTATGCATATAGATAACATACATGATTAAGGCGTCTTCCTCGGATTCTTCAAGACTTTGACATTATCGATCTCAATACTGAACGCAGGCATCTGGTTATTACGCTGAGATATTGGTCTTCCTGATCGCCCTAGACATCTTAATGGGAGAGCACTGTATGGAGCAGAGTGCGCAACTCTGACTCAAGTGCGATTCTGATTAGGCATCCGTTCAGTCATGACGCAGCATACCTCAGTATTTATATGTATTTATCCAAAAGTCTGTAAACAGACAAATATGCCATCCGAAGCATGGTAGTAGGGGAAGGAGAATATAATGTTCAACATGGAGAGAAAGAAAGTAAAACGTTAGAAAAAAAATTCCAGTTGCACACGTGCCGGTTTCAGCATTTTGTTCAACAATAAAAAGTACAGGATGAAGATATGGTAGAACAGCATTGACACCAAAGACTCTTATTGCGGGCTATTTCCTCCAGGAGCAATGAATCCGCATCACGTGGATCCAACTGGCGCTATACACGAAGCTAGAATCTTCATACACTTTTTCCAGGTCATCGGTTGTCCACCGCGGCTCTTTTTTCATTCGCGTCCAGGAAGTGCAAATAATGCGCAACGTGGAAGACGGATGGCCGGCAGGCGCAGTACGTGATCGAGCCAACGCAAGTGGTGCTGGATGACTATGCTCTGGAGACCAGGACTGTCCACTCTCATGATTCTGCTGCTAACTTCCGCGCTGCTCACATGGTGCTGTCACTATACGCGAGTAATCGAACGCAAGAAGCGGTTGTCGAATGTAGACCGTCGTCTCAAATCTTCCAAACAAACAGGCCAGGCCTCGCAGCCGTACAGTAGGACAGCACGAACTGTGGCATTGTGCACTCGGCCATTGAGCGTGAGACTGACATAGCGACGACGCCACACGTACTACACACATTATACACGTTAGCTAGAGGTAGGAAACACCTCAGCTACTGAGTCACAATAATTAAAATAAAAAGAAAATAAAATGCAACAGGTGCAAGCCAGATGAACTACCAGTAACGGATGAGCATCGTTCCGGTAAGCTAACAGCCAGCTACTATGCAGCAAAACAAAAATTTACTGTGCAAAATTATAAAATGCTAAATAATGAGATCCTGATTGGAGGGGAAGGCTAGGAGGGATGGGGTGGGACAAAGAAACTCACAGCCCGAACGCCACTGAGGTCAGCTCCTAGCCATAGCAACAAGTGTATCCAGCCAAACGTGTTCATGCTCTTCGGACCGCAACCAGGGAACCGAGATGCTCCAACTAAGGCCAGCACAGAAATGAGGGCCTTCATTCCTCTCGATCAAGTCATCGCTTTGCCACCTCTCTCCAATTCTACCATCACCATCCCCGGCGCGCAAACAACGCACGTCGCGGAAGTCGGTGGGCTGGCATGCGTAACACGTGGCCGAGCCATCGGAGCCTGGTGCGTGAAATGACGGTGCTGAGCGATTCATTTCCTTTTCCAGCGCCGTAAACAAGGTGTCGAACACGCTCGTTGCTCACGAGGTGTTCCTACCAGATGTGAGCTAAATTGCGAAGGCACCGGTGGTCGAACCTAAATAGCCTCTTCAGGTCCACTGCTTTAAGCGGTCAGGTTTCACAACCGTACAGTGGGGTCGAACGTACCGCTGCATTGTACACTCTATCCTTCAGGGCGAGTGATGTTGCGCCGGCGCCGCAAGTGGAGAAGGTTAACAAAAGCACCTCGAGCTTTTGCTATACGGTTCGTGATCTCATCTCCAATCCCACATCGAGAAATGTACCATTTATTTAATTAGTTATTTCCGGCGCCCTTCAGGCCCTGGGGACCTGTTCTGGTAGATGGTTTACAGGAGTTACCAGTGAAACTATGGGAGCAAGAAACCGTCCCGGCAGACTGGAGCTACTCTGTTATAGTCCCAAGTTGCAAGGGAGGCTCTCCTTTGAAATGGGACAAACATAGAGGAATCAGTCTGACCTCCATGGCCTCCGAGTTGTTTGCCTCTGTTATCCTTCACAGACTGAATGGTATTCGGGAAAGCCAGCTACTTGAAGAACAAGCCGAGTTTCGTCGAGGTCGAGGCTGCATCGACCGTATATGCACTTTGCGTCAAGTGTCGGCATACCGAAACTTAGATTTTTAGATCACGGTTGGCGTGTTATTCGATTTGATTTTGGAGATGGAGTGCTCATTAAAGGTGTGCTCGCGAAATATGTAAATATTATCTAAGTGTTATACGTGTGTAGATCAAACATAGTGAGGGCTTACGGCAAACTTCGGTTGCTCTTTGATGTTTCCAGTAGTCTAAGACAAAGATGTTCGCGGTCACCTTTCCTCCTCGACTTCTCTTTTGACAAAGTTGTAGGTACCGCGTTTGTGGGACAAGACTTAGGACGTGTGGATCTGCGCTCAGGAGAGAGACATCTTGATTTAGAGTATGCTGACGATACTGCCCTTACCTGTGACAGCTCACAAACGCATCAAGCAGCGATGGACGGATTAGCACTGGCTGTCAGCCTTTTCGGGCTATGTTTTGTACCTTCGACGTGCAAAGTTTTGTTCCAAGATTGCCACGAAGCGCCTCTTGCATTGACCCTCGGTGGGAATCAGCTGGAAGTCGTACAAACATTCAACTGCCTGGGAAGTTGAACCAGCGCCCTTGGGATCGCAGATGTGATCATGAACCCTGTAGCAAAAGCTCGAGGCACTTTTGCTAACTTTCTCCACTTATGGTACCGGCGCGACATCACACACGCCATGGAGGGTAACCTATAACACGCAGTCATCCATACTACTATCCTTTACGGCTATGAAGCTTGACCCATTAGTTCAGCAGGCATAAGGAGGCTAGTTACCTTCAAGCACAGGTGCCTTCGCAGTTTGGCTCATATCTGGTGGGAACACCGCGTGAGTAACCAGCGTATTCGACGCCTTGTTTATGACACAGAAAGAGATAATGAACAGCTCAGCACCGTTATTTCACGCAGCAGACTCCGATGGCTCTGCCACATGTTGTTCATACCAGCCCAAAGACTTCCTCGACATGCGTCGTTTGCGCGCCGGGGGCGTTGATGGAAGAAGAGGAGAGGTGGCCAAACGATGAGTTGGTTGAGAGCAATGCGATCCCTTACTCCGACCTTGGCGTCGGCTCTCATGGTTGGAGTCCGAAAGACGATGAACACCTTTGGTTGGATGCACCTGTTGACATGGCGAGGAACCGAGTTCAGTGAGATTCGTGTTGTTAGTTTCTCTGTCCTTCCCCGTCCCTCTTAACCTCCCCCACCAGTCACAATCTCATTTCTTTGCAAAATACAAATTGTGCTTAAGAAATGGTTTTGGCTGCATAGGAGTCGGCTTGTGGCTTTCCTGGACGATGCCCATCCGTTACTGGTAGCTCATTTGGCGGCCAACCGTTGTAAATTATTTTTCTTTTCTTATTTATTGCAGCACACTGGCCGGGGTATTATCTACCTCTAGCTAAGGTATCTAAGGTAATGTTATACAAGCGCACTGCCGACAGCCATTGTTTTGAAATCTTTCTAGTGTTGACTTCATAATGCTGGTATGTGCAGCTATCCAACACCAATAACCCTACAACGGGCTAAGATTCCCAAGGTTCGAATAATTTTTTCACATATTTTAGTGTAACAGATCCAATCTCGTTTATTCTTCCACTGGAGCTACTCCAGAACCCTCAATAAACGACTGTGTGAGCGCTGTCCCGCTGCAAAGGTCATCAACCTCTCGGGTTGTGAGAAACCAGATGTAATCAGCACCTCTCATCTTTCGACGCCCACCTCAGTTTACAGGTCGCCTAACGTTATGTCTCCAGTAAGCCTCCTGACTCGGTACTGCTTTCATTTCCCATGTTAGTTTCTTAATATGCCTTGCTACCGGAGCATAAAATAGCACGGTATGACATCACTTTACAACCCATCTGAAACGAATTGGATTTCAGCGCACCCATCTAAAATGCAAGGTTGTCTGTTACCTCGTTCTCTAAACAACAAGCTCGCGTTAGTTGGGAACCGGTAGTGTTAACCTGCGAGAAGTATTCGTTTAGAAGCTGTAACTATCTAATGCACAATCCATCAACCACATCACCAAACATTTCGTAAACTACCTCGCGACAACTACCAACGTGACACAGTATGGAGAATGCTCGTTGGATTCCACGACATAATGGTTTTGGTCTGGCCATGGGTGTCGACCCAAATTAATGCGAATTCGAAGCAAGTAAATAAAAATAAAGTCAATCAATGTACCGGATTACGTAGGTAGTAAGAAGACCCATATTACTGAGGTGTCACTTTTGTGTCGAAGCAAACCGCTTGTCGATTATTTTCAGTTCTGCGTCCGTCAAACATCTCCCCGCTTTTCAGATGAAGTGCGCACGGGTACGTACCGTCGACTTTTCCACCCGAACCAGCTGATCAGCACGAAAGAGGATGCGGCCAACAATTATGCTCGTGGTTACTACACGGAAGGAAAGAAGGCGATCGACCTGGTATTGGATCAAATCCGTAAGCAGGCAGAGACGTGCTCCGGGTTACAAGGATTTCTTGTGTTTCATTCCTTTGGCGGTGGAACGGGCTCAGGTTTCACTGCTCTGCTGTTGAAGCGACTGAACGCTGATTATGGAAGAAAGTCAAAACTGCAGTTTCTGGTCTATCCAGCGCCTCAGATAGCTTCCGCAGTAGTCGAGCCGTACAACGCCGTACTCTCCACCCACTCTACTTTGGAACACTCGGATTGCGCTTTCATGTTTGACAACCAAGCGCTGTATGATATCTGTTCGTGAGTTGTTATTTACTGGTTGTCAGACCTGTGGTCGTTCTAGATAGTTTGTGATTTGACAGTGCGTTTTTCTGTCTGGTCTAAACGTTGCATTACCATTCCAATGTGCGTAAATGTGCGTGACTCAGTTCTCTTAGCTTGGAGTGCGTCATTCAACGTATCACGTGGTCACGTGAAAACCAGTCGTGATATGCCAAACCCAGACAAATATGGGAGGCTGAGTGTATGTGAGATTACTGTAGCAAAGATAGAAAGATCTCATTAGCTTGTTATGAAGGGCTTCCCAATGATTGAAGGTGAACGCTGGCTTCACTTCATGACTCGTCCTAGTGTGCAGTTACGATACGCCCTGGCGACTGTGTGTGTAGTTGAGTTAGTGTCTTTTACCGGTGCAAGGTTAAAACGGAATGTGTTCTAATGCAAACTGTGAAGATAGTATCAGAACTTAACGTTCCTGTCAATCCACATAGTGTTATAGGTTAGTATGAACAACATACTGAGTCTCCAAAGACATTCTGAAATTAAGTTGTCCCTACTACAGTGCTGAAGTGGTGTAATTTAGAGTAATGGTAGCTCCGCATAAAATAGTCACTTTGCACGTTCCAAGTTTGACAAGTTAGGCTGTATTGCTTAAGCCTGCAATAATGCGGATGCTTCTCGGAACTACCTGAATCTCAGATAGTGCTAACATGCTATTCGTTATCACGTAATTAAGACGACATCTATATTGGTGGCGTAGTGTCTCTAACGCAATTGTCTATCTCATAGAGTAACTCAACTCCTCAAATTACTAAGTCTTTCGGGACAATTCATCGTTCTGGTTCCATGATTGCTCTAGGAAATCATATGGTCTTCCCCCTTCAGTCTTTACGCCGTTTAACAATGAGCAAGTTTAAAACACAGATGCCTGTACACCTATTTTGTGGATGCATCTTTGAATTTGGATTATCGACCTTGTGTGTCTTGAACTAATAAGCATAAAGTGTTTTAAGTCAAGGCTACGTTCGTGTCAGACTGAGTACCAGAGATTGTAAACCATTAACTAACGTTGCCGTGTGCAGTAGAAACGAAAGTTTCGCACTAATCGCATCGAACAGATGGGCATTAACTACCTGCGTCCTGGTCCCAGAGTAGACGGAGGCTACAAAAGGAACATGCTCAATCATCAACTATCTCTTACCTCGGGAGTCAGAGGGTATCTAATAAGTTAGCTGTTGGAAACTATCAATATTTCCGATGTGGACTATACCCAAAATACGGGTAGCCTGGTCAATAAAACGAATCACATACACGCGGTATGCTTCTAATCTTTTCTCTAGATGGCCCTGTGTTCAAGCTATTCTTTCCAATAAATACACTATTAATTCGAACTTGTTTGTATGCCCCGTCACAAAACTCCATTCATGAAAGCCAGAGAAGCCATAAAGGTTTCCCAAAATTCTTCCGGTTTAGTAGATGAAAGCTAATAGCTATACCCCAGACCATAAGAGACTACACTGGGAGAGCATTTGACCATTGGGTGTGTATGAGTCGTTTCCGCTCTCACAAAATTGAGCGGCAGAAGCGACTAGTTCACAGCATTGTTCTTAGTTTTCTACCTCGTTTCCCAATAATTAGCTGTGATTGCATGTTGTTAACCCAGACAAGAGTGTATCAACTTTAATGTGTTGGCCCTGTAGGTTTTGTTCGCAGATTACTGGTTCGATGCTATCCTTTGTGCTTAACAGGTATAAACTTGACTTGGAGAGGCCAACGTACACTAATCTGAACCGCCTGATGGCTCAGGTTGTCAGCTCTATTACCGCGTCCCTGCGCTTCGAGGGTTCCCTCAATGTTGATTTGATTGAGTTTCAAACCAACTTGGTACCTTATCCGCGTATTCACTTCCCGACGGTGACCTACGCCCCAGTAATTTCAGCAGAGAAAGCCTACCATGAAAAATCCGATGTGGCTCAATTGGCCAACGCCTGTTTCGAACCTCTCAGCCAAATGGTGAAGTGCGACCCGACCAAGGGGAAATACATGGCATGCTGTTTGCTGTTCCGCGGAGACGTTGCTCCCAATGATGCAAACAGTGCAATTGCTACGTTGAAAACGAAACGCAGCATTCACTTTGTCGACTGGTGTCCAACCGGCTTCAAGGTCGGAATCAATTATCAGCCACCCACGGTAGTGCCTGGAGGTGATTTGGCCAAAGTGCAACGAGCTGTTTGCATGCTCAGTAACACAACTGCAATTGTGGACGCGTGGTCACATTTGGATCACAAGTTTGACCTCATGTACGCTAAACGCGCGTTTGTGCACTGGTACGTGGGAGAAGGTATGGAAGAGGGCGAATTCTCGGAAGCGCGAGAAGACTTGGCTGCGCTAGAGAAAGATTATAACGAAGTTGCTGAGGATATCGGTAAGGAAACACAGACGTTTGCTCAATCTGTTAATAGTAGAAGCAACTGCTGTGGGCACATAGTGTGTTTCAAAGTTTAATGAAAAATTTGCTTTTACACTGTGATATATACAATTTATCGGCAAGCAATAAATGATTAGTATTTAGCCGTCATGCAACAGTTTTAACTAGTCATACCAGGAGAGTGTTAAACACTTTTATCATTTACCAACATCATTTGGTATATTGAAGTTGTAAGAAGCCGATGTGCAAACGGAAGTTTCTTAAACATAGCTTATACTAGGATCACCGGTTCGGTTCAACAAACATCCACTCATCTTCGCACTACTTGTTAGGGGCTGCTTGGCATGGGTTTCCTACTGTATATAGTCGTAGTGTGCTGCGCATTAATTATGCGTCCATTTCTTGTGCGCATACAACTGGGGTTTCAAGTTGCATTTTTTCTTTGGGAGCGTCATTAGGGCCTGCTGTTTACTGGTTGCGGTTTCGCCTCCTGCCACTTCAATACTACTGCTAAGTGGCGCAGTAGTGTCTGCCTTTACTTCACAATACTCCTCCCCATCCAAATGCTCGCTCCAGCTGCCTTCGCTCGGAGTTTTTCTGACCGTCGGTGATATTCACTGTGCGAAGGGGTTCCTGCTCTAACGCTTGAAGCTTCCTCAACTCACTGGCATGTATTTGCCGTATATCTCCTTGCCGAGCGATTTTATACACTGGACCCCACCGATTGACCACCTCGTACAGTCCCTTCCATTTCGGTAGCAGTTTCCTCTCCTCTAGACTAAAAGTGGAAGCACCTTGATGGTCCCAGTATTTCGTGCTCAAACCGATCGGAAACTTGTCACCTATCTTATCATTGTTGCTCTGGTACTTCTCCATCCACTGCGTCGGAGTTGTCTGCAAGTTCGGCGTCACGTGTGCAGTTGAGTATTGGTCGTGAACGTTAGCGCTCGCATGAGTGGTTAACAATGACTTTGCCTTACCTTCCTTATTTCAATGGCTTTTCGTTTCGACATTTCTAGCCACTGTTAAGTAGGAATTGTTCATTAAACGCTTCCATACTACGCCTGCGCATTCCGTTCCGTTTATCGACTAAATGTTCATACTTAACATTTTGGCGACGAGGTTAAACTTCCGCGATGTCGCACCTTCCAACATTGATTTGGAATATTCCTTCTGAGAAACCAAAGACTACCTGAAACAGCTAGAAGCGCTTTTTTGATTATTTGAATTTACTATCCGTCGTGCAGTCAAGTAATGTACTCTCAGCGATACACAAAATTAAATTGCTGTGACAGTTTCTGGAGGATGAAGGTCAAAGACATTTTGAGGCCCTCCATGCCGGTGAGAAGGCAATGGTGAAGAGTGCGCTAAAAGTCAGCAGCGGGTAATGGGGTTTACACTAAAACATACACTGCGCTGTATTTTTTCTCGAACTTGCTGCAAAACCCTGAAGAAAATATCATACATTTCTTTGCGGGAATACAGCAATCCCTACCAAATTGTCGGCATAGTGAAATCCCAGGCACGAACTTCGAAGAATCGAGGGCTTTACGGTAATTGACATCCTGTATCCGTAACGAACAGGCTAGTGAAAGATTGTTATCGGAAGATGAGATGACGAAGAGCTGGGATGAAGCCAGCAATACTGTTCGGCAGCTGGAGAATGTCCATAAAGAGTTAGCAGCATTTGCCCTGCAACCTCACATAGGCTCCGTCCAAACAATCGACCAAAAATGTGTTATCTTGAGGCTATCCGAATTGATTTTATCTGGGTATTAGCTTACTTTAAAAGACGCAGCGGGACAAAACTGTCTATATCAGCGTTATTGAGAGCAAACGGGACTCGTGCGAAAATTGAGTGTGACAAGGCTTGTATACTTAGTGATCAGTATACTGGGGTCTTTGCTCTGCAGATCTCTTTACTACAGTTTGTATTGGCTTCAAGAGTTCCAGAGGAGTTTCGTTTCGCTGAGTTTAACATAACGGAGATTCAGATGCTCGAGCTACTGCAAGGCATTAAGCTCTCTAAGGCTTCCGGTCCTGGTGCAGTTCACCCGAAGCTGTTGCATGAATTGACCAATGCGGTGAGTGGTCCTCTCACATGCCAGTTTTCAATATCGCAGGACAGCTGCGTCCGACCTTTGGAATGGAAGGAGGCAATCATCTGTCCGATTTTTAATAGCGGTGACAGCGCTCTTTCCGCGAATTACCGGCCTGTCAGTTTGACAAGCATAGTAGTCAATTTGTTTGAAAGCTGATAAGGGATTTAGTGCAGAACGACGTGAATTGATTTAACCTTCTCAGTGTTGCGCACCATGGATTCTGTAAGGAATTTTCGTGTCAGAATAATCTACTTGTAGCACGTGAAAGCTGAGCCGAAGAGGTAGACAGTGGCCACGCTCTAGACGTGATATTCATGGACTTTTCGAAAGCTATGGACAATTTTCCTCATTTTCGACACACACTAATTTAAGATCATACGGTATATCTGGTCGCGCCCTTCAATGGGTGTCTGCTTTTTTGAAGGGAGGGAACAGTGCGTATGTGTGGGGCGTAACCTTTTGCTCAAGCAAGCTGTTCTTAGTGGCGTACCACAGGGCTCGGTATTGAGGCCACTGTTTTTCGCGATCTATGTAAAGGACTTGTCAGGGGAGAGCTACGTGTGTCATCACTAATGTTTGCTGATAACCCTAATTTCTGGAGTAGCACCAATATCCCGGGAGGTCCTGAGGCAATTCAGGGTGTCTTGGATAGGCTCTGGAAATGGTTTACTTTGTGGTTGATGCCCAGAAATAGGGCCAGATGCTCTGTTCTCCGAATCGGAACTGCGAATCCTCCCACCGATTTGTTATCGGGAGTGGTGAAATCTCTGTTATCACTCAGCAGGTTGCTTTAGGGGTCGTACACTCATCAGCCATTCATTCTGGCGACAGTTGGAAGAACGCTGCTTTTTGGGGTATTCGTATGATGAGGTTTATCTGTCGCTCTTTTGGAGTCCTAACGGCCAATTTTTTGTGGATCTATCCTTGACATAATCCGATCCTACCTGGAATATTTTATCCAGGCTTGTCCACCATCCACATCCGAGACAAAATGGACTTGGAGAGTAGTACTCGGTTAGTGCAGGGTCTACTGGGACGGAAGTATCTTGAACTCTCGCTTAGTTTGGGTATGTACTCTATGCACCTTTGAAGGATGAGAGGGGACCTGATTCTCACTTATCGTATTTTGACGGGTAAGATCGGCCCGGGCCTGTCAGGACTATTTAGTCCCCCTAAGTTACCTAATCTGCGAGGTCACCCACTTAAACTGCATAAACCAATATCTGATAGGATCATGACGGAAGTTACTCTGTCGGACCGAGTTATAGATCGTTGGAATTCGCTTCCAGATCACGTGGTTAGGGAACCTACGGTTAAGGGTTTGACGCACTAGCTCGATGCTCTTGGGTGGCAACACTTAACCTTACCTTTTTCCTAAATGACTCACCTAAACTTTTCAGTTCTATTTTAGTGACTCAAAGCTATTACTATTCTACTTGCTTAGCTCTTTCCGCTTTCTACCTTTTGAAATTACTGTTGCTTCTATCTTACTTCACTTATGCGGCCCAGCAGGGACTGCTAACGCAAGATACCTGGACATTAATTGGTTGGACAGGGTGTGTTGCGGCCTTTGTTTTAGATCCATCAGTATGTCAAAATCTGCCAAATCCCGGTTTAACGACCCGCTGAATAAGGAACACTCACGGGATAACCCTATCGTACCAGTTTCGCTTGGACTTGAAGTTGGACATTTGTCGGCCGTGGAATGTCGTCATAAAATAGTATATGCTACAAATCTTGAAAGTTAGTGCCCTTGGCCCGAGTTTGCCGATTTAAAGCTGGCACAGCTGCGACATCACAATTTTCAAAGAAGCCCGTAAAGATCGTCTATTCTTCAGAAGAAGATGACCAGCTAAACACGATCTGAAACGCAAGGTCGAGTATTTGTAGCATTCACCCAGCCTACACTGTGTAATTGGAAATAGAATGACAGTTGGTTGAAGTGGAACATGATACCGGTGCTTCAGTTGGCACTATCAGTGCTGTATCAGTTTAAATATGACCCAAGTTTTCCTCCTGTGCATCAGCTTTGCGGACGTACACCTGACAGTTGATACCAGTCCTGGGGAAATGTATTGTTCAGCATAATTATCATACGGGGAAGCCGACCTACAGGCATAAGCTATGGCGAATGATTATCGAGTGGGACTGGATTAAATGCCTTTTGGCTACGCTAGAGACAGTGAAGTTCATATCCATTAACTAGCGCTTGGAGGATGTGCTCGACAAATCTTTTGACGTTTTTGATGATAAACTGGGAAAATTGAACGGATGTCAGGCTAGTATCGAATTACGGGCGTAAATTCAGCTCCGCTTTTCAAGGGCACGTAATCTACCTTATTCCTTATGAGCAAAGGCGGAAGACGACAGAGATTGCACTCAGCAGGAACAAAATAGCCAGCCCAATACCGTGAGTGGGGAGCTCCGGTAGTTCCAGTTCTGAAGGCGCATGGTTCTGTACGTATTTGTGTTGACTATAGACTAATTGTTAATCGTCGTTTAATTCTAGATAAGTATCGTTTACCTCGGATAGAGGATCTGTATGCTACGCTGGCAGGCGGACATAAGTTCACACCGACCCACCTCAGCCACTCATACCTCTCGCTCATGCAATGCGATAATTACCCACATGGATTTATTCTTGTACAAACGTCTGCCCTTCGGAATCAATTCAGCTCAGGCGATATTCCAAGGGATCATTAATAACAACCTGATCAAAAATATCCCTTTCACTTGCACCTATCTTGACGACATTCTGAATACAGGACATTTAGATGCTGAACATTTACAAACGCTATCCACTGTGTTCGAACGTCTACAACTGAGTGGAATCCAACTGCAGGAGTCCAAGAGTACATTTTTCTCAGATTCCGTTAGTTAACCGTTTAACCGCCTTGATTAAAACGAACTACAGTTGTTAGAAGAAAAAGTCAGGCCCATTCTTGTCGCAGCTTAACCCAAGAATGAAGTTGAACACCGATCACTTTTAGGTGTGTTTTCTCAATGGCATAGATTCTTACCTAACGCCACAACAGTATTTCCATTGTTGTACGAACTGTTGCACAAAAGGAAGTTCTGGGCTGGGCGTGGGGATCAACGAAAGGCCTTCACCGAGGCCTTCACTGAGGTATCTCGTGCATTTCCATCCGAGCCGGCCTCTAGTGCTGCAGTGTGATGTTTCCGCACACGGAGTAGGCGCAGTCCTTTGTCACCGGACCGATGACGGATCTGTTCGGCTGGTCGCTTTTGCTTCTTGCACATTGCAATCCGCTGAATGGAATTACGCCCAAATGGACAGAGAGGCCTTAGCGATTATGTTCTGAGTCAAACATTTCCACCAGTACGTCTAAGGAAGACAGGTACATAGCCAGACTTTCCATAAGCTACTTCTTTCGCTCCTGGCTGCGAAGAACTGAATCCAACAGACATCTTCGCCTCGAATGCAAATGTGGGCACTTCATTTGAAGTCCAATACTTGCAAACTTTAATACTTAAAGGGAAGTAGTAATGCCATTGCCGATGTAGTTAGTCATCTCCCGCAGCATTATGTCACAAAACAGAACAGTGAGCCCATGGAGTTTATAAAGCCGATGCAACACCCTGAAAGGACACCCATCAGGAGTGACGTGATGCAGCGCCTGACAGACCGTGACTCTGTGTTGTCAATGGTGAAACGGTATTTAATGACCAGATGGCCTACAAGCACGTCAGACGAAGTGAAAGCATTCCCTTGTCGAAGTGATGAGTTGAGGCTGTGCGAAGGATGTATATTTCGGGACTCGCGCATAGCTTCATTACACGAACTACGGCCTCAGTTGCTGAGAGAGCTGCATGACGCACACCCTGACGTGAGCAGCATGAAGGCGCTGGCACGATGTTACTTCTGGTGGCCGAACATTAACCAGGATATATAGCCGCTGCTGAAAAAAATTGCGAATAAGGTCAGAAATACCGAAGGCATAAATCTCCCGGACCGGTACATTCATGGCGTTGGCCGAAGAGGCACTGGCAGGGAATGCACATGGATTACTTTGGCCCGATCATTGGGATGATGTATCTACTTTTACTTGATGTCCATTCTAAATGGATAGAAGTACATACAGTTCACATACGAATTCCGCAGCAACGGTTTGCAAAACTGTGCTCCATATCAGCCATTTTCGGTATTCCAGAGACGGTATGCACCGACAACGGGACACCATTTACCGGTGAGGAGTTACAACATTTTCATGTATGTAAATGACCGACCCGTTTACTTCTTCTGTGTGCGGATTGGTTACTACCCACACCAGCCAGTCGATCATGCCACACACGCCCCCGGTCTCGTAAAGCGAGTTTCCGTTATTCTAGTGCCTTAAACAATTGACTGATAAGACTCCTGATGTTCAGACATCTTCAGTTTTGCTGGGAGTACATGTCTCGGAGGCTTGCATTATAGGCGTAGCGGTACTACGTTTTAGTGGTGATGAAAATGACGAACCCAATGTTAAACACATCTATCTTTTGGTTACCTGCTGAGGAAAAACCGACCTTGTCGAATTGGATAAGATGGAGGAAATCTTTTAGTGACTACGTGGAATTACTTCCTGTAGTGAATCCGACGGTTTGCCTTTCTGAGTCTCACAAAATCACACACTATTCAGACACATAACTTAGGCAAGTACTTGGCGATGAAAGTTAACCACAATACGATGCGCTACAAGTGGAAAACTATGCCACATTCAGTTCTACTTTGCATACTTATACCACGTTATGGGGGTTGAAAGCAAATGTTTACACTACTAGATACTGCTTTTTAACATTTGTCCATAAGCCGAACGGAAGTATCGAGGATTTTATTACACATGTTCGTCAGTCTATTTCCGAGTGTAAGTGTAACGATATTCCACCTGGGAAAATTGAAGAGCAAATAAAAATGCAATGTTTAATTGCGGGAATATCGGACGAAAGTGCTAGAGAGAAGTTGTCATCCTTGGGTGAGTCGGCCGCCAAGTGGGAAAACTTTTGTCTCATTGCTTGCCAGCGACAGAATATTACATCCAAATTAAGCGAGTTCGTTGCTCGTCCGGTAGTTAATAATGCGCACGGGGTCCGAAAACCAGACACCAGTGAAAACCGAAAACAATTCGTGTATTATCGTTGCGGTTTGCCGCACCTTCAAGCTTCTCATTGCCGGCACAAAGAAATGCGGCAAGATGGGCCATTTATCTCGCGTGGTTAGGGCGGAAACTTCCCGCCTGATGCGCCCTCAGCCAGTGTTCCGCTTCGCCTCCACTGTCTGCGAGTGTACGCCTGTGTGTGTGCGTGTCCATCAATACGTGTGGGTTCCGTCCTTCCTCTCCTTGCGCTCATTGGCCAAGTCCCTCCCTGTCTGATCGAACACTGGACTCAGCACTCACGTTACTTGCTTGCTTGCTCTTCGCCTGTATACGTTTCATGGATGCACCGTTGCTTACGATATGCTTTCATTGCCTCGTCATTGTTCTGATTTAATTGAGTGTAACAAATGAACGACGGAGGTAATTTGGATCACTTATGGCACATTCAATTATTTCACCTCAGTCGTTTTGGAATGCATCCGCGAAACGGCCTACGACGCAGCAATGGACGCAGTGGAAGACTACTTTCATTAATTACCTAGCTTTAGTTGTGCTTTTTGGCAATAGAAATGCGATTGACGAGGCAACAAAAATTAAATTACTGCGTCACCACCTCGGTAATGCAGGGCAGCGACATTTTAATAGTTTGCAGCTACACACGAAACATGACTTACAAACTGTGCTCTACTCTCTTGACTGACTGTGGGGAGAAAAACCACACGTGTTCACGGCCCGGTACATATTTAACACCATGAAACAACAATCGTGCGAAACTGTAAATAAATTTATCTCTCCCCTCCCTGCTGCCCTTCCTGAGCGCGCCTATGACCAGATCAGGCCAACTCACTTTGAGGAAGCAATGCTTTTACAAGCACTGATTGTTGGTGTGCTAGAAGACAAAGCATGCGAGAGGCTTTTGTCAGAATACAAAAAGACCCTTACTTGGGAAACAGTAAGTGATATAGTTCGACAACGTGCTAATCTCGTTCAGGAACTAACGGTATTCTCCCTTCCGATCAGATAATTTCACAGGAGGTAAAGAAAGTATCTCAAACAAAGTGTGCTCAAACATTGTCTCATCTCGTACAGTGCAGAGGATTCCGTTGTTATCGCCGTGGAGCGCAGCATTCCGTTCCGGCTGATTGTCAGCATCTTCAATCATTATTCAGGCTTTGTGTGAAAAGAGGAAATATTCAGAACGTTTGTCTTTCCATAGGAAATTTCGTTGTGCGGGGAAGTCCAAAAACTGTGGATCATATTACTGAGGATTTAAGCCAGAACTAGATCAACAAAACAACAGTTTTAATCACAACATAACAGCGGAGAAACTGTTGGTTGTGTCGATCCAGGTAATCAAACAACCTGTTGATTTCGAATTTGTTACGGGTTCCTCAGTTAGGCTGATACGACCCGATGCCCTCTCGCAACTACCAAAACTAGATCCCCTACAATACAACTACGATCGTACACCGGGTAGTTGGTGAATGTGTTGGGTATCTTTGTTGCATGTATCTCCTACCGCCATTCAACTGATCAAACCCGTGTGTACGTTTATGGGGTACCAGGTCTAAACTTACTTGGTCGCGATGGCATTAAATGACTTCCGGACATCATAGCAAACGTCAACACAGTTGAAGCTTGTCTACAACTATCTGCGATTGTGCAAAAATATGCAGCTGTTTTGAGAAAACTTAGTCAAGCCTGCTAAAGAATTAAGCGGCACGACTGATACTGAAAACACAAGCAACACCGAGGTTCTGGAAGGCCCGCCCCGTACCTTATGCACTTCGGGACCAGGTCGAAACTGAGCTGCGCCGACTGCTAGAAGAGGTTATAATTGAACCCGTCCAGTATTCCGATTGGGCTGCCCCTATAGTACCTATATTGAAAGTGTTGGTAGGGTAAGGCTCTGTGGAAACTACAAAGTTACATTCAACCAAGCACTACAGCCAGATCGATATCCACTGCCTAACTTTGAAGCCACTTACGCCTCTCTCTTGTGGCGAACTTTTTATCAGACTAGATCTGATTCACGCCTACCAACATATTGAACTCAAGGAGGATTCACTTGCTTTCAGCACCATCAACACACATTTCGCTGCATATGCATGCTGTTCGGAATAACCTCTGCACCGTCCATATTTCAACGAATTATCGACTCGCTAGTAAAAGACATACCACATACATGTGCCTATCTTTAGGACATCCTAATTAACTGGCGTACAACTGCTGAACACTCTGGAAGTAGGTTCGCAAAAGCTATTAGACTCCGGGCTGATATTGAAGAAAGAAAAGTGTGAATTGCTTGTACCAGGTGTGCAATACCTTAAGTACAAGCTTTCACGCGAGGGGGTGTAACTGCTAGAAGAGAAAACCAAGGCACTCCTTAAATCCCAAGCGCCCAAAAGTGTAAACGAACTAAGCTCCTTTCTAAGAGCAATCACTCAGTTCTCCAGGTTTATACCAGCAGCAACAATTCATTTACATCTGCTCCATCAACTTTTGCGCAAGAATCAGCCTTGGGACTGTAACGCTGTTCACGACAATGCTTTCAACGCAGTACAGAAACTTTTGGCGTCAGCTGAGGTCCCTGTACATTACGAGCGACGGAAACCTATTGTTCTCACCTGTGATGCCACTCCTTACGGCCTTGGGGCCGTTTTGCTAAATAAATTACCTGATGGCTCGCAGAGACCTGTTGCCTACGCTTCACGAACCTTAACCGCAGCCGAAAGGAACTACCATCAGCTCGATTGAGAGGAGGCCGCTGTCATCTTCGGGAACAACCGATTCTATCAATACTTGCTCGGTCAACATTTCGTGATTCACACAGATCACAAACCCCTTCTCTCGCTACTTTGGCACGAAAAAGGAATTCAACAAATGCTCTCCCCCAGAATGATCCGCTGGTCCCTCATTCTATCTGTTTACACATACCAGATTCAATATATTCCGGGCAGACAGAATACCGCCGCTGGCGTTCTCAGTCGATTTCCCTTACCGGAGATCCCTTCAAAGGACTTTACTCCTCAAGAACTTGTGAATTTAATTCAGCTCTTCAACAATGCTCCGATCACGTCCACAAATATACGTCACGAGACTGATAAAGGTCCGTTATTAGCGCTTGTGACGCGGTACGTTCAAGTTGGATGGCCCGACAATACACCAGCGGAACTTAGATTTTTCGCCATAGAATGACTGAACTGAGCCTCCAGAATGGATGTTTGCTGTGAGGTGCACGGGTTGTAAGCCTTAAAAGATGGCGATCAGCCATCTCGAACGAGCTTCACGATGCACACCCAGTAGTTGCTGAGTTGAAGGCACTCGCCCGTTTCTATGTATGGTGTCCCGGATTGGATGGCGACATTGCGGCGAAGGTTGGGTGTTGTACGCTTTGCCAAGAATCTCGAAACGCTGTCCCCCACATACCGATGCAGCCCTGAACCTGGCCAGAGACGCCGTGGAAACGTGTGCATGTGGACTTTTTCGGTCCATCCGAAAGTCAAATTACTCTGCTTATAGTTGCTGCGCATTCTAAGTGGATTGATGCTCACATTCTGTCGACAGCTACAGCAGACAAGAATCAAAATACCCACTACTGTCGCTACTTTTGGAGTTCCCGAAACACGTGTGTCTGACAGCGGATCTGCGTTCACTAGCAGCAAGTTTTCCACCTTCCTCATCTCAAATGGAATTAGACATGTGACTATCGCCCCTTATCATCCGTCTTCGAACGGTTTGGCTGAAAGGACTGTACAAACAGTGAAAAATACGCTGCATAAACCAACATGTGAGCCATTGCGGGTGCGTTTAGGGCGTGCCCTTTTTGATTACCGAAATATGGTGAACGATACCACCGGAAGATGTCCTGCAGAGGTTATGTTCGGCCGACGTTTGCGTACTTGATTAGACTTACTACACGGAAGTCTGGCAGCTGAAGTTCACGAAAAACAAGAACGAGTGAAGGAACGCTTTGATTCTCGCAGCAGAAACAGGTTTGTAACAGAATCATATACAATCTAGCTACGCTTGCCTACAGACGACGGAGGGCAACAAGCCGTTGTCAAAACGGCTAACGGGCAGATCATACCTGTAGAGAATGAGGACGGCAAGGTCGTGCGGTGTTACATGGATCACATTCGGTCAAGGTCGTCAACATCCGCTTCAACCTGTGAACCAAATTCCCCACCAGCAGAAGTGGACGACATGAGAGCCAATGACTAACCAACTGAAGCCGAAGCGCCGCTGTGCAGCTCAACCCCCGACCGCCGACCGGTTTTGAGTTTCCAAGCTGCATAACTGCAAGTACAAAGGGAAGAAGTGATACGCCCACAGCCAGTGTTTTGTATCGACTCTACTGACTGCGAATGTACGCGTGCATATGCATCGATATGTGTGTGTTTCGTCCTTCCTCGCATTGCGCTCATTTGCCAAGTCCCTCCCTGGCTGACCGAACGCTGGACGCAGTACGCACGTTACTTGTTCGCTTGCTGTTTGCTTCTATACGTTTCCTGTAAGCACCGTTGCTTACTATATACTTTCATTGCCCGTCATTGTTCTTATTCATCTGGGTGTAACACCGCCCCACGAACATCGTCTTATCGAATCGTAAAAGGAAGATAGGGCTACCTGAAGCTAAGGTCTCAGAAAATTTGAACAGTGAGGCTAACTCAGTGTACCTGAACAGTGTGACACGCAGAAACTGTCCTCCTTACACAACACATCTGACGATAGATGATGAACCAATACGTATTGAGCTAGATACTGGGGCAGCAGTCACCATTGTAAACCGCGGTTCCATGAAAAAGCTACCACCTTTGCAACCGTGCAACTGTAGATCACAGACGTACACTGGTGACCCAATACAGATGTTGTGCAGACGTTTCGTTGAAGGCATGCACGGGGAGCGCGAATTCACCCTACTCCTAATCGTACTACCTGGGAACAAACCGACGCTCATGGGTCGAGAATGGATACAGTTCTTTCACCAAAACCATGCAACTCAACCAACTCCTTGTTGAAGAAGGCAGTTTGAATGGATTATTGAACAAGCTTTTATTTTTGTTTTGAAAATCAGTTTCGAAAACTGGGTCATTTCAAGGCTTTGATCCAACTCCGAGAGGATGATGAGCAACAAGCTTACAAAGCTAGATCATTGTCTTATACAATGTGCCCTAAACTTGAGGCCGAGATGCAACGTCTGCAATCCGAAGGAGTCATAGTTCCGATTCCACATTCAGATTTGAGCACTCCGCTTGTACCGGTACTCCAACCTGACGGCTCCGTCTTTATTTGCCGAGGCTGCAAATTGACAGTCAAGCAAGCATCGAGAGTGGAAAAATCTCCCCTACCACGGGTTGAAGATTTGTACTCGACTTTAGCCGGAGGCCAAAAGTTTTCCAAGCTGGATCTCAGTCACGCATACATTCAAGTCAAACTTGATGATGTGGCACAGGAACTGACCCCAATAACTACCTACCTGAGACTATTTTAGTACACGCGCCTCCCGTTTGGAATAAAATCAGCACCCGATTTTTTTTTCCAACGGATTTAGTTGAAGAAATCCCGTTCACCTGTGCATACTTGGACGATATCCTTGTTACTGGCTGCAGTGACGCCGATCATTTAAACACTTACGCACGGTCCTCGAGCGTCTGGAAGAACATGCGTTGAAATTAAATATGTCTGAATGTCAGTTCTTATCCGATTCTGTTTGTTAACTCTGTGAAAATCTGGACAAAACTGGTTTGCATGTCCTGCAAGTGAAAATAGCGCCTATTGTGCAGGCACCTCAGTCGAACAATAGTAAGGAACTACAGTCATTCCTAGGAATATTGCCGATCTAACATCGTTTCCCACAGGATGCCTCAAATATCCTTGCTCCACTGAAGGAATGGCTACACAAAAGCGCTAGTGGATGTGGAAGAGCGAGAATCAAGCTACTTTTGCTTGTACAAAGAAGTGTCTCACTCCCGCACCTGTTTTGATCAAGTACGATAGAGAAAAACCGTTAATCTTACAGTGTGACGCTTCTCCATACGAAGTCGGAGCGGTTCTATGTCACAAATGGTTGAATCGTGTCATTCACCCGATTGCGTTTGCCTCACAAACTTTCTAAACCGCCGAAAAGAATTATTTCCTGTTGGATAAAGAAGCCCTATTTTTCATCAAGTGGTGTCAACATTACATTTGGGCCAGTTAGTTCGAAATATGAAATGACCGCAAACCACTGATATCCTTACTTAACGAGTCAAAGAGAATCGAGCAAGTGTTTTCACCGGGAATGTAACGCTGGGCATTAATATTAAGTGCATATAAATATCCAATCTCCTGTAATCCTGGGTTGACCATTGCAACGAGACTGGATCTTAACGTGGTGCGACGGTTTGCGTACCACATTGACCCATTGAGCTATACTGGGTGGTGCCTCCGGTCACCTTGAGAGCTACTCCTACCAGGTTGGTCAGTGGTGAGAGGTCAGACAAACTCAGTCTCCTGGTCCTCCAGGTTGGGGGTTTGGAATGGGATGGCGTCCATTTCTGTAAAACTAAATCATTGCCACCCCGCTGCCTTGCGGACAGGCTTTTGAGCCAAAGGCTTTGGATGAGCACCCTAATCGTCCTCCTGTCTAGGTCTGGGCGCCCTGGCAGTATCTCAGCCCACATACAACCATGACATTTTCTTCAAACATAAACTTCATCCTGCATCGGCCGTCGCGCAGATTATCAAGGGTCGCCTTATCTGCTGCATACAGCAGGGCGGATAAGCGAAAATATGCTACTGCTGGCGCCTCCCTTCTTTCTTTCCCACCTCTCTCTTACTCCCATCCCGACCCTCATTACTAACCTTCCTTCTATAATTCCCAGCTTAATTGACAGCAACCGAAGTGCCACTGGAGTAGAACCATCTGCAGCCACCGTCTCGCGCCAGACACCGGACGCCTATCGGCAAAAGTCCCTTATAAGGCCACGCTATCCCGTTTCCATGGCGACATTCAACGTTCGCACTCTAAGACAAACAGGTCAACAGGCTGCACTCGCACGCACCTTGGACACACTGGGTATTGATGTGTGTTGTGTGTCCGAAACTAGGATCAATGACCCTAACGGGGTTATTGAATTAACTTCACCCGGCTTATCCTCTCGTTATTGGTTGCACGCATCCGGAGACGCCGATGCAGCACTCACGGGTCAAGCTGGTGTAGGTATCATTCTAAGCTCCAAGGCTGAGCCATCGTTGGTTGATTGGATTCCGGTGAACAGCCGTTTATGTGCAGCCCGTTTGACGACATCATCCAAGGTTGATTCACGAAGTAGTACAAAACGCTGTTTGTCCGTGATTTCCGCTTATGCTCCCACCGACTGCAGTTCAAATGTTCTCAAGGACATATTCTATCACGAACTGGACGCGCTACTACGCAGTGCTACTAGTTCAGATATTATAGTACTTGCAGGGGATATGAACGCACAAATAGGGCGTCTGAGCTCTTCAGAAGCTCAGCTGGGTGGTAATTATGGGCTTAACTCCGAACGGACTGACAACGGTGAGCGTCTGCTGCAACCGTGTGCGGAGCACCAGTGGTTTCTTAGTAGCACTGCTTTTAGACACAATGGGCGCCGAAGTGCCACTTGGCGTCCTCCTGTAGCTGGCCAGCGATGGACCCAAATTGATCACATAGCCATAAGTTACAGATGGCGTGGTTCCATCCTGGATTGCCGCTCGTACTGGAGTACCTGTGTCGACTCTGATCATGCCTTGGTACGCTGTCGTTTCTCCATGAACTTTACCGGGAGGCGCACCAAGCGTCCCCTACGATTGGCAACGGAGAAATTGTCTCAGTCCTTGGTCAAACAAGCCTATCAAGAAGCGCTGCGTATCGAACTTCCGCTGTCTTGTCCTAATGACACTGAGCTTCAGTGGAATAGGATCTCGGCCGCCATGCACGACGCAGGAGCATCTGCTTGTGGCACTATCCATCGTCACCGCACCAGTCACTGGATATCCGAGAGGTCGGTGAACCTGTTGGAATCTAGAAGACACCTCCCGGCTGGCTCTGAACACAATGTAACCAGACGGGTTATTAGGCGTGAACTAAAGCGGAGCCTACGTGCTGACAAGGAAGCCTGGTAGACCAGTCGGGCTCAAGAAATGGAGGAGGCAGGAGCAGTAGGCAATTACCGCAAGCTCTTCCAGCTGATCCGCACCACTGGTCCCAGAAAACCAGGCGTCAGTGAGACAATCAGAGACAGCGCGGGTGCGCTGATACACAATAAGGAGCGCCGTATGGCTCGTTGGGTAGAACACTTTCAAGATCAGTTCAGCTGGCCCCTTGCTCCCGGACCTCTTCCTACTCAGGTGATGCATGACGAGCCATGGACGGTTAGTTTAGAGCCTCCATCGGAGGCCGAGGTCCGAAATGCGATCACAGCCCTTAATCGTTTTCGTGCCGCTGGCCCGGATTCCCTCCCACCTGCACTATTTAAGGATGGAGGTGAGGTCCTCTGCAAAGCACTGACCTCCTTATTCGAATGTATCTGGAAGGAAGAAAGTGTCCCGGCTAATTGGAGCGAATCGATTATAGTGGCAATATACAAGAAGGGCAGTCGTACCGATTGTTCTAACCACAGGGGTATTAGCCTAACGCCAGTTGTGACAAAATTACTGGCCTCGATTATCGTTCGTCGCCTCACTGCGGAACGGGAATCTCGGATTAGGGAAGAGCAGGCAGGTTTCCGCCCAGGACGTGGCTGTATAGACCATATATTCACTTTGCAACAGGTGCTAGTGCAGCGCCACGCATACCGCAGACCGACAATAGCTGTGTTCCTCGATTTCAAGAGTGCGTTCGATTCAGTCGATCGATCGATTCTGTTCGAAATACTTGCGCGGAAAGGTGTTCCCACGAAATATGTGAACATCCTTCGTGCTCTATACTCGAACACTACAGGCCGCGTCAGGGTCTACGGTGACCTATCGGATAGCTTTTCGACCACAAGTGGCGTTCGTCAGGGTTGTCCGATTTCCCCATTTTGGTTCAATTTCGTCGTGGATTCTATCATGGAGTGTTCCCTTGCGGAATCTCACGATGTAGGCGTTGAAGTGCTGCCTGGTGAAAGGTTAGTTGATCTAGATTATGCAGACGATATCGTCTTGCTTTTTGACAACGTTGGGGCGGCACAATCAACCCTGAATAGCCTGTCCAGAGTGGTCCCATTATTTGGTATGCACTTCGCACCTTCAAAGTGCAAAGTGTTGCTGCAGGACCACCAGCCACTTGATGACCCCTTGACGCTTGCTAACGAGGAACTCGAGGTGGTTGATCATTTCACTTATCTTGGCAGCTGCATCAGCAATGATGGGCGCATAGAAACTGACGTCAGCTCACGCATTGCAAAAGCCAGAGCTGCCTTCTTGAACCTGCGGCATCTTTGGCGACAGAAGGGAGTTTCCCTCCGTCTGAAAGGCCGTGTATACAAGGCCACAGTGAGGGCCGTTCTGCTCTATGGTAGTGAAACTTGGCCCCTTCGGTCTGAAGATCTGAGGCGCCTTCAAGTCTTTGATCATCGTTGTCTGCGAAGCATTGCTGGAGTCGGATGGCACCAGCGTGTCCGCAACGATGACGTGCGTAGGCGAGTACTAGGAAGTGATAATCATGCTAGCTCCCTAGAACAACAGATAGCACTGAATAAGTTGCGTTGGCTCGGGCACGTGCTACGTATGCCTGGTCACCGCTTACCTAGGAGGGCCTTGTTTAGTCTGCCAGGTGTAGGGTGGCGCAAGGCTCGAGGTGGACAGAAGTTGACTTGGCAGCGGCAAATGAAGTCACTGACGACCAAACTGGGTGCCGTTGGTCCGTCTCGCCTTCCGGGCTGGAGTCCACGTGACTCGCCTTGTGCTTGGCTCGAGACTTTACAAGACATGGCTCGCAGTAGACACCAGTGGCGCGTCTGCTGCCGTCTCCTAATTGGATTGCCTGTTTAAAGTGTGTTTGGTGCTGAGTTATCTGCGGAGTAATGGCTGATTATGACGCGTGGCAGTGAAAGCCGCAAGGAAGCTGTCTCGCCGATGCCGCCTTATCTTTGCACGATAGCCAGCTGTTTGTGACGGTATGTTGTCTACACAAGGTGTAGGCGCCTTGACCCTGAATGTTTGCTTAGGGCATTAAGGTTTTCAGGTAAGTCCCCCTTCTCTCCCTCTTCTTATTCTTTATTTCATAGGTCCTCATGGTTGTATAGCAGCGAAGCATCAGTTCAAATGGCTGATGTACTGCTGTTGTTGTTGTTATTGTTGTTGTTGTTGTTGATGATGATGATGATGATGATGATGATGATGATGATGATGATGATGATGATGATGATGATGAATCCTGGTTTGAATAATCATACAGCGGATGCATTAAGCAGGTTACGACATGCGACCCCAGACGAAATACTGGAGGAACCAGTAAAGCTAATACATAAAATACAACACATCGCCACCACGCAATTGACAGGAAAAATCGACTGAGCCTTCAGGATGGCTGTTTGTTTTAGGGATCCCGCCTGATTCTACTGCTAAAGGCACGGCCATTCATCCTAAACCAAGTCCACAATGCACATCCAGGCGTAGCCCGAATAAAAGTCTTGGCGCACGGTTATTGCTGGTGGCCTGGCATAGATGCAGTAATATAGCACTATTTAAAAATGGTGGTCTGTGTCAACAGTATCAGTCAAATAAACCTCCCAGTCTTGTATACCCTTGGCGTTAGCCTGAAAAGCCATGGCAACGCCTCCATGGGGGCTTCTTTTGATCCATTAATGGCAGGGTTTGTTGTTGCTAATTGAGGCGCATTCTAAAAGAATAGGTATTCATCCCGTTTCCTGCCCTACTACAGAGCCAACTATCTCAAAGCTGCTGTCATCATTTGCCATATTTGGGATTTCAGAGACACTGCAAGCCAATGGTCCGTTTCAAAGCAATGAATTTGGACTCTTCATGAAAGGCAATGGTGTCCAGCACGTCCGTACAGCTCCATATCATCCTGCTTCTAATGAGCTAGCGGAAATCGCGGTGCAGACCATTAAAATAGGTCTCTTGAAACTAAAACCAGGAACTATTCCGAGAAGATTAAATCGCTTGCTGTTTGCTTACAGAATAACGCCAGCGAAAGCCACCTGTAAATCACCAGCGGAGATGTTGTTTGGCCAAACACTACGTACTAGATTGGATCTTCTATTTTCTAATTCATAGTGAACAAATGGAGAGAAAACAAGACAAGACTGCGTCATCGCATGATGACCACGACTCAACTTGTCAGCCAGGTGATCCCGTCTACACACGACATCCCCATGAGCGCCGCTAGCAACCTGCAACAGTAATCAAAGTTGAGTGTACCCAAGAAGATCTTGGATTAAATGGTCGGATAGTACGGCGACTCTCAGCTCACCTACTAATACGTTGCGCTGGGACAACAGCAGATGAACATGTGTGTGAATTAGATTCGGTTTAGCCGGAAAAGGAAGCAACCTCCCAGGATTCCGTACAATCGTCAGATGCACCATCACTTTGTAGATCCCAGCATACGCGTAAACCCGTTGACCATTTTGTGCTAGGAGTATAAACATTTCAAGACATGAAAGAATGTCACGTACGCGAATGATTTCGATCCGATTGCTTCAGCTGTGTGCGGATTGATTACCAGCCTCACAAGCCACTCAATAATTTCACACACGTCCCCGGTCTCGCAACGCGAGTCTCCGGAGTCTTCTACCTTCCTCAATTGATGGGAAATCCTCCTGTTGTTCAGCCATCTTCAGCTTGCTGGAATTACGTGTCTCGGAAGCGTGCCTTACATGCTTAGCGGTACTACGTTTCAAACAGTTTCTAAGTAACAGCGGAATACAGCTCAGTAAGTCTGCTCCCTTCCAGCCGCATCGAATGGAATGGCAGAACTTGCAGTCCAGACTGTTAAACAACGTCCGCTCAAACAGACTAACGGAACATTACAAACGAAGTCGCATCGCCCCCTGTTCTCGTACCGCACGACGCCGGCTGAATCATGAGGGAATACACTCACGGAGTGAATCTTTGGCCGGCCACTACGAAGGAGACTGCGCCCACTCTTCCGAACCCTCGAAGGAGGATTGAGGTAAAACAGGAGACATGTGAGGATGACAATACGCCAGAGGAATAGTGTCTAAATGTTTCTGATCCGCTATATTCAAGACTGTCTCACGAAACACCTTGGCCACCTGCTAGGACCATGTGCTCAAGGAGTAACCAAGCGGAGTTACGGTTAGAAGACGGCCGTGTGGTACGCCGCCATTTTGACCATAGCCGGCAACGCTCAATGGCACCACATAAATGGGGTCAAAATCTAATGCTACTGACGCAAAAACGGACGGGGAATCTGCCTCAAAAAACCAAGAAACACAACCGGATGCGGAACACCCTCAATTAAGATGTTCAAAACGTACGCCTAAGCCTGTTGGTCGGTATCAAGCCGGATCTGCAGTCTTTAGCAGGGAAGGGGGGTTGTCACATAATCAGTTAGTATTGGTGCTGAACACAGACGCTTGTGTGATTGGTTGACAATGACTTTGCTTTATCTTCCTTATTTCACTGGATTTTCGTTTCGGTATTTCTAGTCACTGTAAAGTGGGAATTGTTCCTTGAACCGTTCCATAATATGTCTACGCGTTCTGTTCCTTCTATGCGCTAAGGGCCATACACAATCTTACGGTCGGTTGCCTTCCTGTTATCCTGTGCCTCTTTGGGAGATATTCGGCAAGTTAGCCACATTCCAACATCTAGATACACAGGTAAGTGAGGTGCTCAACCGTTCATCAATTGGAATGGTGGTTTCGTTGTGGAGACCTGTTAGGATGTTCAATGGGTCAGCAACAGCAGTCTCAACCACGGTCCGCTAGCCCCTCTTTAATCTTTCTATTGTTACGCTCCGTCAAGCCAAAGGTTTCCGGGTGGTATGGGGTTGTCAACACTTGCTTGATACCAAGTTTCTCCAAGCAGTTTTGGAATTCCTCACGGACTCTGGTCTGTTAATATGGCCCTTGGGCCTCTGTGATCCGCTATCAAATATTTCATGACAGCATGGGTAATGGTGGTCACCAGTTGATCCGGGATTTCCGTTGTTTCAATCCATAGTGTGAACTGCTACCTCATCCCCGAGATGTAGTGTTTGCCCCACCTGGTCAATGGAAACGGTCCCATCTCGTCGATCGACCATAGTTCACCAATTTCCGATACTGGACTCGACAGCCCTGGTTATGGTGCTCCACGGCTGTCGATTTGCAAGAGATGGCATTGCTCTCACGAAAGTAGGTTTGACTCGATGTCCCTTACATGCCCAACCAAAAAGGTGCGTTGTCTCGGCAGATCATAGGTCTTGGAACGTCCGGTGTACGCCACCTCGTGCCAAAACATTGACAGCCGCCGCCTTAGTTTCGTCGAAATAACCGGCACCGAAGTGTTTCTACCTCCTGGTATCCACCTCAGGATTACCGCTACAGTTAATGTAGCTTCTTAAGATTTCTCACAAACAGTCCGAGCTGCTTGTGCTGGTGCTTGTTTAGGACTAATTAATAGGTTATTCGTGCGGCAATCACTTTGCGCAAGAGTTTGTCAGTACGTCGTTCGGCCGCCAACTGTCGCGGATCCTGATCCAATAATATCCCATTTATATCAAAGGCCACACTCGGAAGGTCATCTTCGTTCGTCATGGGTGCCGGAGTTTCCGCAACCTGGCTCTACTTTCTCGGCACGTGGTTTATAATGAAATAGTATTCCTGCAGGGGCAGTCCTCAGCGCGCTAGCTTTGGCAGACATAAACCATTCCAAAGACTTGTGGTCCGTTTCGACGTAAAATCGCCAATCTGACAGATATGGCCGCCATTTATCCAACTCCCAGACGTTTGCGAGACAATTTTTTCTCTCTGGTTAACTATTTTCCGTTCTACCGGTGTCAAAATTCTGTCGGCGTACTCAACCATCCCATGGCTTTGTCTCAAAACCCTGCCGATTGTGACGTCGATGGCACCAGTGATCACCGTGAACATCCCTCCAGCAGTAAGCATTATCGGCTTGAACTCCTGCCTTCCCATTTCCTGTGTAATGCGATCAAAGGCTTGTTGGGATTCCCTAATGCCAGTTAGTTTCTTATCCTGTTTCAGTAGCCTATACAAAAACAAGACCACATTGTTGCATTAATTGACAAAGTTGCTGTGGTACTCAACTCGGCCCAGGAACGCCCTAAGTGTGCGTTTTGAGGTAGGAATTGGGTGCATTGTATTGTCAATATGTCCTCAGGTAGTGGCTTTAGCTTACCGTGTTCCACTTTATGGTCTAGTAAGGTGACAAAGTCTTCACTATCTGGGGATTCGGGCCATTTATACAGAGTCCCGACTGCTGAATCCTTTCCAAGTCCTTTCGAGAACACCGCTGTGCTCCGCCTCTCATTGGCTATACACCACGATATCATCTCTGTACACCGCCACCTTCTTCATGCCAATAAGTAAGCGAGGCATTAAAGCTCGGAAGGTAAACAGGACTGACGATAGTCTAAAAGTATCTTTTAACTTGGTATTGACATTTGCAGATGGCAAACGCCATTTCTCTCGGTCCTCTCGTCTGATCACCAGTTGCCAGTATCCAGATCTCTATTCCAGAACGGTAAATATCAACGACTGTTGCAATCAACCAGAAATGCTAGCAACAGTTGGCACGGGTACGAAACGACTCCAAGTGATTTCATTCAGCTTTCGTAAGTTTTCGAAAGAATTGGTACTTTCCATTAGCCTTCTTTACCAAGGCAACAGAAGAATTGTGTGGGTTGTGCGCCTCTTCAATCACATCCGAGTGCAGCATCTCCTGTACCTGCCTCCTCACTTCAGCCTCCAGATGGATTGGTATCCTTCGAGGTCCAATGGGGCAGATACGTATGCTAGGTTAGCGGAATAGTGTGTTCGATCCAGTCCCAGAAGTCATACGGGCCGCCGGCATCCGGTAATAAGGAGTGATACTTTTTGATCAGTGAGCGTAAGGTCGCGCTCAAATGTACCGCGGCAACAACAGATTGTGAAGGTGCCGTTCTTTCCCGGTCAAAGAGTGGCGAAGACCCGTATTTAGACAATAACCCCTCGTTTTACATTGACGATAGCTTTGTTGAACTCCAAGAAATCTGCTTCCAATATGGTTTGTTTTACATCTAGGGATACAATGAAGACGTGCGTTAGTTTCGGACCCTGGTTATCACGGAGTGGTTGCTCATATCACTAATGCCCACTGAGTAACCGCCAACAGCGCTCTTGACAATGGAGTGCGACTGAAGATTTTCACCCCGCCGATGCTTCAGCAAAGACACTTCGGCACCCGTATCGACCAGACACCGTTCCACCGCTTCATGCGCCCATCTACTCAGTGCCCCCAATTCATTCCTTGATCTAAGAAGAAAAAAAAGTTGTATGTGTGCAATTGGTACACGGTCAGTAGCGCGCCTCGTCGGACATTGTCTTCTCTATTGTTCCGGTTTGCATTAAAGAATGCAACATCCCAATTTTGCTTCTCCGATTACTGAGTGGGAAGCGCATTAATATCTTGCTCGAGCCGTTCCGTCATGCGTTCCAATTTGTCCAACTGCTCACTCCCATGGCGTTTGTCCTTCGGCACAGCGAGTGGCGCCTCGCCCAGTGCTCCAGTAATCTGCGCCAACTCTTAATTCCTATTTTCCACAAACATTAACTCTATTCCTGCTCCAAAGGAAGTCATCCTGCTGAAGTGCGCTGATGACGTGGTCGTTGGCGTACACAACTACACCACATATTCACCGGTAAAGTTTTAATGGTTCTTGGCCACTCTCACATCCTCGTCCAAATCTCACTGTCGTTCGTTCAGCACAACAAATTGTTAAGATGATATTTTCTCGCTGTCCAGGGAAAGTTGTTATCAACAGCTCCTGGCGCACACCCTGTATCTTAGTAATGACAGTACCAATCTGAAATTCTGTACATTAATGAAATATGTAGGAGTTACAGTAAGTCGGAATCTCACATGCTCACGCCACGTGAAATAAATATTCATCAAATCAGGAGATTAACGTTCTACGTCTCCCGACTGAGGTCTTCATTGTTGCCTCGTTGTTGATATTAGGATTTTCACCGCTTGCATAATACCACACTGGAAGTATTGCTTACCTATGATATTTCCTGGCTGCATAAACGAGCGATTCAAAGTGATCAGCTGGCCACTGAAGCAACTTGCTGGATGCAGCTGCATTTCTAAATTAGGGATTGATAACATCATTGTGTCCATGTATGTTCGCTGCGGCGAAAAACTGGCTCCCAAGATACTTACTGATGACAGTCATCCTCTCCATTGTCCAGTATCGGAATGTATCTCGACTTCGTCAACCAGACGAACATACGAAGTCAATTATGCCCGCACATGAGCTTACTCTACGTCAGTTGTTTCCCATTTGTCACATTTTCCGAGGGATCAAGATGTAGTCAAACAAGATATTATTGCTAGACTGAATTGATAATATCACCACTTGCACCTTCTCGAACTGGTGGCGCACCAAATACAATTTCTATGCTTTTCTTTAATTTTATTTGTGCCCATACGGTGTGTGTGTGTGTTATACCTGAATATTCATTCTTCACTGGTGCGACTTGACTTGACTTTCCCCGGGTAGCGTTCGCAATCCGGACGAGTTCCGCGATTAGCTGTGGGAGACTGGCAATGAACTGATCAACCAGTAATTGCAGTTTTAACAATTCGTCCATTCACGGCAAGGCGTGGTCCAACTACTTCCTGATGTGAACTGCAAAAGGAGAGAGGATCTGCCCCTACACCAAGTCTTGCCGCCTTGAACCGCCGCATCGCCTGCTGGCGGTCGACCGGGCTGTCTTGTGTGCACACTAACACCACCTTCGCGACAGCCTGCTTCAACTTGACAAGGCCTCGCCACAGCGCCCCTAGGACGACCTTCGCACTGCCCTTGTGGAGACTCCGCAGGTCCACCAGCTTTGCCCGGTCAGACTTGACTCCAAGCGCCGCTGCCATATCCTGGAAGTTCTCTAAGAAGTTCCTCAAATCTTAGTCCTCAAAAGGCTCCGACCAGGGGGTCTTTATGCTGCACCTTGATTGACCACGCCGCCAATGTAAGTGCGAATGCAAACGGGCTTGTTTATTGTCTCAAATATAGCTTCTACTAGGAGTGCCGGTCCTGTCAACGAAACATCCACTCATCTTCGCATTCTTTATTGGTGGTTGAATGGGGGTGGATTTCTTTCTGTGTCTATTAGTTGTGTAGAGTGCATTGCATATGCGTCCATTTCTTGTGCGCATAAACTGCGGTTTCAAATTGTTTCTTTGCTTTGGGGGCGTCAGTACTGCCTGCTGTTGCCTTACTGCGGTTTCTCCTCCTAGCACGTTAATACTACTGATAACTGGTGTTGTAGCGCCTGCCTCTTGTCCACCCCAATGTGATCCTAGGGAAAAGTTCCTTTTCAAAAGTAACACAGTAGGCTTAGGTATACAGAGAACTTATCGACATACCGGTCCAGATCACCTGTGTAGCAAAATGCATACGAATGCAAGGCTGAAGTAATCGGGTGAGTATGTAGGTTTAAAGCTAACAGAGCCTAGCCGAGGCTACAACCTTAATAAGTTGGGGCATAATAGGCCTTTTACATTCTCATAAGAATACTATTGTATTGTAATCTTATGTAATGTATTTTCTCGGATTTAGGGGAGATGCCCTTTTCGGTATGCTAAAACGTTTACACTTGTTTCGTATAATAGTTACCTCCTATTCTAAATCTCAGGTAGTAATAACAACCATGTTTTAACATCCATTGCTGTTCAGTATGAAGTTCCGAATCAGCACAGAATAATTCGTGGTGTTCCCATGGGGGTCTCCGTGTACGGGTGGAAACACGTTACCTTTCTTTAGGTGATGGATGAAGGACAATTTTGTGATGATAGAAAAAACTCAGCTACTTCATCATTGCCACTTTTAATCTCAATGAACGAGCTGAATTATACAAAAATCCTCACTACTCATCAGTAATAGATAGAAAATATGTTGTAACGGAAATCATACGCATTTGACAGCATCGAAATGTTCAAAGTGTCTATACATTGCGGAGTTCTAAGCGGGAGCAGCCAAAAACGGGTCTACTTAGTTATTTTCACTGCGGCAGCTGTACATATAGGCCAAGACAGATAGCAAGGGAGATTGATTATCTGTGTGTGAGGCGGACATGGTTGTTGTTGGTCAATTGTTTCAGGCGTTTTGGTTTGACTTGGCGCTGGGTTCATGGGAGTAAAAGGAAAGGGAAAAGATCTTGGACGTAGGGATGCAGATGTATTAAGCAGAATCGGTTAGCTTCTCCTTACAGCCAAACGTGTTCACATGAGGGAAACAAGGGAAGCGTAGCCTAGTAATAAAGAACGAAAAGTAAAAGTGATTGAAGGTGAATCGATTCAGTCAGCGTTTCCATCCTAGCTCGAACCATTTGGTGTGGCTGTAAGGTATATGTGGCTGCTTAAGCAGAATATGTATAATGGATGTAGAAATGGTTATCTCTGTCTCCATTTGAAATAGCTCAGCAAGCCACACTTATTGGTGTTTCTATGAGGTATGCTTTTCTGAATAAAGATAGAGTCGGGCAAAGAAAAGGGGGTTCTGTTAACTTTTCACCTCTCTTTCAATGCGCCGCTTCAGTAGGGTCTGGTCAGGTAGAGATACTATAATTAGCACGTCTATGCACATTTGTAGTCGGCACACGTATTTCTCCACCCTATGCTCAGCAATTTTGGATCTAAATTAAGTTGCAGACCGTTTGAAACTGCTCTTTTAAACACTGGTTGTAATTCGCCTGTTTTTACTTCAATAGGGAGACTTTTCCAGATCACCGTGCATCTGCTTAGGTGGAATTTTCTATGAACGTTATTTTTTCCAGTATCTGCAATGGTATCACGTGTTTGTACTAATATATGGCATCAATCACAACACAGATTACGAGTTGGAATGGGATAAGAAAATATGCGGAAACAGCACAACCCGTCGCTCGTCTTATTGATACCTATCTGTGATAAAGAGGAAACGTCACAAGCACGGTTGGAATATGCTAGCGTACCATGAAATGTGAACAGGCGAAGCTTTAACATTTCAGCTCGCAGGGGAAACTGGTGGAGGTACTGGGGAGCCATAAGTGAAGTATGTTGAACTACTCCTTGTGCTAAAGAAGTAAGACGCGTAACCATAATCAGGACCTAGATCCACTGAGTGAATTCCAGTCAGTTCGCTCACTAGAACAATATATGAAGCAGACTGAATGTCAGGTGTTTTTGAAACATCGCGTCGGGATGCTTACTTCCAATGAGATCGAAGAGATAAGCTGTGGAAGATTGCCCAAAATGAGAGACCTAATCATTTCGTGTACTTACAGTCACAAAACATTTCATTCCTTGGAGAGAATTGCGGATGGGTTTCTAAGAACATTCTCTTTTAATTTGCCTCCCCTATACTTCACACAATTCCATCTCTTTCAGATTCGCAGCCGGCGCCCAAAAGACGTGAGAAACCGCACACCACAATCAAAGGCTCCAGAAGATGAAAGCAGTAGACAGCCCTCGAGGGACGACGAAGGCAACATATTATTAAAGGAAGTGGAAGCAACCAACACAAAGCGTCCCAAACTCAAAACAAAGAGATCACTTTTACTCAGTGTTCTGTCATTTTTACTACCTAACGATACACTTTTGAACTCGTTTCACTGCATGGCAACGTACTAATTCTTCAGAATGGCAAGAAGAAGCAGCATTTCAACAGCATATTCTGAATTTAGATATTTCGTGTCCTGTCATCAGCTATTGACAGACAATCAGTAGAACTACTACAATGTAACACACCATCAAGAAAAAGGTGAGAGAGTGGGGATTGAAGCATAGTTTAAAAATTATACCAACAGCTATCGGGTTTGATACCAGTCACTGAGGACGCAGCTAGTTAGTTCAGAGCTAAAGCAGTGGATATTGCCAAACAATTTTGTATTATTAAGAGTGAAAAATGTGAAATATTAAGGAAGAAACATTGCGAAGCCCTTCAAGAACTATGCAAAAATCAAAACGTAGTAATAAGAAAACCCGACAAAGGATCTTGAGTAGTTATTTTGGAAAAAACTGATTATGTTCGAAAAATACAAGCAAGACTTGCCTACACTTACCGCACCCTACCGGATATGGCAGGTCAAGATAAAACCGAACAGGTTGGGAAGGCTATTAACCGCAAACTCAAAAGTCCAGTAAAGTATGGATGGATCGAAGCGAACAGCGTGCCACACGTACGGCAACGCGGTAGCGAACTTCTTCATAAGTACGGTTCCTCAAAGAAAAAAGGAGAGAGTTCCGCTATATCCAACAGATTCAATGGTGGGTACATCGTACCAAAAGTTGGTGAGATGGTTGGCGAAAATCATGGATCCTATCCGACGTGAACTCACCGGCTATACTCTTAAAGCAACCTTGACATTGTCGACAACATACGTCAGTTAAAACTGAATAGGCAGCACATGGTTTCCTTCGATGGTTGTTCCCATTTCAACGTTTCCTTAGAAGAGAATGGCTACAATTTCCCGCTTGATTTCAGCCTTAAGGCAATCAGTTTATTCTTTTACTCGCCAGCTTTCGACTCTAATGCAGAAAATTAAACCAAATACTCATCTAAATTTAATCCGGATCGCACTAAATGATCAGCCGTGGACATCGCAAGAGAGATCTTACGTACATGTGCGTATGTGTGGAATGCTAAGCGGTGTAAAAATATCGAGGTCATTGCGCCCAATGACCTGAGCGGGACAACGTGATAGCCAAACGGCGGACATCACACGCGCTTGGCATGCGGGCGCATAAGTTTAGTTCCGAAACGTCAAGGCGATTTCACGTGTCTGACTTTTAAGTGGAAACGTCCAGACGGTTCCGATAGTCCGTCTCTGGTCAGCGGAGTTGTCCTGCTGCTTTCCCCCAGTTTGGTTGCACGGAAGCTGCACGCAGCGAGCAAGGCGAAAAGAAAATGTTCCTCATAGTTCACCTACCAAGTTTGCCTTTAATTTGATTTATATGGTCTTTTAACCTTAGATCACATTACGCGCGATGGGAAGCAGAGGAACGTACGTCCGTCATCTGTCCGATGTAAAGACTTTTATCCTGAAGACATATGAAGAGGTCAATAACTGGAAGGGCATTGCATCCCTGTTACAGGTAAATGTGAAGACATGTAGAAGCTGGATTAGAACGTTAGAATAGTTGAGCCGACAAGAGATGATAGCCTATCGCGTCGAAAATGTCTGTCAGGTAGTCACGTGGATTTCTTGGTGGAATGGGTGGAATCGAACACAACGGTTACCTTGGAAACGTCTCGGTTACAACTGAAGGGGAAGTTCGTGTTGGACGTGAGCGCCAGCACAATCGCTCGCTACCTAGACGATCGCCTCGTGACAATGAAGAAATTACATGTAATATCGGAATCCATACATATGATGGATAGCAAAGGCTAAGGAAGGCATACGTGCTGAAGTTGATGAACTGGGAGGCAGAAGGATCGCGAGCGTTATGGATAGATAGATGAAACGCACTTTAATCTGTTCTGCACGTGGCAGGTGGCACACGGGCGCACTGTACAATGCCGAACTCGGGGACAAAATATGCACCTGATCAACGCGATGAATGAGGATGGATTACTCGGATATGCTGTCCTAAGCTGCAGGTGTAATAAAGAAAGATGTGCGCGGTGGTTGCGGCTACCGCTTGGTACCAATGGCATTCATTTCGCCGAAAGATGTCTTCTTATTTTGGCTGGCACACCCTGTCACAACGACCTGGAGCGTTTTCTCCAAGTGGAGCCTTACAGCGCAGGAAGACGTCTACGACTGGCACTGTACTCTCCGCAACTGAACCCGCTCGAGAGCATTTTGAGTATCATTAAGGCCTACGTTAAACAAACCATGAGGCGACGACGTTCCGTGATGCACTGAGGGGCTCCGGATGGCATACAGAGCAAGACTGAATGAAGGAAGCAGTTGTTGGAGCAGGTAGTTGCAGAAGCACGTGTCTGCGTGGCGCTGAACCACTGTCGACAAATGTTGCAGCACGTACGAAATAACTATGCACGTGCGTTGCACTAACTCGAGCCATAACAAGTTAACTATCACTGATGTATTTCTTGTTAACTTTTACTCATTGTTTTCTTTAAATCAATGTGGGACCACCCTGGGTGGGTTACATCGTGGCCTTCAGTGTCCACCTGTTACACTCATGTCCTCCACGAGTAACCAAGCGGAGCTACGGTTGAAAGACCGTCGTGTGGTACGCCGCCATTTTGACCATATCCGGCAACGCTCAATCGAACCGCATAAACGGGCTCACAATCCAATGCTACTGACGCAAAAACGGACGGAGAATCTGCCTCACAAAACCAAGATTCACAACCGGATGCGGAACACCTTCAATTAAGATGCTCAAAACGTACGCTTAAGCCAGTTGTTTGGTATCAAGCGGGATCTGCAGTCTTTACCAGGGAAGAGGGGGTGTCACGTATGCAGTTAGTATTGGTTGTGGACACAGACGTTTGTGTGATTGGTTGACAGTGACTTTGCCTTACCATCCTTATTTCACTGGATTTTCGTTTCGGTATTTCTAGCCACTGTAACGTAGGAATTGTTCCTTTAACCGTTCCATAATATGTCTACGCGTTCTGTTCCGTCTATCCGCTAAGGGCCATACACAATCTTACGGTCGGTTGCCTTTCTGTTATCCTGTAGCCTCTTTGGGAGATTTACGGCAAGTTAGCCACATCCCATCCTCTAGATACACAGGTAAGTGAGGTGCTCAACCGTTCATCAATTGAAATGGTGGTTTCGTTGTGCAGACCTGTTTGGATGTTCAATGAGTCAGCAACAGCATTCTCAACCCCTCTGTAATCTTTCCATTGTTACGCTCCGTCAAGCCTAAGGTCTCCGGGTGGTATAGGGCGGTTAACACTTGCTTGATACCAATTGTCTCCAAGCAGTTTTGGAATTCCTCACCGAATCTGGTCTGTTAATATGGCCTTTGGGACTCTGTGATCCGCCATCAAATATTTCATTACAGCATGGGTAATGGTGGTCACCAGTTGATCCGGGATTTCCGTTGTTTCAATCCATAGTGTGAACTGCTACCTCATCCCCGAGATGTATTGTTTGCCCCACCTGGTCAATGGAAACGGTCCCATCCCGTCGCTCGACCATAGTTCACCAATTTCCGATACTGGACTCGACAGCCCTTGTTATTGTGCTCCTCTGCTGTCGGTTTTCAAGAGATGACATTGCTCTCACGAAAGTGCGTTTGACTCGACGTCCCTTTTCATGCCCGACCAAGAAGGTGCGTTGTCTCGGCAGATCATAGGTCTTGGAACGTCCGGTGGACGCCATCTCCTGACAAAACATTGGCAGCCGCCGCCTTATTTTCGGCAAAATAATCGGCACCTGAGTGTTTCTACCTCCTGGTATCCACCTCAGGATTGCCGATGCAGTTAGTTGTAGTTTCTCAAGACTTCCCACAAGCGGTCCGAGTTGCTTGTGTTTGTTTAGGACTAATTAATCGGTTATTCGTGCGGTAATCATTTGGCGCAAGAGTTTGTCAGTACGTCGTTCGGCCGCCAACTTTCGCGGAGCCTGGTCCAATAGTATACCATTTATATCGTAGTCCACACTCGGAAGGTCATCTTCGTTCGTCATAGGTGCCGAAATTTCCGCAATTTTGCTCCGCTTTCTCGGCACATGTTTTATTATGAAATAGTATTCCTGCATGGGCAGCCCACAACGCGCTAGCTTCCCCTGGTGTCTTTGGCAGACATAATCTATTCAAAAGACTTGTGGTTCGTCTCGACGTGAATCGCTGAACTGGCAGATATGGCCGCCATTTATCCAACGCCCAGACGATTGCGAGACATTTTTCTCTATGGTTGAGTATTTTCCGTTCTGCCGGTGTCAAAATTCTGCCAGCGTACTCAATCATCCCTTGGCTTTGTCTCAAAGCCCCGACGATTCCGACGTCGATGGCACCAGTGATCACCATGAACATCCCTCCAGCAAAAAGCATTATCGGCTTGAACTCCTGCCTTCCCATTTCCCGTATAATGCGATCAAAGGCTTGTTGCGATTCCCTGGTGCTAGTGAATTTCTTATCCTGTTTCAGTAGCCTGTACAAGAGCGAGACCACATTGTTGAATTAACTGACAAAGTTGCTGTGGTACCCAACTCGGCCCAGGAACGCCCTGTGTGCGCTTTGAGGTAGGAATTGGATGCATTGTATTGTCAATATTTCCTCAGGTATTGGCTTTAGCTTATCGTGTTCCACCTTGTGACGCAGTAAGATGACATATGTCTTTACTATCGGGGGATTTGGGCCATTTATACGGAGTCCCGACTGCTGAATCCTTGCCAAGGCCCTTCGAGAACATCGCTGTGATCCGCCTCTCATTGGCTATACACCACGATACCATCCCTGTACACTGCCACCTTCTCCATGCCAATAAGTAGGCGAAGCATTAAATCTCGGAAGGTAAACAGGGCTGACGATAGTCTAAAATTATCCTTTTTACTTGGTATTGTTATTTACAGATGACAAACGCCATTTCTCTCGGTCCTCTCCTCTGAGCACCAGTTGCCAGTATCCAGATCTCTATTCTAGAACCGTAAATATCCACGACTGTTGCAATCAACCAGAAATGCTAGCAACAGGTGGTATGGGTACGAAACCACTCCAAGTGATTGCATCCAGATTTCGTAAGTTTTTGCAAGAATTGGTACTTCCCATTAGCCTTATTTACCAAGGCAACAGAAGAATTGTATGGGCTGTGCGCCTCTTCAATCACATCCGAGTCAAGCATCTACTGTACCTGCCTCCTCACTTCAGCCTACAGATGGATTGGTGTCCTTCGAGGTCCCTGGGGCGATACACTTGCTAGGTAAGCGGAATAGTGTGTTCAATCCAGTCCTAAGAGCCATACGGGACGTCGGCATGCGTTAACAAAGAGTGATACTCTGTGATCAGTGACCGTAAGTTCGGGCTCAAATGTACCGCGGCAACAACCGATTGTGAAGGTACTATTCTTCCCCGGTCAAAGTGTGGTGAAGACCCGTATTTAGACAATAACCCCTCGTTTTACATTGAAGATAGCCTTGTTGAACTCCAAATAGTCTGCTTCCAATGTGGTTTGTTATGCATCTAGTGATACGGTGAAGACGTGCATTAGTTTCGGACCCCGATTACCACGGAGTGGTTACTCATATCACTAATGCCTACTGAGTAACCGCCAACAGCGCTCTCGACCATGGAGTGCGACCGAAGATTTTCGCCCCGCCGATGCTTCAGCAGCGACACTTCGGCATCCGTATAGACCAGACACCGTTCTACCGCTTAATGCGCCCCTCTACTCAGTGCCCCGAATTCTTTTCTCGAACTAAGAATAAAAACATGGTTGTATGCGTGTAATTGGTACACGGTCAGTAGCGCCCCTCCCCTGACATTGTCTTTTCTATTGTTCCGGTTTCCAATAAGGAAAGTAACATCTGCTTTTTGCTTCCATGTGTGATGAGTGGGAAGCGCATTAATATCTTGCTGGAGCCGTTTGGTCATGCGTTCCAATTTATCCTACTGCTCACCCCATGGCGTTTCTCCTTCGGCGCGACGAGTGGCGCCTCGCCCAGTGCTCCAGTAATCTGCGCCAACACCCAATTCTTATTTTCCACTTACACTAACTCTATTCCTGCTCTAAAGAAAGTCATTCTCGATACTGCTGCGGAACAAATGGTCGTGGCTTTCCGGCGGATATATCACGGTAAATTCATGAGTCCGAGATGAGAACCGGCAGTTGATAAAGTTTAATAGATGGATTTTATTTCAAATGCTTAGACCCGGCATCTGTTTCTTGATGGTCGGCGATGTGTTCTAGCTAGGATGCTTAGCGCGGAAACTCGTGAAGACAAATGCCGGACAATGCGTCGAATGCAACACTGTGAGCTGCATCAACGTGTCGATTGTCGGTGGCTAACTTTGATATATAATCCAACTGACGAATTTATCGAGGTGAGAGGAGATCACAGGAAGCATGAAAAGCAAAATTATGGGGCTTATGATCCGTAAGGATGATAATTGCACATATTTTAATGAGTCATTTGGTCAGAGTTGGACAAGCTCAGGATAATTGCTTTGTGCGGCAGATATTCTCTCCTGGTCGATAGGTCTCTGTGACAGTTGAGGCAGATGAGCAATCGATAATGCAACAGCAACAGTGTGGTTGGGACCGTCGATGTAACGGATGTTCAGACAGTTGGGTATGAATCTGCCGTAGTAGCTGGCTATGGAAAGGAATCGACGTAGGCTTCTCACAGATGGTGACATGTAATAGTCTAGGATCGCTTGGATCTCATCGATCCACTGACCCGGAAACTCAAAGATGGGCGCACCAAACGTGTCACAATTTTCACCTCATTCAGTGCAATTTGCATCAACTGTTTTAACTCGCGTATTTGCGATTTCTTGACTTGTTCGGTTCTGTCACAACCTGTCTCATTGCAAACGAAGTGGCTCGTGTCCGCTTGAACCACATACATCCTTTTAACATAGTTAACTTTATTCATCATAACTACTGCTGTTCCTTTATCCTGTTCCAGTATTACCACACTCTCATTTCGCCGAAATTCCCTTAAAGACACCCAGCGCTGTCTCCTCAATGTTCTAAACCTTTCCGTTTAGGAAACACAACGTTGTTTGACCAGCATACGTCGAATTCCAGTCAATGCAACAACAGACTGCCCACACTGACACTGAAGAAACTCCACCACCCAACCAAATGATATGCGGCTCCAGTGCTCCCTCTCCTCCCCACTCAGCACTTGTCACAAACTCCGACACACAAAAGCGTACTCGTTTTAGACGTGCAGTTATTCTTCCTTCTAAACTAGCTACCCACGTCAGATGACATATATCGCGCGTTCATTTTGTTCACTCGAGCACAACGGGGCGGAACTTCCGTAGCTGAAACGAGTTTTCTCGACTTTACATGAAAACGGATATACGGAGAAGTTCACAGCACGGCACTCAAAGGCGAACACGAGTACTAGGAACGAAGGATGCCTGACGTCCCTAAGAAAAAGTGTTCATAACGCTACCATTCAAAGGCGACCAAAATGACAGGATATTCCGATACCATCACCGTCAATCTATGAAAAAGTGTTATTACGCCTCTGGGCTTGTCCTTTTGTAAAAAGAGAGCAAATTGCTGTTTAAATCCAATCTGGATAGGCCAGAGTCTCGAGTTGGCACCTTAATCGTTTAACTGCGAAGTGGCGGATGTGATTCGCCACTGAATAAAGTCACTGCCAAGAAATACATGCTAGCAAGTACACTAGATTCATATTTCAATCTTTCCTTGACACGTACACGAATAAGACCCTCTCTGTCTACATATACCGTTTTCCCACATACTTATAACGGCTCGACTGTTTGTACTACGCTCATTTGAACCAAGAATATCGTCATCCATTGCTGACTTTATTTCTTATGTTTACTTCCTCCTTCACCGTAGCCTGTACATCTTTCGGCCAATACGGAGTACATACATAGCAACGTGTCTGTTGCGAAACATAAACGCCTGTAACATTTGATCATGCCTGGTTTGGTGTGCCTAGATACATTCGAGAAAAAATCATTTATTTATTTATTTGACACTGGCCATGAGGTTTTCACAACATATTGCTCGAAACCTGGTCGTGAATGATCAAATGCTACCTGCCAGTTCCATCTTCCGACACATGCTTGACTGCTCCATGAGTGAAAACCCTCGTGAATCATTTAGAACAAGCAGCCAATAGAGCATCGCCCGCGTGCTTCAGTTCACTAAGGACTCAGCAATTAGGCGGCTGAAACCCAGGTTGTGTACAGACCATATTTGTCACCAGTCGCGCCCTGCTTTCGTGAGGCTGGTGGACACATTCCTCTAGGTGCAGTGCCGGCCAGCATCAGAATAACTTTAACCGTAGCCCACTTTGATGGAGGGACTCTCGGGCAGGTCGTATGTATTGATCATACAGCAAATCACCGACGGCTCTGGTAACAATATCTATGATATACGCCCAGGTACGTGTACAACTTTTCCTAAGTTGGAGCGGTGTGCGACATGTGTTCGTACCATCGGTAGCTCCTAATGTACTACCTGACGACCGGTTAACAACATGTGGTCTATCATTGCAGCGAGAACCCACTGCAATCGTAGTTTACAGTAACTATTGCTATCCCCGAGTGAAAATTCGTAGAGACAGAGGCAATTCCAACTGAAGCCATGATATACCCCAAACGAGGTGGACCCACATTGCAATCAGTAGTGCTGAATGGGTTACAAATCGAGTAGGTGCAAAGCACGTGCATAGTTATTTCGTACGTGCTGCAACATTTGTCGACAGTGGTGCAGCGCCACGCAGACACGTGCTTCTGCAACAACCTGCTCCAACAACTGCATCCTTCATTCACTCTTTGCTCTGTACGCCATCCGGAGCCCCTCAATGCATCTCAGAATGTCGTCACCTCATGGTTTGTTTAACGTAGGCCTTAATGATACTCAAAGTGCTCTCGAGCGGATTCGGTTGCGGAGAGTACGGTGCCAGTCGTAGACGTCTTCCTGCGCTGTAAAGCTCCACTTAGAGAAAACGTTCCAGGTCGTTGTGACAGGGTGTATTGGCAAAAATAAGCAGACAGCTTTCGGCGAAATGGATGCCATCGGTACCAAGCGGTATCCGCAACCATCGCGCACATCTTTCTTTATTATAACTGCATCTTAGAACAGCATATCCGAGTAAACCAATATCATTCATCGTGCTGATCAGATGCATATTTTGTTCCCGAGTTCGGCATTGTACTGTGCGCACGAGTGCCACGTGCAGAACCGATTAAAGTTCGTTTCATCTATCTATCCATAACGCTCGCGGCCTTCTGCGTCCCAGTTCATCAACTTCAACACGTATGCCATCCTTAGCATATTGCTATCCATCATACGTATGGATTCCGATATTGCATGTAATTTCTTCATTGTCACGAGGCGATCGTTTAGTTAGCGAGTGATTGTGCTGGCGCTCATGTCCAACACGAACTTCCATTCAGTTGTAACCGTGGCGTTTCCAAGGTAACCGTTGGGTTCGCTTCCACCCATTCCACCAAGTAATCCACGTGACTATCTGACAGACATTTTCGACGCGACAAGCCATCATTTATTGTCGGCTCAGCAATTATAATGTTCTAATCCAGCTTCTATATGTCTTCACATTTACTTGTAACAGGGATGCAATACACTTCCAGTTATTGACCTCTTCATATGTCTTCAGGATATAAGTCTTTACATCGGACAGATGACGGGCGTACGTTCCTCTGCTTCCCATCGCGCGTAATGTGATCTAAGGTTAAAAGACCATATAAATCAAATTAAAGACAAACTTGGTAGGTGAACTATGAGGAACATTTTCTTTTCGCCTTGCTCGCTGCGTGCGGCTTCCGTGCAACCAAACTGGGTGAAAGCAGAAGTGACAACTCCGTTGACCAGAGACGGACTATCGGAACCGTCTGGACGTTTCCACTTATAAGCCAGACACGTGAAATCGCCTTGACGTTTCGGAACTAAACTTATGCGCCCGCATGCCAAGCGCGTGTGATGTCCGCCGTTTGGCTATCACGTTGTTC